>CM061065.1:100753240-101971240 GCA_030762895.1 Sophora flavescens
AGATCAGTGCAACATTATAGGGAACAAGAATTAATCAAATTCGAGATTAGGGTTATGAGACCTAGTAAGTAATTAATCCAATCGTCGAATACGTCCTATTGAGCACGACAGTGGATATAGGAGAATTTGGGGGTCCCGGTTGACATTATAATTGAACCTAGGGAGGAATACATCATCACTTGGGTACTATACATGATTGGGTAGGTGGATTTGAGACCTTGGATATTTTAATTTCTGAATTTAATCACCTTAGCTTTAATCGACTTGTTACTTGAATTGCGATAATAATCTCTCTCTCTCAACCACTTTCCTCACTTGACCAAACGTATCCGATTTCCCGTGGATTATTCGAATTGGTAGCCCAATCCCTGAGTTTGACCTCGGTAATTACTTACCGTGTTTCTTTTATTACTTGCGACGACCCGGTACACTTGCCGGCGTCACACCAGACGTCCAACTAACAGTGGTGACGAAACTCCAGAAAGGATTATTGGAGCTGTCAATGGTAATGCCAACAATACTGAGAATGGAGGAGGATCATCTTCGACTCCAAGTGCAATGGAAACCCTAGCTGCTGCTATGCTACTTCAAACCCAACAGAATGCTGAGATGCTGCAGATGAACAAAGAACAACTAGAAATTAAGAATCAGAGAAGGGCGATAGCAGTTGAAGATGCCGGATTGACTAATTTTATGAATCGAAACCCACCTCAATTACGAGGAGAGTATCACCCATAGAAAGCAGAATGGTGGATACAAGAGATCGAAAAGATATTTGCTACTATGCGCTGCAGCGAGGAGAAGAAAGTGACCTATGTTGCCTTCATGTTAGCCGAAGGAGCAGAATTCTGGTGGAAGGGAAAGAAAAGATTGTTGGAAGATGAGGATAGGAACATTAACTGGAAGTTATTCACTGATTGCTTTTTTGAAAAATATTTTCCGCGTCTAGTTCGACGCGAGAGGGAAAAGGAATTCACAAACCTCAAACAAGGCAACATGTCTGTTGGTGAGTATGCATCACGTTTTGAAGCTTTGATCAAGTTTTCGGAATTCTATCAGAGGTTTCCAAGTGAGGACTAGAAATGTAGAAGATTTGAGGAAGGACTCAGATGAGCTGTAGAGGGCTGTAGTGTCTCTTGACATACAGTATTTCCCAAAACTAGTCGAGAAATGCAGTGCCATTGAAAGTATAGACCTAAGGATGGCCAATGAACAGAAACAACTGAGGAGTGGAGGTCCTAACCGATCAAGTTTCCAGAGGCATGGAGAAAGTGGTTCTCAGTGGAGGCAGAGACCATATGCTCGACCCGAGCAAACACCGACACCAGCACAAGTGCCTCGAACGGGTTAGCAACCACAAGGCTTAGTTTGCTTCAGATGTGGAGGATCTCATTATGCTAGAGACTGTACAAATAGGCCTAGCTGTTTCAACTGTGGGAAACCAGGTCATGTGGCACGAGATTCCAGACAAAGGGTTATGCAACAACCGATAGCTGTCGAAAGAGGAAGTGGAGACAATAGAGGTGGAGCTAGAAGAGGAGTCCTAGCAGCAAGACCACAAGTGGCCAAACCTCAAGCCACTGGAAGAGTGTTTACCGTGAGGGGAGCCGAATCCTCTCAATCTGCTGATCTTATACAAGGTATGTGTTTGATAGCTGGTAGACTCTCGTATGTGTTGTTTGACTCAGGCACTACACATTCTTTTATTTCGCATGAGTGTGTGGATCATTTGAACTTAACTGTTTCCAAATTACCTTATACCCTCGCAGTGTCTACTCCAACCAGTAATCCTTTGACTACTATGTCTGTTTGTTTACGGTGTCCTATCGTTGTTGAGAAAAGGACATTTATTGTAGATCTTATCTGTTTGCCTATGCAACAGATATATGTTATTGTTGACTTGGATTGGCTTTCGAATAACCATGTAGTGCTAGATTTTTCTAGCAATACTTTATCATTTCTTGAACCTTTTAGTGTAGCATCTACCAATGAAGGAGTTTCTACGAGGAGTGACAACTCTCAACAGTTTGTGATGCTTTTCTCAGTGGAGGCTAATGAGACTCCCAGCATAGATTCGATGCCTATTGTGAGAGAGTTTCCTGAAGTTTTCCCTCCAGACGTTCCCGGTTTGCCATCGGAAAGGGAAGTGGAATTCACTATAGATCTCGTACCAGGGACGGGGCCTATATCTATAGCACCTTATTGGATGTCACCGGTTGAGTTGGCAGAGTTGAAGGAACAATTGGATGACATGTTAGGAAAAGAGTTTATCAGACCGAGTGTTTCGCCGTGGGGAGCACCAGTGTTATTTGTTAAGAAGAAGGATGGAAGTGCGAGCTTGTGCATAGATTACAGGCAGTTGAATAAGGTGACGATTAAGAATAAGTATCTGTTGCCTAGGATGGATGATTTGATGGACCAGTTGAAAGGAACAATAGTGTTCTCTAAGATTGATTTAAGATCTGGGTACCATCAGATCGGAGTAAGAAAGGAAGATATACCCAAGACGGCTTTTAGGACAAGATACGGGCACTATGAGTGTTTAGTTATGCCTTTCGGCGTAACTAATGTGTCAGCCATGTTCATGGATTATATGAACATAATTTTTAGACCGTTCCTCGATAAGTTTGTTGTTGTCTTCATCGACGATATTCTTATTTATTCTCGTACGCGGGAAGAGCATGAGGAACATTTGAGATTGGTGTTGTGAGTTTTGAAGGATAGGCAGCTTTATGCCAAACTTTCCAAGTGTGAGTTTTGGCTAGAAGAAGTACAACTCCTATGTCATGTGATTAATAAAGAAGGAATAGCCATAGATACATCTAAGGTTGAGTCAGTTCTTAAGTGGGAACGGCCTAAGTCAGTAAGTGAAGTACGGAGTTTCCTAGGACTAGCTGGATATTATCGGAGGTTCATAGAGGGATTCTCGAAGATTGTATTGCCTATGACACAGTTAACAAGGAAAAATATAGATCTTGTATGGACGGACAAGTGTGAACAAAGTTTTCAAAAGCTGAAGGACAGGTTGACTACATCACCTGTGTTGATTTTACCAGATCCACTAGGACAATTTGACGTATATTGTGATGTGTCATGCCAAGGTTTAGGCTGTGTCCTGATGCAAGAGGGAAGAGTCGTGGCTTATGCTTAGCGACAGTTGAGAATTCATGAGAGAAATTATCCGACTCATGATTTGGAGTTAGCAGCAATAGTGTTCGCATTAAAGATATGACGACACTTTTTGTATGGAGCAAAGTTTAATGTCTTCAGTGACCACAAGAGCCTGAAGTATCTATTTCATAAAAGAGAATTGAATATGAGATAACGAAGATGGATGGAGTTTATCAAGGATTATGATTTTAAATTACTGTACCATCCTGGGAAGGCCAATGTGGTAGCGGACGCTTTAAGCAAGAAATCCTTGCACGTGTCTGCGATGATGGTTAAGGAGTTAGAATTGCTTGAACAGTTCAGGGATTTGAACTTAGGAATGGAATTGGTTGAGAATAAGATTTGCTTAAGTATGATCACTATTAGTAGTGATTTTATGAAAGATCTTAAAGATAAACAAGTTCAGGATCTATACCTCCTGGAAGTAAGTAGAGGAATCGATGAAGGTAAAATTTTTGAGTTTAATAGAGGAACGAATGGTGTGTTAAGGTTTAGAGATAGAATATGTGTGCTAGAGGATGCAGAACTTAGGAAGATGATTTTAGAGGAAGCACATAAAAGTAAGTTGAGTTTCCATCCTGGATCCACAAAAATGTATCAGGATTTGAAGAATATGTTTTCGTGGACAAGGATGAAGAAAGAAGTAGCGGAGTATGTTTTATCTTGTCTGGTGTGTCAGAAAGCTAAGATTGAACATCAGAAGCCAGCATGATTACTACAATCTTTAGATATCCTAGAGTGGAAATGGGATAGTATAGCTATGGATTTTGTGGTCGGATTACCACGAACACCTAAGAAGCATGATGCGATTTGGGTTATCATTGATAGGTTGACGAAGTGTGCTCACTTCTTATCTATTGGTGAAAGTTATAATTTGGAAAGGTTGACTCAGATTTACATCAAAGAAATTGTTAGATTCCATGGTGTGCCATCGATCATTGTCTCAGATCGAGATCCTAGATTCACATCTAGATTTTGGAGACAATTACAAAATGCCTTGGGAACAAAGTTGAGGATGAGTTCTGCTTATCATCCCCAAACTGATGGACAGTCAGAAAGGGAAATTCAATCATTGGAGGATCTTTTGAGAGCTTGTGTGTTGGAGCACACTGGCAGTTGGGATGCGTTCTTACCATTGATTGAATTTACTTATAACAATAGTTTCCATAGTATTATCGGAATGGCACCATATGAGGCTTTGTATGGCAGAAAGTGTAGGACCCCGCTGTGTTGGTATGAGACTGGTGAGAACAAAGTTTTGGGTCTAGATGTGGTGCAACAAACTACAGAGCAAGTCAGGAAGATACGCAAAAAGATGAAGGAAAAACATGAAGGCAAATGAGCTACAGTGACAAGAGGAGGAGACCATTAGAATTCCAGGAAGGTGATCACGTGTTTTTGAGAGTTACTCAGAAAACTGGAATTGGCAGAGCTATCAAATCCAGAAAACTTACTCCTCGACTCATTGGACCCTTTCAGATTCTTCGACGAATTGGTCCAGTAACTTACCAAATTGCCTTACCACCCAATCTTTCCAACCTTCATGATGTCTTTCATGTTTCTCAGTTGACAAAGTATTATCCAAATCCTTCACATTCATTGAGTTTGAGTCTATACAACTGCGAGAGAATCTAGAGGCTTTACCTGTAAGGATCGCAGATAGACGGATTAAGGAGCTTCGCGGTAAACAAATTCCTTTGGTTAAAGTCGTTTGGGATGAAACTACTGGAGATGCTACTTGGGAACGCAAGGAGGACATGCAACAACAATATCCACATCTTTTCTAAGGTACGTAAATTCCGAGGACGGAATTTTCTTTTAAGTGGGGTAGTAATGTAACAGCCTGATTTTAATTATGTTGTTCAACAAGTTAAAATATAATTAACTTATATTTTAAATTTGAGAGTAAGAAAGTGTTTTTGATTAAAATAAAATCATATTCACGGTCTACTTTATGGTAGAGGTTTACGATAAAATTTTCGGTTGAAAATTCAGACGAAAGTCGGTCTGCGTTTTCACTGCCGGTACAAGTTTACTGTGCAGAAAACCTAATTTTGACCCGTGAAAGAGATGGTTAGGGTTTTTATTATGTTTCATTCAACTTTGGTTATTTTTAAAATTTTCGTTCAAAAATAAAATAAAATATTTTATTCGGGCGAAAACGTCGGAAAAATTACGATCGGAAATGCAACCGGGTACGAATTGGAGTAGAATAGGTGGCATAAAAGGCTTGAGGTGACATGAGGGAATGAGGTGACTCACTACAGGTATGGCCTAAGCTACCTCCTAAAAAGTGGTCATGATGGACTTTTTGAAATATATCATATTATATTCTAAAAACATATTTTTCTCTTTCCTCTTCAATCAAACAAGTCTTAAAGACAAAACTTGCTCTCCAAGCTCATCCTCTCTCCAAAATTTCGTGCTCCCCTCTCCCTCCTCTATATAATCATCACTCATCTTCATTCTCTCATTTTATTCCTCCATCTTCATACTTCTTCAACTTCTTCCATTTCTTCTTTTTTCAAACACTTAAAGCTTCCATTTTTATTAGTCTTTTCCACTTGAGTTCTTCATTAAAGTTATTCCTTATACTAAGGGTAATGCTCTCATATGAATCTTTTTTCAAGTTTCATCTTTTATTTCTTAGTTTGCTTTATGTGTTCTTTATATGCGTAAAACTTCTAAAATCTCTCTAAAATGGTAGAAAACTCCTTTTGAGTTGAAACCACTTTATATAGTCTTGTATTAACTTATATTTTCACATACTAAGAGGTTGTGTAAAACAAAAATCTCTACCTATCTCTTCCAATGAAGGCCGAATGCTTGCATTTGTGACCTAGGAAGTTTTTGTTTCAACTTTTGGAATGTGATAATGTGTTTGAGTTTCTAACTATCCATTGATCTTAAATCTATAAATCTTGGAAGTTTTGATAGCTTGTTCCTATGATGACTGAAAATATGAATAAGTAAGCCTAGGATACTATGTTTCAACTTTCCAAGTATGATCATGGATTTAGAACTCTTAATACCTTGTGATTCTAAACCTAAGAGTTATTGTTAAACAAAGAATATTTTTCCTCATCATCCTATGATGGTCGAAACTTAGTGTTTAGGTACTAGGATGTTTGAGTTTTTATTTTTCCAAAATGATCATGGACTTAAGCTCCATAAGATATTTGGATGCTACGTCTAAAGAGATTGGAAAGTTTAAGGATTTCTAACTTGTTTATTCTATGTTATTAAAGCTAGGATGTATTACTTTCATATTTCCAAGATGATCATGGACTTTAGCTCCATAAGATAATTGGATGCTAAGTCTAAGAGATTGGAATGTTTAAAGTTTCCATTGTTTTCCAAAATGATCATGGACTTGAGCCCCGTAAGATATTTGGATGCTAAGTATAAGAGATTGGAAAGTTTAAGGATTTCTAACTTGTTTATTCTATGTTATTAAAGATAGGATGTATTACTTTCATTTTTCCAAGATGATCATGGACTTGAGCTCCGTAAGATATTTGGATGCTAAGTCTAAGAGATTGGAATGTTTAAATTTCCATTGTTTTCCAAAATGATCATGGACTTGAGCTCCATAAGATATTTGGATGCTAAGTCTAAGAGATTGGAAAGTTTAAAGATTTCTAACCTATAAATCCTATGAAGGCCGAACCTAGAAGGTTATGGACCTAGGATACTTTGTTCTTATTTTTCCAAAATGATCATGGTTTTGAGCTCCTTCATACATATGGATGCTAAACCTAAGAGATTGGAAAGTTTAGTGATTGCTAGCCTATTTTACTAGCCTTGACCGAATACCCTAAGTTTAGTGTCAACTTTGTTAAGTGATCATTGTTTATGAACTCCTAACACTTAAGGATCATAAATCCAAGAGTTGTATAATTTTCAGGAATCTCTAACCCTAAGAACTAGTCTTGGCCGAACCTATACCTTGTGGTTTAGTGTTCTTGTTTGATTTTAACTTGTGATTTTGTGTTCATAACCTTAGACTTCCATCGTGGAGGAAACGCGGACGTTTGTGGTATACCTCTTCGAGCATCTAATCTCCTTACCTTCGTAGAAGGTGGAGTTAGTACTTTGTGGTGTGACAACGAGGAGCTTCGAGTTCGGGAGTCCGGTGATAAACCAGGTGGTGAAAAGAACCAACCTATCGTCGGAATGGATAAGTAGTAGATTGTATAATAATTGTGTAGGGTGACCTAAACCCTACTAGTAGTCGAGTAATCGACAAGACCAAAATCACATTGGAAACCTTTTATGAAAAACCAATGTCGATTCGGGGATAGTAGGTTTATTGACATTAGGTTGATCTTTATATTCTTGATGGTTGATTTGATTTTATTACCTTTATTGAATTGATTTTGTGCTATTTTGGTAATATGGGAATATTTTGATTGATATTGTGTTATGCATGATCTGCCTGGTTTTTATTATTATGCTTAGTTGATTCTTAAGCAAAGATATATATGTTTTCTAAGAGATGATTGTTTTGGGTGTGAGGATAATGATGATTTAGAAGTGCCTAACTTAGATGAGGAATGTTAAAGAGGTGTTATGGCATAGAATATGGGTCAAGTTCTAATGGAAGGTTAAGGCACTAAGATGTTGTTAAAACGGGTTGGTGAGATTCAAGTATAGGTGTTGTTGTCCACAACTGTGTATTGGTAATATAATACACAAGAACAAAAGTGTATTGGTAATATAATACACAAAGACAAAAATGTATTGGTAATATAATATGCAAGGACATCTGTGTATTTGTAATATAATACACCGTGTATTGGTAATATAATACACATAAAACACTTCTGTGTATTGGTAATATAATACACTGTGTATTAGTAATATAATACACGTAAAACACTTCTGTGGATTGGTAATATAATACACGTAAAATCAAGAGTTATCGCAAGATCACTTCCACCTTAGGGAATGGGGGTGGAACACCTTAACCGGAATGGGGGTGGAACACCTTAACAGGAATGGAGGTGTGCACTAGGTGGAACATCCTAACCGGAATGAGGGTGTGCCCCGATGCAAATGAGGGATGGTGACAGGAGTGGTAGTGTCCATGATAACGTAAAGACATGGTGACAGGATTAAAGGGGTTACGTTAAAATAACATGTTAGATTGCCTAAGAGTAAAGGTAGAGGATGATATATATTAACCCAGGGATGATTCGTTAGTAATGTTTGTTGATTGTCTGTGACAATTACTGTATAATTTACTATGACTCTTTTCTTCTTTTTGATGATAGAACTGTTTCTTATTCCCTATGTTTCTGTATTTTTGTGGGTTACTTTGGTTTACGTTAGAAGACCCGACGGAGGGTTATGTTGCTGAGGGGCTGGACGGAACTCTGTATGAAACGGAGATTGCTGAGGAGTTGGATGGAACTCCTTACGAACCCGACACTGGGGGTCGAGCTGTGATCCGTGGCGATTAGAGTATAGACATTATGGCCAGTGTGTCTAATGAGCATTTTTATATTTCCGCTAAGTATGTATGTTATTAAGTTTATGCCTGTATGGGATCCTACTGAGAGGATACCCTCAATAGTGTTTTTGTATTGTAATGAACAACTAAGTGTGTATTTACATATGTTAAAGTTATTGTGTTTTAAATTTGTAGAAGTTATATGATAATTAAATAAGTTTTTTTAATTTTTACGCATTTTCACGATAAGCACACGATTAAGAATTGATTTAAGAAGGTAATTAATCTAATAAAACACCGAGGCACAACGGGGTGTCTCATAAGGTACGGGCGTTACGAGTATTTAGTTATGCCTTTCGGTGTGACTAACGCTCCTGGAGTGTTCGTGGATTATATGAACCCAATTTTGAGACCGTTCCTCAATAAGTTTGTTGTTGTGTTCATCAACGATATTCTTTTCTATTCTCGTACGCAGGAAGATCATGAGGAACATTTGAGGGTAGTACTGCAAGTTTTGAAAGATAGGCAACTTTATGCCAAACTTTCCAAGTGAGAGTTTTGGATGGAAGAAGTGCAGTTTCTAGGTCTTGTGATTAATAAAGAAGGAATAGCAGTAGATCCAGCTAAGGTTGAGGCAGTTCTTAAGTGGGAACGACCTAAGACAGTAAGTGAGGTACGGAGTTTTCTAGGATTAGCTGGATACTATCGGAGGTTTATAGAAGGATTCTTGAAGATTGAGTTGCCTATGATGCAATTGACGAGGATAAAATAAAGATTTTGTATGGACAGATAAGTGTGAGCAGAGTTTCCAATAGTTGAGGGATAGGTTGACTGCATCACCTGTGTTGACTTTACCGGATCCTTTAGGACAATTGGACGTATACTGTGATGCTTCGTACCAAGGTTTGGGATGTGTATTCAGTAGTGCAGAAAAGGGATTCCACATCGGTTATTTTTGGCTTCTCACATCGGTTTTCAAACTGATGTTGAAACGTCCGATTTTGTTTATTGTTACTTTTCACATCGGTTTTAAAACCGATGTCTAAGTACAATTTTAACAGCGGTCTTCTAAATAATCGATGTGGAAAGTTCATTTTTCACATGGGTTATCACAAAACCGATGTGGAAATATCACTTTCCACATTGGTTTTAAATATAACCGATGTGAAAAGTGAACTTTCCACATCGGTTTTAACCAAAATCGATGTGAAAAGTGAACTTTCCACATTGGTTTTTGTATAACCGATGTGAAAAGTCTCATTTTTTTAAAAACTCTTTTTACATTTCTATCATTCCTTTCCCCTGTTTCAGTAATCCGGATCAATACCAGTATAACATATTCTAAATATTCTCAACACAATCACTTTTGTACAACAAAAATACACTAAATTAATATATACTGAATTTATCACGAACAATACATATGTTCAATTGCATTCTGACAACCAAGATAATTAGAAACCAAAAAGCTACATGATATATTATAGATTTCATATCAAAATATGTATCAGTCAAAAGTACACTATAGCTAGTACATGATAAGTTTTTAAACTAACTACATACAAACTATGGTTGGTACACTTCAAGAAAGAAAGTTACCCAATGCCTCCTTATGTTATTGATGTCGGCATCAGATAATGGAGTCAGATTGTTGAATATCTGCAAGTTTAATTGGACAAAAGATTATATCTTTTAAGTAATAAACTAACATAAAACATATAACGAATCTATAACTGTTACTTCTAATTGTTACCAATTAACATTTGCCTCGTGCTATCTTTCAATGATCCTAGAGGAGATAATTTCGACCATCCACTTCATCACATAGTATCCACATTCCTATGATCCACGTTTTATACGGGACTACGTACAAATGAAACCCAATTAGAATATGAGGAATCAAATAGAAATCAATAATTATACCCACTGCATTTGAAGCGTTTGAACTAATAAATATCTTACGTTAGGAATAATCCATCTAATAGCCCGACGCCTTTCACCACGCAACATGTGGTTTGCATTAATAGAACTATCATGACAAAATAAACATTAATTAAAGTATATCTAATAGATTTCAGATAATTAAAACAACTGCATTACTGATTATAAAGTATTTTAATGCTTACGTTTCCATGATCATCTTCAGTTCATTCGCCGGCTTATTTCCCATTGAGCAGAAGAAGACCACGACATTCATCCTAGGGTACAAGATCAACAGTTACCAATGCTTGATGTATTTGCGGAACAATTAGTGACTAAGTCATATATAGTTATAATTAAATAACCGGTACTTACTTATTGAGATAAGGCGCAAGGTAGAATTGATGATCGTCTCGGGCAAGTATATCACGTATGGTGGTGACCGGGTCTTCTGATGCTAGGAGAACATCACCCTGAATGAACATGGGGTCAATGAACCCATAAAGGGTGAGGTTACCCCGATCAACTAACATACGATGCATATACCTAATATATTTTAAAAACATGTTAATTATCATAGTATTTAAAATTTAATTACTTAACTTATAAATAAAATGTACTTACGTGCACCGTAATGATAGGCGTGCAGAACTAGCCATTTCTTTATCGAGTACAATCTCCATAAGTTCCTTCTTTGGGATATACAGTTCGTCACCTGGACTGGCATCATGTTCCAACCTTACCAAAGCTCCGTCATTCTCCATGGTCACAACCTGTATAGCCAGAAGTTTAAAAATATCACCAGGTGCCCCTTTGTTGATCCCCTAAACAACAAAGATATATATTAGTAATCAAAGATAAGTTATTAATTAAATGGTCAAATGAATACCTTGGCAGGAGCAGACATCTCTGGTCTTCCTGGATCCAACCGTTTAGGTAGAATATCATTTCCAACATCCTAAAACAAATTAAAATAAAGCATTATCTTTAAATAATAATAAATAATTTCAACTATGAATATAGAAAATAACTGAATACCTCAGATGCAACAAGAAAGCTGACCAGTCTTCTTGGCCAGGGGATGAAGTTACCGGGGGTCTGACCCACTGTTTGAACCTCCTCAGTGGGCACAGGGACTCGAGCATCAGCATCTCGAATAATCTCAACAACGACCCTCACCTGATCATCCAGTAATAAACGATGGTGTATGGTATTACAAAAGTTATGATGTGCCCTACCTAATTCCACTAAGCGGCGATCATGATGATCATCAACACACAGCTCACACCTATCAGGGTCATCGTCATCATCATCATCATCATCATCATCATCATTTTCAGGCTGATGAGGAGGATCACATGAGCCCTTAGTGCTCATATGGACAGAGGGTTGGACACCTGTCATCTGCTGGGACATAGAAGTCAATATTGCCAGCTGCTGGGCAAACTGCTCGGCCATCTCCTGTTTTAGCCGTGTCTACATCAACATCCCTGTGGAATTTGTGTGAAGATGAACCATGGTATTGGCGAATGCCAACGCCCCATCCAACACCAACGACACGGTCTGGGTGGTCTGGTTTACCGATGGTAGCAGCTAAGATATCATGGCGTCCTCTAGGAACAAAGGTTCCTTGGGTTACCTGCTCGTCCAAGGCATCCTATAACATATAAAATATCAGGTCACATTACAATTCGGTAACAATGTTAAAATGACAATTACAATTCAAACTATACTTACAATCTTCTCAGCTACTTGGCGGGCCTCCTCAGATGTATATTGTCCCGTTTTTCTTTGTCGGGCCCTCTTTCATTTACGATGGCGTGGGGGTGGAGGTGGATCAACAACTTCTGGATGATTTTCAGTGTTAGGATCCACCTGAGATGCTGCTTCCTGAAATGCTTTATTTTCCTCTTCCACCATTATCTGACCAAGTTTTTTGTATCCCCTACGAGATAGTACATGGGGGTTAGACATTCTTGCTTTGGTTTTCCTGCCCCTTTTTTCTCTTCTCCCGTTATAAATAGAAGACAATTAAATTATATAAGTAAATAAAATTAACGAAATTACATAAATTTAGACAAATCAAAAAAGTTAACCTGAAAGCTGGGATCATGTCGGCTCTGAACAAAGCGATCCCACGTCGCCTGGTCAAGAAACGGGTACACCTCAAGTGGGTTATTTTCACATGTTGGATTGAATACATAGTATCTGCCCAGGTCGACCTTAAAAGCCCTCCAACGCTCACCATCATACTCTCCCATATCTGATCCTTCACGTTCGCCGATACATCTTTCCAATTATCAATAAGTATACTAGGCCTGCTTCTAGCAAGGGTCGCCACAAAACTGTTAAACTGCTCTGCCATTGGCCCAATAGGATTGAGGTTATTATCAAAGTCTATTCTTATCCATTGATTTGAACCACGGTTGGCAGTCAAATTCCTCATTCGTGTGGCACGTCTACCCTTTCTACCCGTAGACGGGGTCTCTGACCCGCTGCATGAATGAGGGATATCCTCAGGATCAGCCATGTATACCTGTTTAAACCAAAAAAAACTTGTTAGTATGTCAGGATAAATATCAAACATAACTTATAAATATCGATCAACGTAAGTAAACATAACTTATAAATATCAATGTAAACATATAATATGACTTTAATTGGCACAAGATAATGGCTGCCTCATTTTCCAAGTCATCCAACTTTTTAGTGTCAATGACCTTGCTACATATAGCATTGAAGAATAAGCATAACCTAGTAATGGCATGTCTGACTTTTTTAGGGAAGATGTCACAAATGGCCACCTAGGTAGTAGTTGTTGCATCAAGACATGACAATCATGAGACTTTAAGCCAACTAATTTGAGATCTTTCATTGAGACAAGTCTTTTGATATTTGAAGAGTAACCCTGTGGCACTTTGACTCCCCATAGACATTCACAGAAACTTCTTTTCTCTTTTTTTGATAAAGTATGACATGCTGGGGGCAAATAAGTCTTCTTATCCCCACTTTATGTGGAGCTAACTGCTCTCGTATACCCATTGCAACTAGATCCAGACGAGCATTCACACCATCCTTTGTCTTGCCTTGAATGTTGAGAAGCGTTCCGATTAAAATGTCACACACATTTTTCTCCACATGCATCACATCAATACAATGTCTTACATCAAGCTTGCACCAGTATGGAAGATCAAAGAAGATCGACCACTTCTTCCATATTTTCTTCTCGGTAGCCTTCTTCTGGGTCTTCCCATAGATAACATTAGTGTTGTTCACCCTTTCATAAACTTGCTCTCCAGTCAAGGCCACCAGACCAATTTCATTCTCCGGAAGTCCATTGAAAGCTTTTCTCAATCTACGATAAGGATGATTGCGTCGGAGAAATCTCCGATGCCCAAGGTAAACTGTCTTCCTTCCATGTTGCGGTTGATGGTAACATGTGCCTTCTTCACATATTGGACATGCTTTATGCCCCTTAACACTATACCCACACAGGTTCCCGTATGCTGGAAAGTCATTGATGGTGCAAAATAACATGGTACGCAATCTGAATGTCTCATCGCAATACCCGTCGATCACATCAACGCCTTCATCCCACAACATTCTCAAGTCTTCAATCAAGGGACTTAGATAAACATCAATATCATTTCCGAGCTGTTTAGGAGCCGAAATCATCATACTTAACATAATGTATTTGCGCTTCATGCACAACCAAGGAGACAGGTTGTAAATTACCAGGAGAACAGGCCATGAACTATGAATACTACTTTAGTTTCCATATGGATTCCATCGGTAGCAAGTCCAAGTCTGAGGTTTCTGGGCTCATTGCCGAAATCCGGAAACAAACTATCAACTCTCTTCCATTGCAAAGAATCGGCCGGATGGCGAAGCTGTCCATCACACTTCCTCTCATCTTCATGCCATCTTATGTTCTTTGCATCATTTACATCAGCAAACAATCGCTTGAACCGCGGAATCACGGGAAGATACCATAACACCTTCGCAGGAGGACCTTTGGTGACCACATCACAACTAGAATCACCATCCATCACTTTGTAGCGTGATGCCCCACACCTGGGGCACTCGTACATCTCTTCAAAATCTTTCCTGTACAATATGCAATCATTGGGGCAAGCGTGTATTTTCTTATACTCCATACCCATCGGACACAATATCTTATTCGCCTCATAGTTACGAGATGGCAATGTGTTACCTTCTGGAAGCATGTCTTTCAACAACTCAAGCAATTTGGTAAAGCTTTTATCACTCCACCCATTTCTTGCCTTCACATTGAACAATCTTAACACCGCTGACAACCGTGTGAAATTAGTGCACCCGAGATACAAAGCCACTTTCGCATCACTGCACAAAGTATCATACACATGTGCGCGCCGAAAAGACTCTTGCCCAATATCACGGATCACGTCCTCTAGTCCATCGTCCATATCCACGTCATCAACTTCCTCTCTATCCGACACCCTCGACCTGTCTAACGATTCACCATGACATATCCATGTTGCATAACTCTTGCAAATCCCCTCATAAATAAGATGATCACGTATCTCCTCAGCTTCTAGTCGTCTCTCATTCAAACAGTTAACACAAGGACAATAAAAACTTTCGTTACCACTATAAGGAGCATTTGTTTTTGCAAACTGTAGAAAATCTTCCACTCCATTCTCATACTCATCACTTGTCCGTCTAGAATTCATCAAACCGTGATCCATGACTAAAACCAATAACTTCGTACTTAGTCCAACATATTCATCAACCACTTCTTATGACAGGGTATGGCCCTATCCCATTCGAGAAGAAACTTTTTCAACATTCGGTTAACAGTTAGTCCTTAACTCTCATGCTCATACTCGACGAAATTTAGGCAGTATTTCTCTTCGGTCTCCGACGTACACGACTTTAACGCGATGACATCCACCGCGATAAAGTATGCACCCGGAGAACGAATGGAAATGTATCAATCCGAACTTTCATCAAGTATATAACATTAGAATCAATGAATAACTATTTTAACTGAATGAAGAAATTTTATTCCCCAAACTGTCCAACTTTGGACAATTCAAGATCCAATACAATGAGCGGTACATTAAGCACGTACACGTGTGCTCATTAGTATTGCATCTCAAACGGGAAACTAAGGCTTTACTAATTTTTGTGGGCATATTCTCGGATCAAATAAATTTTCAAGCAAATACATTAAAACTCCAATGAAATCTTTTCAGCCAAAACGATGGAAATCAAACCTTACTTTGTAATTTTCCAATGCAAAGCGGTTATCTGCTGGTATAACTCCTTTCTTGTATTTTCCTGTCAGCACACCACATGCAAGTGGACTCCAAGTTGTCAAACCCAAGCCATAGTTATAGGTTTGATTTGGATCTGAAAAAATAACATTGCCTCATCATAAACCAAATGACTTGACAAAACCCGTGAAAGTATAATCTTAAATGCTTCTCTCCATGAATCTCAACTCTCAATTTCCCAGCATCCATACACAAGATGATATAAAATACAAAATTGGTAAAACTACTATGGGTAAGAAGCTCTTACCTTTTGTATCCAAGGATTGTGCCCCTCATGTAGAGTCTAAAATCAAAGCATGAAAAATACAGTGTTAGCTTATTTAAGACCAAAAGATCATATAAGAAAATGAGTAGCGAAGAGCTATGGCTATTCAGGCAGGAAGCAAAGAACATGAAGAAAAAACTAAATCCATCAGGCCATCATATATATTCAATCAAAAACTATATATATATCCTTTATTCTCCTTAATAAAACACAAAGTTTCCCTTCCTGCCATGTTTTTTTGGTGCATATTGCAGTTGAAGCACAACTTCTAAAAAGGCAAGCGAAATGTAAATGACCAACTTCTACAATAGACCAGAAACTCTTAAGAGCTACCAAATTATAAAATAATCTCTTTGAACACTCGAAGTCTAGTGCTTAGGAGATCGCCACACAGAGACTAATATCTTGCTACAACAAAGTATCGTAGCATCTGAATAACAAGCAAGCACAACATTACCAGTAAAATAAAATTAAAACCAAAACAGAAAGCAAGAAATATTACCAGTAATAATGTCAACACAAATACAAAATGTAAGAGGAAAACAAAACTTTCACATTGAGAAATGAATAATTTAAATAACAAATATAATGTTTACTCACACCTTATGTCTAACATTTTTTTAGTATATCAGTAAAATTTTATGATAAGGATACTAGGGATACACCAGCCCAAAACACTACACAGAGAGACAAGAGTTAAATGGTTGTAGCCAAATACAAGAAATCAACGCCTAATAAGCAACAAACAACAGCAAACCAGAGTGAAATGTTCCACAAAACCTGTTACAAAGTAAACCCACATCACACAGAAAATGCACCATGACAAGTGGAAACCACTAGGTAATATATCAACAAAATAGAGGATGTATTCACAGTAATAAGCCTAAAAATCAAAATGGTTTCAAACACCAGCTGAACTAATTAATTAATTGAAGCCCACACAACCTTAGCACCAGACACTTTAAGCCTAACTAAATAATCGAACCAATTTATTTACTTTTCTTAAAATATAACCTTAGCTTCTATCAACTGCTAAGATTATAAATCATGACAGTTTAGTTGATATAGCAACATAATAATGTACCAGTCAGCTCCGGTTTCATAAAAAATAAAAAATAAAAAAGCAATAAGAAAATAGAAAGATTTCAATCTTATTCTGACAACCATACCGAAGATTGTTCACTAAATCTCAAGTCCTTATAAGATTGGCCACATGAATGTATCTTATTTACCAACAAAACAATTAAATAAGCATGCACTCTCATCAGAAGCAGAAGCATCGGAGACCGACGAGCAGCAGGGAGAGACAGAGATGGGAGGCGGCGGCGAAGCAGTGAGGGACGGCGAGCACAGAGCAGTGAGAGAGATGGGGACGAAGTGACACATATACTATAATAAGGGGGAAATATTGCCACAATACACCCAAAATTAGAAGTGTGAACACACACTCACATAAAATCAAATACATGAAAAGAAATAAAAACATGAGCTATAAACACCAGAACAATAGAACACCACCATACCATCAGTAATCATCAGCCATGTTCAACCTATGAATTTCTAATAGTGAAAGGACTAAGCAGACATACAATTTTGGTAATAATGATTTGTAGAAGAAAGAATTGCAGGCTTCAACCTCTCACAAGCACAAAACAAGCACAAACACAAGTAAAAAACAAGCATAAGCACATTATTCATCAAGCATTTTCCGGAATTGACCGATCTCAAATAGTGATGACATCACAAGTAGTGATAGTTCAATTAGAATTAGAGGCTTTGGATACAGCAAATTTGGATTAAGTAATTGAGAATTTTAGTGAAGCAAAAGGAATCAAAATCACAGAAACTCAAAAATCTAAAAAATCTCAAGAATTTGAACAAAATCACAGATGTTAGGTTTTCGTTCAAACCTTGTTGAGGCGTAACTCAGTATTGAAGAACAAAATCACAGAGGAAGAAACGAAATCTCAGTCTGATCTACAGAGGAAGAAACGAAATAGAAGAGGAATCTAAGTCAAAAGAGAAGAAGAAGACGAATACCTAGCGCAAATGGAAGAGGAAAACACGAGTGGAAGAAGAAGAAGAATACCTGGAGCAAATGGAAATCGCGAGTGGAAATCCAACACAAAATGAGGGAGGGAATGAAAAACAAAGGAATGGAAGAGCAGAGCAAAAACAAAGGAAAAGGGCGCGCAACAGATGGAGGGAATGAAAATAGAAACAAAAAGTAGGGTTTTGTCAAATATTACACATCGGTTATCCAACAACCGATGTGGTTAGTAATATTTCACATCGGTTCTATAGTAACCGATGTAGAAACTTACGATTTAATTTTATTTATTTTTTAATTTAAGACATCGGTTATATTTAAACCTATGTGGTTAATATATATTAGACATCGGTTCAATAGGAACCGATGTGGAAAGATAAAATTTCAAGTTTTATTTTTTTTAATTTTATACATCAGTTATAATACAACCGATGTGGTTAATCTATATATTAGACATCGGTTCTAAAAGAACCGATGTGGAAAGATAAAAATTTTAAATTTTAAATTTTTTTGTTTTAATTTTAGACATCGGTTAAAATACAACCGTTGTGGAAAATATTCACACATCGGTTATTTATGAAACCGATGTGGAATCCTTTGCTTTTAATTTAAAAAATGTACCGCCTTATTTTACACATCGGTTTTTGTGAAACCGATGTGGAATCTCCGATGTTAAAAGCATATTTTGCACTAGTGATTGATGCAAGAGGGAAGAGTTGTTGCGTATGCTTCCCGATAGTTGAGGATTCATGAGAGGAATTATCCGCCTCATGATTTGGAGTTAGCAATAATAGTGTTCGCATTGAAGATATGGCGACACTTTCTGTATAGAGCAAATTTTAATGTTTTTAGTGACCACAAGAGTCTGAAGTACCTGTTCGATAAAAAAGAATTGAATATGAGCAGCGGAGATGGATGGAATTAATCAAAGACTTTGATTTTGATTTACTGTACCATCCTGAAAAGGCGAATGTAGTAGCTGATGCTTTAAGTAGGAAATCTTTGCATGTATCTGCAATGATGGTTAAGGAGTTAGAGTTGCTTGAATAGTTCAGGGATTTGAACTTAGGAATGGAGTTGGTTAAGGATAAAATTTGCTTAAGTATGATCACCATCAGTAGTGACTTGATGAGAGATCTTAAGGATAAACAAGCGCATGATATGTACCTTCAGGAGGTAAGCATAAGTATAGAGGAAGGTAAAGTTTATGAGTTTACTAGAGGAACAGATGGTGTGCTAAGGTTTAGAGATAGAATATATGTACCAGAGGATGCAGAACTTAGGAAGATAATTTTGGAGGAAGCACATAAGAGTAAGTTGAGTTTTCATCCTGGATCCACTAAGATGTATCATGATTTAAAGAAAATGTTTTGGTGGACGAGGATGAAGAAGGAAGTAGCAGAGTATGTTTTATCTTGTCTGGTGTGTCAGAAGGCTAAGATTGAATATCAGAAGCCGGCAGGATTATTACAATCGTTAGATATCCCAGAGTGGAAATGGGATAGTATCATTATGGATTTTGTGGTTGGATTACCACGAACTCCGAAGAGGCATGATGCGATTTGGGTTATCATTGATAGGTTGACAAAGTGTGCTCACTTCTTACCTATCGGTGAAAGTTATAGTTTCGAAAATTTGACCCATATTTATATCAAAGAAGTTGTTAGGTTGCATGGTGTGCCGTCAAGCATTGTATCAGACCGAGATCCTAGATTCACATCTAGATTTTGGAGACAGTTGCCCAAATCTTCAGGGACAAAGTTGAGAATGATTTATGCTTATCATCCCCAGACCGACGGACAATCAGAAATGACAATTCAATCAATGGAAGATCTATTGAGGGCTTGTGTGTTAGAGCACACTGGCAGTTGGGATGAGTTTTTGGCATTGTTTGAATTTATTTATAACAATAGTTTCCACAGTAGTATTAGAATGGCACCATGCGAAGCTTTGTATGGCAGGAAGTGTAGAACCCCATTATGTTGGTATGAGACTGGTGAAAGCCAAGTTTTGGGTCCAAGTTTTATGTTGATTTTAAGTATTTGATGATGTTTGACTTTATGTTATTGAAATTATTGTGATACGCTGGTTGAAGTATTCCATTGCATGTGACGTATTATTTTTGGTGTGTGAATATTTCCTGATATTTTGTTATGCATGATCTGCCTGGTATTTAATATGGTGCTTAGTTGATTGTTAAGTGAAGATATGTATAGTTTGGGTGTTGTTGGTTTGGGTGTGAGAATAATGGTGTCTTAGAGGTGCCTAACCTAAATGATTTATTTTAAAGAGGAGGTGTGACATAGTACATGTGTTGAGGCTTTGATGGAAGGTTAAGGCACTAGGATATTGTTAATGTGGGTCGGTGAGATTCATGTGTTTGAATTGTTGTTCACAGCCATGTATTTGGAATACACGAGGTCAGGAGTTCTCGCTAGACCATTCCACCTTAGATATAGGTTGTGCAACTATAGTGTCATTGAATTTCATGAGAACCCTCGTGAGTGGACAAGGTGTGCACCGGGATAATCGTGCAGCTATAGTGTCATTGCTTTACATGAGCATTCTCACCATGGAAGAGAATGTGCACCGGGAATTTGGAACATGTCACTTGAACAGCTGACTGACATTCCCAACGAGGAATGTGCGAAGGAATTGGTAGTGGCCATGTCAGCATAAAGATTTAGGTTGCATGAGTTAAGGGTAGAGGATGATATATATTGAATTATGGATGATGGTTGATTTAGAGTGATGTTTGTCTGTGACTTTTGTTATATTATATACTATGACTCTATTCCGGTTTTTTATGATAGAATTTCTTCTTATCCCCTATATTTTTGTATTTTTGTGTCTACTTTATTTAAGTTAGAAGACCCGATGGAGGAATATGTTGCTGAGGAGCTGGACAAAACTCTGTATGAAATGGAGGTTGTTGAGGAGTTGGATGGAACTCCTTACGAACCAGAGGCGGGAGGTTGAACTGTGACCCATGGTGATTAGAATATAGATAGTATGGCCAGTGTGTCTAAGAAGTATTTTTATATTTTCCGCTAAGAATAACAGTTTGTTTAAATGTATACCTGTAAGGGATCCTACTGAGAGGATCACCACAACAGTGTTTTGTATTATGTGTATAAGACATATGTGTGTATTTATGTATTATAACACTAGAGAGTTTTAAATTTACAGAAGTTATATGATTATTAATTAATTTTAACCTTAACTTTTGGAGGGACTGTTGGCTGGATATCCCTATTTTAGATGCTATTAATTTGCCTTCTAATCTTCATGAATCCCTTTAGGCTACTGTTCATGATTTCATATGTAATGGCTCTTGGTTGCTTCCCCCTGAATTAGGCGAAAAGTACCCTGATCTTTGTGAAGAAATTGGCAAAGTGGTGATTCCAATCTGTGCTGATGAGAAAGACCAGCTGGTTTGGAAATATTCAGAATCAGGTGCTTTGTCTCTCAAAGAGGCTTCTCTGTTTCTCAACCCTGCTGCAGGTCAGAATTGGTGCCAGGTTCTTTGGTCTAATTATATCCCTCCATCCAGATCTTTTTTAGTTTGGAGGATCTTTCATTGCAAAATGCCAACTGATGATTGTCTCCGGAAAAGGGGTGTAATCTTAGTGTCTATGTGTTCCCTTTGTGGTGAATCAGATGAAACTGCTGAGCATCTGTTTTTACACTGTAAATTTGCAACCCATTTATGGAATTGGTTGAGTCATGCGCTGCAGTGTCCTCTAAATCTGTCCTCAATTGATGCAATCTTCTCGGTTCTGGATAGAAATTGGAGCAGGCAGCTTAATTTGGTCATCAAGGCTGCCATCATCAATGTGGTTTGGAAGATTTGGAGCTGCAGGAATCATTGCAGATTCAATAACGTCTTCATTCCTCCTTCGAGGGCAGTTGGTGATATTTTAGCTGCTACGAACCTTTCTGGCTCTTTATCTCCTGGTCCAATGTTTTCCTCAATAGAGGAGTTTAAGATTCTTCAGTTTTTCTCAATCCCTGGCAAGTGCTGCAAGGCTCCTACTATTAGACAGGTTGATTGGTTTCCTCCTAAGTGCTCTTGGATTAAATGTAACATTGATGGATCGGCTAAGGGCTCCCCGGGTCATGCTGCTAGTGGGGGTATTTTTAGGGATTCAAGTGGTGCTATTCTTGGTTGCTTCTCAACCTACATTGGCATTAACTTTGCTTTTACAGCTGAGATTATGGCAGCCATGACTGCCATTGAGATTGCCTTTAGCAAAGGTTGGGTCAGGCTGTGGTTGGAAAGTGATTCTATGTTTGTAGTGGACGCTTTCAGTTCTAATAAGGCCATTCCTTGGAGATTGAAAAACAGATGGAGGAACTGCTCGGTGTATGTATCTAAGATGCAGATTTCAGTTTCTCACATTTTCAGAGAGGGCAATGCTTGCGCTGACAAATTAGCCTCATTTGGAACATCAAACCATGGTTTCCACTGGTGGGATCTCCCCCCTCCCTTTATTAAGGATGATTTCATTAGGAATAGACAGGGTCTTCCTAATTTCAGATTTTGTTAATTCTCTCATGGGTTTTGGTCATTGTCCCCCCATGTTCGTTGTACTCTTTTTATCTTTTTTAATATATTGAGGTGTGATGCAGATGATGGGTAGGGCTAGTGGTGCCAACCTAGTTGGGATTACCTTCTCTATTGTGATGCCTATGCATGCCTTAGCCTTTATTCAAAAAAAAAAAAATTTTAATTTTTAAGTATTTTCAAAGATAAGCGCGCGAGTAAGTAATTAATTAATAAGTTTTAATCTAATAACACAATGCGACACAACAGAGTGTCTCAGGAGGTCCTCCCTAGGTGGCGGCACACGATGATGGAGAAGGAGGAGAGGAATTTGAGTTGAAGGGAGGAAGAAGAAGATGGTTATGTGTGGGGGAAGAAGCAAAACCAAAAAAAAAAAGTGTGAGCGAGAAGGTCCTGTACGCGTATAAGAGAGAGAGAGAGATAAGAGGAAAATTTCATTTTTTTTTTCTTTTCTTTTGGTTAGTATTAGGTAAAATGTGTGGTTGAAATTGTTTTTAGAAAAAAGGAAATAATATGAACCATTATATCTAAAAACAACGAGTGATGATTATATAATTTCAAAATTCAAATTAGAGTAAAGATTGATGATTGAACTGGTCAACCACGAAAATTAGTGATCCAAAATTAATCTAACACTAAACAAATTTATTTTCAAATCAAAATTAAATAGAGTAACATTTGAAAATAAATTCCTTTGAATCATATGATTTAAAATATTTTTCTAAAAAAAGAATAATAGTGACAATAACGTAATATTATTGTCTTGTAAGCGTGTATACATTGCAATAACGCAGTGTTAACTCACTCAAAATATTTTAAATGAGTACACAAAATTACTCAAACTAAACAACAACAAAAAAATCAAAAATAAACTGGGATGTTACAATACTACCCAACTAAAAAGAATTTCATCCCCAAAATTCTCTCATCTAAAGGAAACGAACGCGGATACCGTGTTTCTATCTCGTTTTCAGATGCCCCACATTCTCATCGTTCAAAACATGACATGATGTACCTCATAGATTAAGCTTTCTTTCGTACTTGAACTGTATTAGTGAGATGACACGAGAAAACACTCGAGGTAAATCCTCTTTAAATTGCTAAAACTTGAAGTACATTCGGACAATTCGAATGTCAAACCAAATAAGTTATATAAACATCAGATAAATCCTGACATCTAAACGATATGAAACTCCGACTTTATATATGGTGGCAATTCTAACACACTAGTCATAAGATAAAAACTTAAACTTGAACGAAAAGTTTTCGGAGAGAGGGCAATAAATCCCTCAGTTCCACTGTCACAAGAGAGAATAAAGTAAGATGGAGAGAAAGATAAAGGATATTCAATATGCGTAAAGGCCCGTTAATAGATTCTTGAATGTAAAAATGCATTGTACAGCCACATATTTACAAACGTGACTCTAATAAAGTTCCTCCTTCGACAAGAAGTTCCTTCGAAAGACAAATTTGAAAATGATATTTTTCTTTCTTCCCAAGAGTATAGAATACAAGTCGAAAATACTCTTGGTCTTTGAAAAGGCAACAATAAATTTTTGCACGTTCCCTCACTCGAGGTAACTCTAATTCACTTGGAACCAAAGATGAAATGATTTGCCAGAGTTTTCATCCCCAAGGAAATTTCTAACCTTTTCCTATAAAGGCTAACATGATATGATCTAAGAAAGATCACTCCATTTCTCGGTTGTAATCATTTGCGAAGAAGGCAAATGATCAAGTTCACAGAAATTAGTTCTCCACAACAACGGAGAATTCAAACTAATTTGACCAACAAAGATTGGTTAACATGAGAATGTAAAAGATATCTATATTAAAATGACAAAGAATACAAATCTTGATTAGTTTACCTGAAGCACAACCAATAGGAGGTAAAATGTTGAAATCAAATCAACTCGAGGCAAGATCGCAACAAAGAAATAAGCAATAAAGAAAGAGTGATGACAATATCTGAAACATTCACAGGCAATTAAAATGACTCGTGTACGAACCAAACAGTATAGCCGAAAGCTTACTCTCTATGGTACATTTTCCCATGGGTTGATCACACCCACTTGTTGTATGCCCCGATTCTACATGTCGAAAACAGGTAAAACCTCTGAGGATGCAATGACTTCTTTTGTGGTTACTCCCACAGTTCATGCAACGTAACGTTGTAGTCACGAGTTGGCTCACTCAATCAATCCTTCTAGAAAGTCACTGCTTGCAAACTTTTGCAATGTCATCCGACTTTCCTCATAGGAAACAAACAATCTATCATCGTTGCAGTTCCTTGTTTTCTTAGCGGTTGTATATGCGATAGCTGATGGAACTCAAAACAACTAACATATTCGAACAAACATTTCGTTTCGGCGTAGTCGTGGAACTCCATTCTCCAATACGCTTCAAAGTTAGCAAGAAAAGAACTCGTTCAAAAAATTATCCTTAAAAATTCCTTATCAACGGTTCTGTTCTCCGCTTCAACCATCAGACAGTCAATCCTACCGAGGTTAAGGATGACAAACTCAAAGCAAACTAGACATCAAAATTCTGTCCACTGTCATTCCTCCTTCGTTGTCTCCTTTCGAAACAACGTCATGAAAACAGAAACACAAACAAGGATAGACCAAGGTCGTCATCCTTCTAAAGATTGGTTCTCCAAAGAACCAAGAACACATAACAACACATCAAACAATCAGAGAAAACACAACACAAACGATGACAGACCTATACCCCAAGCCCAAAAGACTCGGCCAGCTCAGATTCCACCTAATGTAACACCCTTCTCGGGTGCTACATTTTCCATGACATTTTAAGGTCGAAAAGTAGGTTAATTAAATTCGTTGTAATATAATGGGGTAATTTTTTTTCTTTTTTCACAAGGCATAACTATAAGTACTGGGAATTAAGTAAAGGTGCAATAAAATTATTTCACGATCATGATTAAGGTTATAAGTTCGAAAATCATTTACATAATCCAACCCGACTTATAAACTGAAAACATATAGATACACAGACTCAACATCAAGCTATGGAGACGCATCTCCTAAAATATAAGATACTTGGAGTCGCAGCTCCATAAATAGTAACATTAACTCCCAGACATCCTAAGCTGGCCAAACTAAAATATAAAAGACTATCCTCTCTCGTACATCTTGAGAAGAACAAACCCAGCTAACGAGATCTAGCGGAAACTCTATTTGAGTCCACTACAGACGTTGTCACATAAGACATCACTATAGCCATTACAAAATTAGTTCTCGGACTGAGCCATTTCCCTTACCAAGGAGAAAGTCATAGCCTACAGACCAATGACAATCATGCTTGTCTCAAGAAAAGAAAGGTCAGGCATGACATAAAACAGAAAGACCATCATATTGAACCATCTGAAAGTTGGAAGACATCCACTAGAAACTTCAATATATCGTCAGCAAGCTCGAACCTCAACCTCTATGATGAATCAAATGAGCAACACCTGACATCTCAGTCTTCTCAAAAGAACATAGAAGGCACATAGCCAGCAGACATAGGCAATATAAAACAAGGAGGTGAGATTCCCAAACATCACAACATATGGCAGATATGAAAATAGCACGACACCACATATCATACATTCATTTATCTCAGTCAAACAATCCAGTATGTACAAGTAATAGATAACACGTGAACGTATAGTCAACGGTACACAATATCAATGTAACCATAATCTCATCGAGCATGACTGGACACTATTAGTTCATAGAGACACAAGTACAAAGGTAACTGATTGAAACTGCATAGTCCCATACCTACACAACCTCAAGGAAGATTTGACCCTAACGTCGGAGATAAGAGAACATTCGGAAGGAGTGGTTAGAGCACATATTTCACAACTGCCAATAGTAGGTATCTTGTGCGTTCAATAGTAACAGCCACATAGTGGTACTATAATTGATTGTGAAACACTCTCGATAACCTTGACCGGCTAGCATCTAGTCGTTGATGTCAGTGTATTGCATGGAATGCCACGACCAAGAAGAATCACCAACTGGCCATTCGTAACCCTCCTACCCTGATCACCCCCATGACCATTTAAGATCGTCACTAGCACGTCCTCATGCACACATGCATGTCGGCTCAACTTCCTAGTCACAAAGGCCTTACGGAACATAGTATCAACTATGTGTTTAGGAAAAAATATCGTTAATGGCGTGTGCATTCATATTTATATACTGGATAAATTTCGGGGTTCCTTACGGAAACTAAAAGTGATTTCGTTCGTATTTATCCACCGGATAAATTTCAGGGTTCCTTACGGCAACCAAAATCCATTCTAGAGGCAAAGCAGACAGTACCAACCTGTTGGGAATAACCCCTCGTTGGACTATCCATGTTTCAACGCTTTATTACATTATGAAGGTTGGTCATTTGTCACCAACTCAATTAAGCCTCTTTAAGTCCATTCCCGAACAGGATTACTTGTCAAGCAAGTAACCTTAAAATACTCTTTGTCATCAAGTATTATGGATGTAAGGATAAGTGAATAGTCCTTACTTTATGACATATGGTCTTGCTCCACCATGAGTCATAATCATTAAGTCTTTGTTTTCACTAAGCCATCCTCGACTTATGTTTTTCATTTAACTTGAAATACTAGTCTTGAAGACCAAAACCACTTTTAGCCAAAATCAAAACCCTTTGTCTGAAACCAAATAATTTTGGAAGTAAGATTAACTCATAGGGATATTGATACCAAATCCTTCAAAACAGTATTCCAAAACCCGTAAAATTATTGAAAGACTATTTTCCCCTTTTACTTAATTTAGGGTCAAAACCCCTAAACTTTCAAAATAAGCTTCCTTTATTCAAAATCATCAAGTATCTAGGTTCTAATACTCATTATAAGGTATTAAAATACCAAATTAAGGTCTTGAATAACATTTCACCCAAAAGTCCTAAAACTTGACCGAAAGCATCTAAGTTTGAAAATTTGGAAATTCCTTTCCATAAACTCTTTGATTCTAAAGGTTAATAATTCACTTGGAACCTTAGGACACTTAATTAAGTGTCAAAAACAATTTCCAATTCCCAAAATTAGTGTTGGTCGATTCTCCGTTCTTAGATAATTTCACAAGTTCAAAATACTGATATACAATTCCTTTGCCTCTTAAAACAAGATTTTATCCTTTCATGACTTAAACAATTATCAAAACCATTTCGGAATAAATTTGAACATTTTAAGAGGGTTTTAAACCCTACAAAAACAGTTTTGGAAAAACAACACTTGCTTCTTGTTTTCATTTATCCTTAAAACACTTATTTCTTTAATTTCTAAGGCATCATTTGGGTAATTCAAAATATAACGTACAATTAAAATATTTCTCAAGTCTTTTCTAAAACCTTAACCAAAAATCAATGTTCCAAATCAATTGTTCAAAACTAATTCATTTTCCTTTATGGATTTAACATTCATTTTCTCACTTAAGTATATTAAAATCGCTTAAGTTTCAAGGATTGGAGTTAAACTCCCATTTCCATTCACACTTGGCCAAAAGCCAATCACAACCATAGTGAAGGTTACACTTCACCAAATAATCTCAATTATTCATACGCATTAACATATCATGTTATATCGAATAATCACAATAATCAATTTATTTGCAATAACCAAGTATTAAATCCTCACTTTGATCCAATGATCAAAGTGATGGTTTTCAACATGCTATAAATCATTTTCCAATCAATCAATCAATCAATCACACCAATAAACATAAATCCAACAGCAATTAACCAATACAATAATGTCATCATAAGGGACTAAATAAACAAAGTGGATAATCCTTGATTTAGGATTTTCCGATAACCAGATAAATAAAGCCATCTTCACGTCCACCAATATGGTGTGAAGTGGTTCACTCCCCCTTACCTCTTGTAGACAAGAGAGGTTCATTTCCTGGGTTTTCAACAGTCAGTTTCCCTAAGAGCGGAGCTGCACAAAGCTAAACTCCAACGAATAACCGGACTGGACGTTCCAGTTTCTTCTGACACCTTGTGACAGGTGCAAACAACTCATATCAGCTCCCGAAAAATGTAAAACCTGCTTCCCCAAGCAAACACAATCACGACAACATCCCAGAGAGGGAGTCAAAGCATTTTCAACAATTAGACAAATCAAACAATCAATCATTCATCATCATACACTCACTCTAAGTTGATTTAAACACTTAATTTCACAAACAGTGTCACTTTCTATAGAAATCAGATTTGGACAAAAATAGTGTTCATCACCAATAATTGGGGAAAATTAGATTTTATCATTAAATTACTAAATCAGTTTGGTAAACATAAATTAACAGTCCCAATTGCAAAATAACATAGTTAATTTCACAATTACAAAACTAATTTCAAATGAATTCATATTTGGGGCTTTAGGGTTCATAAATCAATTTAGGGAAAACTCATTCTAACTAAAGAATGATAAAATTAACTTAGGAAATCACTAATTCACAACCCCAGTTGCACTAAAATAGAGTTAATATCACATTTGAGATTTAAAATCAAAATGTTAGGGTTTGAGGAATTGGGCTATTTGAAACTGAAACACTTTGGGTGGATTTTCACTTACCCAACAAGGAAGAAGAAGAGGTGGTGGTTACTAGGAGGTTCGGCGTGGCGGTAGTGACTGAGGACGGTGGCAGGAGGCGTTACCGCGGCGGTGACCGTGACCCAAACATGAAACAAGACAGATCCGTAAGTACAGGTGGCGAGCTGCAGTACGTCTTCTCTCCATCAGATGCGGCGAACAGGCTACCGGACGGCACCCATGACGGAGACGGCACGCTCGGCGGTCGGAGGTCCTCCCTTGGTGGCGGCACGCGATGATGGAGAAGGAAGAGAGGACTTTGAGTTGAAGGGAGGAAGAAGAAGATGGTTCTGTGTGGGGAAGAATCATAACCAAAAAAAAATGAAAGAAGTGTGAGGGAGAGGGTCCTGTACGCGTATAAGAGAGAGAGATAGGAGGAAATTTTCATTTTTTTTCTTTTCTTTTGGTTAGTATTAGGTAAAATGTGTGGTTGAAATTGATTTTAGAAAAAATGAAATAATATGAACCATTAGATCTAAAAACAACGAGTGACAATTATATAATTTCAAAATTGAAATTAGAGTAAATATTGATGATTGAACTAGTCAACCAAGAAGATCAATGATCCAAAATTAATCTCCAGTTAATACTAAACTAATTTATTTTCAAATCCAAAATAAAATAGAATAACATATGAAAATAAATTCCTTTGAATCATATCATTTAAAATATTTTTCTAAACAAAGAATAATAGTGACAATAACATAATATTATAGTCTTGTAAGCGTGTATACACTGCAATAATGCAGTGTTAACGAACTCAAAATATTTTAAATGAGTAAATAAAATTACTCAAACTAAAAAACACAAAAAAAATCAAAAATTAACATCCAGATAATTAATTATTTCAATAAAATAATTAATGGTATATGTGAAAAACTGGGATGTTACAAAATAATCCATCTCAATTCAATGGAGGCTATAATCCGAATAAAGCTGAACTTTGGATCCAAGAGATGGAAAAGATTTTTCGAGCTATGATTTGTATTGATGATCAACAGGTAACTTTTACTAAATTTATGTTAGTTGGAGAAGCAGAGTACTGGTGGGGTGGAACTCGTAGGCTCTTGGAAACGGAAGGAACCCAGATAAGTTGGGCAGTTTTCTGGAATATATTTTTGGAAAAATATTTTCCAACTGACTAGAAGCATATAAAGGAACTTGAATTCTTACAATTGAAGCAGGGAGGAATGTCTGTTGGAGAATATGCTGCTAAGTTCGTGGAACTGGCAAAATTTTCTATGTATTACCAGCATCACCCAGATGAGCGTTGGAAATGTGTGAAGTTTGAAGATGGACTTTGTCATGAGATATGAAGAGCAGTGGGACCGCTAGAAATTAGAGAATTTTCGGCATTAGTGAATAAGTGTCGCCTCATTGAGGGATATGAAAGAAACAAGGATGGGAAACACAAGTATTTTGGGCCTCAACAATTTAAGAAGGGAAATGAAGGATTCAGAAAGAAGCCGTATACACGCCCCCAAGGGAACCAACGACACCTCGAACTTATGGAGGAGGACCAAGCTATATATTTACGCCAAAGTGCTTGAAGTGTGGAAAGCCGCATGAGACAATGTTTTGCACGATAAAGGATCCAATATGTTTTCTCTGTGGGAAGCCAGGACACTTTATAAAAGACTATAGGCAGCCCAAACCAGAACCGAATATGAACAATACTCGCATAACTAGATCAATGACTAAAGGTAGAGTGTACACGATGGATGGAACGGAGGCAACCCAGTCCGATGATCTGATACAAAGTAAACGTCTCATAAAGGGTAAACTTTTAAGCGTACTGTATGACTCAGGCGCAACTCATTCATTTATTTCCTATGATTGTGTGAGATAATTAGATCTACCAATATCTCCCCTCCCTTTTGACTTGATAATTTCGAATCCTACAAATAAGCCCATTGTTACTACCCAAGCTTATTTAAATTGTTTAATTACTCTTAAAAATAGGAATTTCATGGTAAATCTGATTTGTTTACCACTATCCAATTTGGATATAATTTTAGGGATGGATTGGTTATCTTCCAATCATGTCCTATTAGATTGTTCGGATAAAACTTTGATTTTTCCGAATCCCGAGGATCCTAGATTTTTTATTGCCAACCAAATTCAAGCTTCTTTAAAGGAAGGAGCTCAAGGATACATGCTACCATCTTCTTTGAAAGTTGAAGAGGAATTCGACTTAACAAAGGTGCCGGTTGTTACGGAAATTTCATAAAGTATTTCCTGACGATGTTCCGGACTTGCCTCCAGAAAGGGAAATAGAATTTTCTATAGATCGGTTACCTGGAACTGGTCATATCTCTATAGCACCCTATAGAATGTCCCCCTCAGAGTTAGTAGAATTAAAGAAACAGTTAGAATAGTTATTAGGGAAGCAGTTTATTCGACCGAGTGTTTCGCCCTGGGGAGCTCCAGTACTACTGGTCAAGAAGAAGGACGGGAGTTTGAGGCTGTGCATAGACTAAAGGCAGAAGATATACCAAAGATAGCCTTTAGGATGCGTTATGGACACTGTGAATATTTGATGATGCCATTTGGGGTAACAAACGGTCCTACTATTTTTATGGATAACATGAACATAATTTTTCACCCATACTTAGATCAATTTGTGGTTGTCTTTATCAATGTTATTCTTACCTATTCGAAGAGTCATGAGGAACCTGCGGAACATCTCCGAATCGTTCTTTGGATTCTCAAAGATAAACAAGTGTACGCCAAATTGTCTAAGTGTGAATTTTGGTTAGAAGAAGTAAAATTTTTGGGACATATTATTTCAAAGGAAGGAATATCTGTAGGGCCAACTAAAGTTGAAGCAGTGTTGCAGTGGGAACGACCGAAGACAGTGAGGGAAGTTCGTAGTTTCTTAGGATTGGCAGGATACTACAAAAGGTTTATTGAAGGATTTTATCGAATAGCATTACCTTTAACCAGGCTCATTCGGAAAGGACAAGCATTTGAATGAACTCAGAGGTGTGAAAAGAGTTTTCAAGAACTAAAGCAAAGACTAACAACATCACCAGTGCTAGTGTTGCTAGATCCAAATGGAAATTTTGAAGTATATTGTGATTCCTCTAAGAAAGGGTTGGGTTGTGTACTTATGCAAGAAAGAAAAGTAGTGGCTTATGCTTCTAGACAGCCGAGGCCACATGAGCAAAATTATCCGGCACATGATTTAGAGTTGGCTGTAGTGGTGTTTGCATTAAATATTTGGCGACACTATCTCTATGGATCTAGATTTGTTGTTTTTAGTGATCACAAGAGTTTGAAATATTTATTTGACTAGAAAGAATTAAATATGAGACAAAGGAGATGGATGGAATTTTTAAAAGATTACGATATTGAATTACAATACCATCCAGGAAAAGCAAATGTGGTGGCTGATGCATTAAGTAGAAAATTTCTACATGTGTCAGTAATGATGATCCAAGAAATGGAGTTGTTGGAAAAATTCAAAGATTTAAATATGACGATCGAAATGACGTCAGATCGACTCCGACTAAGCATGATCAAGGTCACAAGTGGATTACAAGAACAAATTCGGACAGCTCAACAGATTGATCAATATCTGCAGAAGATAAAGAAATTGATAGATGAGGGAATAACTGTCAATTTCATAATAGGAATAGATGAAGTAATAAAGTTTAGGAATAGAATCCGTATGCCTAACGATCGAATCCTTAAGAAGCAGATTATGGATGAAGCACATAAGAGTAAGTTAAGTATACACCCTGGTGCAACCAAAATGTATCAAGATCTTAAGAAAATGTTTTGGTGGCCCAAAATGAAGAAAGAAATAGCACAATATCGAGCATCAAAAACCAGCAGGAATGCTGCAACCATTAGGTATTCCAGAGTGGAAATGGGATAGTGTATCAATGGATTTTGTTGTAGGATTACCAAGGACCCCTAATGGACATGACTCAATTTGGGTAATTGTGGATAAACTAACGAAGTCCACGCACTTCTTACATATAAATATGAGGTATTCCCTAAAAAAATTTATACAATTATATATCCAGGAAATAATAAGATTGCATGAAATCCCATCAAGTATAACATCTAACAAAGACCCCGGATTCACTTCGAGATTTTGGGAAAGCTTACATAAGGCTCTTGGGACAAAGCTCCGACTAAGTTCAGCATATCATCCACTGACAGATGGGCAATCAGAAAGAACAATTCAATCATTGGAGGATCTATTAAGAGCCTATGCTCTAGAACATTCTGGAAGCTGGGATCAATTCTTATCATTGATTGAATTCACTTACAACAATAGTTACCATTCCAATATTGGGATGACACCCTTTGAAGCTCTCTATGGACAGAAGTGTAGAACTCCACTGTGCTGGTATGAAAATGGGGAGAATATCATCCTTGGACCAGATGTAGTACAACAAACTAAAGAAAATGTGAAAATGATTCAGCAAAAGATGAAAATGGCACATAGTAGACAAAAGAGCTACTCTGACAAAATAATGAGACCTCTAGAATTTCAGGAAGGTGATCATGTATTTTTGAAAGTCACTCCAACGACTAGGGTTGGCAGAGCAATAAAATATCAGAAACTCACTCCTCGTTTTATTGGACCATATCAAATTCTTCGAAAGATAGGTCCTGTGGCCTATCAGATTGCTTTACCACCTTTTCTTTCTAATCTCTATAAAGTTTTTCATGTCTCACAATTAAGAAAATATATTTCCGATCCTTCTCATGTTATTAAGCCTGATATAGTACAGATAAAGGAAAACCTAACTTATGAGATAATACCGAGAGGATCGAGGACAGGAGGATAAAATAATTGAGAGGCAAACAAATTTCACTAGTTAAGATTATATGGGATGAGACCACTGGAGATGCTACTTGGGAACTACATGATACAATAATGGAACAGTATCCACATCTCTTAGAGGAATAAAGGTTGGTAAATTTCAAGGACAAAATTTTTATAAATGGAGAAGAGTTGTAGTAACAGCCTGATTTTTAATTACGCTGTTTAACCGGTTAAAATATAAATAATTATATTTTAATCTAATAGTTAGAAAGTGATTTTGAATAGAATAAAAATCAAATTCATAGTCTCTCTTATGGTATAATGTTACGGTGAAAATTTAGGTTTAAAATTCAGACGGAACCTGGTCTGCGTTTTCACTGACAGTAAGATTTTACTGAGCAAAAACCCTAATTTCGACTCTTGAACGAAACCATTAGGTTTTATATTTTTTTCTGGAGTATTTTCCAAGTTTCTAAAAAATTCGTTAGTAATTAAATAATAATAATTTTATTCGGGCGTAATCTTTAAGAAAACACGTAAAACCTAAGTCGGGGGATAAGTCGGGTAAACGACGGAGTCGATTATGGAGCTGAGGTATTATGAGAGATTAATGTAGTAGAGAGGACAAGGAGTCCAACATTAAATTTTAGTAGTCGGGAATTTTCAAGTGAAATGACCAAAATACCCCTAATCTTAACCTAACCGACGTTGAGTTAAATTTTAACCATGGTTAACAACCAAGGTTAATTATTGTGGACCAAAATCAGCCACACCCTTCATCAATTCTTGGCCACATGATTTTAACCATAGTTAGCAAAGTAACCCTAGTTAAGTTAATTATAACCATAGTTAACTATTATATTATTTAATATTCACAAAACTCATTAATTTAAATCCTAAGAACCGAACAAAGCCTAAGATCTACCCTATAAAATAACCACAAAACCACAGCCACACCCTCCCCATTTTCTCTCTTCATCTTCTTCATTTTCTTCATTTGCTTCACAAAAACACCATTGTTTCTTAAGAGCTAAGTTGCCATTTTTGTTGAAGAACTCGCCATGATCATCATCCTTTCTTCATCTTCTTCACACTCTTGAGGTAACATGATCATCTCCTCTCTCTTTTTGAAGCTCTTGTTCTTCATATTTCATGGTTTTCCATTTCTAGATCTAGAAATTTAAATAGTTCTAGAAAATTGTAGAAAAATCATAAAAATGTGAAATCAATTCCTAGATATAGTTATGATCTCTACTTTCATTATCCAAGAGCATGTAATCAAAAACATTTTTCCTTCCCTAATATCTATTGTTGGCCGAAACCCTCTAGGAAAATGGGTTTGATGTTTTGTTTCTTTTTTTGAAAGTTAGTACTTGATTTAAGTTCTATAATACTTGTATAGCCTATATCCAAGAGCTTAAGCCCAACTAAATTTTCTAACCTATTTATTCTATTAAGGCCGAAACCCTAACAAGAAAGGGTTGAAATTTTTTTTTTGATTTGTGAAATCTATTGCTTGATTCATGCTCTCTAATACTCTAAGATCATTTGTAACATCCCGATTTTTCGACTTTCTAATATCGGAAATTATATAATATGTTTATATTTTTATCCGAGACTTATAAAAATGATTTTGGGAAAACCAAAGTCATATTCATATTATACTTATTTTTATTTGTATACAGTGAAATTTTGGGTTTAACATTCTGACGAAAACCGGTCTGCGTTTTTACTGACAGTATAATTTTATACCATAAAAAAACCCTAATTTGACCCGAAACTAAAATTTGTAGAGTTTTTTATATTTTGTCTGTGAGGAACTCTGCTTTTCAAATTTCTGATCAGAAATGAAAAATTATGTTTCATCGGATGAATTTTGGTACAAGTTCAGACGAAAAACAGTCGGTGTTTTCACTGACAGTAAGATTTTAAGGACCAGGAAACCTAATTATGATTCGGGAACAAAATGGTTTATGTTTAAATCATGTTTCCAACGAGTTTGGCTATTTTGAGAATTTTTCGATCGAAAATCAGAGAGAAACCTTAATCGGGTAATCGACGGAGCCGAGAACGGACGTGCAGACACAAAAGCCGACATTCAATGGATAAAGACAAGTGATGACTCATAAGGGTGAGTCATATAGGTGACTCACAAGTGTCATGATTTCTTTTGAGGTGAAATTACTATAATGTCCCAAAGTTGTTATTTTATCACCAAAATGCCATTATGTAAGATTACCATTTTGTCCCTCAAAATTCATGCTTGGACATTTTTGTCCCTAGTAGGCACGACCAAACCCCTCCAAATGAGTCCATTCTCACTTCTATTTAAGGCCTTCATCATCTTCATCATGAAACTTTCACCATTTTTACAAAAACTCTAAGTTTCCATAAGCTTACTTTGTGAAACAACTTGGTGATTCCTTGCCCATTTTTCAATTCCAAGAGGTAATCCATGATCCTCATCATCATTTAACTATATATTCTTCCTATATTTTCATGATTCAATGCCTTATTCAATTTTTTCAATTCTTAGATCTAGAAGTTTGAAAATCCATAGAAAATCATAGAAAAATCCTAAAAATGTGAAACCAATTTCTATGATCTTGTATTCATGCCTATAGTATAGATCCAAGAGTTTGAATCAAAAAAAATTTCCTCCTAACTCTTCCTAAAGAGGCCAAAACCTTGTTTTAGGGTGGAGGAGATTTTGTTTATTTTCTTTAACAAGTGAACTTGGATTTCATCATTCCATATCATGTATATGATAGATCCAAAGTGTTGTATCAAAAGAAATTCTCTAGCCTAATTTTCATGTCATGGCGGAAACCTCACTCTTTATGGAGTTAGAGGATTTTGTTTCACTTGTTGTGTTTTGATTCTTAACCAGGTGTCTTAAGTATTTAGGATCATTAATCCAATGACTTAAGAATTTTAGAAAATTTTAGCCACAAAAACCTCTTAAGGCCGTGACCTATCATTAGGGAATAGGTGATTTTATTTGCTTGTTTGTAATTGGTTGATTATGGTTGTGGAAGGTTAAGTGTATTGATTATACGTGAGTCGTGAAACCGGAGTTTGACAAACGTTCGAGGAAGGAGATCTGATGACAACCAAATGGAAGGTTGCCTTGTTGATGATCTATTTGGTTGAATTTTTAGACAATAACTTAGTGTAACACTTTGTAACCAAAATCAAGTGAAGAAATAAACAAAAAATGGATGAGAAAGAGATGATGATGGCACCACAAACTAGAGAGTTTGATAAGCCTATGATGTTCGCCACAAGAATCTTGGATTCTTGATAAGAACTAAGGTTGGCTCAACCAAGAACCAAAGAGAACAAAGTCTCACAAATGGATTTCAATCCAAATTCAACATCCAAGTTATTATTCATGTGTTTTAGGCCTCGTACATATAGAAGTGTGGCTGATTTCATTTGGCTCACACTTAGTCTTCCAAATGATTCCAAAACCCCCTCATAACTAGCCTAATCAAGACTAACTTAACACCATTTTAATTCACCCACTAAAACAAACCATAACCCCGACTTAATTGGCCTAATTCATGACCTTAAACACATTAAAAGCCTAACTTAAATCAGCCACCAAAATAAAAACGAAAATACATAACCCCACCCCTTTATGACTCTCTCATACTCATTATGTGGTGGTTACACTTGCTTCTCAAATTAAAAGTGTAACCCCCATAATAAATACAATTTTATGCACACTAATGAGGAGTTTGTTATGGAATGTAAGCCAAAGATTCCGTCCCCAAGACTTCTAGAACTTGTGTAACACATGGAAAAGTAGTGGACTTGACCCAAAAATATCACAAATTAATTGGGCTTAATCACACTAACCATTACACTTATTGGAAATAAAAGAAAACAACTCAAATTGGACCTACACGCCCTTCTTCATGTTTCTTCTATTTGAATGACCAAAGTTGTGCATTTGGGCTCATTATCTTCTTGACCCGAACTTGGGCTTTTGTCCATTAAGAGAGCCACCATTTGATTTAGAGTTTGTTGGGCCTTTTTGGTCCTGGCTCTTGTCATGGGCCCCCCAAGTCCTTGAATGGCATCTTGATCCATGATGGGTTCTATTGGGCTTATATTATTCTTGTTGAAAAGTTGACTTGCCCCCCTTGGATCATATCATACCATCCTTCTTTAAGAAAATTCATCCTCGAATTTATGACTTCAATACCTACATCAAATGAAACACATAGATGCCACATTGAAGGTAAGTCAATATCAAAGACATTTTTATTTATTTTCCCTACAACTTGAAATAGTCCATCTCTTCTAGGGTGGACCTTTGATTTCCTTCTATTGGGAAACCTTTTATTCTTTTTATGTACACACACCCAACCTCCGAGATCAAATGGAAATTGATAGAAACCATCAAATGTAGCAAGTAGGTGTAACAACTTTCCATCTTGTACAATCCTAACACATTCATAGCCAATTTAATGAATTATAAGATTAAGCAGAAAATTATACCTCTTGTGAAAATCTACTTTCAAGTTTACCTTTCTTGGCTTTAACATAGTCATAAAAGAAAATGTACTTTCTCTTTTTAAAGCCTCCAAAGAAAGTTGAGCCTCATGGACATTCTCCTTATAAACAAGGGATGGTTCTTTTTGAAACAAGATAATCCTCTCAAACACATTAGGATCATCATATGAAAGCTTAAAAGAATTTCCAAGAAGGGGAAGAGTAAGAAGGGGAATAGTAGTTAACTCATCAATTATTATCACATGCAAACCTTTAGAGCTCATAACAAACCTCAAAATGCTAACTTTATTTTGATCAAAAGAGTATGTGAGCAAGTTAGCAAACAAACTTTCTCTAAGTAATCCAACACATTCCTCAAAATTGTTGTGATAAATCAAATGAACATTAGAAAGCACAACAACACATTTATCAAGGAATTCATTCAAGTCTTGGTTCATAATTCTCAAATCAATCTTAGGAAGAAGATAAGAGTCATGCAATTCATCAAGAAGGGTTTCATTCCTATCAAATGTAGAAGAATAACAAGACCCATGCAATTTACCAAGCATATTACCAAATTTTGTGTTAAGATATCCATGCTTTTGGGAAACCATGCAAGTTCCCAAACCATGGGGTACTTCCCTTGGGATTAGCTCTTCAATTACATCGGTTGTCTTGCAAGCTTCCATTGGAGGAACATCTTCGATTTCCTTCAAAAGAGAATCAACACAAGTAGGCAAAGAGTTAGGAAAAACATCAAAACAAGTATTTACTTTTTCCACCTCACCTATTGTTTTGCTCTCATCTCTTTCTTTTCTCTCACTCTTTTCCATACTCTCATCTTTTTCACATTTTTTCTCTTGATTCTTTTTCACATTTTCATCACTCTTCTTTTCACTTTTTTTTTCACTCTTTTTTTCATTTTCTCTCAAATTAGGAGAGACTTCCATAGGTTTCTTTGCATGAGCACTAGCCATGGTCTCCTTAGAAGTTGAAGTGTTACCCTCCTTCTTTGATTTGTTATGAAGAACTCTATGGTATTTGTATGGAGCATATCTTCTCCTCATTATTTTTCTCATCTCAACCTAAGTCTCCATAGGCTCCGCCCCATATCTTCTTCTCTCTTTTTGCAATTGATCCCACCAAACAAGTGCATAGTCCTTAAATTGAAGAGATGTTATCTTCATTTTCTTTTTCTCATTGTAATTATTGCAATTGAACACTTGCTCTATCTTCATCTCCCATTCCAAATAGACTTCGGGATCATTCTTCCCATGAAGGTAGGAACTTTGATCTTGGCCCTTTCAATTCTATCTTCTCGGTTTTGAAGGATGGCAAGTTGTCTATCATAATTTGCACTCATTTTCTCCATTTGCCTTTGAAGGTTTTGAATTTGAGTAGCTATTCTAGCATGAAGAGTTGAAGACCTTGGAGAAAATTATGGACTATCTTCATGGGCTGCCATCACATTAACTCACAATATCAAAGGATAACAAGAAATTATAAAATTCCTCACTACACTTCCTCACTGGTGTACACAAATGTATTTCACTCAATTGGCTTTATCCACACAAGATGTAATTTTCACTCTTGCCTTTTTCCACTCAATTTTTCTCTTTTAGGCCTTAGAAGTGTCAAACACAAAACACACAAAAATTCCAAAATTCAAGTAACAAAAATCACAAAACTTATCAAAAACAAAGGAAACAAAAGGAAAGGCTAGAAAGGAAAAGCTTTGAGAATAATGAAACAAGAAAGAAGGGAAATATTTTCAAGAACTCAAATTGCCCAAATAGTACTTTTTATCTGCTATTTTTCTTGAAATTCTAGGTGTTGTTTTCCTCTCTTTTTTTTTATTTTTTTTAATTCATACAACACACTAGAGAAAAGCTTGCAAAGAGAAACACAAACTAATTTTTTTTTTTGAATTTTTTTTTGTTGATTTTGGGCAGCAAGAAGATGAACACAATAACACAATAATTCCCTTCAAACAGAAAAAAGAAAATAATTTTTTTTCTTTTGTGTTTTTCTGGGTTGAAAAGAAGAAAGGCAGAAGATGAAGAACAAAAACTCAAAAAATTCAACCAAAGCCTAAGCTCTGATACCACTTGATGACAACCAAATGGAAGGTTGCCTTGTTGATGATCTATTTGGTTGAATTTTTAGACAAGAACTTAGTGTAACACTTTGTAACCAAAATCAAGTGAAGAAAGAAACAAAAAATGGATGAGAAAGAGATGACGATGGCGCCACAAACTAGAGAGTTTGATAAGCCTATGATGTTCGCCACAAGAATCTTGGATTCTGATAAGAACTAAGGTTGGCTCTACCAAGAACCAAAGAGAACAAAGTCTCACAAATGGATTTCAATCCAAATTCAACATCCAAGTTATTATTCATGTGTTTTAGGCCTCATACATATAGAAGTGTGACTGATTTCATTTGGCTCACACTTAGTCTTCCAAATGATTCCAAAACCACCTCATAACTAGCCTAATCAAGACTAACTTAACACCATTTTAATCCAGACACTAAAACAAACCATAACCCCCACTTAATTGGCCTAATTCATGACCTTAAACACACTAAAAGCCTAACTTAAATCAGCCACCAAAATAAAAACGAAAATACATAACCCCACCCCTTTATGACTCTCTCATACTCATTATGTGGTGGTTACACTTGCTTCTCAAATTAAAAGTGTAACCCTCCATAATTAATACAATTTTATACACACTAATGAGGAGTTTCTTATGGCATGTAAGCCAAAGATTCCTTCCCCAAGACTTCTAGAACTTGTGTAACACATTGAAAAGTAGTGGACTTGACCCAAAAATATCACAAATTAATTGGGCTTAATCACACTAACCATTACACTTATTGGAAATAAAAGAAAACAACTCAAATTGGACCTACACGCCCTTCTTCATGTTTCTTCTATTTGAATGAGCAAAGTTGTGCATTTGGGCTCATTATCTTCTTGACCTGAACTTGGGCTTGTGTCCACTAAGAGAGCCACCATTTGATTTAGAGCTTGTTGGACCTTTTTGGTCCTAGCACTTGTCATGGGCCCACCAAGTCCTTGAATGGCATCTTGATCCATGATGGGTTCCATTGGGCTCATATTATTCTTGTTGAAAAGTTGACTTGCCCCCCTTGGATCATATCAAGATCGGAAGATAAATTATTCAAGAGGTAAGAGGGGATTGCCTGAGGGATTTTTCAGATGTCTACATGCTATTTGTGTTGGTCTATATGATTTATCTGTGGTTGCGGTGTTTGGTTTGTGGTTGTGGTATTTAATTAAAGTTGTGTTATTTATTTGTGTATGGTTATCTGCATTTAATTAATTATTTGGAGTTATATATTATGATGTTGTGATGCATGATCTGCCTGGGAAGATTGTTATGATTTTGTTGATTGTTGTTTGAGAAGCCTGACAATGGTCAGTGCCCAATCAACTAATCAGATAAAAGCTTTGAGAAGACGTTACGAGGAATATTCAATAGTTAATTGAGAAATATTGAAAGATATTATGATTTAAATAATTATTTGAGAAAATAAGGATTATTTGAAAATATTATTATTTTAATGATTTATTAGTGTAAAAGTAATTTATAAGTCACAGTGAGGGTGTAACCGTGAAATTATTTTTGTACTGCTAATTTTTACGTAAGAAATTCCGTAATATTATTAAAATATATTTTATGAAATTAATCTTCGAAAATAACTCAATTATGATTTTAAAAAATTATTTAAGTGGAAAGAGCTTAGATTTGGCTTAAATGACTTGAAAAATGTTTAACGACAACAATTTGGAAAAGTATCGACGGCAAGTGTTTCTAAAACGGCAGTACGTATTTTAAACTAAGTTTCAGCCTCAAGTGACTCTCTTTTTGAAAAATGAAGTTTTCAGAAAAGATTTTAGTAACTGTTGGTTTTACAAAAGAATTACCCAGTTGAAATGATTTTCCAAAATCAAGTTTTACCCAAACAGTGTAGGTAGTGATTTTGAACTTAGTAACTGAGACGTCGGAGTACTAGTGTTCTTGCGGTGTTTTGGACTGCTCGTGTATTTGGGACTGGGTGTCGTATGGACTTTGTGTCCTGATTTCGGTGTATTTGGGACTGGGTGTCGTATGGACTTTGTGTCCGGATTTCGGTGTATTTGGGACTTTGTTTCCTGATTTCGGTGTATTTAGGACTGGGTGTCGTATGGACTTTGTGTCCTGATTTCGGTGTATTTTGGACTCGGTGTCCTATGGACTTTGTGTCCTGATTTCGGTGTAAATAATGTTATCTAAAGTGAATATTGTTTTCTATTACGACAAGCCTAAGCATGATGCATTGGTCTTGGGGTTTTGTGATTGAGCACTCGGACTTGAGGTCCTGTGTTATTAATGAAAGTTTTAAGATGTTTAAAAATATGGCTAGTCGTAAGCTTTTGAGCTTCGACATGGAAATATTGAACACCAAGAAAAATGACTAGAACAAAATGTTTTACATGCATGTTAGGCAGACGTGCCTATTTGTAAATCATAATATCATGGTGATATTCATGAATCGACGCATCATTGTGCCTTGGTTGGACAATGAAAATCCATATTCGGTGATCACTGCTCCTTAAATTGGACAATGTGCTATGGTATCCATATTCGGTGATCACTGTGCCTTGTGTTGGACAGTGTGCTATGGGTTTGGCTTCATGCCTCTGCCTGCGTCGATAATGAGCTTGATCAACTCACCTCGTAGTTGGGATATCTCATGAGATTAAGTATGAAATTAGATGACGAATATGAAGTGTTCATGCATAGTTTTTCAAATAATGATGTTTGGGGTATGAAACCCACTGAGAAACTATTTGTCTTATTATGATTGTTTAGGTTGTTATTAACATGTATATGTATATATGTTTTCTTTGGTGTCGCGCATGTAGTTATCGTGTTAAATCTATATATTGGTTTCTCACTCTTGTATTATTTCTGTTGGAATGTTCCTGTTGTGCTCTATATTGGGGAAATCCAGATGAACCGCTAAAGGGATATGATGTATACAAGAAGAAGGTTCCTGAGTTCGGGACATGCCGATGTTATTTTGCTAATATTATGTTGTCTTTTAGGTGTGACCAGCTTAGGTTTTGAATTATATTATGTTTCGGAAGAACCTATACTTAGTAAGGTCTTGTTGTGTAAACAATTATGATGCAGTATAGTTACATGAGGATATATTTACATATCTATCCATATATGGTCATGTTTGCGTTGTTGTGGTAACCATCGAAAAGAGAAAAGAAAAGGGAAAAATTTTGTCACAATTTTGAGGAATGTTAATAACTTAAGAAAATATTATTTTCCGAAAGCAACCAGCGAAATAAAGTTTTATTTTCCGCAACGAGTTAACGGGTAACCATATGATGACCCAGGTTAGGGCATCACATCATGTATCTAAGAGATTAAGTTGATTTGAAAATCCTAGCCTATTTTCACTCATGAGGCCGAAACCCTAACCAAAGTGGTTAGAGGATTTTATTTCATATTTTTGAATGGTAACAATTAATCTATGCTAGTTAATACTATAGGTAGACTCCAAAAGATTGGAATGAGAAAAGAACCCTAACCCTATTTTGAATTAAGTGGCCGAACCTAGCTATTCTAGGATTAAGGGTGATTTTGTAGATTAATTTGTTATTATGTTGTTTGGTTGAAGGAGGAATTGGTAATGTGTGGTGTGATGACGAGGAACGTTGAATTCGGGATTCTGGTGATAACTCAGGTGGGGGAAAGGACCACTCTATCGTTGGAATAGATAAGTAGTATATTATATAGTAATTGTGTAGGGGGACCTAAATCCTACTAGTAGTCGAGTAATCGACAAGACCAAAATCACATTGGAAACCTTTTCTGTAAAACCAATGGTGATTCGGGGATAGTAGGTTTATCGACATTAGGTTGATTTTAAGTATTTGATGATGTCTGAGTTTATGTTGTTGAATTTAGTGTGATACACTAGTTGAGATATTCCATTACATGTGACATATTATTTTTGGTGTTTGAATATTTTCTGATATTGCATTATGCATGATCTACCTGGTTTTAATATTGTGCTTAGTGGATTTTAGGCAAAGATATATGTTTTTTGGGAGATAATTGTTTGGGGGTGAGGATAAATTGTGACTTAGAGGTGCCTGGCCTAAACTAATTATTTCAAAGAGGAGTAGTGACATAGAACATGTGTTGAGGTTTTGATGGAAGGTTAAGGCACTAGGTTGTTATTAATGTGGGTCGGTGAGGTTAGTGTATTTGCATTGTTGTTGACGATTGTGTGATGGGAACACGCGAGGTCAGAGTATCCGATCATGGATACAGGATGTCATGGTCACTACAAAAAAAACACGACTTACTGACGGAAAAAACCCGTCGGAAATAAAGAAATTCAGTCGGAAAACTACATTACCGATGGACTTTCCGACGGACACGGTTCCATCGGTAATAGACGCGTAGGAAAGCCTTTCCGACGGATCAAGTTTGTTCGTCAGAAATTTCTGACGGCCTTAACGGTGGGAAAACTTGCCACACTGAACCCCTAATTACCGACGGTAATTCCATCGGTAACTCTCTGTAGATGTTACCGACGGAAAATTCTGTCGGAAAATGTAACCAACAGTTATCGACGAAAATATCCGTCGGAAACAAGGTTTTTTTATTTTTTTTATTTTGTTTTATATTAATAATTAATAATTAATTACTTTTATTAAAATTTATATATTCAATATTAAATATTATATTATATTTATTAATTATTATTAGATTTTATTTTATTTAATTATATTTAATTAATTAATTATTATTATAATTTATTTATTAATTTATATTTTATTATAAGTAATTATAATTTAATTATTATATTTTATTTTAATTAAATATTATTATATTATCAATTACAAAACAAAATTGAAATTAAAAATAAAATTTAAAAAGCATATTAAATTAAAATTAATTTAAAAAAAACTCAACATATAATACCCATCACCATAATATCCGTCATCATCGTCCTGTCGGGGGGAGTCTGTCGACATCACATTACCATCAAGTTGCGGCTTAGTAGACAGACCGTCATCTTTCAGTTGCGGTGGTGGATCAGTAGTAGTAGTGGAGGGCTGGGGCTGGGGCCGGGTGGCATGGAGGATCCCATGCAGAGTGTTGCGCCTGTCTGGTGAGAGGAAATCGAGCACAACGGTCATGACCGTAGAGAATGTTTCCATCTCCTGCATGATGCCCTCGTTCGTCTCCCTTTACTGCTGCACCTCCTGCCTCAGCCGATGTACCTCCTCCGTGTCCTGTGAGCCAGAGGATGTATGTTCCCTAATGGTCATGCTGGACGTCGACCCCCGACGAATCGACCTGGTTAGTGTCGCAGCATCGTAAATCCATCCCTTGTTCTTCCCGCCCACCACATCCATCCAGGCCTGGGTCTGTAGTCGCTCAACCTCGGCGGGGTCCAACTGAGAAGGATCTGAGGCACCAAAGCAGAAGGCAGTCTCAGATGCTACCTGACTAAACATGGTGTTGTACTCCGCCTATGATCAATACATTACAATCAATATGTATTTAACTATATAATATATATATATATATATATATATATACAATAATTATCAATAGTTTAAATATAAGAAAAACATTTTAGCTCACCAATGTCTGCCTCGACCTCTCATCAACAAACTCGCCTGTGTCCGAGCGAATATGTGTCTGCTCAAAGACCGTATGGACATCAACGGACCGAGCTAGCTCTCCTGCTTGCAACCGATACACCAATAAATCAATTAGTTATAAAACAAATTTTTAATAAAAATATACAGTTTATAAATAATGTTATTTATATATGCTTACCATGTAAATGGCATGCTGCAGGTGGCTAATAGAACCACTAGTGTGCATGCTCCCACTCTTCTCGGAAGCCTGATTTCTCTTCGCCTGTTCACACTTCAGCTTGTAAGCTGGAGTGTCCCAGTACGCACATAGTTGGGCCCAGATGTTGAGCCCGATGTAATCTGGACGTTTCCGGCTCTCCCTACGCTCCCGGAGCATGTCCCTCAGTCGAGCAGCTGCTCGGTCGTCAAAGATAGCACGTATCTCTGAGGTATGCTCCGGTAACCAGTGCACAAGCTCCTGTTAACAAAGAAAAAAAATAATAACATTATACAAAAGAATATATAAAATAAATGGAAAATTACATGAACTAATAAACAAGAACTTACCCCGAATCGTCTGAACATACGATCCTGATCCTCCCTGGGGATCACCCCCCATGATGGCCAGAAACGACGATACTGCGCCTTGATGGCGAAGGTAACGTGCTTCGATCCCACTTTCGATGGGAAGAAGCTGAAAAATTCATAATTTTATTAAATCAACAACATGACAACCACCAAATATATGCTTATTAAATAGTAATTATTTTTAAAGAACATTAAATTAGATTAAACTTATGATCCAGACACAGGACGGATCCATGGTCGTTCCTCAGGTGCTGGAACCCTGGCTCACTCAGGCAAGTCCTCAGCCGCGGCCGACTGCTGCACAGACGATGATGATGGTATGGCTGTGTTGTGACCGTATGCTGCCCAGGATGATGAGGATGGAATAGTCGTGTCCGGCTGTGGCATCATCCCAGGAGTCGGCATAAATGATAATCCTGGTGAGTGTCTGGTCGGCGTAGTCGATGATGATGGTGGCGTTGGGTGTGGGTCCAGTATGGGGCCGCGAGTAGCCAGCTAGTGCACGTCGTGGCGTAAAGCAAGTGGAGGTCTGGACATGGGTGGAGGGTGAGGTAGTGTGGGTCGGGGATAGTGTAGTATGGGTAGGGGATGATGTAGTATGGATCAATGAGGGTATAGAATGGGTGAGGGATGGTGTAGAATGGGTGGGGGAGTCTCCTATAGGTGGCGATAGGGTAGGTACGGTAGGGATGGGGGTGGGTGCGGAGGGACCTCCAGGAATGTGAGCAAGCACCTGGGACTTCATGGTGTATTGTCCTCGCTTAGCCTTCCCCTTCCCCTTATCACCACTAGGCGGTGGGGGCCGGGGCGGCTGTCCTCCTGATGCTGACATATCTATTTTTATAGCACAATTACAAATCAGTGTAAAAACAATAAGTAATCGACATTTAATAGTCTAATCTAAGCAATTATTTTTATAGAACAATAGTTGTCAAGTCTTACATTATATTTCATAAGCAAATATTTAAAATAGTAACAAATAGTAATTAATTAGATTTAATGCTTGATTCATTTACTTCAAATATATTGTGAGGATATTTTTAAGAATGATTTTTTTAGTGATGATTACAGATTTCAAATAATTAAATTAGATACTGGGTTAAATTATTTTAAGGATTTTATGGTTTCATTTTGAAAGAAAATCTTAACTTTTAAAGTTTGAAAAAAAATAAGTCAGCTGTACCACATGAATAATATCCTAGTCTTAAATATGAGGGTGTAACTATCTATTATTCATAGAATTCTGAATTGATCTTAAATGTATAAAGAAAGGGTGATATTTTTTTATATAAATTAATCATCATCCTTGTGGTACAAATATTATAATTGTAAACTAAATGTTTTTTTTGGGATGCTACGCAATAGTGCAGGCGAGAATTGATAGTGGCGATCTAAAGTATTAGATCTTAGGGACGATTATGTAGTACAAAATTCCACAGGGGGTCTGGTGGTAGCTCCCCTGTGTCGTGGTGCCCTGAAACCCAACATGGCTAACCCGATTATTCATGATCGGTGTAGAGTGTTCCGTTAGGTTGTGTTGAACTGAGATTTTTGTACAATATAGACCATCAGATACGGAACATGTACTCTCGATCGCATCTCGGATAAAAAGAGTCTCTCTATGGAGTAGAACTATTTTTTTATGTCACAAGTGAAAATAAATATAATAATTATTAATTTATCCTATGGAATGATAATTGACTTTAAATATATAGATAAATAAATAAATAAAAATATTAAATATTTTATTACTCAAGATGAATATTTGTATTGGTTTCGTTTACCATTTCTTTCTTTAAATTTTATATGATAAATGTATTCTCACTCCCTTCATTTTGTTGTTGTGTTTGTATAAACTTATATTTCAAGAATGGACAGAGGACCAGGCTACTTAGCTTTTGTCACTTGTACCTTCGACGGTGGTGAGTGGGACATAATCCACAATACCGTCATACTCACTTATAGAGGAAGAGTGACATTTAATATCTTCAATCTTATGTTCCCAGAGTTTCCTCCAATCGTTATAGATGGACCGATGCTACTGTCAATGGAACTTCCCTTTCATTTACTATGGACCTTTCCTTTTGTGGCCCACTGTCTCCACGAGATGATAGCTCAAACTCTAGCAACTAAGGAACTATATATGATCTAATAGATAAGGACTGACTCTGAATGTATGATATAGTCAGTATGGTATGAAATAGTATGTAGTGTGTGCTAGTAGTAAGTGGACTAATGAAATAGTGTATGGGTGGCCAAATATTGAAGTAATGGAGTGTGATTATGAACTATATCTGTGTTTTCATTTGATTTCTTTTGATGGTTGTCCTTTTAACTTGTGAAGAAAAAGTGACTTGTCTTGCAACCTAAATTTACGTAAATAATAATTATAAAATTAAATGGTTATAATTATTTGAATTTAAGGCTTCATGTAAGTAAAATCTTTTAATATGATCTTGTATGTTTTCCGAAATGAAAATATTAATTCCTATCTTTTAGGAAAAAATATAATATCTTAGTTGAATAATTTAATGAGACAACGTGTAGTGTTTATGCAAGATCAATTTGGAATAATAACTATACATATAGTCCTATAAAATAGATAAATGAATATAAACTTCTTCAAGCTAAATGACGTTAAGTGTCATAAAAGATAGAACAATTTAGAGTGTCACATTTGCGAAAGGCAAAGAGGTGGATACCCAAGAACAGAAAACAGAATCTTCTTTTGATATATCGAAGACTGACCAGATTTTCGACTACTTGCTCAAAGACAAACAAAGGAATTGAAAGGAAAGAAGTATTGTAAATGGCATAATTCCTATAGCCATGCTACAGTGAATTATGTAGTTTTCAGGAAGGCCATCCAAAAGGTAGTGAAGGATGGTAGGTTGAAGTTATATGATAAGACAGTGGCTGAAATGGGTGTGGACTTAGATCCATTTCCAAATATAGTCATTGGCATGGTCTCCTTTTCTAGAGGGTATGGCTCACCATATAAAAAATGGAAACAGCCGATTCATCAGCAATGGAGAATGAAGAAAACAACTAAAACACAAGGGGATTCCGGATCTCCAGCCGAAGCCAATAAAGGAAGTCAGAAGTCAAGTGTATTCGAGATGTTGGGGACTCATAGTATGATAGCCGTTAAGAAATCAGTTCCTCAGAAGATTTCAGGGAGTGCACAGTCCCAAAGGCCTAGTGTGTTCAGCAGGTTGATTCAACTAAGAGGGAACAATAGTATTGAGGGCTTGAGTAGACAATTTGAAGTACATACTATTCAATCTAGGAGGTATCAGCAGTATAGGCCTGGGGGCAAAACGGCTAGTCAAGGAAAATTGTCAATGGTTGACGACAGCCCCATTCCAGAGGGTAAACGACACGTAGCCGAAGTGAGCACAAAAACGGGAATGACATCTCCGAGGATAGCTGTTATAAATGAGGAAGACATGAAACCTCAGAGAATGGTTAAACCTTCAACTAAGGTCGAAGAAGGAAAATGGCACGTGAATAAACAGATCCAAGTGAATAGGCGTACGAATCCAACAGCTCGTTAGCTAACACGTACTCAAAAGAGGGGACAGTAGAGAAAGGAGTATGTACAGACAATGAATATGACTTTGGAAATGTTAGCCGAGGCCAAGGACAAAGAAAAGAAAGAAATTCCATCCAGTGAAGTCAACATGGCTTTGGAAAAGGCCTTCTGCCTTCCTCGAATAGAAGAATCACCAATGCAGGACTTGGAGAACAAAAATAGAGGCAGAGGTACCGTTGGATGGGCGGGAGGAACATGACGAACAGGATAACATGCTGGAATCTTTAAATGAAAGCAACCTGATGCAGAGCCCTGAATTAGAGAAGGATGGAAGTTGTTTTGAATAGAATGGAAATGCTAGAGATGCAATGGCCATGGAAGAGGTTAACATGATGTCATTTTTCCAAGAATCTCTGCTAGACACCCTTCTGGCTGAGGAGACCTCGCCAACAGCCGAGGTGGATGTCGTGAGTATCTTGCTAGTGAGTTTTGGACGTGGGAAGAACAGCCGAGTGTGCTGGAAGGAGATGTGTGTTCAGAGGAAGTAGAATGGGCCGTGTTGGCTGATGAAGCTTTCTTGAGGCCAGTGGGGATGACATTTGACAAGCTTACAGATGAGATGTCCAAGCATCTGAAGCCCTTATACAGCAATGTACATTTGAATGGTAAGGAGATCAACTGAGTGTTTGTAGATGGAGGGGCAGTGTTGAATGTGATGCATGTTAACACTCTGCGAAAGTTGGGAAAGACGAAGGAAGATTTGATATCAACTAATATAAAGATGACCAATTTCACTGGTGAAGCAACGACTACCTTAGGAGTCTTGGTAGCCGATGTTACAGTGGGATCAAAGACTATTAACTCAGCTTTCTTCGTGGTTGATGCAAAGACCATCTATTCGATATTGTTGGCTAGAGATTGGATCCATTCAAGTAAATGCGTTCCTTCGACTCTGCATCATCGATTGATTATGTCGAATGAGGGCAAGGCAGAAATAGAATTGGCAAACAAGAATCCATTCACAGTCGAAAGAATCCATTCACAGTCGAGGTAAGGGCAACTAAAGCCTTATTTTATTCACCACATATGGAACCTATTGTAATACAGGAAGATTGCGAAGAAGGAGCTTAGAAGTCATGTGATTTGACCTCAAAGGGTTTTGAAGTAAAAATGTTGGCCGGCTCACGGCCTTTGGACATTTTTAATGATTAGTAAACCTTAAGTTATTAAGAATCTTCTCCAATGACTGACTATGTTGACGACTGAAAGTAAGATCGTTAAGGCAGGGTCAATCGAAGGGGAGATGCAGAATGGGATTGAGGAAGAAACTAGGGGGCAAGTTCATGACAATAAAGATATACAACATTCAGTACATAAGAAGTTTCCAAATTTTGAAGCACAAGATCCAATGATAGCAGTAAACTTTGGTTCAGATGACAAGCCGATAATGACTAAGGTCAGTGGTTTGTTAGCCGAATCAGTTAGAATCAGGTCGGTCGAGCTCATTAAAAAATATAAGGATTGCTTGGCCTGGGATTACGATTACAGTGAGATGCCTGGTTTGTCTAGGCAACTGGTAGAACATCGACTGTCGATTAAGGAAGGATTCAAGCCGTATAAACAACCAGCCAAGAGATTCAATCCATATTTGCTTCCCAAGATCAAGGTAGAGATGGAGAGATTACTCAAGGCTGGGTTTATCGGAACAGTGAGGTATACTCATGGCAAATTGAGAATTTGCACTGATTGTCAGAATCTGAACATGGCAACACCCAAAGATGAATATGTTATGCCTATAGCCGATATGCTTGTCGATGTTGTGGCTAGCAATGGGATTCTTACAGTAATGGATGCACATTCAGGCTATAATCAGATTTATATAGCCGAAGAGGACGTTCATAAGACTGCTGTGAACACCTAATTTACTCAGGATGTCCTTTTAATTAATGTTTTTTAAAAATAATTAAAAAATTAATAAAATAATAATAATTAAAAATAAATAAATAACGTTGCAAGAATTTTTTGTTTTGTTTTTAATGAGCCCAATTTCATTTCATTTTTGAAGATATCTTTTTAGCCCATGCTCCAAACCCAAATCAATAAAAAGAGGTATCCATTGTTTTGGCCCATATCCATATTACCCAACCCACTTACCTAATCTCATGGTCTAGTTTATTTTATTAATATCAAAAAATAAATAATTAATAAAAAGTAAGCAGAAGTTCAACGTACAGGGACAAGAGGAGAAAAAGCCAAAGTTTCAAGTTTCATTGCAGAAACAAAGAGAGCAATGGCGGAAGACTTAGGCATTTGTAACAAAATGGTTTCAAATTTTTAAGCATCAATAAGGGAAAAATTGAAACAAGTAATGCTGCTACCTCTCAACCGGAGTCAACCTAAACCAATGGAAAGATACTCAACAGAAGGAAAAGAAATTTGTAGCATACAAGATGAAGCAACAGATGCAGAAATAATGATTATGGAAGTCTGAAAATGACTCTCCAATGTACAACCTTGGGTTCTGTTTTTGTATTCTTGGAAGCAAAGAGGATTTAAAAAGAGGAGGAGGGGGACGATTTTGGGGGAACCAACAGAACAGAGCATACAAGAGCCATTCTATTTCATCCATTTTTGGACCTCCCAAAACCACCATACCAGTAACATCCTCCCAACAACAACCCACCACCTTCCTCTCCAACCCACATTTCTTCCATAACCAAATGGCATCCATCAACCATATCTCTCAACACCAAACACCTTCAAATCAATAACTCATCCTCACCATCCAAAAAAAAACTCATTAGAGCCTTGGACCCTAGCTCCTTCGCCGTACTCCGCACGATCGATCGTCGCTCCGCCATCTCGAAGTCATAGATTCGCCGCCCAACAACAGAGCCCGCTCCACCGCCGTGTCTAGGTCCCCTTCGTACCAGACCCACAAGTGTCGTCACGTCGCCGCCCTCTGCTCGCACCGCCATGTTGCTTCCTCCCATCCTCGTCGTTACGAATCGCGGATCTGCCCCTCGCCACTCCCACTGCTTCGCCATGCAAAGCCTCTCCGCTAGCACCTATCCTTCGCCGCTCCGTTTGCCCCTCTTCGTTCACCCCTTGTCTTCCTTCCTTTCAGCAGTTAGTAACTTGGCAACCAGAAGCTTCTATGTTACCCTTTCATTTTCCAATTATTTTTCTTTTTAACATGTTATCTGATACTTAACATATGATTGGGTTTCTATTTTTCTTTTGGGCTCATGATGGGTGTTAGTCTTCTTTAAGTTACTAACATGTTTCTTTTCTCTATTTGCTATTTGGGCCAAAACTAAACTAGCAAAAAACTAAAAAATCTTCTAAAATGTTTTTTTGGTTCCTTGTTTCAAATAAAAATCTCCTTAAAATATTTTGAAACTAAATTGGCTTGTTTTAATTCACGCAACAATTTACAACGTTGATGTACGATTTTTCGTCCTCAAGTGTTGTAAAAATTGTAAGGGTTTATCGTATAGTTTCACTATCTTTAACCCTGTGCAAAAGTGAGTTCTCTCATTTTAGAAATAAAATTGATTTTTATGTTCTATTTTGACAAAGTTTTTACAAAACAATAAATAAATAAATAAATGAATACTTTTAAGTATCTCTAATAAAATTTTAATAAATAAAAACCTTTTTAATTCACGTAACAATCTATGATGTTTATGTATGAATTTTCATCCTCAAGTATCATATGAATTGAAAGGGTTCATCGTATAGTTTAAGTATCTTTAACCCTGTGCGAGAGTGAATTATCTTTTATAAAAATAATAAAATGTTTTCAATTTACACCTTTAACCAATTTTGTCTGATTTAATTTTATAAAAATCTTTTGAATTAACGCAACAATCTACGACGTTGATGTATGAATATTCATCCTTAGGTGTCGTATGAATTGTAAAGGTTCGTATAGCACTGCTATCTTGGACCCTGTGCAAGAGTGAATTTATTTTGAAATAAAATCCTTTTTTAACATAAAAAAATCAAATATTTTCCAAAAAAAATAAAATCAAACAACCAATCAAACTTTTTCTATAAGAACTACGTGGTTGAGTTTCCCATCGCACCTGGGAATACGTAGGAGCAGAATCAATCATTCTGTCAAGACAAAGTTTAATTTTTCTCTTTTGTTTTGTTTATCTTTTTATTTAATTTAAAAAGTGAGGTAAAATAAATATTTTCAAGGGTCACTAAAATTATTTTGCACAATTAAGTTGAGGTACCGTTTTTAACGGGCGATGTAGGGTGCTAACACCTTCCCTACTCGTAACCGACTCCCGGACTCAAATCTGTTTTTTTAAGACCAGTTTCCTTAAAATAAATGGGTTTTCCAATGTTTTTCCCAAACAAAATATTGGTGGCGACTTCTCTGTTTTTTCCTTCTTATTTGTGGCGCCCGAACGGGACTGTTGTAACAGCTGGCGACTCCACTGGGGACTTTTGATAGTCAGGCCTATCATAGTTGGTTGTGCAATTTTTTTTAATAGCTTTAAAAGTATTAACTTTACCCCTTTTGTTTATTTTCATAAATAGTTTTATATGTTCTCATAAATGCCTTTGTATATTCTTGCAACCCTGTGATAGATAACTCTTTTAAATGTTGGTTGTTCTTTTGCAGGTTTGGGGATAGTTTTTTAGGTTTTGTGCAGGTTTGTTTGCTCCCAGCACACACATCACCATCACATATTCACGCACTTTTGGTCTCTATACCCGAGTCTTGGGATGCCATAAGATTAGAATGGGCTTCAGTGATGTTATTGTGATGTTTTTTCACCCCTAACAGTCAATGATTCTACTGCTCAGATTGCTACCGAAACATAGACTGCCATATTGCTGATCTTATACAAGGTATGTGTTTGATAGCTGGTAGACTCTCGTATGTGTTGTTTGACACAGCCGCTACGCATTCTTTTATTTTGCATGAATGTGTGGATCATTTAAACTTAACTGTTTCCAAATTACCTTATACCCTTACAGTATCTACTCCAACCAGTAATCCTTTGACTACTATGTCTGTTTGTGTACTGTGTCCTATAGTTGTTGAGAATAGGACATTTACTGTAGATCTTATCTGTTTGCCTATGCAACAGATAGATATTATCCTTGGCATGGATTAGCTTTTGGCTAACCATGTAGTGCTAGATTGTTCTAGCAAGACTTTATCATTTCTCGAACCTTCTAGTATAGTATCTGCCAATGAAGGAGTTTCCATGAGGAGTGATAACTCTCAGCAGCTTGTGATGCTTTTCGCAGTGGAGGCTAATGAGACTCCTAGCATAGATTCTATGCCTATTGTGAGAGAGTTTCCTGAAGTTTTCCCTCCATGCGTTCTAGCCTTGCCACCGGAAAGAGATGTGGAATTCACTATAGATCTCGTACCAGGGACATGACCTATATCTATAGCACCCTATCGGATGTCTCCGATTGAGTTGGCGGAGTTGAAGAAACAATTGGATGGCATGTTAGGGAAAGAGTTCATTAGACCGAGTGTTTCTCCTTAGGGAGCACCGATGTTGTTTGTTTAGAAAAAAGATGGAAGTGCGAGGTTGTGCACCGATTATAGACATTTAAATAAAGTGACAATTAAAAACAAGTATCAGTTGCCTAGGATAGAAGATCTGATGGATCGGTTGAAAGGAGTAGCAGTGTTTTCCAAGATTGATTTAAGATCTGGATACAATCAGATTAGAGTAAGGAAAGAAGATATACTTAAAACAACTTTTAGGACAAGGTACTGGCATTACGAGTATTTAGTTATGCCTTTCGGTGTGACTAACCCTCCAGCAGTGTTCATGGATTATATGAACCGAATTTTCAGACCGTTCCTCGATAAGTTTGTTGTTGTGTTCATCGACGATATTCTTATTTATTCTCAAACGCAGGAAGATCATGAGGAACATTTGAGGGTAGTACTGCAAGTTTTGAAAGATAGGCAACTTTATGCCAAACTTTCCAAGTGTGAGTTTTGGTTTGAAGAAGTGCAGTTTCTAGGTCGTGTGATTAATAAAGAAGGAATAGCAGTAGATCCAGCTAAGACTGAGGCAGTTCTTAAGTGGGAACGACCTAAGACAGCAAGTGAGGTACGGAGTTTTCTAGGATTAGATGGATACTATCGGAGGTTTATAGAAGGATTCTCGAAGATTGTGTTGCCTATGATGCAGTTGACGAGGAAAAAATACAGATTTTGTATGGACAGATAAGTGTGAGCAGAGTTTCCAAAAGTTAAGGGATAGGTTGACTACATCACCTGTGTTGACTTTACCGGATCCTTTAGGACAATTGGACGTATACTGTGATGCTTCATTCCAAGGTTTGGGATGTGTATTGATGCAAGAGGGAAGAGTTATGGCGTATGCTTCCCGATAGTTGAGGATTCATGAGAGGAATTATCCGACTCATGATTTAAAGTTAGCAGCAATAGTGTTTGCATTGAAGATATGGCGACACTTTCTGTATGGAGCAAAGTTTAATGTTTTTAGTGACCACAAGAGTCTGATGTACCTGTTCGATAAAAAAGAATTGAATATGAGACAGCGGAGATGGATGCAATTTATCAAAGACTATGATTTTGATTTGCCGTACCATCCTGAAAAGGTGAATGTTGTAGCTGATGCTTTAAGTAGGAAATCTTTGCATGTATCTGCAATGATGGTCAAGGAGTTAGAGTTGCTTAAACAGTTCAGGGATTTGAACTTAGGAATGGGGTTGGTTAAGGATAAAATTTGCTTAAGTATGATCACCATCAGTAGTGACTTTATGAGAGATCTTAAGGATAAACAAGCACATGATATGTACCTTCAGGAGGTAAGCAGGAGTATAGAGGAAGGTAAAGTTTGAGTTTAGTAGAGGAACATATGGTGTGTTTAGGTTTAGAGATAGAATATGTGTACCAGAGGATGCAGAACTTAGGAAGATAATTTTGGAGGAAGCACATAAGAGTAAGTTGAGTTTTCATCCTGGATCCACTAAGATGTATCATGATTTAAAGAAATTTTTGGGTGGACGCCGATGAAGAAGGAAGTAGCAGAGTATGTTTTATCTTGTCTGGTGTGTCAGAAGGCTAAGATTGAATATCAGAAGCTGACAGGATTATTACAATCGTTAGATATCCCAGAGTGGAAATGGGATAGTATCGCTATGGATTTTGTGGTTGGATTACCACGAACTCCGAAGAGACATGATGCGATTTGGGTTATCATTGATAGGTTGACAAAGTGTGGTCACTTCTTACCTATCGGTGAAAGTTATAGTTTGGAAAAGTTGACCCAGATTTATATCAAAGAGGTTGTTAGGTTGCATGGTGTGCCATCAAGCATTGTATCAGACTGAGATCCTAGATTCACATCTAGATTTTGGGGACAGTTGCCCACTGCTTTGGGGACAAAGTTGAGAATGAGTTATGCTTATCATCCCCAGACCGACGAACAGTCAGAAAGGACCATTTAATCATTGAAAGATCTATTGAGAGCTTGTGTGTTGGAGCACACTGGTAGTTGGGATGAGTTTTTGGCATTGATTGAATTTACTTATAACAATAGTTTCCACGGTAGTATTAGAATGGCACCATATGAAGCTTTGTATGGAAGGAAGTGTAGAACCCCGTTATGTTGGTATGAGACTGGTGAAAGCCAAGTTTTGGGTCCAGATGCGGTGCAACAGACTACGAAACATGTCAGGAAGATAAGAGAAAAGATGAAGGAAGCACATGATAGGCAAAGGAACTACAGTAACAAGAGGAGGAGACCGTTAGAATTCCAGGAAGGTGATCACGTATTCTTGAGAGTTACTCCGAAAACTAGAATTGGTAGGGCTATCAAGTCTAGAAAACTTATTCCTTGATTCATTGGACCTTTTTCTGATTCTTCGACGAATTGGTCCAGTAGCTTACCATATTGCCTTGCCACCTAATCTTTTCAACGTTCATGATGTATTTCATGTTTCTCAGTTGAGAAAGTATTATCCTAATCCTTCTCATGTTATTGAATATGAGTCTATACAACTGCGAAAGAATATATAGTGTGAGGCTCTACCTATAAGGATAGCAGATAGAGAGATTAAGGAGCTTCGTGGTAGACAAATTCCTTTGGTTAAGGTCATATGTGATGAAACTACTGGAGATACTTCTTAGGAATGTGAAGCTGATACGCAACAACAATATCCACATCTTTTCTAAGGTATGTAAATTCCAAGGACGGAATTTTTTTTCTAAGAGGGGTAGTAATGTAACAACCTATTTTTAATTAAACTAAAACCTATTAGGTGTTTTAATAACCTTATTGATCCTTTGTAAACAATCAATTTTGAGATTCCTTCTTTGTTTTGGCCCAATAATCGATTATTTGAACCACCATAATTGATTACAAGGTTTTTGACTGAGTTCCTGAAGTTCAAAATCATCATAATCGATTATATGTAAACCCATAATCGATTATGAACTATCCGGAACTGAAAAACCTGAAAACAGAATGTGCATAATCAATTATGAGGAGTTCCATAATCAGTTATGAGATGTGTAATCTATTATGTAGCCTTATATAATCGATTATATCCTGGAAAATCTATATGAAGCCCTCTTGACAGACCCCAAACGTGAAAAATTGGAGTTCTAAGGTAAAAACCTCATATTTTTTAGAGAAAATCTCAAAGTTCATCGCTCTAAACCTCACCACCATTAAAGTTTGGCCATCTATATCAATCACACACTTTCATCTTCATCTTCATATAAATTCATCTTCTCCAAGGAGTAAAGTTCTTCTTCCATCTTCATAAATTGAGGTAACTTGATCATGTTCTTCCTCTTGAGTCCATCTAAAATTCTTTTCATGTTCATTTTGTTGGAAACCCATTTTATATCTCCCATGAACATGAATCATAAGTTCTTATATTAGAAAAGTAAATGAAGCTTGATTCTTTATCTCATCTTCATAAGACTCTATCATGTTGTATTGAATAGTATGGATGAAAATAAAAAACCAAACCCCATAAAACCCCTTTGGTCGAATCTAGCCTATTATAGTTAAGGGTGATTTTGTTTGATTAATTATGGTTATGTTGTTTGGTTGAAGGTGAAATTGGTAACGTGTGGTGTGATAACGAGGAGCGTCGAATTCAGTATTTCAGTGTTAACTCACATTGTAAAACTTTTCTGTAAAACCAATGGTGATTCAGGGATTGTAGTTTTATCGACATTAGGTTGATTTTAAGTATTTGATGATATCTGACTTTATGTTATTGAAATTATTGTGATAAGCGGGTTGAAGTATTCCATTGCATGTGATGTATTATTTTTTGGTGTGTGAATATTTCCTAATATTATGTTATGCATGATCTGCCTGGTATTTAATATGGTGCTTAGTTGATTTTTAAGCGAAGATATGTATAGTTCGGGTGTTGTTGGTTTGGGTGTTAGAATAATGGTGACTTAGAGGTGCCTAACCTAAATGATTTATTTTAAAGAGGAGGTGTGACATAGAACATGTGTTGAGGCTTTGATGGAAGGTTAAGGCACTAGGATCTTGTTAATGTGGGTCGGTGAGATTCATGTGTTTGCATTGTTATTCACAACCGCGTATTTGGAATACACGAGGTCAGGAGTTCTCGCTAGACCATTCCACCTTAGATATAGGTTGTGCAGCAATAGTGTCATTGAATTTCATGAGCACCCTCGGGAGTGGACAAGGTGTGCACCGAGATAATCGTGCTGCTATAGTGTCATTGCTTTGTGTGAGCATTCTCACCATGGAAGAGAATGTGCACCGGGAATTTGGAACATGTCACTTGAACAGCTGACTGACATTCCCAACGAGGAATGTGAGAAGTAATTGGTAGTGGCCATGTCGGCATAAAGATTTAGGTTGCATGAGTTGAGGGTAGAGGATGATATATATTGAATTATGGATGATGGTTGATTTAGAGTGATGTTTGTCTGTGACTTTTGTTATATTATATACTATGACTCTGTTCTGCTTTTTGATGATAGAATTGCTTCTTATCCTCTATATTTCTGTATTTTTGTGTCTACTTTATTTACGTTAGAAGACCCGATGGAGGAATATGTTGCTGAGGAGCTGGATGAAACTCTGTATGAAACGGAGGTTACTGAGGAGTTGGATGGAACTCCTTACGAACCAGAGGCGGGAGGTCGAGCTGTGACCCATGGTGATTAGAGTATAGATAGTATGACCAATGTGTCTAAGAAGTATTTTCGTATTTTCCGCTAAGAATAACAGTTCGTTTAAATGTATACATGTAAGGGATCCTACTGAGAGGATCACCTCAATAGTATTTTGTATTATGTGTATAAGACATATGTGTGTATTTATGTATTGTAACACTGGAGTGTTTTAAATTTACAGAAGTTATATGATTATTAATTAAGTTTTAATTTTTATATATTCTGGAAATTCTAACACACTAGTGATAAGATAAAAACTAAACTTGAACGAAAAGTTTTCGGAGAGAGGGGAATAAATCCCTGAGTTCCACTCTCATGAGAGAGAATAAAGTAAGATGGAGAGAAAGATAAAGGATATTCAATATGCAAAAAGGCCCGTTAATAGATTCCTGAATGTAAAAATGCGTTGTACAGCCACATATTTACAAACGTGACTCTAATAAAGTTCCTCCTTCCACGAGAAGTTCCTTCGAAAGATAAATTTGAAAATGATATTTTTCTTTCTTCCCAAGAGTCTAGAATACAAGTCGAAAAATACTCTTGTCTTTGAAAAGGCAACAATAAATTTTTGCACGTTCCCTCACTCGAGGTAACTCTAATTCACTTGGCACCAAAGATGAAATGATTTTCCCGAGTTTTCATCCCCAAGGAAATTTCTAACATTTTCCTGTAAAAGCTAACATGATGTGATCTAAGAAAGATCACTCCATTTCTCGATTGTAATCATTTGTGGAAAAAGGTAAATGATCAAGTTCACAGAAATTAGTTCACCACAACAACAGAGAATTCAAACTAATTTAACCAACAAAGATTGGTTAACATGAGAATGTAAAAGATAGCCATATCAAAATTACAAAGAATACAATCTCGATTAGTTTACCTGAAGCATAACCAATAGGAGATAAAATGTTGAAATCAAATCAACTCGAGGCAAGATCACAACAAAGAAATAAGCAATAAAGAAAGAGTGATGACAATATCTGAAACATTCACAAGCAATTAAAATGACTCGTGTGCGAACCAAATAGTATAGCCGAAAGCTTACTCTCTATGGTACATTTTCCCACGGGTTGATCACACCCACTTGTTGTATGCCCCGATTCTACATGTCGAGAACAGGCAAAACCTCTGAGGATGCAATGACTTCTTTTGTGGTTACTCCCACAGTTCATGCAACGTAATGTTGTAGCCATGAGTTGGCTCACTCAATCAATCCTTCTAGAAAGTCACTGCATGCAAACTTTCGCAATGTGATCCGACTTTCGTCATTGGAAACAAACAATCTCCTCATCGTTACAGTTCCTTGTTTTCTTAGCGGCTGTATAGGCGATAGCTGATGGAACTCAATTAAACTAACATATTCTAACAAACATTTCGTCTCGGCGTAGTCGCAGAACTCCATTCTCTGATACTCCTCAAACTTTGCAAGACAAGAACTCGTTCAGAAAATTATCCTTAAAAATTCCTTATCAACGGTTCTGTTCTCCGCTTCAATCATCAGACTGTCAATCCTTACAGGGGTTAAGGATGACAAACTCAAAGCAAACTAGATATCAAAATTCTGTCCACTATCATTCCTCCTTAGAAACAATAATGAAAAGAATACCAAACATCGTTGTCTCCTTTCGATACAATGTCATGAAAACAGAAACACAAACAAGGATAGACAAAGGTCGTCATCCTTCTAAAGATTGGTTCTCCAAAGAACCAAGAACACATAACAACACATCAAACAATCAGAGAAAACACAACACAAACGACGAGAGGCCTATACCGCAAGCCCAAAAGACTCAGCCAGCTCAGATACCACCTAATGTAACACCCTTCTCGGGCGCTACATTTTCCATGATATTTTAAGGCCGAAAAGTAGGTTAATTAAAATTCACTGTAATATAATGGGGTAATTTTTTTTTCTTTTTTCACAAGGCATAACTATAAATACTTGGAATCAAGTAAATGTGCAATAAAATTATTTCACAATCATGACTGAGGTTATATGTTCGAAAATCATTTACATAACCCAACCCGACTCATAAACTGAAAACATATAGATACACAGACTCTACAGCAAGCTATGGAGACGCAACTCCTAAAATATAAGATACTTGGAGTCGCAGCTCCATAAACAGTAACATTAACTCTCAGACATCCTAAGCTGGCCAAACTAAAATATAAAAGACTATCCTCTCTCGTACATCTTGAGAAGAACAAACCCAGCTAACGAGAGCTAGCGGAAACTCTATTTGAGTCCACTACTAACGTTGTCACAAAAGACATCACTATAGCCATTACAAAATTAGCTCTCAGACTAAGCCATTTCCCTAACCAAGGAGAAAGTCATATCCTACAGACCAATGACAATCATGCCTGTCTCAAGAAAAGAAAGGTCAGGCATGACAGAAAACAGAAAGACCATCATATTGAACCATCTGAAAGTTGGAAGACGTCCACTAGAAACTTCAATATATCGTCAGCAAGCTCTAACCTCAACCTCTATGATGAATCAAATGAGCAACACCTTGACATATCAGTCTTCTCAAAAGAACACATAAGGCACATAGCCAGCCGACATAGGCAATATAAAACAATGAGGTGAGATTCCTAAACATCACAATATAAGGCCGATATGAAAATAGCATGACACCACATATCATACATTAATATCCATGTAAACATATATCTCAGTCAAACAATCCAGTATATACAAGTAACAGATAACACGTGAACGTATAGTCAACATAAGTAACTGATTGAAACTGCATAGTCCCATACCTACACAGCCTCAAGGAAGATTTGACCCTAACTCCGGAGATAAGAGAACATTCGGAATGAGTGGTTAGAGCACATATTTCATAACTTCCAATAGTAGGCATCTTGTGCGTTCAATAGTAACAGTCACATAGTGGTACTATAATTGATTGTGAAACACTCTCGATAACCTTGACCGGCTAGCATCTAGTCTTTTCTCTGAGACTTAGAAAAATGATTTTGGGAAAACCAAAGTCATATTCATATTATACTTATTTTTATATGTATACGGTGAAATTTTGGGTTTAAAATTCAGATGGAAACCGATCTGCGTTTTTACCGACAGTATAATTTTATACCTTCAAAAAACCTTAATTTGACCCGAAACTAAAATTTGTAGAATTTTTTATATTTTGTCTGTGAGGAATTCTACTTTTCAAATTTCTGATCAGAAATGACAAATTATGTTTAATCGGATGATTTTTGGTAAAAGTTCAGACGAAAAACAGGCGGTGTTTTCACTGACAGTAAGATTTTAATGATCAGAAAACCTAATTTTGATTCATGAACAAAATGGTTTATCATGTTTCCAACGAGTTTGGCTATTTTGAGATTTTTTGGTCGAAAATCAGACAGAAACCCTAATCGGGTAATCGACGGAGCCAAGAACGGACGTGCAGAGACAAAAGCCGACATTGAATGGATGAAGAAGTGATGACTCATAAGGGTAAGTCATATAGGTGACTCACAATTGTCATGATTGCTTTTGAGGTGAAATTACTATAATGTCCCTAAGTTGTTATTTTATCACCAAAATGCCATTATGTAAGATTACCATTTTGTCCCTCAAAATTCATGCTTGGACCTTTTTGCCCCTAGTTGGCACGACCAAACCCCTCCAAATGAGCCCATTCTCACTTCTATTTAAGGCCTTCATCATTAGGGATTAATCCAATGAATTAAGAATTTTAGAAATTTTAAGCCACAAAAACCTCTTAAGGTCGTGACCTATCATTAGGGAATATGTTATTTTATTTGCTTGTTTGTAATTGGTTGATTGTGGTTGTTGAAGGTTAAGTGTATTGATTATACGTGAGTCGTGAAACCGGAGTTTGACGTACATTAGAGGAATTCAAGAGGTAAGAGGGGATTGCCTGAGGGATTTTTCCGATGGCTACTTGCTATCTGTGTTGGTCTATATGATTTATCTGTGGTTGCGGTGTTTGGTTTGTGGTTGTGGTATTTGATTAAAGTTGCGTTATTTATTTGTGTATGGTTATCTGCATTTAATTATTTATTTGGAGTTATATAATATGATGTTGTGATGCATGATCTGCCTGGGAAAATTGTTATGATGTTGTTGATTGTTGTTTGAGAAGCCTGACAGTGGTCAGTGACCAACCAATTAATCAGATAAAACCTTTAAGAAGACTTTACGAGGAATATTCAATAGTTAATTGACAAATATTGGAAGATATTATGATTTAAATAATTATTTGAGAAAATAAGGATTATTTAAAAATATTATTATTTTAATGATTTATTAGTGTAAAAGCAATTTATGAGTCACGGTGAGGGTGTAACCGTGAAATTATTTTTGTACTGCTAATTTTTACGTAAGAAATTCCGTAATATTATAAAAATATATATTATGAAATTAATCTTCAAAAATAACTCAATTATGATTTTATAAAATTATTTAAGTGGAAAGAGCTAAGATTTGGCTTAAATGACTTGAAAAATGTTTAACGACGGCAATTTGGAAAAGTATCGATGGCAAGTGTTTCTAAAATGGCAGTATGTATTTTAAACTAAGTTTGAGCCTCAAGTGACTCTCTTTTTGAAACATGAAGTTTTCAGAAAAGATTTTAGTAACTCTTGGTTTTATGAAAGAATTACCCAACTGAAATGATTTTCCAAAATCAAGTTTTACGTAAACAGTGTAGGTAGTGATTTTGAACAAAGTAACCGAGACTCGGAGTACTAGTGTTCTTGCGGTGTTTTGGACTGCGTGTCCTATGGACTTTGTGTCCTGATTTCGGTGTAAATAATGTTATCCAAAGTGAATATTGTTTTCTATTACAACAAACCTAAGCCTGATGCATTGGTCTAGGGGTTTCGTGATTGAGCACTCGGACTTGAGGTCCTGTGTTATTAATGAAAGTTTTAAGATGTTTAAAACTATGGTTGGTTGTAAGCTTTTGAGCTTCGACAAGGAAAGATTGAACGTCAAGAAAAATGACTAGAACAAAATGTTTTACATGCATGTTAGGCAGACGTGCCTATTTGTAAATCATAATATCAGGGTGATATTCATGAATCGACGCATCATTGTGCCCTGGTTGGACAATGAAAATCCATATTCGGTGATCACTGCTCCTTAAACTGGACAGTGTGCTATGGTATCCATATTCGGTGATCGCCGTGTCTTGTGTTGGATAGTGTGCTATGGGTTTGGCTTCATGCCTTTGCCTGTGTGGCTAATGAGCTTGATCAACTCACCTCGTAGTTGGGATATCTCATTGGATTAAGTATGAAATTAGATGACGAATATGAAGTGTTCATGCATAGTTTTTCAAATAATGATGTTTGGGGTATGAAACCCACTGAGAAACTATTTGTCTTATTATGATTGTTTAGGTTGTTATAAACATGTATATGTATATAGGTTTTCATTGGTGTCGCACATGTAGTTATCGTGTTAAATCCATATATTGGTTTCTCACTCTTGCATTATTTCTGTTGGAATGTTCCTGTTGTGCTCTATATTGGGGAAATCCAGATGAACCGCTCAAGGGATATGATGTATACAAGAAAAAGGTTCCTTAGTTTGGGACTTGCAGATGTTATTTTGCTAATATTATGTCTGTCTTTTAGGTGCAACCAGCTTAGGTTTTGATTTATATTATGTTTTGGAAGAACCTATACTTAGTAAGGTCTTGATATGTAAACAATTATGATGCAGTATAGTTACATGAGGATATATTTATGTATCTATCCATATATGGTCATGTTTGCGTTGTTGTGGTAACCGTCGAAAAGAAAAAAGAAAAGGGAAAATTTTTTTCACCATTTTGAGGAATGTTAATAACTTAAGAAAATATTATTTTCCAAAAGCAACCAGTGAAATAAAGTTTTATTTTTCACAACGAGTTAACGGGTAACCATATGATGACCTAGGTTAGGGCATCACATCATGTATCTAAGTGATTATGTTGATTTGAAAATCCTAGCCTATTTTCACTCATGAGGCCGAAACCCTAACCAAAGTGGTTAGAGGATTTTATTTCATATTGTAGAATGGTAACAATTAATCTATGCTAGTTAATACTATAGGAACTAGACTCCAAAAAATTGGAATGAGAAAAGAACCCTAACCCTATTTTGAATTAAGTGGCCGAACCTAGCTATTCTAGGATTTAGGGTGATTTTGTTGATTAATTTGTTATTATGTTGTTTGGTTGAAGGAGGAATTGGTAACATGTGGTGTGATGACTAGGAACGTCGAATTTGGGATACTGGTGATAACTCAGGTGGGGGAAAAGATCACTCTGTCGTCGGAATCGATAAGTAGTATATTATATAGTAATTGTGTAGGGCGACCTAAACCCTACTAGTAGTCGAGTAATCGACAAGACCAAAATCACATTGGAAACCTTTTCTGTAAAACCAATGGTAATTCGGGGATAGTAGGTTTATCGACATTAGGTTGATTTTAAGTATTTGATGATGTCTGAGTTTATGTTGTTGAATTTACTGTGATACACTGGTTGAGATATTCCATTGCATGTGACGTATTATTTTTGGTGTTTGAATATTTTCTGATATTGTATTATGCATGATCTACCTAGTTTTAATATTGTGCTTAGTGGATTTTAAGCAAAGATATATGTTGTTTGGGAGATAATTGTTTGTTGGGGGGGGGATAAGTTGTGACTTAGAGGTGCCTAGCCTAAACTAATTATTTCAAAGAGGAGTGGTGACATAGAACATGTGTTGAGGTTTTGATGAAAGGTTAAGGCACTAGGTTGTTATTAATGTGGGTCGGTGAGGTTCGTGTATTTGCATTGTTGTTGACAATCATGTGTTGGGGACACGCGAGGTCAGAGTATCCGATCATGGATACAGGATGTCATGGGTCACTACAAAAAAAACACGACTTACCAACGGAAAAAACCCATCGGAAATAAAGAAATTCCATCGGAAAACTACATTACCGATGGACTTTCCGACGAACACGGTTCCATCGGTAATAGGCGCGTAGGAAAGCCTTTCCGACAGATCAAGTTCGTCCGTCGGAAATTTTCGACGGCCTTAACCATGGGAAAACTTGCCACACAGAACCCCTAATTACCAACGGCAATTCCGTCAGTAACTCTCTGTGGACGTTACCGACGGAAAATTCTATCAAAAATGTAACCAACAGTTACCGACGGAAATATCCGTCGGAAACAAGGTTTTTTTATTTTTTATTTATTTTGTTTTATATTAATAATTAGTTATTAATTATTTGTATTAGAATTTATATATTCAATATTAAATATTATATTATATTTATTAATTATTATTATATTTTATTATAATTAATTATAATTTATTTATTATATTTTATTTTAATTAAATATTATTATATTATCAATTACAACACAAAATTGAAATTAAAAATAAAACTTAAAAAGCATATTAAATTAAAATTAATATAAAACAAAAACAAACTCAACATATAATCCATAAATAAAATATTCGTCTATCTACAAATCTCTAGTACACCAATAACTATCCTAATACCCATCACCATAATATCCGTCATCGTCGTCCTGTCGGGGGGAGTCTGTCGGCGTCACATTACCATCAAGCTGCTGTTCAGTAGACAAACCATCATCATGCGACTGCGGTGGTGGATCGATAGTAGTAGTGGAGGGCTGGGGCTGGGACCGGGTGGCATGGAGGACCCCCTGCAGAGCGCTGCGCCTATCTGGTGGGAGGAAATCGAGCACAACGGTCATGACCGTAGAGAATGTATCCATCTGCTGCATGATGCACTCGTTCGTCTCCATTTACTGCTGCACCTCTTGCCTCAGCCGATGCACCTCCTCTGTGTCATATGAGCCAGAGGATGTAGGCTCCCTAATGGTCATGCTCTGCGTCGACCCCCGACGAATCGACCTGGCTAGGGTCGCAGCACCATAAATTCGTCCCTTGTTCTTCCTGCCCACCACATCCATCCAGGCCTGGGTCTGTAGTCACTCAACCTCGACGGGGTCTAGCTGAGAAGGATCCGAGGCACTAGAGCAGGAGGCAGCCTCAAATGCTACCTGACTAAACCTGGCGTTGTACTCTGCCTGCGATCAATACATTACAATAATATGTATTAAACCATATATATATATACATATATATATATATATATGTATATATAATAATTACCAATAGTTTAAATATAAAAAACATTTTAGCTCACCACTGTCTGGCTCGACCTTTCATCAACAAACTCGCCGGTGTCCGAGCGAATATGTGTCTGCTCAAAGACCGTAGGGACATCAATGGATCGAGCTAGCCCTCCTACCTGCAACCGACACATCAATAAATCAATTAGTTATAAAACAAATTTTTAATAAAAATATACAGTTTAAAAATAATGTTATTTATATATGCATACCATGTAAATGGCATGCTGCATGTGGCTAATAGAACCACCAGTGTGCATGCTCCCGCCCTTCTCGAAAGCTCGATTTCTCTTCGCCGGTTCACACTTCAGCTTGTAAGCTGGAGTGTCCCAGTACGCACATAGTTGGGCCCGGATGTTGGGCCCGATGTAATCCGGACGTATCCAGCTCTCCCTACGCTCCCCGAGCATGTCCCTCAGTCGAGTAGCTGCTTGGTCGTCAAAGATAGCACGTATCTCTGAGGTATGCTCCGGTAACCAGTGCATAAGTTCTTGTTAACAAAGAAAAAAATAATAATAACATTACACAAAAGAATATATAAAATAAATGGAAAACAACTTGAACTAATAAACAAGAACTTTCCCTGAATCGTCTGAAGATACGATCCCAATCCTCCCCGGGGATCACCCCCCATGATGGCCAAAAGACGATACCGTGCCTTGATGGGGAAGGTAACGTGCTTCGATCCCACTTTCAATGGGATGAAGCTGAAAAATTCATAATTTTATTAAATCAACAATATGACAACCAACAAATATATGCTTATTCAATAATAATTATTTTTAAAGAACATAAAAATAAATTAAACTTACGATCCAAAAACAGGACAGATCCATGGTCGATCCTTGACCGTATGCGGCCCCGGATGATGAGTATGGAATGGTCGTGACCGGATGAGGCATCATCCCAGGAGTCGGCATAAATGATATCCTGCTGGGTGTGTGGCTGACGCAGTCGATGATGATGCTGGTGCTGAGTGTGGGTGTGAATGGGTCCAGTAGGAGGACGATGAGTAGCCAGCTAAGGCGCGTCGTAGCGCAAAGCGAGTGGAGGTCTGGACATGGGTGGAGGGTGGGTTATTGTGGGTTGGGGATAGTGTAGTATGGGTAGGGGATGTTGTAGTATGGATCAGTGACGGTATAGAATGGGTGGGGGATGATGTAGAATGGGTGGGGGAGGCTCCTATAAGTGGCGATAGGGTAGGTGTGGTAGGGATGTGGGTGGGTGCGGAGGGACCTCCAGGAATGCGAGCAAGCACCTGGGACTTCATGGTGTATCGTCCTCGCTTAGCCTTCCCCTTCCCCTTGTCACCGCTAGGCGGTGGGGGGCGGGGCAGCTGTCCTCCTGATGTTGACATATCTATTTTTATAGCACAATTACAAATCAGTGTAAGTCCGATTCTTAAGTATTTTGATAGACATTTAATAGTCTAATCTAAGCAACTATTTTGATAGGACAATAGTTGTCAAGTCTTACATTATATTTCATAAGCAAATATTTAAAATACAATAAAAATAATATAATAGTAAACTTCATATTCAGACTCGGTATCGTCATCTGATTGTAAGTCCGATTCTTCTTCTTCTTGCATTGAATCATCACTTTTGATTTCTTCCTCTGATGATGCATGCATGGATGCCTGATTACCAATGACCTCTTCTTCCCCTTCATTTGTAGATCCCGACATGCCAGTAATAAGCCCGACCTCAATTACTTCATTGACATGTGATGATTCATCCTCCTGGAATGGTGTCTCATCCTCTGCATTGTCGATTTCTATGCGACCCCTAGGCTTGGTAGTGACTCAAACACACCAACCTCGTTTGTCTGTTCTCATTGCTGGATAAGGGACATAATAAACTTGTCTTGCATTATGAGCAATTATAAACGGATCAAACTGTTGATATCTTCTATCCATGCTAATGTCCACAGTTCCATACTTGGGATCCACTTTTGTGCCTGTCCTCGATGGATCAAACTAGTTATAATAAAATAAGACTACTTTTTTAGGATAAGTAGTAGTATTGTATCGTAACCCGTATATGTGTTTTATGACCCCATAAAAATCACCAGTACCTTCACCCTATACGACAACCCTGCTATTAAATGTCTTTTTGCCCACGTTCCATTCATCTGTGTGGAATTTGTACCCATTAACAAAGTATGTATGCCATGATGTAATACAGCTATAGGGCTCATACACTAAATCTTCCAAGTGTTGATTAGTCATGGTTAACGGTTGTTGATACACTTACGAAAAGGTAAGTCATATTAAATAATTACTTTTTTCAAGAGGCAAAATTAAGCTTAATATAGTGTTTGCATCATCATATTACACTTACTTGTTACTTGAACCATTCAGGAAAATCTGCATGTGTACGAGCAGAACCATCTTGTTCATTTAACTGATTAATTTGAAGGAACACACTGACAAATAAAATGTGTACTATATGTTAAAGGACAAATTATAAGAACATGTGATACATTATTTCAAAAATAGGTCGTTAAGACTTACTCATGGTATGGTTTCACCTCTGTACAATTTATCAAGACATGTACATGGGCCGATGCATACTCCTCACCAGTTAACCAGTAATTAAGCTCCTTGCCAGCATGACGGTCAGGAAGTTTAAATACGGATAGCATATAAGGATACCCGGCATTATCAACATCTACCTCATTCCTAACATGTCTTGGTGCCAACTTAAAGTTGTTGAATTAGTGGGAACAGAAATAGGTTGTCTCACGGTGTAAGTAAGACGCACAGATTAATCCTTCCACCCTAGCCTTGTTTTTAACTGATCGTTTGCCCATGAATCTATGTAATAAAAAACATCGTTGATAAGGCATTATTCAATGGTCGCTAATTATTTAAATGTCAAAATATAATAAAATTACCTTTCAAACGGATACTTCCACCTATATTGTATTGGTCCACCAAGCCTCGCTTGATATGCAAGATGGCAGGGAGATGTTCCATTGAGTCAAAAAATCCTGGGGGAAAAACCCTCTCCATCTTGCACAGAATTATTGGAATGTTTTCTTCCATCTTCGTCAGACCATCCGCTCTTAAAGTTGCAGAGCATATATCTTTAAAGAAATGACTGATTTCTATAAGCGGGTTCGAAACATGCTGGGGCAGCAAGCCGAAAGAAAATGGAAGCAAAAATTCCATGAATACATGACAATCATGACTTTTCTTCCCTTGAAGCCTCCCTGTTCTTACATCATCACATCATGCCAAATTAGAGGAATAACCATCAGGGGTCCTAAGGTCTTTTAACCACCGACAAATTGACTTCGCTTCATCGGCGGTTAAAGTGTAACAAACTTTTGGTTTGACCTTTTTTCCATTAGGCTGCAGCTTCAGCTCCAAATCCTTTCGTCTACAGTACATAGCTATGTCCATCTTTGCCTTCTCATTGTCCTTCGTCTTGCCAGACACATTCATAACCGTGTTAAAAATGTTGTCAAAGAAATTCTTCTCAATATGCATCACATCAAGGCTATGTCTTAACAGATTATCCTTCCAATGCAGTAGTTCCCAAAAAATACTTTGTTTTGTCTAGTTATGCCATTCTCCATACCTGGGTAATTTTGACACACCTGCTTCAGTGGCTTTAGGAAGATCTCTAACCCGACCCCATATTTGTTCAGGAGTCAACAAAGGCGGTGGACCTTCCTCTTCTGTCTGATTCTTTTGAATGCTTGGATGTTTCTTCAGAAGGGATAGTTGGGATCTAAGAACCGACGATGAGAATCAAACCAGGAATTTTTGCCACCATATCTAAGGGTAAAAGCCTTTCCATGTTCCATGCAATGCGGGCACACCAATTTACCGTGGGTCCCCCAACCAGAGAGCATGACATATGTAGGAAAATCATTGATAGTCCACATCAGTGATCCCCTCATCATAAAGTTTCACTTCTTTGAAACGTCATAAGTCAACACACCATCCCAAAACTTCTTCAGATCATGGATCAAAGGCTGCAAATATACATCTATCCCAGCCTTCGGATTAGATGGTCCCAGTATGAGACAAGTCAGAAACATATATGGTTTTGACATGCACATCTCGGGAGGAAGATTGTACAGTGTAACAATCACTGGCCAACATGAATATGGTGAGGCTAATGCCTAAATGTACGGGGTAAAACCATCTGAACATAGCCCAAGTCTCACATTCCGAGGATCTACTGCAAAATCAGGATGAACCCGATCGAAGTGCTTCCAAGCTTCACCATCAGAAGGGTGGCGTATGATGCCCGGAATTCTTCTATTTTCATTATGCCACCTCATTTGTCCCGTAGTTTGCGTTGATGCAAACAGTCTCTGCAACGTTGGAATTATTGGCAGATAGAACATTGCCTTCGCAGGAACTGGTTTCCTCTTACAATGGTCACTACTTTGAACGCGGTACCTGGGTGTCTGACAAAATTTACATTCTTCCAACGCATTGTCATTTGTGCCAGACTGACTACCATAATATAGCATGCACCCATTTTGACAACAATCAATCCTCTTATCCCCAAAGCCTAGTTTCGACACCAACCGCTTCGCATCATAATAACTTTTTGGCAACAACTCTTTGAAAGGTGTCACATCTTGAAGCATTTTACAAAAGAACTCCAAACACTGCTCTGGGACATTCCAATTGGACTTGCAAGCTAGAAGCCTAACACAAATTGATAATTTTGAATCTGACGCCCCTTCAAACAATGGCTTATTTGTATCTAACAATAGATTGTAGAATCTTCGTGTCGATTCATTAGGAGGCTCTTCCATGTCATTAGACTCATCCGCCTCAAAATTGCCATGTTGCCCAAGACAATCACCAACCATCATATGCATTGACTGGAGTTGTTGACATATTCATCGTCGTAGCCACTGCCTGATGCACCCATTTCAAGATCGTCACCACCGACTTCATTCAAATCAATATCTGGCAACTCCTCACCATGATCAGTCCATATCCAATAATTAGGCTTGAACCCACGTCTGTATAGGTGTAACTTCACGTCACCATCACTCAAAACCGCCATACAATTGCACTTTGTGCACGGACATCTAATCCCCCCCCTCTTCGGCATAATCACAATCTTGCTTTGCTTTGGATATAAACTCGTCAACTCTAGCTACAAATGATTCTTTCAGTTGTCTCCCAGACTCGTTCCTATCATACACCCAACTACGGTTCGAGGGATAATATTCTATCCTTCTGCATTTTCAAATAAATTGAAGTATTTTTAAACATGATACTATGACCCCGAGTCGCTCCCTTTCCTTAAAAGTTGTGGCCCTATCCCATTCGAGGAAAAAGTTTTTCATCACTGTATTATACTAGCTACTCATCACTTCTCATGCCTTATAGCTGACGAAATTTCGGTAGCATCTCCCATCGGTCTCCAAGTACACGACTTGACCGCGGTGAAATACAACAATCAAGTATGGACCCGGAGAACAAAAGGAAATGCTTTGACTCGAAATTTGATCAACTATTTCACAAATGACAATAATCGAGTAACTAGTATATCAGTGGAGCAAAATTTTCTTCCCAAACTGTCCCAATTGGACAATTCAAGATTCAATAAAATGAGCGATACCATGACCACGAGTACACATGCTCGATAATATTGAACCTTGAACGGGAAACTACGATTTTTCTCAATTACGTATAATAATTGTACTCTAACAAAAAAAAACTTTAAGTAACATGGATAATTTGCATAAAGTTTGACATTATTAGCAAACAATCAAAAACATCATTAAGCAACCATTTTATTGAATAGTAACAATGTTTTATTAAATTTTTTATGTTTTAAATTAATTTTAATTAACAAAACATTTTATTGAATTAGTTAATTACTTATGTTTGTTTACATGACTTTTTATATATCAAGTTTTAAAATCTATTATTAGTATATTAGTTAATTGTTTGCAATAATTGTTACTAACAATTTTTAAAAAAAAATATTTTTTTAAAATATTTTTTTATTCTTCCCACTTATTACATTACTTTACTATTTAAAATCCTATGATGTTAATTTTTTAAATAATAATTAGTCATTCTTCCCATAAGACTGATTTATTCAAATATGACATTTTAAAATAATAATTAATTACTTTATTTTAAATTAATGATTGTAATAATTAACTTCTTCACTAATATCAATTATTACATAACAAATAACTAATTACTCATTATTATGTAACTATTTTATTGATCAATTCAACAATAACTACGTACAAAGATCACGATCACGCTTAACCGATCACTACGAGCTACTGCCAAATCTGCTCATTACTGCCGAATCTGATTTAATTAAATTCCTAAGTATTATTTAATCACTCCGTTATTTATGTACAAATAATCCCGATCACGATTATAATGGATCACCATCCGTAAGTCGAATTAGCTAGCTTCATCAATACTGCTGCAAGTATGTGTGGGAGGAAAATGATTTTACCGGCTAGATATATACTACAACAAATTAGACAAATCAAATTTATACAATTTCTTTAGCATGCATTGTACAGTTATAATTAATATCCAAAAATAGAAAAACCCAAGTACCTCCGACGACTGGAAACTGCTCTATGCAACGGTGGTGATGGTGGCTAGTCTCACCCTCTGGTAGCCCTCAAAACAAAGAGCACAACAACAACAAAATAAATTAGATTCACCAAATTCCAGTCATCACAAAGCCAACAAAACACACAAAAAAATTAACCTTAATCAACATTAATTATAATTAATTAATAAACCCAATTTTTTAAATAAATAGTAATAAAATTAAATAGGTAAAAAATTAGGAGGATACGTAAACAGTGTGGTGGTGGTTCTGGTGGTGGTGGTGGTGGTTTCAATAGTGATGGTGGTTCCAATGGTGGTGGTGGTGGTTTTCCGTCGGAATGTGGGTTGCTGGTGGGAATGGATGGGAGCAGAAGGAGAAGGTGGGTTTCGAGTGGTGGTTGAAGGTGGTGGTTCGCGGTGGACGTTAGCGCAGCTTAGACGTCGGAACCAAAGAGAGAGGAGAAGAGAAAAGGAGAGGAGAAAGGGGGTGGAGGCAGTGGCGGTGTTTTCAAGTCACGAACGGAGGCGGCGACGGTGGTGTTCGGTGGCGGCGATGGTGGTAAGCAATGAAGGAACCAGAGGGGGCAGAGGGAGAAAGCAGAGAGGGAAAACAGAGAGGGAGAAGTGAGGGGGAAGAAGGGTTACGGCTTGGTTATTTAAAAGGTTACCGATGGCTTCCGATGGTTTTTTCAATCGGAAAATCAAAAAAAAAAGATCACCGACGGAAAAGATTACCAATGGAATAATCCGTCGGTACATTTCCGACTGTTGTATCCATCGGTACCTATATTTCAGAATTACCAATGGACTATTCCGTCAGTACACTCTCCCGCCAACAATTTGCCATTCCCGCCATCCCTTCTGATGGATTTAATGACGGATAAAGCCGTTGGTAATGTTACCAGAAAACATGATGTTACCATCGGAAACGCACAAACTACCGATGGATACGAAGTCTGTCGGTAATTTTCCATCGGTAATATCATGTTTTCTGGTAGTGGGTCAATTCTAACAGGAATGGGGAAAACTACCGTGATACCTTTATAGTGTCAATCTTTTAATAAGCATCCTAATGGGAAAGAGGGTGTGTGTTATTCACTGGATGAATGCCCTAACGGGAATGAGGATGTGCACTGGGTGGAACACTCTAACGGGAATTGAGAGTGTGTACCGATGCAGATGTGGGGTGGTGACAGGATCAGGTGGTGGTCATGTTAGCATAAAGGTGTAGTTGCATGAGAGTAAGGGTAGAGGAAGATATTGTAACCGAGGATGATTGTTAGTTATGTGTGATGTTTTGTCTGTGACATTTATTGTATTATATACTACGACTCTTTTCTGCTTTTTGAGGATAGAATTGTTTCTTATCCTCTATATGTTTGTCTATTGTATTTTGCTTTCTGATGTGATCATTGAAAAAGACCCTGTGGAGGAGCTTGATGCTGAGGAGTTGGATGGAACTCCCTATGAACTAGAAGCCAGAGGTCGAGCTGTGAATTAATGTTTTAGGTGTTTAAAAGTATGGCCAGTGTGTCGGTTACTTTATTTTATATTTTTCCACTGAATAATAGTTTGTTTAAATATACCTGTTAGGGATCCTACTGATGGGATACCCTAAACAGTGTTTTTGTAATGTAACGAATAAACAACTGTGTACTTACATATTATAACGTTGATGTGTCTTAAATTTGCAGAAATTATATGATTATAAATTAAGTTGTTAATTCCTTCGTAGTTTTGGGTTATTATTAATGTTAAATAAGTGATTAAGATTTAATTAATAAGGTTTTAACTTAATGGCACAACGGGGTGTCTCACTTGTAACATCCTTAATTTTTACTTCATTAGAAATTTATTTTTAACATGATTTGGATGAATTATTAAAATATTTTTATTCTTTATAAAGCCAAAGGAGAATAAAAAGTACAGAATCAAGATATTCTGTGAAAGAAATTGACTTAATAATGGAGAGGTAGTTAATTCACCATAGTTATTTTTAGCTTAAGAAATTTTAACTTTTAGTGTATCAAAGATAAGTTCTTATTTCAATTTTTCCTAGATGCCTATGGATAAATTTAAATTTTTGAATGTCATTACTTGACTTATTGTACAACCTTATGTATGTATGTATTATTATAAGAAGAAAATTAAATTAGTCAGTATCCACTACGAAAAAAACTATCAATTTGTGGCAGTTTTAAAATCAATGTGTGGCGGTTTTTAACCTCAACAAATTATTTTGCGGCGTTTTTGAAAACCGCCACAGTTACGTTCGACACAAACAACGACCGCTGGTATCTTATTTAATTTGCGGCGGTTTATTTTGCCGAGGTTTTTAACCTCCACTATGTGCGATCCCCCATTAGGTTGGTATTTTGTGCGGGCTTTTTTAACCTCCACTGTAGGGGTTTTTAATCACTTTTATTGTCTTTTATAATTGAAGAAGTTTTTAACCTCCTTGATTATGATGATACTATTGTTAGCACCGCCTGCTTGTTATTATATTCCACCATTATTGACATTTTTTTTGTTTCAAATGTATTTATTTTCTATCATTTTGCATTCTCCTAAATTGTGGCAATGGAACTATATTTAACAAAATTTTCAAAGTATTCACAAATTTTTCATTAAAAATATAATCATAATGACATAAGTATGATTCAATTGTAGTTCAAATGTCAAGCGTAATTTATAGAGTACAACTTAAATTCATAATAGCCTAAAAGAAGTTCTATACTAAATAAACGTAAAAAGAATATTAAACATTGCAAGCTCCATATGATCCTCTTGCATCCAAAAAGGGAACTTGGTTCACTTGCATCATCATTTGGCCGAAACAATAGAAGGAAATCACTTAGTTAAAATATTTAAAATGTACAAATATTTCTATAAAAAATGATATATCAATACAAAAATAAACTACACTTTAAATGGTCAGATTTTGTGGAATTCAACAACATACACATCATACAAGTCTTCATACAGCAGCAATTTATTTTTTTACCAAATTTCAAACACTTTGCAAGTATACTACTTCTTATCCTTCCCAAGACAAACATAGCTGAAACAGAATTAACTTAATCCTTAACTATATAGTAAATGCTTCTAAAGAATCCAACTAAAGAATATGTTAGAATACAATGGAACTTACCGAGGAAGTAGTTTAATTTGCTCCTTGAGTATTGTAGTTACCTTGCCAAAATTAACTCATCTATGTAAGTGATGACAATTCTGGAACTGAAATAAAGTATAAATTAGAAAATAGATGATATAAAGTAGAGAAGACTACCAGATTATATTAAATGAAATAATTTAGTAGACTATCAAGATTATTTCTACATAAGACAAAAATTAATTGCGAGAGGGCATAATGTGTCAACTGATAAAACTAGTGAAATCTTATGACTAGCGGCAGAAGAGATCTAGGACCAAAAGCAATGGTTATCATGGCAGATTAATTATCAACTATAAGACATGAATACTCTTATAAAAAGGAAGAAAGGTACACATGAATATGGTGATAAAGTCATGGGACTTACCTTCAGAACAAAATTGAGGTCATTTATTATAAGCTAGATAAGAATGCCATGGAGGGTGCTTGTTTGGCTTGTAACACTGAATAAGTTTTAAGGCATTCTCATAGATCACATGGTGCATCCTTTCCAAATTTTTGTTTGTTTCAAAGGATAAAACCAACACCATCAGCCCTTTGAACTTCTAAGCCTTTTTTAATCTTTCCCGTTGCCCTCTCATGCAGAGAACTATCTTCCCCTGGACCTTGTTAGGTTGAAGGGTATTGTCCAAGCAAAATCTGCATGATAGAATAGACATACTCAATTTATTATTAGTCAAATAATCTGAAGTAAAAACTAATTCAATCCCATTTATCATTTATCATCTGAAATCTCTACTAGGAACGCCTGGTGTTCAACATCTCTAGCCAGCACCAATGGGTATAAGTTGTTTTCCATGTGTACTGGAGTAATTGATTGACCCTGATTTTACTATGACAAGTTTGGAATTTTACCGAATAGCACATGGGAAAAACCAAGTAGCACCAATTCAACCTTAAACAAAACTAGAGAGGATGCGATCTGTGACCACTGAACATGCATAGAAAGAAAATATCATTGTGCATAAAATTTAAATGAAATCATTAAAAGTAGGAAACTTTCAAATGATTACCATAAATGAAAGTATTAGGGGTGAGAAAATACAATTATGCAACAACCTCCCATTGAATCACCATTCATTGTGTTTACAACAACTCTCTTGGATACAAATCATTGCCCTATGTACCAGACTCTCAAATAGGTAGTTAGTGGTGATTTTGTTAAATACATAGTAAGAACAAGCATTAGATCAGACATATGCTAAAATAAATCAAGGTATTTAAGAACGATCTAAAATAACAGGGTTTCTAACACGGAGATGAAAGTAAAAACTCACATCATCATTCTTACATTCTTCGTGATGGAGAAAACTTTCACCATCATTGATCATCAACTTTAGATAATGGAATATTGAGATTAAAGTTTTATGACATTTGAATTCAACAAATTACACGTTAATCTAAAATATCATCTTTGAGATGAATGTAAATCCAGAGCACTCTAACACAAAATTAAAGGCACAACCAAAACTCAAGAACATATGAAGAAGCCACAACGCCCAATAAATCCACAAAAATCAAAATTCCTTTCCCAAACCCTTGCATAAAATCCCTAAACTACTATAATCCATAAAATCCCTAACAGCACTAGAAGAAATAAAAAATGAAAGAAAAATTAACATACCTGCAAGAAGATGGAGATGAAGGAGTGAGGCAGCAACGCATCAGCGACGGGGAAGTGGGAACCATGATGTAGTGGTGCATCTGTGACGGCGAACTATGAGGAGCTGTGAAGGAGTTAGAGTGTTTCGAATATGGAGTTTTATTTTTGACTTCTAAAAATATGATAGCGAATGTGCGTTTTGGAGAAGAATAACGGGGGAAGGTGAAAAATTAGGAGGGAAGGTGAAAATTTATTAGGAGGGAAGGTGGAATAAGGCAAATTTTTATTTTTGCTTTGAGGAGGTTATAAACCTCGGCAGATTGAAATAAAAACTGCCTCTTTTTATATGATTTTGGATGGTTTAAAGAAATGTCAATATTTGCTTACTTTAACGATAATTTGAGGAGGTTTTTTAAAACCGCCTAAAAATAACCGCCGCAATATAGTCATTTTTTTGTAGTGATCATAGTGTTAGGAATAATCTTCATTTGTGAATTTTTGGGTATAGTAATTGTATAGCTACACTAATATTTATTTAAGATATAGATAATACTCCAAATAATTTATTAGCCCCTAAAATATATCTATAAAATTAATTTAGAGTATTTACAGTTACCAATTTACCTAACAACAGTCACCTATGATTTAATATTTACCAGAATGGGCTTTTTTACTTAAGTAGTGCAATTTGGTTGCACAATTACGGGACTAGTGTGTTTTTTAAAGTATTTACGTAAGTAGAGTAAGCCATACCTGACATTAATGAAATTCAAATAAAAGTCGTATTCCTCATTTACGAAACACTTTCATATTCATAATTTTTTAAAAAAATCAATATATAAGGGAGTCGTATATAACACATACGACTTACATTTTTTATAATTTTTTCTCACAAGCCGTATGAGACACATACGACTTTTGTTGGTTATAAATTTTTTTTAACAAGTCGTATCGATTATATACGACTTCATTAATTATATAATTTTTTTATAAAATTTATGAAACATGCCGTATGGACTTCTCATTTTTCTTCTTTTCACTATTATTTATTCTATAGACTATTTCTATTCTATCCTTATATAATACGTTCACCGGACAAACCAAATGTGAGGTCTGGGTCATTCACGAGAGCTCATTGCCACCATTTTTTTATAATTCTATTATAGTTATTTAATGGTTAAACTGTATTTTTGGTCCCTTATATTTAATTTAAGTTTCAATTTGGATCCTCTTTTATTTTTTGTTCCGTTTTGGTCCCTTATCTTTATTTTAGTTATCAATGTGGTCATTTCTGTTTTGAATGTATTATGAAGAGGACCAAATCGATATAATTTTTGTAAAATAAAGGATCATTTTAGAACAAATAAAATAAAAAAGGACCATTTTGGAACCAAAAAAGGGACCACATTGAATTAATTTTTTGTAAAATGAGGGACAAATTCGGAACAAAAAACAAAAAGTGGGACCACATTGATATAAATTTAAAAATAAATTCAAAAAATAAAGGACCATTTTGCAACAAAAAATAAAAGAAGGACCCCAAATTAAAACCTAAAATAAAGATAAGGGACCAAAAATATAATTTAGTCTTATTTAATTTTATATTTCATGTTGTGTTTATTTTATTTAATTTTATATTTCATGCTGTAGTTATTTAAATTTATATTTCATTCCATAAAAAACTTCAATTTTTAATTTTATATTTCTATTGTACTTTTTTTTAAAAAAAGAAGTCGTGGTTATCACCATACGTGTTTCATAAATTTTTCTTAAAAAAGTATACAATAACGAAGGCTAAAAAACATTTATAATAAATTGAAGTCGTATGTATGCCATACGACTTGTGAGAAAAATTATAAAAAATAGAAGTAGTATGTAATATATACGACTCCCTTACATATTGATTTTTTATATTTTTTTTATTTTATGAGTATAAAAGTGTTTTGTAAATTAGGGATACGACTTTCATTTATATTTCGTAACTGTCACGTACGACTTACACCGCTTACGTAAATATTTTTAAAACCACACCAATCCCATAATTGTGCAACCAAATTGCACTACTTAAGTAAAAAAGTCACCATAATGTTCATTAAAAGAGTGCCAAATGTGCAAATAGTGATGTGAGAGGGTGATGAACGTGTGCGTTGTGTTGATAAGATTTAAACCCGGATAAGATTTGTAAGAGAGAGAGTGAAAATAAGTGGTAAAAAAATCCTTAGACTTTTCTATAAATATACTCTGGTTGGGTTCAAAAGTGATGGTTATTAACGGGTATAAATTTTAATTAATTAAATTTAATGGATGATATTCTGAATGCATTTTAGAGATTTTTTTCGTTGATCAGAGGGATATGAATTTGTGAATTGTTGCAATAATTGGAGCATTCAAAATTAATGTAATTTTTACTCACATTGAATCATTGATGAAAACCTTATTATACTTTGATATCATTCTGATTTTCCAGATTGGAAATTCAATACTACATTAATGTTTTGTCATAAAAAAAATTTGTGGAATCTCAAAATTTATTGCTTTCAAATTTCACAGTCAAATATCACTTACAACATTTAGGATTAACGTTTTTTGAAATGGCAGACCCACATACCCACATACAACATTTCACATACCCAAATCCTTGGACTTTTCTATAAATACCATCAGTTATTCTGTTAGCATTCCAACATAAACCTTCATTTTCTGTTCACTGAAACACGTCCCTTTCCCTGAACTTTTATACTTCATCAGGCTGTCCTCTTCTCTCACAACCTGAAGGTAGGGTCCCCACTTGTCTTACTCCTTCCATTTTGTTTCTTCCATCTTCACTTTTATTTGTAAACAACTCTTTTCCCTCATTCCTTTTGGTTTCTTTTAATTGATAGTGACCTAAAGACAAGGAACAACCTTTGATCCTTTGCTGTGAAGCAGAACAAGAAGGTAAGGGGAGGAGAAGACTTTATCATGGAAGAAATGGTGGATTCAATCTTTGTTTTCCTTAGGGGTTTCCCTTACCCCTAAAACATTTTTAAATCTCTTTGAATTCTTTACGTTGAAATATTTGTAAACAACTCTTTTCCCTCATTCCTTTTGGTTTCTTTTAATTGATAGTTATCTTTTGCTTTGAAATTTGAATTCTACTACTCTGCAGCATATATATATATATATATATATATATATATATATATATATATATATATATATATATATATATATATATATTGTGGAAAGTTATTACTGGAACATGTATGGCAAGTAAAAACATTCAGATCCTTGAGTTAATTTTTCCTTTTTACATATTCAAATTTATTTTTGTATGATAAAAGTTACACTTATATCATTGTTTTTATTTATATAGTTTCTATATTATAAAAATGATTGAGTTCATCCTACTTTTATACATCTATACTTTTATTTTATAAACATAATAAAATATGACTCAGTGAAAGTGATATACATTTAGTACTTTTCAGATTTTACATCTGTATGATGACACATCTAGCTTTATTCAACTTCAAGTGATATATACTTCATTTTACAACTAAACTAGGTTTTTTTTAGAACATGGACTCAAAGTGAATCTTCTTTTCTCCATCTGTTGTACGTATGTCAAAGGAATAGAAGGATCAACTTAGGAAAAAAAATCAATTATTGTATTTCAACAGCAAGGTTTTGTGCTATTTTGTTCCATACTTTTGTGGTGACCTTTTGATTCGCTTCAAATATACTCTGGTTGGGTTTGAAAGTAGTGATGGTTATTAATGGGTATAAATTTTAATTAATTAAATTTAATGGATGATATTCTGAATTTATTTTAGAGATTTTTTTTGGATACAATGTATTTTAGAGATGATCACTAATAGTTACAAATAGTAATTAATTAGATTTAATGCTTGATTCATTTACTTCAAATATATTGTGAGGATATTTTTAAGAATGATTTTTTTTAGTGATTTATTTTTCAAATAATTAACAGTTAAATCTTTTAACGATTTTAAGGTGCTTTTGAAAAAAATTTAATTTAATGAAATAAGTCAGCTGTACCACATGAATAATATCCTAGTCTTAAATATGTAGTACAAAATTCCACAGGGGCCAGGTGGTAGCTCCCCTGTGTCGTAGTGCCCTGAAACCCAACATGGCTAACCCGATTATTCATGATCGGTGTAGAGTGTTCCATTAGGTTGTGTTGAAATGAGATTTTTGTACTTTTATAGACCATCAGATACGGAACAAGTAACACCCGATTTTTTTACTGTTTACTGTTTTTATATTAGTAAAATAAATAGAAATGTTTATAATTTTATTTTTAAATCTAGAAAATGATTTTGGATAAACCAAGTTCATATTCATACTCTACTTTATCATATAGGGCTACGATTCGATTTTGGGTCGAAAATTCAGACGAAACCCGGTCTGCGATTTAATGACATAAGAATTTTACTGCTCAAATGACTTAATTTTGACTCGTGAACGAAACACTTACGGTTTTTATGTTTCCAACTTCTATTTTAAAAATTTTCACTTAAAAAGTGAAATAATATATATTATGCGGGCGTTATACGAAATTAGGTAAACGACGGAGCTGAAAACGGGATTTGCGGGACCCGCTAATGGATAAATAGGATATCAAATCATGATGAGTCACAAGGGGTGAGTCATGGGATGACTCCTGAGTGTCTATATGGTTTTTAGGAGGAGAAGACTAAATTACCCTTAATGTTGGTTTTATTCACAAGTTTGTCATTGTACAAGATTACTAAATTACCCTTGAATTTTTGTGTTTTGGACACAAAACGCCTTGCTTCCCCACGGTCCAAACCAGCCCAAGAGTCCATTCCCACTTCTATAAAAGCCTAAGTCATCTTCTTCATTCAAACTTTGCTCATTTTCATCATTGAAACACTGAGAAACCTAGGCTTGATTTGTGAAGGAAGTAGGAGATTTCTTGCTCATTTATTGACTTCAAGAGGTAAACCTTACTCATCTTCCTTGTTTAGCATCATGTTCTTCAATATGTTTTTCATTTTGAAGTCTTTTTCAATATGATGCATTTTAGGGTTTCTAGATTCAAAAATTCATAGAAAATCATAGGAAAATCCATTTGACATGAAACCGATTTCTATAATCCTATTATTACCTTTATATTCTAGATCTAGAAACTTGAATCAAACAAATTTTTCTAACCATTAAAACCTAAAGAGGCCGAACCTATACTCTAGAAGACTAGGGTTTTGTTTCAATTTTTCCTATCTAGTTTGTCATGATTCAATCTTATTAGTTGAATAGGTGTTGAATCTATATTGTATGAACCAAATGAAGGTCTCTAAGCCATTTTATTGATCATGGCCGAAATTCATTTGATGAGCGATTGGAAGATTTAAATTTAATCTTTGTTCAATAATCATTGATTTAGGGTTTTAAGTGATTATAAATCACTAATCCAAGAGTTTAGAAATTTTAAGGATTTTGAACCCCAAAGTCAGCCCTTGGACGAAACCAACATGTAGGATTTTAGGCTTGATTTAGTTGTTTGTTTGTTGATTGAGTGTTATGTTTAATGAAGGATAAGCTAAGTTATCGGATACGAGCGTTATCGGCGTTACTTGGATTTCCGACGAACTATTCCGATAGTATGTGTAATTATTATTGCGTGTCTTAATTATGGTGTGTAAGTATGTATTTTGTAGTTAGCATTATTTGCTTATTGATTATCTGTTGTTAACTATTTTATTTAACTGCATTTAATTATTTTTTGTATTTGGTTATATGTTTTAATTTTTTAAGTGTCATATTATTGTTATGAAATAATTGTTGATGTGGATTGTGAGTTTGAAAGCTTGACAGTGGTCAGAACTCAATTAAATAAAAGTTAAAAGCAGTTAAAAGCTTTTTTTATGAATTAATGTGTTTAATTCAATTGAAATAGTAATATAATATTACTTAGTTATTTATTTAATGAAAAAGGGCAAAAAGTAAAAAATATTATTTTAATCATTTAACAGCGGAAGAGCGTTTTATGAGCCATAGTGAGGACGTAACCGTGAAAATATTTTAGCATCGCTAATTTTCACATGATTAATTTATAAATATTAGAAAATAATATTTTAAGCAAAAAAGTTTTGAAAATAATTTTATTAGTGTTGGAAGAATTAATTTACGACAAAGAGTCCTATTTTTACCTAAATGCGTCTTGAAACAGCAAACGACGGACATTTCCGTCAATATTTACCAAAGTGTTTTTAAAGAGGGTATGATTGAGAATTTGTCTCAAATAAGGTTTTACAGTTCAAATTATTGATTTTTGAACAAAAATAAGTTTTAAGGAATTTTGTTAAGTTTACAAACCGAATTTCCAATATAAAAGGATTTTCGGTAAACCTAGAGTTATTTCCATCAACTTGGATAGATTGAGGAAACTTTAATTTTGTTTTATTTTTCACAGAACGAAAATGGTTTAAATGAACCTAGCAACCGAGACGTCGGGTCTAGAGTTCTAAGATATGGGCCTGGGGTCCGAAGAGGAAATCATGGACTATAATGTCCTATAAACCGTATATTTGGTTTTGTGCACTAAAATCTACGCGTCCAAGACTGGTGCATCGGTCTGGATTTCGTGATTTTCACACATGTTGACTTGGAGTCAGTTATTTTGGAATCAGGTATTAAGCTTGAAAGTTTAAATTGGTGATTTAGTCGTGAGACTTTTAGCTCCGACACCTAAAGATTGATCACAAAGAAAACAATGAGAACAAAACTTTTTACATGCATTACAGGGAAGACGTACCTTTGCATAGGACTTGAATGCTTGATGGCAAGTATTCATGCAGTTTGCGTCACTGTGCCTTGATGGATATACGACCACATAGACCATATGCTATATGTAGTCACCACTTTGCCTTGAGTTGGACTGTGGAATGGTCAATAGAACTTTGCCATATCGGGCATTGATTCTGCCTTTATTGGCAACTAGAGCCTGATCAGCTCATTCACTTGTTGGTTGGAGCTTCGAAGATTAGGTCTCAAAGTTAGTTGTGGAATATTGAAGTGTCATGGTTTTTAAAACGGTTACGACTGTCGGGTATGAAACCCATTGATAAATATATATTGTTATCTGTGAATATACATGTTAAGTGGTAATTGAGAGTCGTACGTGTGGTTATCGTTTTAAAACCCATATATATATTGGTACTCACCCTTGCATGTTTTATTGTTGTTCTTCTTTCTGTATCGGTATTGTTATTATCTGAGTTTAGATGGATCCGGCAATGCCGTTGGCACATACGGGGGTTCGAAGACTCCATTTTGAGGATGCAGATAACGTAAACGCATGGGTGATCCACCTGGGAGCCCATGTCGTTCGTTATACCGGGCACCTACACACTATAGAGGGCACGATGGAGACGGGGCCTCAGAGGGGGCATAGATCTATGGAGACGATTGAGGTATCTCTACCTCCTTTGTGGCTACTTGTATAGTATCTAGTCCATCATGGACAGCTTGAGGCTCAGCCCTTAGCTGAGGCAGCACCTGAGCCAGCTCCAGAGGAGATTGTGGTGGATCCAGAGGAGATGATTATTGATCCTGAGGCTGTTCCAGAGGAGTACGTAGAGGATGTACCTGAGTACATACCTTTGGATGAGGATGACGATTCACCTGATGAGGGTGTTGCTGCGTCTTCATCCGACTCATCGGTGGGGAGTGGGATTGACCCTGGTCTTCCCAATGGGTACCATTAGTCTATGACTAGCTGTAGGTGGTTACATTTTTGGGGTAGTGATTTCGTCAGTCTTTCTGGCTACTGAGAGCCATGATTTTTGTATATGGCCATAGACATTTCACTATGTGTCCTTATGTTTTTATTTTCTTTCTTAGCTTGCAGAATGGCCTGTTCCGATAAAGGCCCTATATAGTTTATCCCTTGTACAAAAATGATGATGCATATAGATATATGTGTGTGTGTATGTATATATATATATATATATATATATATATATATATATATATATATATATATATATATATATATATATATATATATATAGTGTGTCACTTATGTTGTTGTATGCTGTTAGATGTGGTCAAGTTAAAAAGAAAAGGTAAAAAAATTTATCACGAATTTTGGTATTAAGTGAAGTATTAGAAAACATTATTTCCCGAAAGTAACCAGCATAATTGAATTTTATTTTCCGCAACGTGTTACTGTGTGATGACCCTAGAAGGGGTGTCGCAGAACATGTACTCTCGATCGCATCTCAGATAAAAAGAGTCTCTCTATGGAGTAGAACTTTTTTTTTTGTGTGTCACAAGTGAAAATAAAGATAATAATTAGTAATTTATCCTATGGAACGATAATTGACTTTAAATATATAGATAAATAAATAAATAAAAATCTTAAATATTTTATTACTCAAGATGAATATTTGTATTGGTTTCGTTTACCATTTCTTTCTTTAAATTTTATGTGATAAATGTATTCTCACTCTCTTCATTCTGTTGTTGTGTTTTGTATAAACTAATTATATTTAAAGAATGGACGGAGGACCAGGCTACTTAGCTTTTGTCACTTGTACCTTCGACGGTGATGAATGGGACATAATCCACAATACCGTCATACTCACTTATAGAGGAAGAGTGATATTTAATATATTCAATCTTATGTTCCCAGAGTTTTCTCCAATCGTTATAGATGGATCGATGCTACTGTCAATGGCACTTCCCTTTCATTTACTATGGAGCTTTCCTTTTGTGGCCCCACCGTCCTTTCATTTACTATGGACCTTTCCTTTTGTGGCCCCACTGTTTCCAGGAAATGATAGCTCAAACTCTAGCAACTAAGGAACTATATATGATCTAATAAATAAGGACTGACTCTGACTGTATGGTATAGTTAGCATGGTATGAAATAGTATGTAGTGCATGCTAGTAGTAAGTGGACTAATGAAATAGTGTATGGGTGGCCAAATATTGAAGTAATGGAGTATGATTATGAACTATATCTGTGTTTTCGTTTCATTTCTTTTGATGGTTGTCCTTTTAATTTGTGAAGAAAAAGTGACTTGTCTTGCAACCTAAATTTACATAAATAATAATTACAAAATTAAATGGTTATAATTATTTGAATTTAAGGCTTCATGTAAGTAAAATCTTTTAATATGATCTTGTATGTTTTCCAAAATGAAAATAATAATTCCTCTCTTTTAGAAAAAAAATATAATATCTTAGTTGAATAATTTAATGAGACCACATGTAGTGTGAGGGAAGAACAGACGGGTGTGCTGGAAGGAGATGTCTTTTCAGATGAAGTAGAATGGGCCATGTTGTCTGATGAAGCTTTCTTGAGGCCTGTGGGGATGACATTTGACAAGCTTATAGATGAGATGTCCAAGCATCTGAAGCCCTTATACATCAAGGCACATTTGAATGGTATGGGGATCAGCCGAGTGTTTGTAGATGGAGGGGCAGTGTTGAATGTGATGCCTATTAACACTCTACAAAAGTTGGGAAAGACAAAGGAAGATTTGGTATCAACTAATATAAAAATGACCAATTTCACTGATGAAGCAACGACTTCCTTAGGAGTCTTGGTAGCCAATGTTAAAGTGGGATCAAAGACTATTAGCTCATCTTTCTTCGTGGTTGATGCAAAGACCATCTATTCAATATTGTTGGGCAAAGATTGGATCCATTCAAGTAAATGTGTTCCTTCGACTCTGCATCAGTGATTGATTATGTTGAATGAGGGCAAGGCAGAAATAGAATTGGCAAACAAGAATCCATTCACAGTCGAGGTAAGGGCAACTAAAGCCTTATTTTGTTCACCGTATATGGAACCTATTGTAATACAGGAAGATTACGAAGAAGGAGCTTGGAAGTCATTTGATTTGACCTCAAAGGGTTTTGAAGTAAAAATGTTGCCCGGCTCACGGCCTTTGGACATTTTTAATGATTAGTAAACCCCAAGTTATTAAGAATCTTCTCCAACGACTGACTATTTTGACGGCTGAAAGTAAGATCATTGAGGCATGGTCAATCGAAGGGGAGATACAGAATGGGGTTGAGGAAGAAACTAGGGGGAAAGTTCATGACAATAAAGATATACAACATTCAGTACAAAAGAAGTTGGCAACTTTTGAAGCACAAGATCCAATGATAGCAGTAAACTTGGGTTCAGATGACGAGCCGATAATGACTAAGGTCAGTGGTTTGTTAGCTGAATCTGATAGAATCAGGTTGGTCGAGCTCATTAAACAATATAAGGATTGCTTGGCCTGGGATTACAGTGAGATGCCTGGTTTGTCTATGCAACTGGTAGAACATCGACTGTCGATTAAGGAAGGATTCAATCCATATAAACAACCAGCCAGGAGATTCAATCCATATTTACTTCCCAAGATCAAGGCAGAGATGGAGAGATTACTCAAGGCTAGGTTTATCCGAACAGTGAGGTATACCGAGTGGCTCTCTAACATTGTTCCAGTGTTCAAAAAAAAATGGCAAATGGAGAATTTGCGCTGATTGTCAGAATCTGAACTTGGTAACACCCAAAGATGAATATGTTATGCCTATAGCCAATATGCTTATCGATGCTGTGGCTAGAAATGGGATTCTTACAGTAATGGATGGACATTCAGGCTATAATCATATTTATATAGCTGAAGAGGACGTTCATAAGACTACTGTGAACACCTAATTTACTACGGATGTCGTTTAATTGTTGAAGATATCTTTTTAGCCCATGCTCCAAACCCAAATCAATAAAAAGAGGTATCCATTGTTTTGGCCCATATCCATATAGCCCAACCCACTTACCTAATCTCATAGTCTAGTTTATTTTATTAATATCAACAAATTAAATAATTAAAAAAAGACTAAGTAGAAGTTCAACGTATAGGGACAAGAGGAGAAAAAGTCAAAGTTTCAAGTTTCATTGCAGAAACATAGAGAGCAATGGCAGAAGACTTAGGCAGTTGTAACAAAATGGTTTCAAATTTTTAAGCATCAATAAGGGAAAAATTGGAACAAGTAATGCTGCTACCTCTCAACCAGAGTCAACCTAAACCAATGGAAAGATACTCAACAGAAGTAAAAGAAATTTGTAGCATACAAGATGAAGCAACAGATGCAGCAATAATGAGAATGGAAGTCTGAAAATGACCCTCCAATGTACAACCTTAGGTTCTGTTTTTGTACTCTTTCAAGCAAAGAGGATTTAAAAAGAGGAGGAGGGGGACAATTTTGGGGGAACCAACAGAACAGAGCATACAAGACCCATTCTATTTCATCCATTTTTTGGACCTCCCAAAACCACCATACTAGTAACATCCTCCCAACAACAACCCACCACCTTCCTCTCCAACTCACATTTCTTCCATAACCAAATGGCAGCCATCAACCACATCTCTCAACACCAAACACCTTCGAATAAATAACTCATCCTCACCATCCCAAAAAAAAAAAACTCATCAGAGCCTTGGTCCCTAGCTCCTTCGCCGTACTCCACACGATCGATCATTGTTCCGCCATCTTAAAGTCATAGATCCGCCACCCAAAAACAAAGCCCGCTCCACCGCCGCCTCCAGGTCCCCTCCGTGCCAGACCCGCAAGCATTGTCGCGTCGCCGCCCTCTGCTCACACCGCCTTGTCGCAGCCTCCCTTCCTCGCCGTTATGAAGCACGGATTTTCCCCTCACCACTCCCACTGCTTTGCCGTACAAAGCCTCTCCACCAGTACCCATCCTCCACCGTGCCATTTGCCCCTCTGCGTTCACCCCTTGTCTTCCTTCCTTTCAGCATCTTGGTAACTTGGCAACCAGAAGCTTCTATGTTACACTTTCATTTTCCAATTATTTTTCTTTTTAACATGTCATCTGACACTTAACATGTAATTGGGCTTCTACTTTTCTTTTGGTCTCATGATGGGTGTTAGTCTTCTTTAAGTTACTAACATGTTTCTTTTCTGTTTGCTATTTGGGCCAAAACTAAACTAGCAAAAAACTAAAAAAATCTTCTAAAATATTTTTTTTGGTTCCTTGTTTCAAATAAAAATCTCCTAAAAATATTTTGAAACTAAGTTGGCTTGTTTGAATTCACGCAACAATTTACAACGTTGATTTACGATTATTCGTCCACTAGTGTTGTAAAAATTGTAAGGGTTTATCGTATAGTTTCACTATCTTTAACCCTGTGCAAAAGTGAGTTCTCTCATTTTAGAAATAAAATTGATTTTTATGTTTTATTTTGACAAAGATTTTTACAAAAATAAATAAATAAATAAATACTTTTAAGTATCTCTACTAAAATTTTAATAAATAAAAACCTTTTTAATTCACTCAAAAATCTATGACGTTGATATATGAATTTTCATCCTCAAGTGTCATATGAATTATAAGGGTTCATCGTATAGTTTAACTATCTTTAACCCTATGTGAGAGTGAATTATCTTTTATAAAAATAATAAAATGCTTTCAATTTACACCTTTAACCAATTTTATCCGATTTAATTTTATAAAAATATCTTTTGAATTCACGCAACAATCTATGACGTTGATGTATGAATATTCATCCTTAAGTGTTGTATGAATTGTAAGGGTTTATCGTATAGCATTGCTATCTTGGACCCTGGGCAAGAGTGAATTTATTTTGAAATCAAATCCTTTTTTAACATAAAAAAATTAAATCTTTTTCCAAAAAAAGAAAATCAACCAACCCATCAAACTTTTTCTATAAGAACTACGTGACTGAGTTTCCCATCGCACCCAAGAATACGTAGGAGCAGAATCAATCATTCTGTCAAGCCAAAGTTTAACTTTTCTCTTTTGTTGTGTTTATCTTTTTATTTAATTTAAAAATTGGGGTAAAATAAATATTTTCAAGGGTTACTAAAATTATTTTGCACAATTAACTTGAGGTACCGTTTTTAACGGGCAATGTAGGGTGCTAACACCTTCCCTACTCATAACCAACTCCCGGACTCAAATCTCTCTATTTTTTGTAAGACCAGTTTCCTTAAAATAAATGGGTTTTCCAATGTTTTTCCCAAATAAAATATTGGTGGTGACTCCTCTGTTTTTGCCTTCTTATTCATGGCGCCCGAACAGGACGGTCACGACAGCTGGCGACTCCACTGGGGACTTTTGAGAGTCAGGCCTATCATAGTTGGTTGTGCAATTTCTTTTTATAGTTTTAAAAGTATTAACTTTACCCCTTTTGTTTATTTTTGTAAATAGTTTTATATGTTCTCATAAATGCCTTTATATATTCTTGCAAACCTGGGATAGAGAACTCTTTTAAATGTTGGTTGTTATTTTGCAGGTTTGGGGATAGTTTTTTAGGTTTTGTGCAGGTTTGTTTGCTCCCAGCACACACATCACCATCACATATTCACACACTTTTGGGCTCTATGCCCGAGTATTGGGATGCCATATGATTAGAAGGGGCTTCAGTGATGTTATTGTGATGTTTTTGCATCCCTGACAGCCATTGATTCTATCGCTCGGATTGCTACCGAAACATGGACTGTCATATTGCTGATCTTATATAAGGTATGTGTTTGATAGATAGTAGACTCTCGTATGTGTTGTCTGACTCAGCCGCTACGCATTCTTTTATTTTGCATGAATGTGTGGATCATTTAAACTTAACTATTTCCAAATTAGCTTATACGATTACAGTATTTACTCCAACCAGTAATCCTTTGACTACTATGTCTGTTTGTGTACAGTGTCCTATAATTGTTGAGAATAGGACATTTACTGTAGATCTTATCTGTTTGCCTATGCAACAGATAGATATTATCCTTGGCATGGATTGGCTTTCGGCTAACCATGTAGTGCTAGATTGTTCTAGCAAGACTTTATCATTTCTCGAACCTTCTAGTATAGTATCTGCCAATGAAGGAGTTTCTATGAGGAGTGATAACTCTCAGCAGTTTGTGATGCTTTTCGTAGTGGAGGCTAATGAGACTCCTAGCATAGATTATATGCCTATTGTGAGAGAGTTTCCTGACGTTTTCCCTCCAGACGTTCCATGTTTGCCACAGGAAAGAGATGTGTAATTCATTATAGATCTCGTACCATGGACATAACCTATATCTATAGCACCCTATTGGATGTCACCGGTTGAGTTGGCGGAGTTGAAGAAATAATTGGATGACATGATAGGGAAAGAGTTCATTAGACCGAGTGTTTCGCCTTGGGAGCACCGATGTTGTTTGTTAAGAAAAAAGATGGAAGTACGAAGTTGTGCACCGATTACAGACAGTTAAATAAAGTGACAATTAAAAACAAGTATTTGTTGCCTAGGATAGATGATCTGATGACAAGTAATTGCTGCCTAGGATAGATGATCTGATGGATCAGTTGAAAGGAGCAGCAGTGTTTCCAAGATTGATTTAAGATCTGGATACCATCAGATTAGAGTAAGGAAATAAGATATACTTAAAATAGCTTTTAGGACAAGGTACGAGCATTACGAGTATTTAGTTATGCCTTTCGGTGTGACTAGCACTCCAGCAGTGTTCATGGATCATATGAACCGAATTTTCAGATCGTTCCTCGATAAGTTTGTTGTTGTGTTCATCGACGATATTCTTATCTATTCTCGTACGCAGGAAGATCATGAGGAACATTTGAGGGTAGTAGTACTTCAAGTTTTGAAAGATAGGTAACTTTATGCCAAACTTTCCAAGTGTGAGTTTTGGCTTGAAGAAGTACAGTTTCTAGGTCGTGTGATTAATAAAGAAGGAATAGCAGTAGATCCAGCTAAGGTTGAGGCAGTTCTTAAGAGGAAACGACCTAAGACAGTAAGTGAGGTACGGAGTTTTCTAGGATTAGCTGGATACTAACGGAGGTTTATAGAAGGATTCTCCAAGATTGCGTTGCCTATGATGCAGTTGACGAGGAAAAAATACAGATTTTGTATGGACAGATAAGTGTGAGCAGAGTTTCCAAAAGTTGAGGGATAGGTTGACTACATCACATGTGTTTACTTTACTGGATCCTTTAGGACAATTGGATGTATACTGTGATGCTTCATACCAAAGTTTGGGATGTGTATTGATGCAAGAGGGAAGAGTTGTGGTGTATGCTTCCCGACGGTTGAGGATTCATGAGAGGAATTATCCAACTCATGATTTGGAGTTAGCAGCAATAGTGTTCACATTGAAGATATGGCGACACTTTCTGTATGGAGAAAAGTTTAATGTTTTTAGTGACCACAAGAGTCTGAAGTACCTGTTCGATAAAAAAGAATTGAATATGAGACAACGGAGATGGATGGAATTTATCAAAGACTATGATTTTGATTTATTGTGCCATCCTGAAAAGGCGAATATTGTAGCTGATGCTTTAAGTAGGAAATCTTTGCATGTATCTGCAATGATGGTTAAGGAGTTAGAGTTGCTTGAACAGTTCAGGGATTTGAACTTAGTAATGGTGTTGGTTAAGGATAAAATTTGCTTAAGTATGATCACTATCAGTAGTGACTTTATGAGAGATCTTAAGGATAAACAAGCGCATGATATGTACCTTCAGGAGTTAAGCAGAAGTATAGAGGAAGGTAAAGTTTCTGAGTTTAGTAGAGGATCAGATAGTGTGCTAAGGTTTAGAGATAGAATATGTGTACTAGAGGATGCAGAACTTAGGAAGATAATTTTGGAGGAAGCACATAAGAGTAAGTTGAGTTTTCATCCTAGTTCCACTAAGATGTATCAGGATTTAAAGAAAATGTTTTGGTGGATGAGGATGAAGAAGGAAGTAGCAGAGTATGTTTTATCTTGTCTGGTGTGTCAGAAGGCTAAGATTGAATATCAGAAGCCAGCAGGATTATTACAATCGTTAGATATTCCAGAGTGGAAATGGGATAGTATCGCAATGGATTTTGTGGTTGGATTACCACAAACTCCGAATAGGCATGATGCGATTTGGGTTATCATTGATAGGTTGACAAAGTGTGCTCACTTCTTACCAATCGGTGAAAGTTATAGTTTGGAAAAGTTGACCCAGATTTTTATCAAATAAGTTGTTAGGTTGCATGGTGTGCCGTCAAGCATTGTATCAGACCGAGATCCAAGATTCACATCTAGATTTTGGAGACAGTTGCCCAATGCTTTGGGGACAAAGTTGAGAATGAGTTATGCTTATCATCCCCAGACCGACGGATAGTCAGAAATGACAATTCAATCAATGGAAGATCTATTGAGAGCTTGTGTGTTGGAGCGTACTGGCAGTTGGGATGAGTTTTTGGCATTGATTGAATTTACTTATAACAATAGTTTTCACAGTAGTTTTAGAATGGCACCATACGAAGCTTTGTATGGCAGGAAGTGTAGAACCCCATTATGTTGGTTTGAGATTGGGGAAAGCCAAGTTTTGGGTCCAGATATGGTGAATCAGACTACGAAACATGTCAGGAAGTTAAGGGAAAAGATGAAGGAAGCACATGATAGGCAAAGGAACTATGTAACAAGACGAGGATACCGTTAGAATTCCAGGAAGGTGATCACGTATTCTTGAGAGTTACTCCGAAAACTAGAATTGGCAGGGCTATCAAGTCTAGAAAACTTATTCCTCGATTCATTGGACCTTTTCAGATTCTTCGACGAATTGGTCCAGTAGCTTACCATATTGCCTTACCACCTAATCTTTTCAACGTTCATGATGTATTCCATGTTTCTCAATTGAGAAAGTAATATTCTGATCCTTCTCATGTTATTGAATATGAGTCTATACAACTGCGAGAGAATCTAGAGTATGAGGCTCTACCTGTAAGGATAGCAGATAGGGAGATTAAGGAGCTTCGCGGTAGACAAATTCCTTTGGTTAAGGTCATATGGGATGAAAATACTGGAGATACTTCTTGGGAACGTGAAGCAGATACGCAACAACAATATCCACATCTTTTCTAAGGAATGTAAATTCCAAAGACGGAATCTTTTTTTCTAAGAGGGGTAGTAATGTAACAGCCTATTTTTAATAAAACTAAAACCTATTAAGTCTTTTAATAACATTATTGATCCTTTGTAAAAAATCAATTTTGAGGTTCCTTTTTTGTTTTGGCCCAATAATCGATTATTTGAACCACTATAATCGATTACATGGTTTTTTACTGAGTTCCTGAAGTTCAGAATCATCATAATCGATTATATGTAAACCCATAATCGATTATGAACTATCTGGAACAGAAAAACCTGAAAACAGAACCTGCATAATCGATTATGAGGAGTTCCATAATCAGTTATGAGATGTGTAATCTATTATGTACCCTTATATAATCGATTATATCCTGGAAAATCTATATAATGCCTTCTTGACAGACCCCAAACGTGAAAAATTGGAGTTCTAAGGCAAAAACCTCATATTTTTGAGAGAAAATCTCAAAGTTCATCATTCTAAACCTCACCACCATTAAAGTTTGGCCATCTACATCGATCACACACTTTCATCTTCATCTTCGTACAAATTCATCTTCTCCAAGGAGCAAAGTTCTTCTTCCATCTTCATAAATTGTGGTAACTTGATCATGTTCTTCCTCTTGAGTCCATCTAATTCTTTTCATGTTCATTTTATTGGAAACCCATTTTATATCTCCCATGAACATGAATCATAAGTTCTTATATTAGAAAATTTCATGAAGCTTGATTCTTTATCTCATCTTCATAAGACTCTATCATGTTGTATTGAATAGTATGGATGAAAATAAAAGCCCAAACCCCACAAAACCCCTTTAGCCGAATCTAGCCTATTATAGTTAAGGGTGATTTTGTTTGATTAATTATGGCCATGTTGTTTGGTTGAAGGTGAAATTGGTAACGTGTGGTGTGATAACGAGGAGCGTCGAATTCGGGATTTCAATGTTAATTCACATTGTAAAACTTTTCTGTAAAACCAATGGTGATTCAGGGATTGTAGGTTTATCGACATTAGGTTGATTTTAAGTATTTGATGATGTCTGACTTTATGTTATTGAAATTATTGTGATACGCTGGTTGAAGTATTCCATTGCATGTGACGAATTATTTTTGGTGTGTGAATATTTCATGATATTATGTTATGCATGACCTGCCAGGTATTTAATATGGTGCTTAGTTGATTGTTAAGCGAAGATATGTATAGTTCGGGTGTTGTTGGTTTGGGTGGGAGAATAATGGTGACTTAGAGGTGCCTAACCTAAATGATTTATTTTAAAGGGGAGTGTGACATAGAACATGTGTTGAGGCTTTGATGGAAGGTCTGGCACTAGGATATTGTTAATGTGGGTCGGTGAGGTTCATGTGTTTGCATTGTGGTTCACAACCGTGTATTTGGAATACACGAGGTGAGGAGTTCTCGCTAGACCCTTCCACCTTAGATATAGGTTGTGCAGCTATAGTTTCATTGAATTTCATGAGCACCCTCGATAGTGGACAAGGTGTGCACCGGGATAATCGTGCAACTATAGTGTCATTGCTTTGCGTGAGCATTCTCGCCATGGAAGAGAATTTGCACCGAGAATTTGGAACATGTCGCTTGAACAACTGACTGACATACCAAATGAGGAATGTGCGAAGGAATTGGTAGTGGCCACGTCAGTATAAAGATTTAGGTTGCATGAGTTGAGGGTAGAGGATGATATATATAGAATTATGGATGATGGTTGATTTAGAGTGATGTTTGTTTGTGACTTTTGTTATATTATATACTATGACTCTTTTCCGCTTTTTTATGATATAATTGCTTCTTATCCCCTATATTTCTATATTTTTGTGTCTACTTTATTTACGTTAGAAGTCCCGATGGAGGAATATGTTGCTGTGGAGCTGGACGAAACTCTGTATGAAACGGAGGTTGCTGAGGAGTTGGATGGAACTCCTTATGAACCATAGGCGGGAGGTCGAGCTGTGACCCATGGTGATTAGAGTATAGATAGTATGGCCAGTGTGTCTAAGAAGTATTTTTATATTTTCCGCTAAGAATAACATTTTGTTGAAATGTATACCTGTAAGAGATCCTACTGAGAAGATCACCTCAACAGTGTTTTGTATTATGTGTATAAGACATATGTGTGTATTTATGTATTATAATGCTGGAGTGTTTTAAATTTACAGAAGTTATATGATTATTAATTAAGTTTTAATTTTTAAGTATTTTCAAAGATAAGCGTGCGATTAAGTAATTAATTAATAAGGTTTTAATCTAATAACACAACAGGGCACAACGGGGTGTCTCAGGAGGTCCTCCCTAGGTGGTGACACACGATGATGGAGAAGGAGGAGAGGACTCTGAGTTGAAGGGAGGAAGAAGAAGATGGTTGTGTGTGGGGGAAGAAGCAGAACCAAAAAAAACAAAGAAAGAAGTGTGAGGGAGAAGGTCATGTATGCGTATAAGAGAGAGAGATAGGAGGAAAATTTCATTTTTTTTCTTTTCTTTTCTTTTGGTTAGTATTAGATAAAATGTGTGGTTGAAATTGTTTTTAGAAAAAAGGAAATAATATGAACCATTAGATCTAAAAACAATGAGTGATAATTATATTATTTCAAAATTCAAACGAGAGTGAAGATTGATGATTGAACTAGTCAACCTCGAAAATCAGTGATCCAAAATTAATCTCCAATTAACACTAAAAAAATTTATTTTCAAATCTAAAATTAAATAGAGTAACATCTGAAAATAAAGTCCTTTGAATCATATTATTTAAAATATTTTTCTAAACAAAGTTTAATGGTGACAATAACGTAATATTATTGTCTTGTAAGCGTGTATACACTGCAATAACGCAGTCTTAACGCACTCCGAAAATATTTTAAATGAGTAAACAAAATTACTCAAACTAAACAACACAAAAAAATAATAAAAAATAAACAACCAGATAATTAATTATTTCAATAAAATAATTAAAGGTATATGTGAAAAACTGGGATGTTACAACACTACCCCACTAAAAAGAATTTCGTCCCCGAAATTCTCTCATCTAAAGGAAACGAATGCGGATACCATGCTTCTATCTCGTTTTCAGATGCCCCACATTCTCATCGTTCAAAACATGACATGATGTACCTTATAGATTAAGCTTTCTTTCGTACTTGAACTGTATTAGTTAGATGACACGAGAATACACTCGAGGTAAATCCTATTTAAATTGCTAGAACTTGAAGTACATTCGGACAATTCGAATGTCAAACCAAATAAGGTATATAGACATCAGATAAATCCTGACATCTAAATGATATGAAACTCCGACTTTATATATGGTGGCAATTCAAACACACCAGTGATAAGATAAAAACTTAAACTTGAACGAAAAGTTTTCGGAGAGAGGGGAATAAATCCCTCAGTTCCACTCTCACGAGAGATAATAAAGTAAGATGGAGAGAAAGATAAAGGATATTCAATAAGCAAAAAAGGCCAGTTAATAGATTCCTAAATATAAAAATGCATTGTACAGCCACATATTTACAAACGTGACTCTAATAAAGTTCCTCCTTCCACGAGAAGTTCCTTCGAAAGACAAATTTGAAAATGATATTTTTCTTTCTTCCCAAGAGTCTAGAATACAAGTCAAAAATACTCTCGGTCTTTGAAAAGGCAATAATAAATTTTTGCACGTTCCCTCACTCGAGGTAACTCTAATTCACTTGGCACCAAAGATGAAATGAATTGCCAGAGTTTTCATCCCCAAGGAAATTTCTAACCTTTTCCTGTAAAGGCTAACATGATGTGATCTAAGAAAGATCACTCCATTTCTCGGTTGTAATCATTTACTAAAAAAGGTAAATGATCAAGTTCACAGAAATTAGTTCTCAACAACAACGGAGAACTCAAACTAATTTAACCAACAAAGATTGGTTAACATGAGAATGTAAAAGATAGCCATATCAAAATGACAAAGAATACAAATCTCGATTAATTTACCTGAAGCATAACCAATAGGAGGTAAAATATTGAAATCAAATCAACTCGAGGCAAGATCGCATCAAAGAAATAAGCAATAAAGAAAGAGTGATGACAATATCTCAAACATTCACAGGCAATTAAAATGACTCGTGTGCGAACCAAACAGTATAGCCGAAAGCTTACTCTCTATGGTACATTTTCCCACGAGTTGATCACACCCACTTGTTGTATGCCCCGGTTCTACATATCGTGAACATGCAAAACCTGAGGATGAAATGACTTCTTTTGTGGTTACTCCCACGGTTCATGCAACGTAATGTTGTAGTCACAAGTTGGCTCACTCTATCAATCCTTCTAGAAAGTCACTGCTTGCAAACTTTCGCAATGTGATCTGACTTTCCTCATTGGAAACAAACAATCTCCTCATCGTTGCAGTTCCTTGTTTTCTTAGCGGTTGTATACGCGATAGCTGATGGAACTCTAAATAACTAACATATTCTAACAAACATTTCATCTCGGCGTAGTCACAACTCCATTCTCTGATACACCTCAAACTTTGCAAGAAAAGAACTCGTTCAGAAAATTATCCTTAAAAATTCCTTATCAACGGTTCTGTTCTCCGCTTCAACCATCAGACAGTCAATCCTTACCGGGGTTAAGGATGACAAACTCAAAGTAAACTAGACATCAAAATTTTGTCCACTATCATTCCTCCTTAGAAACAATAATGAAAAGAATACCAAACATCGTTGTCTCCTTTCGGAACAACGTCATGAAAACAGAAACACAAACATGGATAGACCAAGGTCATCATCCTTCTAAAGATTGGTTCTCCAAAGAACCATGAACACATAACAACACATCAAACAATCAGAGAAAACACAACACAAACGACGACAGACCTATACCCCAAGCCCAAAAGACTCGTCCAACTCTGATACCACCTAATGTAACACCCTTTTCGGGCGCTACATTTTCCATGACATTTTAAGACCGAAAAGTAGGTTAATTAAAATTCGTTGTAATATAATGGGGTAAAAATTTTTTTCTTTTTTCACAAGGCATAACTATAAATATTTGGAATCAAGTAAAGGTGCAATAAAATTATTTCATAATCATGATTAAGGTTATAAGTTCTAAAATCATTTACATAACCCAACCCGACTCATAAATTGAAAACATATAGATACACAGACTCAACATCAAGCTATGGAGACGCAGCTCCTAAAATATAAGATACTTGGAGTCGCAGCTCCATAAACAGTAACATTAACTCCCAGACATCCCAAGCAGGCCAAACTAAAATATAAAAGACTATTCTCTCTCGTACATCGTGAGAAGAAAAAACCCAGCTAACGAGATCTAGCAGAAAATCTATTTGAGTCCACTACTGACGTTGTCACAAAAGGTATCACTATAGCCATTACAAAATTAGCTCTCAGACTAAGTCATTTCCCTTACCAAGGAGAAAGTCATAGCCTATAGACCAATGACAATCATGCATGTCTCAAGAAAAGAAAGGTCAGGCATGACAGAAAACACAAAGACCATCATATTGAACCATTTGAAAGTTGGAAGACGTCCACTAGAAACTTCAATATATCGTCAACAAGATCGAACCTCAACCTCTATGATGAATTAAATGAGCAACACCTTGACATCTCAGTCTTCTCAAAAGAACACAGAAGGCACATAGCCAGCCGACATAGGCAATATAAAACAAGGAGGTGAGATTCCCAAACATCACATTATATGGCAGATATGAAAATAGCACGACACCACATATCATACATTCATATCCATGTAAACATATATCTCAGTCAAACAATCCAGTATATACAAGAAACAGATAACACGTGAACTTATAGTCAACAGTACACAATATCAATGTAACCATAATGTCATCGAGCATGACTGGACACTATGAGTTCATAGAGACACGAGTGGTTAGAGCACATATTTCACAACTACCAATTGTAGGCATCTTGTGCGTTCAATAGTAACTTCCACATAATGGTACTATAATTGATTGTGAAACACTCTCGATAACCTTGGCTGGCTAGCATCTAGTCATTGATATCAGTGTATTTCATGGAACGCCACGACCAAGAAGAATCACCAACTGGCCAGTCGTGACCCTCCTACCCTGATCACCCCCAAGATCATTTAAGATCATCACTAGCACGTCCTCATGCACACATGCATGTCGGCTTAACTTCCTAGGCACAAAGGCCTTATGGAACATAATATCAACTATGTGTTTAGGCAATAATGTCGTTAATGGTGTGTACGTTCATATTTATATACCGGATAAATTTCGGGGTTCCTTACGGAAACTAAAAATGATTTCATTCGTATTTATCCACCGGATAAATTTCAGGGTTCCTTACGGCAACCAAAAGCCATTCTAGAGGCATAACAGACAGTACCAACCTGTTGGGAATCACCCCTCATTGGACTATCCATGTTTCAACGCTTTAGTACATTATGAAGGTTGGTCATTTGTCACCAACTCAATTAAGCTTCTTAAAGCCCATTCCCGAACAGGATTACTTGTCAAGCAAGTAACCTTAAAATACTCTTTATCTTAAGTATAATGGATGTAAGGGTAAGTGAATCGTCCTTACTTTATGACATATGGTCTTGCTCCCCCATGAGTCATAATCATTAAGTCTTTGTTTTGACTAAGCCATCCTCGACTTATGTTTTTCATTTAACTTGAAATACTAGTCTTGAAGACCAAAACCACTTTTATACAAAATAAAAACCCTTTGTCTGTAACCAAATCATTTTGGAAGTAAGATTGACTCATAGGTATATTGATACCAAATCCTTCAAAACAGTGTTCCAAAACCCATAAAATTATTGAAAGACTGTTTTCCCCTTTTACTTAATTTAGGGTCAAAACCCCTAAACTTTCACAATAAGCTTCCTTTATTCAAAATCATCAAGTATCTAGGCTCTAATACTCATTATAGGGTATTAAAATACCAAAGTAAGGTCTTGAATAACATTTCACTCAAAAGTCCTAAAACTTGACCGAAAGCTTCTAAGTTTGAAAATTGGGAAATTCCTTTCCATAAACTCTTGATTCTAAAGGTTAATAATTCACTTGGAACCTTAGGACACTTAATTAAGTGTCAAAAACAATTTCCAACTCCCAAAAATAGTGTTGGTCGATTCTCCGTTCTTGGTTAATTTCACAAGTTCAAAATACTGATATACAATTCCTTTGTCTCTGAAAACAAGATTTTATCCTTTCATGACTTAAACAATTATCAAAACCATTTTGGAATAAATTTGAACATTTTAATAGGGTTTTAAACCCTATAAAAACATTTTTGGAAAAACAACACTTCCTTCTTGTTTTCATTTATCCTTCAAACACTTATTTCTTTAATTTCTAAGGCATCATTTGGGTAATTCAAAATATAACGTAAGATTAAAATATTTCTCAAGTCTTTTCTAAAACCTTGACCAAAAATCAAAGTTCTAAAACAATTGTTCAAAACTAATTCATTTTCCTTTATGGATTTAACATTCATTTTCTCACTTAAGGATATTAAAATCGCTTAAGTTTCAAGGATTGGAGTTAAACTCCCATTTCCATTCACACTTGGACAAAAGCCAATCACAACCAAAGTGAAGGTTATACTTCACCAAATAATCTCACAATTATTCATACGCATCAACATATCATGTTATATCGAATAATCACAATAATCAATTTATTTGCAATAACCAAGTATTAAATCCTCACTTTGATCCAATATGGTGTGAAGTGGTTCACTCCCCCCCCCCCACCTCTTGTAGACAAGAGAGGTTCATTTCCTTGGTTCTCAACAGTCAGTTTCCCTCAGAGCGGAGCTGCACAAAGCTAAACTCCAATGAATAACCCGACTGGACGTTCCAGTTTCCTCTGACACCTTGTGACAGGTGCAAACAACTCATGTCAGCTCTCGAAAAATGTAAAACCTGCTTCCCCAAGCAAACACAATCACGACAACATCCCAGAGAGTGAGTCAAAGTATTTTCAACAACCAGACAAATCAAACAGTCAATCATTCATCATTAAACACTCACTTTAACTAATTTGTAATTGGGGAAAATGAGATTTTATCATAAAATTACTAAATCAGTTTGGTTAACATAAATTAACAGTCCCAATTGCAAAATAACATAGTTAATTTCACAATTACAAAACTAATTTCAAATGAAATCATATTTGGGGCTTTAGGGTTCATAAATCAATTTAGGGAAAACCCATTCTAACTAAAAAAATGATAAAATTGACTTAGGAAATCACAAATTCACAACCCCAATTGCACTAAAATAGAGTTAATATCACATTTGAGATTTAAAATCAAAATGTTAGGGTTTGAGGAATTGGGGTATTTCAAACTGAAATACTTTGGGTGGATTTTCACTTACCCAACAATAATAGGAGGTCCGACGCGATGGCAGTGACTGAGGATGGTGACAGGAGGCGTCACCGCGGCGGTGACCATGACCCAAACGCAAAACAAGACAAATCCGCAAGAACAGGTGGTGAGCTGCAGCGCGCGCTCGTCTTCTCTCCATCAGACGCGGCGAACAGGTGACCGAACATCACCTATGACGGAGACGACACGTGCGGCGGTCGGAGGTCCTCCCTTGGTGGCGTCACGCGATGATGGAGAATGAGGAGAGGACTTTGAGTTGAAGGGAGGAAGAAGAAGATGGTTATGTGTGGGGAAGAAGCAGAACCCAAAAAAAATGAAAGAAGTGTGAGGGAGAGGGTCCTGTACGCGTATAAGAGAGAGAGATACGAGGAAATTTTCATTTTTTTTCTTTTCTTTTGGTTAGTATTAGGTAAAATGTGTGGCTGAAATTGATATTAGTAAAAATGAAATAATATGAACCATTAGATCTAAAAACAATGAGTGACAATTATATAATTTCAAAATTCAAATTAGAGTAAAGATTGATGATTGAACTAGTCATCCAAGAAAATCAGTGATCCAAAATTAATCTCCAGTTAACACTAGACTAATTTATTTTCAATTCTAAAATTAAATAGAGTAACATCTGAAAATAAATTCCTTTGAATCATATTATTTAAAATATTTTTCTAAACAAAGAATAATAGTGACAATAACGTAATATTATTGTCTTGTAAGCATGTATACACTGCAATAACACAGTGTTAACGCACTCAAAATATTTTAAATGAGTAAATAAAATTACTCAAACTAAACAACACAAAAAAAAAATACACATCCAGATAATTAATTATTTCAATAAAATAATTAATGGTATATGTGAAAAACTAGGATGTTACAAAATAATCCATCTCAATTCAATGGAGGCTATAATCCGAATAAAGCTGAACTTTGGATCCAAGAGATGGAAAAGATTTTTCGAGCTATGATCTGCACTGATGATCAACAGGTAACTTTTGCTACTTTTATGTTAGTTGGAGAAGCAGAGTACTGGTGGGGTGGAACTCGTAGGCTCTTGGAAGCGTAATGAACCCAGATAACTTGGGCTGTTTTCCGGAATAGATTTTTGGAAAAATATTTTCCAGCTGACTTGAAGCATACAAAGGAACTTGAATTCTTACAATTGAAGCAGGGAGGAATGTCTATTGGAGAATGTGCTGCTAAGTTCGTGGAACTGGCAAAATTTTCTATGTATTACCAGAATCGCCCAGATGAGCGTTGGAAATGTGTGAAGTTTGAAGATGGACTTTGTCATGAGATACGAAGAGCAGTGGGACCGATAGAAATTAGAGAATTTTTGGTATTGGTGAGTAAGTGACGCCTCATTGAGGGATATGAAAGAAACAAGGATGGGAAACATAAGTATTTTGGGCCTCAAAAATTTAAGAAGGGAAATGAAGGATTCAGAAATAAGCTATATGCACGCCCCCAAAGGAACCAATGACCACCTCGGACTTACAGAGGAGGACCAAGCTATATATCTACGCCAAAGTGCTTGAAGTGTGGAAAGCCGCATGAGACAAGGTTTTGTATGATAAAGGATCCAGTATGTTTTCACTGCGGGAAGCCAGGACACTTTATAAAAGACTACAAGCAGCCCAAACTAGAACCGAATATGAACAATACTCTCATAACCAGAAGAAGGACGGGAGTTCGAGGCTGTGCATAGACTACCGCCAATTAAATAGGGTCACTATAAAAAACAAGTATCCTCTACCAAGAATTGATGATTTGATGGATCAACTAAGAGGAGCATCAGTCTTTTCAAATATTGATTTACGATCTGGTTATCATCAGACGCGTTATGGACACTATGAATATTTGGTGATGCCATTTGGGGTAACAAACGCTCCTGCTATTTTTATGGATAACATGAACATAATTTTTCACCCATACTTAGATCAATTTGTGGTTGTCTTTATTGATGTTATTCTTACCTATTCGAAGAGTCATGAGGAACATGCAGAACATCTCTGAATCGTTCTTCGGATTCTCAAAGATAAACAAGTGTACGCCAAATTGTCTAAGTGTAAATTTTGGTTGGAAGAAGTAAATTTTTTGGAACATGTTCTTTCATAGGAAGGAATATCTGCAGACCCAGCTAAAGTTGAAGCAATGTTACAGTGGGAATGACCGAAGACAGTGAGGGAAGTTCGTAGTTTCTTAGGATTGGCAGGATACTACATGTAACATCCCTGGCTGCTCTATGGATTGACGACTATCCCCACAGACCAACACGGGTCTTTTCAGCGTGCTTTGTCCTCACTCACATGCTTCCTTGGAAAACTTCCCAGGAGTCGTCCATCCCAGAATTGCTCCAAGTCAAGCACGCTTAACTGTGGAGTTCTTAAGTGATGGGCTACCGAAAAGAAGATGCATCTTGTTAGTATAGGTAGTACCAATCAATTCATATAAGCCATCCTCAACTGTATAGTCCCATACCTACACAGTCTCAGGATCCCTCTCATTCGGGCTTGTAATCGGTTCATTCATGTCTCCCTCTACCTAGAAGCCTGCCAGAAGCCGCTCCTTGTCCGTGCCTTCTTGCACCGGCGACCACTCCCCGCCTTCGTCGGCACCCGGGTGTTACATGCCCACCAGCTTCCACTTGGTTCGTCCCCGAACCACATCGTACTGGGAGAGGTGCCGCTCTGATACCATTTATAACATCCGGGGCTGCTCTATGGATTGACGACTGCACCCACAGACCAACACGGGTCTTTTCAGCGTGCTTTGTCCTCACTCACATGCTTCCTGGAAAAACTTCCCGCGAGGTCGCCCATCCCATAATTGCTCCAAGTCAAGCATGCTTAACTGTGGAGTTCTTAAGTGATGGGCTGCCGAAAAGAAGATGCATCTTGTTAGTATAGGTAGTACCAATCAATTCATATAAGCCATCCTCAACTGTATAGTCCCATACCTACACAGTCTCAGGATCCCTCTCATTCGGGTGTGTGATCGGTTCATTCATGTCTCCCTCCGCCTAGAAGCCTGCCAGGAGCCGCTCTTTGTCCGTGCCTTCTTGCACCGGCAACCACTCCCCGCCCTCATTGGCACCTGGGTGTTACACTACAGAAGGTTTATTGAAGGATTTTATCGAATAGCATTACCTTTAACTAGGCTCACTCGGAAAGGACAAGCATTTGAATGGACTCGAAGGTGTGAAGAGAATTTTCAAGAACTAAAGCAAATACTAACAACATCCCCAGTGCTAGTGTTGCTAGATCCAAATGGACATTTTGAAGTATATTGTGATGCCTCTAAGCAAGGGTTGGGTTGTGTACTTATGCAAGAGAGAAAAGTAGTGGCTTATGCTTCTAGATAGCTGAGGCCATATGAGAAAAATTATCCGGCACATGATTTAGAGTTGGCTATAGTGGTGTTTGCATTAAAGATTTGGCGACACTATCTCTATGGATCTAGATTTGATGTTTTTAGTGATCACAAGAGTTTGAAATATTTATTTGACCAGAAAGAATTAAATATGAGACAAAGGAGATGGATGGAACTTTTAAAAGATTACTATATTGAATTACAATACCATCCAAGAAAAGCAAATGTGGTGGCTGATGCATTAAGTAGAAAATTTCTACATGTGTCAGTAATGATGATCAAATAAATGGAGTTGTTGGAAAAATTCAAAGATTTAAATATGACGATCGAAATGACGTCAGATCGACTCTGACTAAGTGTGATCAAGGTCACAAGTGGATTACAAGAACAAATTCGGACAGCTCAACAGATTGATCAATATCTACAGAAGATAATGAAATTGATAGATGAGGGAAAAACTGTTAATTTCATAATAGGAATAGATGAAGTAATAAAGTTTAGGAATAGAATCTGCATGCCTGACGATCCAATCCTTAACAAGCAGATTATGGATGAAGCACATAAGAGTAAGTTAAGTATACACCCTGGTGCAACCAAAATGTATCAAGATCTTAAGAAAATGTTTTGGTGGCCCAAAATGAAGAAAGAAATAGCACAATATCGAGCACCAAAAACCAGCAGGAATGCTGCAACCATTAGGTATTCCAGAGTGGAAATGGGATAGTGTATCAATGGATTTTGTTGTAGGATTACCAAGGACCCCGAATGGACATGACTCAATTTGGGTAATTGTGGATAGACTAACGAAGTCCGCGCACTTGTTACCTATAAATATGAGGTATTCCCTAGAAAAATTTATCCCGTAATATATCCAGGAAATAATAAGCTTGCATGAAATCCCATCAAGTATAACATCTGACTGAGACCCTAGATTCACTTCGAGATTTTGGGAAAGCTTACATAGGGCTCTTGGGACAAAGCTCCGACTAAGTTCAGCATATCATCCACAGACAGATGGGCAGTCAGAAATAACAATTCAATCGTTGGAGGATCTATTAAGAGCCTGTGTTCTGGAACATTCTGGAAGCTGGGATCAATTCTTATCATTGATTGAATTCACTTACAACAACAGTTACCATTCCAGTATTGGGATGGCACCCTTTGAAGCTCTCTATGGACGGAAGTGTAGAACTCCACTGTGCTGGTATGAAAATGGGGAAAATCTCATCCTTGGACCAGATGTAGTACCAAAAACTACATAAAAGGTGAAAATGATTCATGAAAATATGAAAATGGCACAGAGTAGACAAAAGAGCTACTCTGACAAAAGAAGGAGACCTCTAGAATTTTAGGAAGGTGATCATGTATTTTTGAAAGTCACTCCAACGACTGGGGTTGGCAGAGCAATAAAATATCGAAAACTCACTCCTCGTTTTATTGGACCATATCAAATTCTTCAAAAGATAGGTCTTGTGGCCTATCAGATTGCTTTGCCACCTTTTCCTTCTAATCTCCATAAAGTTTTTCATGTCTCACAATTAAGAAAATATATTTCTAATCCTTCTCATGTTATTAAGCCTGATATAGTACAGATAAAAGAAAACCTAACTGATGAGATAATACCGGTGAGGATCGAGGACAGGAGGATAAAATAATTGAGAAGCAAACAAATTTCACTAGTTAAGATTATGTGGGATGAGACCACTGGAGATGCTACTTGGGAACTACATGATAAAATAATGGAACAATATCCACATCTCTTCGAGGAATAAAGGTTGGCAAATTTCAAGGACAAAATTTTTATAAATGGGGGAGAGTTGTTGTAACAACATGATTTTTAATTACGCTGTTTAACCGGTTAAAATATAATTAATTATATTTTAATCTAAGAGTTAGAAAGTGATTTTGAATGAAATAAAAATCATATTCATAGTCTCTCTAATGGTAGAATGTTACGGTGAAAATTTGGGTTGAAAATTCAGATGGAATTCGGTCTGCATTTTCATTGATAGTAAGATTTTACTGAGCAGAAACCCTAATTTTGACTCGTGAACGAAACCATTAGGTTGTATATTTTGTTCCGGAGTATTTTCCAAGTTTCTAAAAAATTCGTTAGGAATGAAATAATAATAATTTTATTCGGGCGTAATCTTTAAGAAAACACGTAAAACCTAAGTCGGGGGATGAGTCAGGTAAACGACGGAGTCGATTATGGAGCTGAGGTATTATGAGAGATTAATGTAGCAGATAGGACAAGGAGTCCGACATTAAGTTTTAGTAATCTGGAATTTTCAAGTGAAGTGACCAAAATACCCCTAATCTTAACCTAACCGGTGTTGAGTTAAATTTTAACCATGGTTAAGGAACCATGGTTAATTATTGTGGACCAAAATCAGCCACACCCTTCATCAATTTTTGGCCACATGATTTTAACCATAGTTAGCAAATTAACCCTAGATAAGTTAATTATTAACCATAGTTAACTATTATATTATTAAATATTCACAAAACCCATTAATTTAAATCCTAAGAACCGAACAAAGCCTAAGATCTACCCTATAAAATAACCCCAAAACCGCAGCCATGCCCTCCCCATTTTCTCTCTTCATCTTCTTCATTTACTTCATTTGCTTCACAAAAACACCATTGTTTCTTAAGAGCTAAGTTACCATTTTTGTTGAAGAACTTGCCAAGATCATCATGCTTTCTTCATCTTCTTCACACTCTTGAGGTAACATGATCATCTCCTGTCTTTTTTTTTTAAGCTCTTGTTCTTCATATTTCATGGTTTTGCATTTCTAGATCTAAAACTTTAAATAATTCTAGAAAATTATAAAAAAATCATAAAAATGTGAAACCAATTTCTATGATATATTTGTGATCTCTACTTTCATTATCCAAGAGCATGTAATCAAAAACATTTTTCCTTCCTTAATATCTATTGTTTGCCGAAACCCTCTAGGAAAATGGGTTTGATGTTTTGTTTCTTTTTTTTTTTGGAAGTTAGTACTTGATTTAAGTTCTATAATACTTGTATAGCCTATTAACCCCGAAACCCTAACAAAAAAGGGTTGAAAATTTTTTGTTTGATTTGTGAAATCTATTGCTTGATTCATGCTCTCTAATACTCTAAGATCATTTGTAACATCCTGATTTTTCGACTTTCTAATATCGAAAATTATATAGTATGTTTATATTTTTATCCGAGACTTAGAAAAATGATTTTGGGAAAACCAAAGTCATATTCATATTATACTTATTTTTATATGTATACGGTGAAATTTTGGGTTTAAAATTCTGACGGAAACCGGTCTACGTTTTTACCGATAGTATAATTTTATACCGTCAGAAAACCATAATTTGAACCGAAACTAAAATTTGTATACTTTTTTATATTTTGTCCGTGAGGAATTCTACTTTTCAAATTTCTGATCAGAAATGAAAAATTACGTTTAACAGATGAATTTTGGTAAATGTTCACACGAAAAACAGCCGGTGTTTTCACTGACAGTAAGATTTTAATGATCAGAAAACCTAATTTTGATTCGGGAACAAAATGGTTTATGTTTAAATCATGTTTACAACGAGTTTGGTAATTTTGAGAATTTTCGATCGAAAATCAGAGAGAAACCCTAATCGGGTAATCAACGGAGCCGAGAACGAGCGTGCAGAGACAAAATCCGACATTCAATGGATAAAGACATGATTGCTTTTGAGGTGAAATTACTATAATATAGGTGACTCACAAGTGTCATGATTGCTTTTGAGGTGAAATTACTATAATGTCCCTAAGTTGTTATTTTATCACCAAAATGCCATTATGTAAGATTACCATTTTGTCCCTCAAAATTCATGCTTGGACCTGTTTGCCCCTGGTTGGCACGACCAAACCCCTCCAAATGAGCCCATTCTCACTTCTATTTAAGGCCTTCATCATCTTCATCATGAAGCTTTCACCATTTTTACAAAAACTCTAAGTTTCCATAAGCTTACTTTGTGAAACAACTTGGCGATTCCTTGCCCATTTTTCAATTCCAAGAGGTAATCCATGATCCTCATCATCATTTAACTATATGTTCTTCATATATTTTCATGATTCAATTCCTTATTCAATTTTTTCAATTCTTAGACTAGAAGTTTGAAAATCCATAGAAAATCATAGAAAAATCCTAAAAATGTGAAACCAATTTCTATGATCTTGTGTTCAAGCCTATAGTATAAATCCAAGAGTTTGAATCAAACAAAAATTTCCTCCTCACTCTTCCTAAAGAGGCCGAAACCTTGTTTTTGGGTGGAGGAGATTTTGTTTATTTTCTTTAACAAGTGAACTTCGATTTCATCCTTCCATATCATGTATATGATAGATCCAAAGTGTTGTATCAAAATAAATTCTCTATCCTAATTTTCATGTCATGGCCGAAACCTCACTCTTTGTGGAGTTAGAGGATTTTGTTTCACATGTTATGTTTTGATTCTTAATCAGGTGTCTTAAGTATTTAGGATCATTAATCCAATGACTTAAGAATTTTAGAAATTTTTAGCCACAAAAACCTCTTAATGTTATGACCTATCATTCGGGAATAGGTGATTTTATTTGTTTGTTTGTAATTGGTTGATTGTGGTGTTGAAGGTTAAGTGTATTGATTATACGTGAGTCGTGAAACTGGAGTTTGACGTACGTTCGAGGAAGGAGATCGGAAGATAAATTATTCAAAAGGTAAGAGGGGATTTCCTGAGGGATTTTTACGATGGCTACATGCTATCTGTGTTGGTCTGTATGATTTATCTATGGTTGCGGTGTTTGGTTTGTGGTTGTGGTATTTGATTAAAGTTGTGTTATTTATTTGTGTATGGTTATCTGCATTTAATTATTTATTTGGAGTTATATATTATGATGTTGTGATGCATGATCTGCCTGGGAAAATTGTTATGATGTTGTTGATTGTTGTTTGAGAAGCCTAACAGTGGTCAGTGCCCAATCAATTAATCATATAAAAGCTTTGGGAGAAGACTTTACGTGTAATATTCAATAGTTAATTGAGCAATATTGGAAGATAATATGATTTAAATAATTATTTGAGAAAATAAGGATTATTTGAAAATATTATTATTTGAATGATTTATTAGTGTAAAAGCAATTTATAAGTCACGGTGAGGGTGTAACCGTGAAATTATTTTTGTACTGCTAATTTTTACGTAAGAAATTCCGTAATATTATAAAAATATATTTTATGAAATTAATCTTGGAAAATAACTCAATTATGATTTTAGAAAATTATTTAAGTGGAAAGAGCTAAGATTTGGCTTAAATGACTTGAAAAATGTTTAACGACGGCAATTTGGAAAAGTATCGATGGCAAGTGTTTCTAAAACGCCAGTACGTATTTTAAACTAAGTTTGAGCCTCAAGTGACTCTCTTTTTGAAACACGAAGTTTTCAGAAAATATTTTAGTAACTGTTGGTTTTACGAAAGAATTACCCAGTTGAAATGATTTTCCAAAATCAAGTTTTACGCAAACAGTGTAGGTAGTGATTTTGAACTTAGTAACCGAGACATCGAAGTACTAGTGTTCTTGCAGTGTTTTGGACTGCGTGTCCTATGGACTTTGTGTCCTGATTTCAGTGTATTTTGGACGGGGTGTCCTATGGACTTTGTGTCCTGATTTCGGTGTAAATAATGTTATCCAAAGTGAATATTGTTTTCTATTACGACAAACCTAAACCTGATGCATTGGTCTAGGGGTTTCATGATTGAGCACTCGGACTTGAGGTCCTATGTTATTAATGAAAGTTTTAATATGTTTAAAAATATGTCTGGTCGTAAGCTTTTGAGCTTCGACAAGGAATGATTGAACAACAAGAAAAATGACTATAACAAAATGTTTTACATGCATGTTATGCAGACATGCCTATTTGTAAATCATAATATCATGGTGATATTCATGAATCGACGCATCATTGTGCCCTGGTTGGACAATGAAAATCCATATTCGGTGATCACTGCTCCTGAAATTGAACAGTGTGCTATGGTATCCATATTCGGTGATCACTGTGCTTTGTGGTTGACAGTGTGCTATGGGTTTGGCTTCATGCCTTTGCCTGCGTGGCTAATGAGCTTGATCAACTCACCTCGTAGTTGGGATATCTCATGAGATTAAGTATGAAATTAGATGACGAATATGAAGTGTTCATGCATAGTTTTTCAAATAATGATGTTTGGGGTATGAAACCCAATGAGAAACTATTTGTCTTATTATGATTGTTTAGGTTGTTATTAACATGTATATGTATATATGTTTTCTTTGGTGTCGCACATGTAGTTATCGTGTTAAATCCATATATTGGTTTCTCACTCGTGCATTATTTCTGTTGGAATGTTCATGTTGTGCTCTATATTGGGGAAATCCAGATGAACCGCTCAAGGGATATGATGTGTACAAGAAGAAGGTTCCTTAGTTCGGGACATGCCGATGTTATTTTGCTAATATTATGTCTGTCTTTTAGGTGTGACCAGCTTAGGTTTTGAATTATATTTTGTTTTTGGAAGAACTTATACTTAGTAAGGTCTTGCTGTGTAAACAATTATGATGTAGTATAGTCACATGAGGATATATTTACGTATCTATCCATATATGGTCATGTTTGCGTTGTTATGGTAACCGTCGAAAAGAAAAAAGAAAAGGGAAAAATTTTGTCACCATTTTGAGGAATGTTAATAACTTAAGAAAATATTATTTTCTGAAAGCAACCAGCGAAATAAAGTTTTATTTTGCAACGAGTTAACAAGTAACCATATGATGGCCCAGGTTAGGGCATCACATCATGTATCTAAGAGATTAAGTTGAATTGAAAATCCTGGCCTATTTTTACTCATGAGGCCGAAACCCTAACCAAAGTGGTTAGAGGATTTTATTTCATATTTTTGAATGGTAACAATTAATCTATGCTAGTTAATACTATAGGAACTAGACTCCAAAAGATTGGAATGAGAAAAGAACCCTGACCCTATTTTGAATTAAGTGGCCAAACCTAGCTATTCTATGATTAAGGGTGATTTTGTTGATTAATTTGTTATTATGTTGTTTGGTTGAAGGAGGAATTGGTAACGCGTGGTGTGATGATGAGGAACATCGAATTCGGGATTCTGGTGATAACTCAGGTGGGGGAAAGGATCACTCTATCGTCGGAATCGATAAGTAGTATATTATATAGTAATTGTGTAGGGCGACCTAAACCCTACTAGTAGTCGAGTAATCGACAAGACCAAAATCACATTGGAAACCTTTTCTGTAAAACCAATGGTGATTCGGGGATAGTAGGTTTATCGACATTAGGTTGATTTTAAGTATTTGATGATGTCTGAGTTTATTTTGTTGAATTTACTGTGATACACTGGTTGAGATATTCCATTGCATGTGAGGTATTATTTTTGGTGTTTGAATATTTTATGATATTGTATTATGCATGATCTACCTGGTTTTAATATTGTGCTTAGTGGATTTTAGGCAAAGATATATGTTGTTTGGGAGATAATTGTTTTGGGGTGAGGTTAAATTGTGACTGAGAGGTGCCTAGCCTAAACTAATCATTTCAAATAGGAGTGGTGATATAGAACATGTGTTGAGGTTTTGATGGAAGGTTAAAGCACTAGGTTGTTATTAATGTGGGTCGGTGAGGTTCGTGTATTTGCATTGTTGTTGACGGTCGTGTGTTGGGAACACGCAAGGTCAGAGTATCCTATGATGGATACAGGATGTCACGGGTCACTACAAAAAAAACACGACTTACTAATGGAAAAAAACCCGTCGGAAATAAAGAAATTCCATCGGAAAGCTACATTACCGACTAACTTTCCGACGGACACGGTTCCGTCGGTAATAGGCGCGTAGGAAAGCCTCTCCGACGGATCAAGTTCATCCGTCGGAAATTTCAGACGGCCTTAACCATGGGAAAACTTGCCACACAGAACCCCAAATTACCGACTACAATTCCATCGGTAACTCTCCGTGGATGTTACCGATGGAAAATTCTGTCGGAAAACGTAACCAACAGTTACCGATGGAAATATTCGTCGGAAACAAGGTTTTTTTATTTTTTATTTATTTTGTTTTATATTATTAATTAATTATTAATTATTTTTATTAAAATTTATATATTCAATATTAAATATTATATTTTATTTTATTTATTAATTATTATTATCATTTATTTATTTATATTTTATTATAATTAATTATAATTTAATTATTATATTTTATTTTAATTAAATATTATTATATTGTCAATTACAAAAAAAATTGAAATTAAAAATAAAATTTAAAAAGCATATTAAATTAAAATTATTTTAAAATAAAAACAAACTCAACATATAATACCCATCACCATAATATCCTAATACCCATCACCATAATATCTGTCATTGTCGTCCTGTCGGAGGAGTTAGTCGGCATCACATTACCATCAAGCTGCGGCTCAATAGACAGACCGTCATCATGTGGCTGCGGTGGTGGATCAGTAGTAGTAATGGAGGGCTGGGGCTAGGGCCGGGTGGCATGGAGGACCCCCTGTAGAGCGCTATGCCAATCTGGTGGGAGGAAATCGAGCACAACGGTCATGACCGTAGAGAATGTCTCCATCTGCTGCATGATGCACTCGTTCGTCTCCCTTTGCTGCTGCACCTCCTGGCTCAGCCGATGCACCTCCTCCATGCCCTGTGAGCTGGAGGATGTAGGCTCCCTAATGGTCATGCTCGACGTCAACCCCCGACGAATCGACCTAGCTAGGGTTGCAGCACCGTAAATCCGTCCCTTGTTCTCCCCGCCCGCCACATCCATTCAGGGCTGGGTCTGTAGTCGCTCAACCTCGGCGGGGTCTAGCTAAGAAGGATCTGAGGCACCAGAGCAGGAGGCAGCCTCAGATGCTACCTGACTAAACATGGCGTTGTACTCCTCCTGCAATCAATACATTACAATCAATATGTATTAAACTATATATATATATATATAATATTTACCAATAGTTTAAATATTAAAAAAAAACATTATAGCTCACCACTGTTTGCCTCGACCTCTCATCAACAAACTCGTCGGTGTCCGAGCGAATATGTGTCTGCTCAAAGACCGTAGGGACATCAACGGACTGAGCTAGCTTTCCTGCCTGCAACCGACACACCAATAAATCATTTAGTTATAAAACAAATTTTTAATAAAAATATACAGTTTATAAATAATGTTATTTATATATTCTTACCATGTAAATGGCATGCTGTATGTGGCTAATATAACAACCAGTGTGCATGCCCCCACCCTTCTCGGAAGCCCGATTTCTCTTCGCCGGTTCACACTTCAGCGTGTAAGATGGAGTGTCCCAGTATGCACTTGGTTGGGCCCAGATGTTGGGCCCGATGTAATCCGGACGTATCCGACTCTCCCTACGCTCCCGGAGCATGTCCCTCAGTCTAGCAGCTGCTCGGTAGTCAAAGATAGCACGTATCTCTGAGGTATGCTCCGGTAACCAATGCATAAGCTCCTGTTAACAAAGAAAAAATAATAATAACATTATACCAAAGAATATATAAAATAAATGGAAAATTACATGAACTAATAAACAAGAACTTACCCCGAATCGTCTGAAGATACGATCCTGATCCTCCCCGGGGATCAACCCCCATGATGGCCAGAAACGACGATACTGCGCCTTGATGGCAAAGGTAACGTGCTTCGATCCCACTTTCGATGGGATGAAGCTGAAAAATTCATAATTTTATTAAATCAACAATATGACAACCAACAAATATATGCTTATTAAATAGTAATTATTTTTAAAGAACATTAAATTAAATTAAACTTACGATCCAAAAACAGGACGGATCCATGGTCGATCCTCAGGTACGGGAACCCTGTCCCACTCAGGCAAGTCCTCAGCCGTGACCGACTGCTTCACAGATGATGATGATGGTATGGCCGTGTCGTGACCGTATACGGCCCCGGATGATGAGGATGGAATGGTCGTGTTCGGCTGTGGCATCATCCCAGGAGTCGGCATAAATGGTAATCCTGCTGAGTGTGTGGCCGGCACAGTCGATGATGATGGTGGTGCTAGGTGTAGGTGTGGTATGGGTCCAGTAGGGGGCAGCGAGTAGCCAGCTAGTGCACGTCGTGGCGCAAAGCGAGTGGAGGTCTGGACATGGGTGGAGGGTGGGGTAGTGTGGGTTGGGGATAGTGTAGTATGTGTAGGGGATGATGTTGTATGGATCAGTGAGGGTATAGAATGGGTGGGGGATGGTGTAGAATGGGTGGGAGAGGCTCCTATAGGTGGCGATAGGGTAGGTGTGGTAGAGATGTGGGTGGGTGCGGAGGGACCTCCAGGAATGCGAGCAAGCACCTGGGACTTCACGGTGTATTGTCCCCGCTTAGCCTTCCCCTTCCCCTTATCACCGCTAGGTGGTGGGGGCATGGCGGCTGTCCTCCTGATGCTAACATATCTATTTTTATAGCACAATTACAAATCAGTGTAAAAACAATAAGTAATCGACATTTAATAGTCTAATCTAAGCAACTATTTTTATAGAACAATAGTTGTCAAGTCTTACATTATATTTCATATGAAAATATTTAAAATACAATAAAAATAACATAATAGTAAAATTTCTATTCAGACTCGATATCGTTATCTGATTGTAAGTCCGACTCTTCTTCTTCTTGCAATGAGTCATCACTTTTGATTTCTTCCTCTGATGATGCATGCATGGATGCCTGATTACCAATGAACACTTCTTCCCCTTCATTTGTAGATCCCAACATGCCAGTAATATGCTCGACCTCAATTACTTCATTGACATGTGACGATTCATCCGCCTGGAACGGCGTCTCATCCTCTGCATCATCATTTCTATGCGACCCCTAGGCTTGGTAGTGACTGCAACACACCAACCTCATTTGTCTGTTCCCATTGCTGGATAAGGGACATAATAAACTTGTTTTGCATTTTGAGCAATTATAAATGGATCAAACTGTTGATATCTTCTATCCATGCGAATGTCCACAGTTCCATACTTGGGATCCACTTTTGTGCCTGTCCTCGATGGATCGAACTAGTTACAATAAAATAAGACTACTATTTTAGGATAAGTAGTAGCATTGTATTGTAACTCGTATATGTATTTTATGACCCCATAGAAATCACCGGTACATTCACCCTGTACGACAACCCCGCTATTAATTTTCTTTTTGCCCACGTTCCATTCATCTGTGTGGAATTTGTACCCATTAACAAAGTATGTATGCCATGATATAACACAGCTATAGGGCTCATACACTAAATCTCCCAAGTGTTGATTAGTCACGCTTAACGGTTGTTGATACACCTACGAAAAGGTAAGTCATATTAAATAATTACTTTTTTCAAGAGGTAAAATTAAGCTTAATATAGTGTTTGCATCGTCATATTACACTTACTTTTTGCTTGAACCATTCAGGAAAATCTGCATGTGTACGAGCAGAACCATCTTGTTCACTTAATTGATTAATTTGAAGGAACACACTGACAAATAAAATATGTACTATGAGTTAAAGGAGAAATTATAATAACATGTGATACATTATTTCAAAAATAGGTCGTTAAGACTTACTCATGATATGGTTTCACCTCTTTGCAATTTATCAAGACATGTACATGGGCCGATGCATACTCCTCTTCAGTTAAGCAGTAAGTAAGCTCCTTGCCAGCATGACGGTTAGGAAGGTTAAATATGATAGTATATAAGGATACCCTGCATTATCAGCATCTACCTCGTTCCTAACATGTCTTGGTGCCAACATAAAGTTGTTGAATTAATGGGCACAGAAATAGGTTGTCTCACGGTGTAAGTAAGATGCACAGATTGATCATTCCATCCTAGCCTTGTTTTTAACTAATCGTTTAGAGTCGCCCATGAATCTAAGTAATAAAAAACATCGTTGACAAGGCATTATTCAATGGTCTCTAATTATTTAAATGTCAAAATATAATAAAATTACCTTTCAAACGGATACATCCACCTATATTGTATTGGTCGACCAAGCCTCGCTTCATATGCAAGATGGACAGGGAGATGTTCCATTCAGTCAAAAAATCCCGGGGAAAAACCCTCTCCATCTTGCACAGAAATTATTGGAATGTTTTCTTCCATCTTCATCGGACCATCCGTTCTTAAAGTTGCGAGCATATATCTTTAAAGAAATGACCGATTTACGTAAGCGGGTTTGAAACATCTTTGGGGCGGCGAGCCAAAGCAATAGGAAGCAAACACTCCATGAATACATGACAATCATGACTTTTCATCCCATGAAGCCTCCCTGTTCTTACATCAGTACATCGTGCCAAATTAGAGGAATAGCCATCAGGGGTCCTAAGGTCTTTTAGCCACCGATAAATTGACTTCGCTTCATCGATGGTTAGAGTGTAACAAGCTTTTGGTTTGACCATTTTTCCATTAGGTTGCGGCTTCAGCTCCAAATCCTTTCATCTACAGTACATAGCTATTTCCATCCTTGCCTTCTCATTGTCCTTCATCTTGCTAGACACATTCATAACCGTGTTAAAAATGATGTCACAGAAATTCTTCTCAATATGCATCACATCAAGGCTATGTCTTAACAAATTATCCTTCCAATATGGTAGTTCCCAAAAAATACTATGTTTTGTCCAGTTATGCCATTCTCCATACCCGGGTAATTTTGACACACCTACTTCAGTGACTTTAGGAAGATATCTAACCCGACCCCATATTTGTTCAGGCGTCAACAAAGGCGGTGGACCTTCCTCTTCTATCTGATTCTTTTTGAATGCTCAGACGTTTCTTCGGAAGGGATGGTCGGGATATAAGAACCAACGATGAGAATCAAACCAAGAACATTTGCCACCATATCTAAGGGTAAAAGCCTTTCCATGTTCCATGCAATACGAGCACGCCAATTTACCGTGGGTCCCCCAACCAGAGAGCATGCAATATGCGGGAAAATCATTGATAGTCCACATCAGTGATCTCCTCATCATAAAGTTTCACTTCTTTGAAACGTCATAAGTCAACACACCATCTTACAACTTCTTCTGATCATCGATCAGAGGCTGCAAATATACATCTATCCCAGCCTTCGGATTAGATGGTCCCGGTATGAGACAAGTCAGAAACATATATGGTTTTGACATGCACATCTCGGGAGGAAGATTGTACGGTGTAACAATCACTGGCCAACATGAATATGGCAAGGCTGACACCTGAATGTACGGGGTAAAACCATTTGAACACAGCCCAAGTCTTACATTCCGAGGATCTCATTTGCAAAATCGGGGATGAACCCGGTCGAAGTGCTTCCAAGCTTCACTATCGAAAGGGTGGCGTATGACGCTTCAAATTCTTCAATTTTCATTATGCCACCTCATTTGTCCCACGGTTTGTGTTGATGCAAACAGTCTCCGCAACCTTGGAATTATTGGCGGATAGAACATTGCCTTCGCAGAACTCGCTTCCTCTTACTATGGTCTCTACTTTGAACGCGGTACTGGGTGTACGAAAAAAATTTACATTCTTCCAACGCACTGTCATTTGTGCCAGACTGACTACCATAATATAGCATGCACCCATTTGGACAACAATCAATCCTCTTAGCCCCTAAGCCTAGTTTTGATACCAACCACTTCGCATCATAATAACTTTTTGGCAACAATTCTCTGAAGGGTGTCACATCTTGAAGCATTTTACAAAAGAACTCCAAACACTTTGGCCTGGACATTCCAGTTGGACTTGCAAGCTAGAAGCCTAACACAAATTGATAATTTTGAATCTGACGCCCCTTCAAACAATGGCTTATTTGTCTCTAATAATAGATTGTAGAATCTCTGTGCCGATTCATTAGGAAGCTCTTCCATGTCATTATACTCATACGCCTCAAAATTCCCATGTTGCCCAAGACAATCATCGATCATCATATGCATTGACTGGAGTTGTTCGACATATTCATCGTGGTAGCCACGCACGATGCGCCCATTTCAAGATCGTCGCCACCTACTTCATTCAAATCAATATCCGGCAACTCCTCACCAGGATCAGTCCATATCCAATAATTCGGCTTGAACCCACGTTGGTATAGGTGTAACTTCACGTCATCATCACTCAAAAGCGCCATACAATTGCACTTTGTGCACGAACATCTAATCCCCTCATCTTCGGCATAATCACAATGTTGCTTTGCTTTGGATATAAACTCCTCAACTCCAGCTACATACACCCAACTACAGTTTGGGGATAATATTCCATCCTTCTGCACTTTCAGATAAATTGAAGTATTTTTAAACATGATACTATGACCCGAATCGCTCCATTTCCTTAAAAGGTGTGGCCCTATCCCATTCGAGGAAAAACTTTTTCATCACTGTATTATACTAGTTACTCAACAATTCTCATGTCTTATATCTGACGAAATTTCTGAGCATCTCCCATCGGTCTCCAAGTACACGACTTGACCGCGGTAAAATACTACAATCAAGTATTGACCAGGAGAACAAAAGGAAATGCTTCCACCCGAAATTTAATCAACTATTTCACAAATGACAATCATCGAGTAACTAGTATATCGGTGGAGCAAAAGTTTCTTCCCAAATTCTCCCAATTGGACAATTCAAGATTCAATAAAATGAGCGATACCATGACCACGAGTACACATGCTCGATAATATTGAACCTTGAACGGGAAACTACGGTTTTTCTCAATTACGTATAATAATTATACTCTAACGAAAAAAACTTTAAGTAACAGGGATAATTTGCATAAAGTTTGACATTATTAGCAAACAATCAAAAACATCATTAAGCAACCATTTTATTGAATAGTAACTAATGTTTTATTAAATCTTTTATTTTTTAAATTAATTTTAATTAACAAAACGTTTTATTGAATTAGTTAATTACTTATGTTTGTTTACTTGACTTTTTACATATCCAGTTTTAAAATCTATTATTAGTATATTAGTTAATTGTTTGCAATAATTGTTATTAACAATTTTTTTTAAATATTTTTTTATTCTTCCCACTTATTACGTTACTTTACTGTTTAAAATCCTATGATGTTAATTACTTAAATAATAACTAGTCATTCTTCCCATAAGACTGATTTATTCAAATATGACATTTTAAAATAATAATTAATTACTTTATTTTAAATTAATGATTTTAAGAATTAACTTCTTCACTAATATCAATTATTACATAACAAATAACTAATTACTCATTATTATGTAACTATTTTATTGGTCAATTCAACAATAACTACGTACAAAGACCCCGATCACGCTTAACCGATCACTATGAGCTACTGCCAAATCTGCTCATTACTGCTGAATCTGATTTAATTAACTTCTTAAGTATTATTTAATCACTCCGTTATTTACATACAAATAATCCCGATCATGATTATAATGGATCACCATCCCTAAGTCGAATCAGCTAGCTTCATCAATACTGCTGCAAGTATATGTGGGAGGAAAACGATTTTACCGGCTAACTAATCCTAGCTAGGTGTCATCCTATCAATAGTACTTGTCCTTATGATTTTATATGAGAGTAAATTAATTAATTGATCTACATTAGTTAATTAATTATATATTCATTAATTTATGTAATTAGCAAAAACAACAGCTTACTAAATTTAAAACTAATAAACACAATTTTGTTACAACTACACAAATATATATATATATATATATATATATATATATATATATATATAAATACACCCATAAAAATTAAACAGATATATACTTCAACAAATTAGACAAATCAAATTTATACAATTTCTTTAGCATGCATTGAACAATTATAATTAATATGCCAAAATTGAAAAACCCAAGTACCTCCGACGGCTAGAAACTGCTCTATGCAACGGTGGTGATGGTGGCTAGTCTCACCCTCTGGTAGCCCTCAAAACAAAGAGCACAACAACAACAAAATAAATTAGATTCACCAAATTCCAGACATCACAAAGCCAACAAAACACAAAAAAATAACCTTAATCAACATTAATTATAATTAATCAATAAACCAAAATTTTTTAAATAAATAGTAATAAAATTAAATAGGAAAAAATTAGGAGGATACCTAAACAGTGTGGTGGTGGTTCTAGTGGTGGTGGTGGTGGTTTCAATGGTGGTGGTGGTGGTTTTCCGTCGGAATGTGGGTTGCTGGTGGGAATGGAGGGGAGGAAAAGGAGAAGGTGGGTTTCGAGTGGTGGTTGAAGGTGGTGGTTCGCGGTGGACATTGGCGCGGCTGAGATGTCGGAACCGAAGAGGGAGGAGAATAGAAAATGAGAGGAGTAAATGAGAGGAGAAAGGGGTGGAGGAAGTGGCGGTGTTCACGAGTCACGAACGGAGGCGGCGACGGTGGTGTTCGGTGGCGGCGATGGTGGTGAGCAGTGAGGGAAGCAGAAAGGGCAGAGAGAGAAATCAGAGAAGGAAAATAGAGAGGGAGAAGTGATGTGGAAGAAGGGTTACGACCTGGTTATTTAAAAGGTTATCGACGGCTTCCGACGGCTTTTTCCATTGAAAATTCAAAAAAAATATTACCGATGGAATAATCCGTTGGTACATTTCCGATGGTTGTATCCGTCGGTACCTATATTTCAGAGTTACCAACGGACTATTCCGTCAATACACTCTCCCGCCAACAATTTACCATTCCCGCCATCCCTTCCGACGATTCTTGATGGATAAAGTCGTCGGTAATGTTACCATAAAACATGATGTTACCGTCGAAAACGTACAAACTACCTATGGATACGAAGTCCGTCAGTAATTTTCCGTTGGTAATATCATGTTTTCTGGTAGTGGATTAGTTCTCTAATAGGAATGGGGAAAACTACCGTGATACCCTTATAGTTCTGGGTGAGTCGTTCCATATCCTAACGGGAATGAGGATACTTTTGTATTATGCAGCTATTCTCTAATGGGAATGAGGGAATAATGTCATTCTTTGAATAAGCATCCTAACGGGAAAGAGGGTGTGTGTCATTCACTGGATGAACGCCCTAACGGGAATGAGGATGTGCACTGGGTGGAACACTCTAACGGGAATTGAGAGTGTGTACCGATGCAGATTAGGGATGGTGACAGGATCAGGTGGTGGTCATGTTAGCATAAAGGTGTAGTTGCATGAGAGTAAGGGTAGAGGAAGATATTGTAACTGAGGATGATTGTTAGTTATGTGTGATGTTTTGTCTGTGACATTTATTGTATTATATACTATGACTCTTTTCCGCTTTTTGATGATATAATTGTTTCTTATCCCCTATATGTTTATCTATTGTATTTTGCTTTCTGATGTGATTGTTGAAAAAGACCCTGTGGAGGAGCTTGACGCTGAGGAGTTGGATGGAAGAAGCCAGAGGTCGAGCTGTGAATTAATGTTTTAGCTGTTAGAAAGTATGGCCAGTGTGTCGGTTACTTTATTTTATATTTTTCCACTGAATAGTAGTTTGTTTAAATATACCTGTTAGGGATCTTACTGACGGGATACCCTAAACAGTGTTTTGGTAATGTAATGAATAAACAAGTGTGTACTTTTATATTATAACATTGATGTGTCTTAAATTTGCAAAAGTTATATGATTATAAATTAAGTTGTTAATTCCTTCGTAGTTTTGGGTTATTATTAACGTTAAATAAGCGATTAAGATTTAATTAATAAGGTTTTAACTTAATGGCACAACGGGGTGTCTCAGTTGTAACATCCTCAATTTTTACTTCATTAGAAATTTACTTTTAACATGATTTGGATGAATTATTAAAATGTTTTTATTGTTCATAAAGCCAAAGGAGAATAGAAAGTAAAGAATCAAGATATTTTGTGAAAGAAATTGACTTAATAATGGAGAGGTAGTTAATTTCACCGTAGTTATTTTTAGCTTAAGAAATTTTAACTTTTAGTGTATCAAAGATAAGTTCTTATTTCAATTTTTCCTAGATGCCTATGGATAAATATAAATTTTTGAATGTCATTACTTGACTTATTGTACAACCATATGAATGTATTATTATAAGAAGAAAATTAAATTAGTCGGTATCCACTACAAAAAAAACTATCAATTTGTGGCGGTTTTAAAATCAATTTGTGGTGGTTTTTAACCTCCACAAATTATTTTGATGCGTTTTTAAAAACCGCCACAGTTACGTTCGCCACAAAGAACGACCGTTGGTATTTTATTTAATTTGTGGCGGTTTATTTTGCGGAGGTTTATAACCTCCACTATGTGCGATCCCCCATCAGGTAGGTATTTTGTGTGGGGTTTTTTAACCTCCACTATATTGTAGGGGTTTTTAATCACTTTTATTGCCATTTATAATTGAAGAAGTTTTTAACCTCCTTGATTATGATGATACTATTGTTAGCACCGCCTGCTTGCTATTATATTCCACCATTTTTGGCAATTTTTGTTTCAAATGTATTTATTTGCTATCATTTTGCATTCTCCTAAATTGTGGCAATGGAACTATATTTAACAAAGTTTTCGAAGTATTCACAAAATTTTCATTAAAAATATAATCATAATGACATAAGTATGATTCAAATGTAGTCAAGTGTAATTTATAGAATACAACTTAAATTCATAATAGTCTAAAAGAAGTTCTATACTAAATAAACGTAAAAAGAATATTAAACATTGCTAGCTCCAGATGATCCTCTTGCATCCAAAAAGGGAACTTGGTTCACTTGCATCATCATTTGGCTGAAACAATAGAAGGAAATCACTTAGTTAAAATATTCAGAATGTACAAATATTTCTATAAAAAATGATCTATCAATACAAAAATAAACTATACTTTAAATGGTCAGATTTTGTGGAAATCAACAACATACACATCATACAAGTCTTCATACAGCAGCAATTTATTTTTGTACCATATTTCAAACACTTTGCAAGTATATTACTTCTTATCCTTCCCAAAACAAACATAGCTGAAACAGAATTAACTTTATCCTTAACTATATAGTAAATGCTTCTAATGAATCCAACTAAAGAATATGTTAGAATACAATGGAACTTACCGAGGAAGTAGTTTAATTTGCTCCTTGAGTATTGTAGTTACCTTACCAAAATTAATTCATCTATGTAAATGATGACAATTCTGGAATTGAAATAAAGTATAAATTAGAAAATAGATGATATAAAGTAGAAAGACTACCAGATTATATTTAATGAAATAATTTAGTAGACTATCAAGATTACATCTACGAGAAGACATAAATTAATTGCGAGAGGGCATAAGGTGTCAACCGATAAAACTAGTAAAATCTTATGAGTAGCGTGAGAAGAGATCTAGGACCAAAAGCAATGGTTATCATGGCAGATTAATTATCAACTATAAGACATGAATATTCTTATAAAAAAGGAACAAAGGTACACATGAATATGGTGATAAAGTCATGGGAATTACCTTCAGAACAAAATTGAGGTCAATTATTATATGCTAGATAAGGAGGACATAAAGGGTGCTTTTTTTGACTGATAACAGTGAATAAGTTTTAAGGCATTCTCATAGATCACATGGTGCATCCTTTCCAAATTTTTGTTTGTTTCCAAGGATAAAACCAACACCATCAGCCCTTTGAACTCCTTTGCCTTTTTTAATCTTTCCCCGCTCCTCTCATGCAGAGAACTATCATCCCTTGGACCTTGTTAGGTTGAAGGGTATTGTCCAGGCAATACCTGCATGATAGAATAGACATTCTCAATTTATTATTAGTCAAATAATCTGAAGTACAAACCAATTCAATCCCATTTATCATTTATCTTCTGAGATCTGTACTAGGAACGCCTGATGTTCAACATCTCTAGCCAGCACCAATGGGTAGCAATTGTTTTCCATGAAATCGTTAAAAGTATGAAACTTTCAAAGGATTACCATAAATGAAAGAATTAGGGGTGAGAAAATACCATTATGCAATAGCATCCCATTGAATCACCATTCATTGTGTTTACAACAACTCTCTTGGATACAAATCATTGCCCTATGTACCAGACTCTCAAATAGGTAGTTAGTGGTGATTTTGTTAATTACATAGTAAGAACAAGTATTAGATCAATGCTAAAATAAATCAAGGTATTTAAGAAGGATCTAAAATAACAGGGTTTCTAACACGGAGATGAAATTACAAACTCACATCATCATTCTTACATTCTTCGTGATGGAGAAAACTTTCACCATCATTGATCATCAACATCAGATAATGGAATATCGAGATTAAAGTTTTATGGCATTTGAATTCAACACATTACACGTTAATCTAAACAATCATCTTTGAGATGAAATTAAATCCAGAGCACTCTAACGCAAAATTAAAGGCACAACCAAAACGTAAGAACATATGAAGAAGCCACAACGCCCAATAAAGCCACAAAAATAACAAATCCTTTCCCAAACCCTTGCATAAAATCCCTAAACTACTATAATCCATAAAATCCCTAACAGCACAAGAAGAAAGAAAAAATGAAAGAAAATTAACTTACCTGCAAGAAGATGGAGATGAAGGAGTGAGGCAGTAGCGCATCAGCGATGGGGAAGTGGGAACCATGATGCAGCATCGTATCGGCGACGGCGAACTATGAGGCGGCATGAAGGAGTTAGAGTGTTTCGAATATAGAGTTTTATTTCTGACTTCTATAAATAAGATAGTGTAGGTGCGTTTTGGAGAAGAATGATGAGGGAATGTGAAAAATTAGGAGGAAAGGTGAAAAATTATTAGGAGGGAAGGTGGAATAAGGCAATTTTTATTTTTGCTTTGAGGAGGTTATAAACCTCGGCATATTGAAATAAAAACCGCCTCTTTTTATATGATTTTGGACAGTTTGCAGAAATGTTAATATTTTCTTACTTTAATGATAATTTGAGGAGGTTTTTAAAAACCGTCGCAGTATAGTCATTTTTTGTAGTGACCATAGTGTTAGGAATAAACTTCATTTGTGAATTTCTGGGTACAGTAATTGTATAGCTACACTAATATTTATCTAAGATATAGATAATAATCCAAATAATTTATTAGCCCCTAAAATATATCTATAAAATTGATTTAGAGTATTTACAATTACCAATTTACCTAACAACAGTCACCTATGATTTAATAGCTACCAGAATGGGCTTTTTTTTTTTTTTTTACTTAAGTAGTGCAATTTGGTTGCACAATTATGGGGCTAGTGTGATTTTTAAAGTATTTATGTAAGTAGAGTAAGTCGTACCTGACATTAATGAAATGCAAATAAAAGGCATATTCCTCGTTGACGAAATACTTTCATATTCATAATTTTTTTTAAAAAAATCAATATATAAGGGAGTCGTATATAACACATACAACTTACATTTTTTATAAAATTTATGAAACATGCCGTATGGACTTCTCTTTTTTCTTCTTTTCACTATTATTTATTCTATAGAATACTTCTATCCTACCCTAATATAATACGTTCACGGGACAAACCAAATGTGAGGTCTGGGTCATTCACGGAAGCTCATTGCCACCATTTTTTTATAATTCTATTATAGTCATTTAATGGTTAAACTATATTTTTGTTCCCTTATATTTATTTAGGTTTCAATTTGGATCCTCTTTTATTTTTTGTTCCGTTTTGGTCCCTTAACTTTATTTTAGGTTTAACTTTATTTTAGGTATCAATGTGGTCATTTTTGTTTAAAATGTGGTATGAAGAAGACCCAATCGATATAATTTTTGTAAAATAAAGAATCATTTCAGAACAAGTAAAATAAAAAAGGGATCATTTTGGAACCAAAAAAGGGACCACATTGAATTAACTTTTTGTAAAATGAGGGACCATTTGAACAAAAAACAAAAAGTGGGACCACATTGATATAGATTTAAAAAATAAAGGACCATTTTGGAACAAAAAATAAAAGAGGGACCAAATTGAAACCTAAAACAAAGATAAGGGACCAAAAATATAATTTAGTCTTATTTAATTTTATATTTCATGTTGTTAATTTTATATTTCATGCTTTGTAGTTATTTAAATTTATATTTCATTCAATAAAAGACTTCAATTTTTAATTTTATATTTCTTTTGTAATTTTTTTAAAAATAAGAACAAGTCGTGGTTATCGCCATACGTGTTTCATAAATTTTTCTAAAAAAAGTATACAATAACTAAGGCTAAAAAACATTTATAATAAATAGAAGTCGTATGTGTGCCATACGACTTGTGAGAAAAATTATAAAAAATAGAAGTCATATGTAATATATAAGACTCCCAAACGAATTGATATATTTTTTTAAAATTTATGAGTATAAAAGTGTTTCGTAAATTAGGGATACGACTTTCATTTATATTTCGTAACTGACACGTACGACTTACACCACTTACATAAATATTTTCAAAACCACACCAATCTCGTAATTGTGCAACCAAGTTGCACTAATAAAGTAAAAAAGCCACCAGAATGTTCATTAGAAGAGTGGCAAATGTGCAAATAGTGACGTGAGAGGGTGATGAACATGTGCCTTTGTGTTGATAAGATTTAAACCCGGATAAGATTTGTAAGAGAGAGAGAGAGAAAATAAGTGGTAAAAAAATCCTTGGATTTTTTTTTTATAAATATACTCTGGTTGGGTTCAAAAGTGATGGTTATTAATGGGTATAAATTTTAATTAATTAAATTTAATGGATGATATTATGAATGTATTTTAGGTAGCGTTTGGTACAAGTTTTAAAAAAGTATTCTCAGGAATGTTGGCATGGGAAAAAAGTTTTCCCATGTTTGTTACAAGTTTTAAAATTTTATTCTCATTCATAAAAGATTCCCGGGAATAAAAATAGTGAATGATAGTTATAAACTTGGGAAAACTCTGCTACCATGTGTGAAGGTGGGAAAACTTTATTCCCAGGAATCACATTCCCAGTTTGCCTGCGAATAAAACATTTCAGATACCAAACGCCACCTTAGAGATTTTTTTTTCATTGATCATAGGGATATGAATTTTTGAATTCTTTCCACAATTGGAGCATTCAAAATTAATGTAATTTTTACTCACATTGGATCATTGATGAAAACCTTATTATACTTTGATATCATTCTGATTTTCCGATTGGAAATTCAATACTACATTAATGTTTTGTCATAAAAAAAAATTTGTGGAATCTCAAAATTTATTGCTTTTAAATTTCACATTCAAATATCAGTTACAACATTTAGGATTAACGTGTTTTGAAATGGCAGACCCACATACCCACATACAACATTTCACATACCCAAATCCTTGGACTTTTCTATAAATACCATTTGTTATTCTGCCTTAGCATTCCAACATAAACCTTCATTTTCTGTTCACTGAAACACGTCCCTTTCCCTGAACTTTTATACTTCATCAGGCTGTCCTTTTCTCTCACAACCTGAAGGTAGGGTCGCCACTTGTCTTACTCCTTCCATTTTGTTTCTTTCATCTTCACTTTTATTTGTAAACAACTCTTTACCCTCATTCCTTTTGGTTTCTTTTAATTGATAGTGACCTAAAGACAAGGAACAACCTTTGATCTATTGCTGTGAAGCAGAACAAGAAGGTAAGGGGAGGAGAAGACTTTATCATGGAAGAAATGGTGGATTCAATCTTTCTTTTCCTTAGGGGTTTCCCTTACCCCTAAAACACTTTTCAATATCTTTGAATGCTTTACGTTGAAATATTATTTGTATATATATATATATACACACACACGGGTGGGTGGGTGTATGTTCTTGTGTAGAATTCTTAACTTCTATCTCTATTTCTTTTTCTCTTACGTGAAGAACTTGGTACCCTCTTTCTCTGGTTCTATACTGTCTCTGGTTCTTCAAGAAATAGTGCTGTTATAGATTTTCTGATTTTCTGATACACTTTCTGCTCTTCTTTTGGTGCACTGTCCCTTTATGTTTATGTTTACTTTCTGTCAAATGATCTTATAATGACTCTTATTATAGTGACTTAGCTTCTGTACCAATGTCTTTAAGACCAATCTTTTACACATTTTTGGTTTTAGTTAACTCATAAACTCAGTTATCTTTTGCTTTGAAATTTGAATTCTACTACTCTGCAGCATATGCATATATATATATATCGTGGAAAGTTATCACTGGAACATGTCTGGCAAGTAAAAACATTCAGATCCTTGAGTTAACTTTTCCTTTTTACATACAAATTTATTTATGTATGATAAAAGTTACACTTATATCATTGTTTTTATTTATATAGTTTCTATATTAAAAAAATGATTGAGCTCATCCTACTTTTATACATCTGTACTTTTTTTATAAACATAAAAAAAATGACTCAGTGAACGTGATATACATTTAGTACTTTTCAGATATTACATTTGTATGATGACACATCTAGCTTTATTCAACTTCAAGTCATATACTTCATTTTACAACTAAACTTGGTTTTTTTTAGAACATGGACTCAAAGTGTATCTTCTTTTCTCCATCTGTTTAACGTAATGTCAGAGGAATAGAAGGATCAACATAGGAAAAAAATAATCAATTATTGTATTTCAATAGTAAGGTTTTGTGCTATTTTGTTCAATACTTTTATGGTGACCTTTTGATTCCTGTTTTATTTGCTTCAAATATACTCTGGTTGGGTTCAAAAGTGATGGTTATTAATGGGTATAAATTTTCATTAATTAAATTTAATGAATGATATTCTGAATTTATTTTAGAGATTTTTTGTGTGTGGCTACAATGTATTTTAGAGATATCACTAATAGTTACAAATAATAATTAATTAGATTTAATGCTTGATTCATTTACTTCAAATATATTGTGAGGATATTTTTAAGAATGATTTTTTTAGTGATGATTACAGATTTCAAATAATTAAATTGGATACTGGGTTAAATTATTTTAAGGATTTTATGGTTGCATTTTGAAAGAAAATCTTAACTTTTAAAGCTTAAAAAAAAAAATAAGTCAGCTGTACCACATGAATAATATCCTAGTCTTAAATATGAGGGTGTAACTATATATTATACATAGAATTCTGAATTGATCTTAAATGTATCTATAAAGGATCTTATTAAAGAAAGGGTGATATTTTTTTATATAAATTAATCATCATCCTTGTGGTACAAATATTTTTTGCGATGCTACACCATAGTGTAGGCTAGAATTGATAGTGGCGATTTAAAGTATTAGATCTTAGGGACGGTTATGTAGTACTAAATTCCACAGGGGTCCCTTGTGTCGTGGTGCCCTGAAACCCAACATGGCTAACCCGATTATTCAATATTATATAAGAGTCTCTCTATGGAGTAGAATTAATTTTTTTTTTTTGTGTCACAAGTGAAAATAAAGATAATAATTAGTAATTTATCCTATATGGAACGATAATTGACTTTAAATATATAGATAAATAAATAAATAAAAATCTTAAATATTTTATTGCTCAAGATGAATATTTGTATAGGTTTCGTTTACCATTTCTTTCTTTAAATTTTATATTATAAATGTATTCTCACTCCCTTCATTCTGTTGTTGTGTTTTGTATAAACTAATTATATTTAAGAATGGACGGAGGACCAGACTACTTAGCTTTTGTCACTTGTACCTTCGACGGTGGTGAATGGGACATAATCCGCAATACCGTCATACTCACTTATAGAGGAAGAGTGATATTTAATATCTTCAATCTTATGTTCCCAGAGTTTCCTCCAATCGTTATAGATGGACCGATGCTATTGTCACTGGCACTTCCCTTTCATTTACTACGAACCTTTCCTTTTGTGTCCCCACTGTCCTTTCATTTACGATGGACCTTTCCTTTTGTGGCCCCATTGTCTCCAGGAGATGATAGCTCAAACTCTAGCAACTAAGGAACTATATATGATCTAATAAATAAGGACTGACTACCTGTATGATATAGTCGGCATGGTATGAAATAGTATGTAGTGCGTGCTAGTAGTAAGTGGACTAATGAAATAGTGTATGGGTGGCCAAATATTGAAGTAATGGAGTGTGATTATGAACTATATCTGTGTTTTCGTTTGATTTCTTTTGATGATTATCCTTTTAATTTGTGAAGAAAAAGTGACTTGTCTTGCAACCTAAATTTACGTAAATAGTAATTATAAAATTAAATGGTTATAATTATTTGAATTTAAGGCTTCATGTAAGTAAAATCTTTTTATATGATCTTGTATGTTTTCCTAAATGAAAATATTAATTCCTATCTTTTAGAAAATAATATAATATCTTAGTTGATTAATTTAATGAGACGACGTGTAGTGTTTATGCAAGATCAATTTGGAATAATAACTATATATATAGTCCTACAAAACAGAGAAATGACTATAAACTTCTTCGGGCTAAATGACATTAAGTGTTACAAAAAGATGGAACAATTTAGAGCGTCACATTTGAAAAAGGCAAAGAGGTGGATACCCAAGAATAGAAAACAAAATCTTCTTTTGATATATCGAAGGTTGACCAGATTTTCGACTACTTGCTCAAAGAAAAACAAAGGAATTGAAGGGAAAGAAGTATTGTAAATGGCATAATTCCTATAGCCATGCTACAGTGAATTGTGTAGTTTTCAGGAAGGCTATCCAAAAGGCAGTGAAGGATGGCAGGTTCAAGTTATATGATAAGATAGTGGCTGAAATAGGTGGGGACGTAGATCCATTTCCAAATATAGTCATTGGCATGGTCTCCTTTTCTAGAGGGTATGGCTCACTATATAAAAAAATGGAAACAAGCGATTCATCAGCAATGGAGAATGAAGAAAACAAGCTCGAAACACAAGCGGATTCGGATCTCCAGGTAGAAGCCAATGAAGGAAGTCAGAAGTCAAGTGTATTCGAGATATTGGGGACTCCTAGTGTGATAGCCGTTAAGAAATCAGTTCCTCAGAAGATTTCAGGGAGTGCACAGCCCCAAAGGCCTAGTGTGTTCAGTAGGTTGATTCAACCAAGAGGGAACAACAGTATTGAGGGCAGGAGTAGACAATTTGAAGTACAAACTATTCAATCTAGGAGGTATCAGCGAGTGTAGGCTTGGGGGCAAATTGGCTAGTCAAGGAAAATTGTCAATGGTTGACGAAAGCCCCATTCCATAGGGTAAGCGACACGTGGCGAAGTGAGCACAAAAGGGGAATGACATCTCTCGAGGATAGCTGTTATAAATGAGGAAGACATGAAACCTCGGAGAATGGTTAAACCTTGACTAAGGTCAAAGAAGGAAAATGGCACGTGAATAAATAGTTCCAAGTGAGTAGGCGCACGAATCCAACACCTCATCGGCTAACACGTACTCAAAAGAGGGGTAGTAGAGAAAGGAGTATGTCTGAGACAATGAATATGACTTTGGAAATGTTAGCCGAGGCCAAGGACAAAGAAAAGAAAGAAATTCCATCCAGTGAAGTCAACAAGGCTTTGGAAAAGGCCTTCCGCCTTCCTCAAATAAAAGAATCACCAATGCGGGACTCAAAAAAAAAAGGAGGCGAGGTACCGTTGGATGGGCGGGAGGAGCAGGGATGAACAGGATAACATGCTGGAATCTTTAAATGAAAGCAATGGGCAGGGAAGAGGTTGACATGATGTCATTTTTCGAAGAATCTCTGCTAGGCACCCTTCTGGCTGAGGAGACCTCACCATCAGCCGAGGTGGACGTCGTGAGTATCTTGCCTAGTGAGTTTTTGGAGGGGGAAGAAGAGCCGAGTGTGCTGGAAGGAGATGTGTGTTTAGAGGAAGTAGAATGGGTCGTGTTGTATGATGAAGCTTTCTTGAGGCCTGTGGGGATGACATTTGACAAGCATACAGATGAGATGTCCAAGCATCTGAAGCCCTTATACATCAAGGCACATTTGAATGGTAAGGAAATCAGCCGAGTGTTTGTAGATGGAGGGGCAGTGTTGAATGTGATGCCTGTTAACACTCTGCGAAAGTTGGGAAAGACAAAAGAAGATTTGGTATCAACTAATATAAAGATGACCAATTTCACTGGTGAAGCAACGGCTGCCTTAGGAGTCTTGGTAGCCGATGTTACAGTGGGATCAAAGACTATTAGCTCAACTTTCTTCATGGTTGATGCAAAGACCATCTATTCACTATTGTTGGACAGAGATTGGATCCATTCAAGTAAATGCGTTCCTTCGACTCTGTATCAACGATTGATTATGTGGAATGAGGGCAAGGCAGAAATAGAATTGGCAAACAAGAATCCATTCACAGTCGAAGTAAGGGCAACTAAAACCTTATTTTATTCACTGCATATGGAACCTATTGTAATATAGGAATATTATGAAGAAGGAGCTTGGAAGTCATGCGATTTGACCTCAAAGGGTTTTGAAGTAATAATATTGGCCGGCTCACGGCCTTTGGACATCTTTGATGATTAGTAAACCCCAAGTTATTAAGAATCTTCTCCAACGACTGACTATGTTAACGGTTGAAAGTAAGATCATTGAGGCAGGGTCAATCGAAGGGGAGATGCAGAATGGGGTTGAGGAAGAAACTAAAGGGTAAGTTCATGACAATAAAGATATACAACATTCAGTACATAAGAAGTTGCCAACTTTTGAAGCACAAGATCCAATGATAGCAGTAAACTTGTGTTCGGATGACGAGCCGATAATGACTAAGGTCAGTGGTTTGTTACCCGAATCTGATAGAATCAGGTTGGTCGAGCTCATTAAACAATATAAGGATTGCTTGGTCTGGGATTACAGTGAGATGCCTGGTTTGTCTAGGCAACTGGTAGAACATCGACTGTCGATTAAGGAAGGATTCAAGTCATATAAACAACCAGCTAGGAAATTCAATCCATATTTTCTTCCCAAGATCAAGGCAGAGATGGAGAGATTACTCAAGGCTGGGTTTATCCGAACTGTGAGGTATACCGAGTGGCTCTCTAACATTGTTCCAGTGTTCAAAAAAAAAAATGGCAAATTGAGAATTAGCATTGATTGTCAGAATCTGAACTTGGCAACACCCAAAGATGAATATGTTATGCCTATAGCCGATATGCTTGTCGATGTTGTGGCTAGCAATGGGATTCTTACAGTAATGGATGAACATTCAGGCTATAATCAGATTTATATAGCCGAAGAGGACGTTCATAAGACTACTGTGAACACCTAATTTACTCCGGATGTTGTTTTAATTAATGTTTTTTTAAAATAATAAAAAATAATAGTTAAAAATAAATAAATAACTTTGCAAGATTTTTTGTTTTTGTTTTTAATGATCCCAATTTCAAGTCATTGTTGAAGATATCATTTTAGCCCATACTCCAAACCCAAATCAATAAAAAGAGGTATCCATTGTTTTGGCCCATATCCATATAGCCCAACCCACTTACCTAATCTCATGGTCTAGTTTATTTTATTAATATCAAAAAATAAAATAATTAAAAAAAGTAAGCAGAAGTTCAAATACAGGGACAAGAGGAGAAAAAGTCAAAGTTTCAAGTTTCATTGCAAAAACAAAGAGAGCAATGGCAGAAGACTTAGGCATTTGTAACAAAATGGTTTCAAATTTTTAAGCATCAATAAGAGAAAAATTGGAACAAGTAATGCTGCTACCTATCAACCGAGGTCAACCTAAACCAAAGGAAAGATACTCAACAGTAAAAAAGAAATTTGTAGCATACAAGACGAAGCAACAGATGCAGAAATAATGAGAATGGAAGTCTGAAAATGACTCTCCAATGTACAACCTTGGGTTCCGTTTTTGTATTATTGTAAGCAAAGAGGATTTAAAAAGAGGAGGAGGGGGACGATTTTGGGGGAACCAACAGAACAGAGCATACAAGACCCATTCTATTTCATCCATTTTTTGCACCTCCCAAAACCACCATACCAGTAACATCCTCCCAACAACAACCCACCACCTTCCTCTCCAACTCACATTTCTTCCATAACCAAATGGCAGCCATCAACCACATCTCTCAACACCAAACACCTTCAAATCAATAACTCATCCTCACCATCCCAAAAAAAAAAAACTCATCGAAGCCTTGGTCCCTAGCTCCTCCGCCGTACTCCGCACGATCGATCGCCGCTCTGCCATCATGAAGTCATAGATCCGCCACCCAACAACAGAGGCCGCTCCACCACCGCATCCAGGTCCCCTACGTACCAGACCCGCAAGCACCGTCGCGTCGCCGCCCTCTGCTCGCACCGCCTTGTCGCTGCCTCCCTTCCTCGCCTTTGCGAAGCACGGATTTGCCCCTCGCCACTCCCACTGCTTTGCCATGCAAAGCCTCTCCGCCAGCACCCATCCTCCGCTGCACCGTTTGCCCCTCTGCGTTCACCCCTTGTCTTCCTTCCTTTCAGCATGTTGGTAACTTTGCAACCAGAGAAGCTTCTATGTTACACTTTCATTTTCCAATTATTTTTCTTTTTAACATGTGATCTGATACTTAACATGTGATTGGGATTCTATTTTTATTTTGGTCTCATGATGGGTGTTAGTCTTCTTTAAGTTACTAACATGTTTCTTTTTTGTTTGCTATTTGGGCCAAAACTAAACTAGAAAAAAACTAAAAAAATCTTCTAAAATATATATATTTTTTGGTTTCTTGTTTCAAATAAAAATCTCCTAAAACTATTTTGAAACTAATTTGGCTTGCTTGAATTCACGCAACAATTTACAATATTGATGTACGATTATTCGTCCACAAGTGTTGTAAAAATTGTAAGGGTTTATCGTATAGTTTCACTATCTTTAATCCTACGCAAAATTGAGTGCTCTCATTTTAGAAATAAAATTGATTTTTATGTTTTATTTTGACAAAGCTTTTACAAAAAATAAATAAATAAATAAATACTTTTAAGTATCTCTAATAAAATTTAAAAAATAAAAAACTTTTTAATTCACGCAACAATCTATGACATTGATGTATGAATTTTCATCCCCAAGTGTCATATGAATTGTAAGGGTTCATCGTATAGTTTAACTATCTTTAACCCTGTGCGAGAGTGAATTATCTTTTATAAAAATAATAAAATGTTTTCAATTTATACCTTTAACCAATTTTATCCAATTTAATTTTATAAAAATATCTTTTGAATTCACGCAACAATCTACGACGTTGATGTACGAATATTCATCCTTAAGTGTCGTATGAATTGTAAGGGTTTATCGTATAGCATTGCTATCTTGGACCCTGTGCAAGAGTGAATTTATTTTGAAATAAAATCCTTTTTTAACATAAAGAAAATCAAATGTTTTCCAAAAAAAATAAAATCAACCAACCAATCAAACTTTTTCTATAAGAACTACGTGGCTGAGTTTCCCATCGCACCCGAGAATACGTAGGAGCAGAATCAATCATTCTGTCAAGCCAAAGTTTAATTTTTCTCTTTTGTTGTGTTTATATTTTTATTTAATTTAAAAAGTGGGGTAAAATAAATATTTTCAAGGGTTACTAAAGTTATTTTGCACAATTAACTTGAGGTACCGTTTTTAACCGGCGATGTAGGGTCCTAACACCTTCCCTACTCGTAACCGACTCCCGGATTCAAATCTCTCTGTTTTTTTAAGACCAGTTTCCTTAAAATAAATGGGTTTTCCAATGTTTTTCCCAAATAAAATATTGGTGGCGACTCCTCTGTTTTTGCCTTCTTATTCGTGGCGCCTGAACGGGACAGTCGCGATAGCTGGCGATTCCGCTGGGGACTTTTGAGAGTCAGGCCTATCATAGTTGGTTGTGCAATTTCTTTTAATAGCTTTAAAAGTATTAACTTTGTCCCTTTTGTTTATTTTCGTAAATAGTTTTATATGTTCTCATAAATGCCTTTGTATATTCCTGCAACCCTGGGATAGAGAACTCTTTTAAATGTTGGTTGTTCTTTTACAGGTTTGGGGATAGTTTTATAGGTTTTGTGCAGGTTTGCTTGCTCCCAGCACACACATCACCATCACATATTCACACACTTTTGGGCTCTATACCCGAGTCTTGGGATGCCATATGATTAGAAGGGGCTTCAGTGATGTTATTGTGATGTTTTTGCATCCCTGACAGTCATTGATTCTACCACTCGGATTGCTACCGAAACATGGACTGCCATATTGCTGATCTTATACAAGGTATGTGTTTGATAGCTGGTAGACTCTCGTATGTGTTGTTTGACTCAGCCGCTACGCATTCTTTTATTTTGCATGAATATGTGGATCATTTAAACTTAACTGTTTCCAAATTACCGTATACCCTTACAATATTTACTCCAGTAATCCTTTGACTACTATGTTTGTTTGTGTACAGTGTCCTATAGTTGTTGAGAATAGGACATTTACTGTAGATCTTATCTGTTTGCCTATGCAACAGATAGAAACTATCCTTGGCATGGATTGGCTTTCGGCTAACCATGTAGTGCTAGATTGTTCTAGCAAGACTTTATCATTTCTCGAACCTTCTAGTATAGTATCAGCCAATGAAGGAGTTTCTATGAGGAGTGATAACTCTCAGCAGTTTGTGATGCTTTTCGTAGTGGAGGCTAATGAGACTCCTAGCATAGATTCTATGCCTATTGTGAGAGAGTTTCCTGACGTTTTCCCTCCAGACGTTCCAGGTTTGCCACCGGAAAGAGATGTGTAATTCACTATAGATCTCATACCAAGGACAGGACCTATATCAATAGCACCCTATCGGATGTCACCGGTTGAGTTGGCGGAGTTGAAGAAACAATTGGATGACATCTTAGGGAAAGAGTTCATTAGACCGAGTGTTTCACCTTGGGGAGCACCGATGTTGTTTGTTAAGAAAAAAGATGGAAGTGCGAGGCTATGCACCAATTACAGATAGTTAAATAAAGTGACAATTAAAAACAAGTACTCGTTGCCTAGGATAGATGATCTGATGGATCAGTTGAAAGGAGCATCAGTGTTTTCCAAGATTGATTTAAGATCTGGATACCATCAGATTAGTGTAAGGAAAGAAGATATACTTAAAACAGCTTTTAGGACAAGGTACGGGCATTATGAGTATTTAGTTATGCCTTTCGGTGTGACTAACGCTCCAGTAGTGTTCATGGATTATATGAACCGAATTTTCAGACCGTTCCTCAATAAGTTTGTTGTTGTGTTCGTCGACGATATTCTTATCTATTCTCATACTCAGGAAGATCATGAGGAACATTTGAGGGTAGTACTGCAAGTTTTGAAAGATAGGTAACTTTATGCCAAACTTTCCAAGTGTGAGTTTTGGCTTGAAGAAGTACAGTTTCTAGGTCGTGTGATTAATAAATAAGGAATAACAATAGATCCAGCTAAGGTTAAGGCAGTTCTTAAGTGGGAACGACCTAAGACAGTAAGTGAGGTACGGAGTTTTCTAGGATTAGCTGGATACTATTGGAGGTTTATAGAAGGATTCTCCAAGATTTCTTTGTCTATGACGCAGTTGACGAGGAAAACATACAGATTTTGTATGGACAGATAAGTGTGAGCAGAGTTTCCAAAAGTTGAGGGCTGGGTTGACTACATCACCTGTGTTGACTTTACAGGATCCTTTAGGACAATTGGACGTATACTGTCATGCTTCATACCAAAGTTTGGGATGTGTATTAATGCAAGAGGAAAGAGTTATTGTGTATGCTTCCTGACAGTTGAGGATTCATGAGAGGAATTATCTGACTCATGAATTGGAGTTAGCAGTAATAGTGTTCGCATTGAAGATATGGCGACACTTTCTGTATGGTGAAAAGTTTAATGTTTTTAGTGACCACAAGAGTCTGAAGTACCTGTCGATAAAAAAGAATGGAATATGAGACAGTGGAGATCTTTACAGCCGATGCTTTAAGTAGGAAATCTTTAAGTAGGAATGGAATATTAAAAAAAAGTACTCGTTACCTAGATAGAATGGAATTTCTTGATGCTTTAAGTAGGAAATCTTTACATGTATCTACAATGATAGTTAAGGAGTTAGAGTTGCTTAAACAATTCAGGGATTTGAACTTAGGAATGGAGTTGGTTAAGGATAAAATTTGCTTAAGTATGATCACCATCGTGAGTGACTTTATGAGAGATCTTAAGGATAAACAAGCGCATGATATGTACCTTCAAGAGGTAAGCAGAAGTATAGAGGAAGTTAAAGTTTGAGTTTTGTAGAGGATAAGATGGTGTGCTAAGGTTTAGAGATATAATATGTGTACCAGAGGATGCAGAACTTAGGAAGATAACTTTGGAGGAAGCACATAAGAGTAAGTTGAGTTTTCATCCTGGTTCCACTAAGATGTATTAGGATTTAAAGAAAATGTTTTGGTGGACGAGGATGAAGAAGGAAGTAGTAGAGTATGATTTATCTTGTTTGGTGTGTTAGAAGGCTAAGATTGAATATCGAAGCGGCGGATTATTACAATCGTTAGATATCCCATAGTTGAAATGGGATAGTATCGCAATGGATTTTGTGGTTGGATTACCATGAACTCCGAAGAGGCATGATGTGATTTGGGTTATCATTGATAGGTTGACAAAGTGTTCTCACTTCTTACCTACCTAGGTGAAAGTTATAGTTTCAAAAAGTTGACCCGGATTTATATCAAATAAGTTGTTAGGTTGCATGGTGTGCCGTCAAGCATTGTATCGAGGACGAGATCCTAGATTCACATCTAGATTTTGGAGACAGTTGCCCAATGCTTTGGGGACAAACTTGAGAATGAGTTATGCTTATCATCCCCGGACCAGACGAATAGTCGAAAAGGACAATTCAATCAATGGAAGATCTATTGAGAGCTTGTGTGTTGGAGCACACTGGCAGTTGGGATGAGTTTTTGGCATTGATTGAATTTACTTATAACAATAGTTTCCATAGTAGTATTATAATGACACCATACGAAGCTTTGTATGGCGGGGAAGTGTAGAACCCCGTTATGTTGGTATGAGACTGGTGAAAGCCAAGTTTTGGGTCCAGATGTGGTGCAACAGACTACGGAACATGTCAGGAAGATAAGGGAAAAGATAAAGGAAGCACATGATAGGCAAAGGAACTACAGTAACAAGAGGAGGAGACCATTAGAATTCCAGGAAGGTGATCACGTATTCTTGAGAGTTACTCCAAAACTAGAATTGGCAGGGGCTATCAAGTCTAGAAAACTTATTCCTGGATTCATTGGACCTTTTCAGATTCTTCGATGAATTGGTCCAGTAGCTTACCATATTGCCTTATCACCTAATCTTTTCAACGTTCATGATGTATTTCATGTTTCTCAGTTGAGAAAGTATTATCCTGATCCTTCTCATGTTATTGAATATGAGTCCAAACAACTGCGAGAGAATCTAGAGTATGAGGCTCTACCTGTAAGGATAGCAGATAGAGAGATTAAGGAGCTTCGCGGTAGACAAATTCCTTTGGTTAAGGTCATATGGGATGAAACTACTGGAGATACTTCTTGGGAATGTGAAGCAGATACACAACAACAATATCCACATCTTTTCTAAGGTATGTAAATTCCAAGGACAATTTTTTTTTTCTAAGAGGGGTAGTAATATAACAGCCTATTTTTAATTAAACTAAAACCTATTAAGTGTTTTAATAACCTTATTGATCCTTTGTAAACAACCAATTTTGAGGTTCCTTCTTTGTTTTGGCCTAATAATCGATTATTTGAACCACCATAATCGATTACAAGGTTTTTGACTGAGTTCCTGAAGTTCAGAATCATCATAATCGATTATATGTAAACCCATAATCGATTATGAACTGTCTGGAACAGAAAAACCTAAAAATATAACCTGCACAATCGATTATGAGGATTTCCATAATCGGTTATGAGATGTGTAATCTATTATGTAGCCTTGTATAATCGATTATATCCTGGAAAATCTATATAAAGCCCTCTTGACAGATCCCAAACGTGAAAAATTGGAGTTCTAAGGCAAAAACCTCATATTTTTGAGAGAAAATCTCAAAGTTCATCACTTTAAACCTCACCACCATTAAAGTTTGGCCATCTACATCAATCACACACTTTCATCTTAATCTTCGTACAAATTCATCTTCTCTAAGGAGTAAAGTTCTTCTTCCTCCTTCAAAAATTGAGGTAACTTGATCATGTTCTTCCTCTTGAGTCCATCCAATTATTTTCATGTTCATTTTATTGGAAATCCATTTTATATCTCCCATGAACATGAATAATAAGTTCTTATATTAGAAAAGTTCATGAAGCTTGATTCTTTATCTCATCTTCATAAGACTCTATCATGTTGTATTGAATAGTATGGATGAAAATAAAAACCCAAACCCCACAAAACCCCTTTAGCCGAATCTAGCCTATTATAGTTAAGGGTGATTTTGTTTGATTAATTACGGTTATGTTGTTTGGTTGAAGGTGAAATTGGTAACATGTGGTGTGATAACGAGGAGCGTCGAATTTGGGATTTCAATGTTAACTCACATTGTAAACCTTTTCTGTAAAACTAATGGTGATTCAAGGATTGTAGGTTTATCGACATTAGGTTGATTTTAAGTATTTGATGATGTCTGACTTTATGTTATTGAAATTATTGTGATACGCTGGTTGAAGTATTCCATTGCATGTGACGTATTATTTTTGGTGTGTGAATATTTCCTGATATTATGTTATGCATGATCTGCCTGGTATTTAATATGGTGCTTAGTTGATTGTTAACCAATGATATGTATAGTTTGGGTGTTGTTGGTTTGTGTCTGAGAATAATGGTGACTTAGAGGTACCTAACCTAAATGATTTATTTTAAAGAGGAGGTGTGGCATAGAACATGTGTTGAGGCCTTGATGGAAGGTTAAGGCACTAGGATATTGTTAGTGTGGGTCGGTGAGATTCACGTGTTTTCATTGTTGTTCACAACCGTGTATTTGGATACACGAGGTCAGGAGTTCTCGCTAGACCATTCCACCTTAGATATAGGTTGTGCAGCTATAGTGTCATTGAATTTCATGAGCACCCTCGGGAGTGGACAAGGTGTGCACCGGGATAATCACGCAGCTATAGTTTTATTGCTTTGCGTGAGCATTCTCACCATTGAAGAGAATGTGCACCGGGAATTTGGACCCTACCAAAATTCTTCGTCGTGTAGGTCTAGTAGCTTATAAAATATCTTTACCACCCTTTCTTTCCAATATCCATGATGTCTTTCGTGTCTCTCAGTTGAGAAAATACATTCCCGATCCATCACATATCATAAAGCCTGATAAAGTACAGTTAAAAGAGAACCTGTCCTTTGTGACTTCGCCGGCACGAATCGCGGATATGTCACTACAACAGATTAGACTTTAGATAGCGTTTCCGTATGCCTTTTAATAGCGTTTGTAACCGCTATCTATTCTACCGCTATTAAAACTCGTTAGCAAAGATAGCATTTAGGAACTGCTATTAATAGGTGACTTTAGATAGCGTTTGTACACGGAAACGCTATCTAAAGTCAGACTTTAGATAGCGTTTCCTTATACAAACGCTATCTAAAGTCTGACTTTAGATAGCGTTTCCTTATACAAACGCTATCTAAAGTCTGACTTTAGATAGCGTTTGTACAAGGAAACGCTATCTAAAGCCCCCTTTTTTTTAATTTTATTTCTTAACTTTTACATCCATTATTCCTGCATATTTACACAAAAAAACCACAATTGTTGCAGTCAACACAATTGTTCAAAATGTGTTCAAAATATAAGTGTTCAATGCAAGACTTTGCATGTGTTTGTGCAAAAGAAACCAAGAACTATACAATCAAAGTGCAACACTCTATACAAAGAACTATATATATATATATAACCAGATATAAGTACACCACTCTGTTTCTAAAGTATTCAAATTCACACGAGTAAGACAAAATCAAAGTGCAGCAACTATACCAGATCTCAATCCTTAAGAAACCAAAATCAGAAAACCAACATACATCTACAATTAATCTACATTTACAGCTTCTGTTTGTTTTTCATGAGACCAAGACAACACCAAAGTAATGTGTCGAAATGTTAACCAAAGACTATGTAGCATAAAAACTGCAATTCCACCACAAATACTAACTTTGTTACATTGGGATACAACAGACTAATTAGGTAAATACTACCGTAGCAAGAAACGGAATTCAAATCAAGCATTAACAAAGTGTAACAAATATATTAAGTTTGAAATTATTTTCTCCTAGCAACTGCACATCAACTCGAAGGCATGTACCAAGGAAAAACAAATACATAGATAGTTTGGGGTTGATAAATATAAAGCATTATTCACATACCAATGAGTATTGCTGCAACTACTCGTGGATCAATTTGACATAATCAAACGAACTTTTCAACAATATAGCGACACCACTCTTCCTTGACTTCAGATAGTTGAGCAGTGGAGTATGTGGAGCATTTGAAGTCAGGGAAGTACTGCGACATAAAAATTAAATAAATTAAGTTACAATTGCTAAAACATTTGAACAGTCACGAGTTAAAAGCTAAGTAAACAACATACCGCCATTGGTATTTTAACTTGGTTCTCGCAAGATAGTCTCCTTCATGAAACGCATGACATAGTACCCACAATCTGTCTTTGTTGGGTTGTCTTGGGCACTATAAAAAATAAAATAGTAAATCAATATAGTTTTTTTTTATCTAATTGCGCATTAAGTTTTTGCAAATATACCTGTATCTGAATCCATTTAATGTTGGTTGCCTTTAAACGCGGCACCTTAGCTCCGATATTTGCGCGATAAACTTGCAAACCACTAATCACAAAATCAAACAGACTTCATTAAGAAACATATTTTCAATCATCACAAACACACGCATGCTCACGTATCGAATGTAGAATCATAGAAAATCAGAAATATAAAAACATGCTTACGTATCGAATGCATTTCTTTAATTCTCAGGCGATCCCTAGGATCAACATACAAGGGATCCAGATAGTAAATAATCTCTTCAACAATATTTATCGCAGCACAACACCCAATGATTCCTACAAAAATGTTGAGATAACAAATCCTAAGCACCTCAACTTTTATGTAATTCATTATTGTGAATTAAGTCCTATAGGATAAGCGACTCACCCAACATTGCATGGCGCTAAAAACAAGGGCTGATATTCTCTTTCTTTAGTTGCAAACCGGTCAGCTAGATACGTTGTCTGTGAATCCCTCCCGAAGTAGCCGTATGTATTTGTTTGGTGTGGGGACAAGAACAGAAACCTCCTCGTTATTTCCTTTGGAAGCAACAATTCTTCATACAAATACCTTCAATTAAAATATAAAAATGGATTACACCAATGACATACATCAATATTTAAATGGAAAGACTAAAAAAATATTGTACACTTTAAACCTGATTTATTACCTGATATATGCGGAAATAACGGAGGCAGATACCCATTCATGATTTACAACTTCTCTGATATTTTCAGTATTGAGCATCTCAATGAAATGGTTGCCAAAAATATTTTGTTCCATCTCTACGTACAATTGGTCAGCATTTTTCATATTCTTTCGTTCATGTATTTTAAGGAAATTCAAATATTCCAGAGAAGTTGTAGTTGAACCAGCTGTAGGTGGGTTGGCCTCAGAGTTGCCTCCTTTATTTTCTGGGGTTGTAATTGACTCCTTTGTATATCCAGACACTCTGCCCTTGCCTTTAGCTTTTGCGGGTGCCTGGAAATTTTGCATTTCAATATGCCGCTTAGTGATCAACTAATGTAATCCATATATGCCGTATATGAAAAGGTGGAAAAATGCAATTACATACCATATTAATTACAACCACGAGATCAATTGGCCATGCCACATAAGTACCTATTGCATCTCCTACTGTCATCACATCTGCATCAACGATAGGTACCGGCAATGGCGCATCCCCTCGGTTGCAACATCAACTCCAACTTTCACATGGTTAAGGGGTGCTGGTCCAGGTGTGCGATGTAACACCCGGCTCATTGTATACTTTACCCATAGCAACCATACGATAGTTTGGGGTCGATAAATATAGTCGACATGAGTTGACGCCCTAATCCAATGATAGATTAATAAGCTGTGAATTAAGGCATCCAATTGAATGTATTTAATCTGCGAATGCAATACTAGTAAAAAAAAAATGCATGCATTACCTCTCGGAAGCCTCACTGCGGATGGTAGAGTGCAACTATCTTTGACGCTTGCTTGGGCTGTGAAATTAGCCTGCCTCTCCTCATCATCCTTTTGTTTCAGCTTTTCTTCCAAAATGTTCAATCTATCAGAGAGTTGAGACACCAATGTCTCCCACTTTTTCGTTTCCGAGTTATTTCTTGCACGACCTTCGGGTGGGAAGTAATCTTTTTGTGAGACGCCGAAACCCACACCCCTAACACGCCCAGGGTTCTCTGGCACACCTATGGCTTTGGCAAGAATATCCTGGCGACCAAAGTCTTCTATCTCTCCCTCTACCGCAGACTGTGACAGTTCCTCCTGACACATAGTTATTGGTGAAATGCAAATGTTAAAATTATTATATATTATTATATGAAAATAACAATTGATAATGTAATCGTTAGCCTACTAACACATTTATTCCACACGGTCTGCGTATTTTTGTTGTCAATTACACCCGCCTTGTTCTCGCGGGCTTTCCTCCACACAATATGGCGTTTAATTTTCTTAACTTCTGGCCCCGCCTCCTGTATCTATATATTGAGATAATATAAATTAACCAAACAGTTTAAAAGTCATATTTACCACAAATGCAGTTAAATATATATATATATATATATATATATATATATATATATATATTTATATATATATATATATATATATATACCATACCAATTCATCCTCAATGTCGCATATACCCCTTACGTGATGCTTTGTAAGGGCATGCAGGATCTAACGCCTGCTGTTGCGATTTTCATTGCTTAATTTCTATTCAGACACATATAAGTAATATTAATACATGGTTAATGTCATATGTACGTATTGCTATAAAATTATAAGGACTAACGTGATATTAAACATACCAGGAATTGAGCATCTCCTGTGCGTATTGCTATAAAATCTGTCCACTCATCCCTTGATATGTGTGGATATTTTGATGGAGGCTCCTCATTGATATTCCCGTTGGCATCTCTTAGAAATTTTTTGGTCAATCTAGTTCTGAATGCCCTATGTAGGTTACCAGACTTCCGAAGTACAAATTTTTTCCGAGATTCATCAACATTAAAAGACATCTGCAAAACAATATAAACAACGTGTCAAAGTAAGTATGTTTACATAGTTTACAATATAATTTATAAATTTTAACAATTACCTGTACATCAGCCCATATGCTCTCTTTGAAACCATCCAAAGCTTCATCCTTCCAATTAGAACAAATAATTGGGACCGTTTGTCGAACAACAACGCCCCAATGTAACTCTTCAATATTTTACCATTAGCACGAATAGGTTGGTCCAAAGAATTCCATTCAACCTAATAAAAATAATAAAGTAATTAAATCTAGATATCAAACAACATTATGAAATCCTTAGATTAGTAAGTAAATTACATCAAATTTTTGTCCTTTACTCCGTGCGCGGATGACCGCCTTCATAATTGTTGGCCCACGTCTCGCCGCTTTGGCATCACTAGAATTACTTGAAGATGCCATTTACCTACAAAAATATTAGATACAAGTAAAACATCAATGGACATTAATATAACATTAATTGATGCAAAATATAAAACAACTATGAATAACAAAATCAACACTAGCATTACCGGAAGATGCTAACTATAATATAAAAGGATCGGAAAGTTCATTTAAACACAAACACTACATACATGTTTAAGTCAACCTTTTTCTTTTCTTCATTTGATTGAGATTTGTTTGTCCTTTATTAGTACGAAATGGTGGATTGACCAAAAGCCCCTCATCATGATCATCTCTCATATACATACCATCATCCCTAGTTGGATCAATCTCAAGTGATTGTAATGTCCCGACGAAAGGATCATCTTCAATATCAACATCTCGATGGTCTTGATCATCAACATTAGTAATTATTTTGTTAGTCAAAAGAACAATGGACCTTTTCATATCAGCTGGATCAGTGACATAGAACACTTGTTGAGCTTGAGATGCTAATATAAAAGGCTCATCTTTATACCCCACCCTATTAAGATCCACCCGCATGAACCCCGACTCATCAATCGAACACCGTTATTATTGTCAACCCACTTGCAACCAAACACACCAACCTTAAACTTTGTGTAATCCAACTCCCATATGCGTTCAATGACGCCGAAGTATGACATATTTGCATATATCGGGTTTCTGTCTTTGGCACTTGAGATATGCATCGACTGAGCTACTAGAGTCACACCACTGTTTTTGCATTGTACTCCGACCATCTTGTTCTTTTGTATAGAATGTGTACCCATTAATTTGATAACCGTGGTAAGAGAACACATGCAAACTTGGACCTTTGGCTAACCATCTCAATCTATTTGAAACTGAAGTATCATTTTCAGTCAACTCTGTATAAATGTGATCTCTTAGCCACGTTATAAAACAACGATTGTGTTCTCTAGTTAGCCAATTTTGATTCTTATTTGGATACAAACTCTTAAGCATGTCCTTGTGTTTTTCAACATATGGCTCAACCTCATCGGCATTGTGCGAGAACATATAAGTGTGCTTGCTCCCATTCTCATCCTTGTTATAGTCACTATTTCATTTCCAGTAATTCCTTGCCCCATCATTCTCCATGTGTGACGAGACTTTGGCAGCCCTATAGATTCAGCATTGGATAGGTATTCGATACAGAATTCAACAGCTTCTTCGACAATATACCGTTCAACAATACAACCTTCTGGTCGTGATCGGTTTTTCACATACCCTTTTAATATCTTCATATAACGCTCAATCGGGTACATCCATCTCATATAAGCTGGCCCACACAGTTGTGTCTCTCTAACAAGGTGAATGGTTAGATGAACCATTATGTCAAAGAATGAAGGTGGAAAGTACATCTCAAGCTCGCATAAAGTCACAACAATTTCTCTTTGCAATGATGGCAACTTCCCGGGTCAATCACTTTGCTGCAAATTGCCTTGAAGAAGAAACAGAGTTTAGTTAAGGCCCCCCGCACTTTGTTAGGTAAAATAGACCGTATACCAATGGGTATCAACTGCTCCATGAGAACATGACAATCGTGGGACTTTAGACCTTTTAACTTGAGATCTTTCATCGATACGAGGTTCCTAATGTTTGAAGAGTACCCTTCCGAACCTTAACTCCTTCAAGAAACTTACAAAAAACAGTTTTTTCTTTTCTAGATAGAGTGTAAGCAGCCGGAGGAAGATATGTACTTTTACCCTTCTTCGTCGGTCCCAATTCTCTTCTTATTCCCATACTAACCAAGTCCAACCTTGCATTGATGCCATCTTTAGTCTTCCCCAGCACATTGAGTAACGTACCAATGACACTATCACAGATATTTTTTTCAACGTGCATCACATCGAGGAAATGTCTTACATATAATGATTTCCAATATGGCAACTCAAAGAAAATCGACCTTTTCTTCCACCCTCTTGTGACAATATCTCTCGCAAAAGGTTTACCGAATTGGATATTCAAATCCTTTACCTTTTCAAAAAGTTGATCACCCGTCAAAGGTGAAGGCGCTCTACCTTCTTCCGAGTTCCCATTGAACGCCTTTCTCCACCACCGGTAATGATGACTTGGATGCAAAAATCTACGATGCCCAAGAAAGACATTCTTCTTACAATGTTCTAACCGCATCCAATCCGTACCCTCTTCACATATAGGGCATGCACACTGACCCTTGATGCTATATCCTGACAGATTATCGTAGGCTGGAAAATCATTAATTGTCCCAAACAACATAGCTCTCAAATTGAAACTTTCTTCCTTATACCCATCATACACCTCCACACCTGTCTCCCACAGTTGTTTCAAGTCTTCAATCAAAGGAGTCAAATAGACGTCTATATCATTTCCTGGTTGTTTGGGCCCGAAATTAACATAGATAACATCATAAATTTGCGCTTCATGCATAGCCATGGGGATAGGTTGTAAATCACCAAAATCACAGGCCATGTACTTGTGAGAGCTACTTTGAACACCATGCGGGTTAAATCCGTCGTGAGCCAATGCAAGTCGTAGGTTTCTTGAATCTTGCCCAAAATCGGGATAATCATGATCAAATTTCTTCCATTGCGGAGAATCTGCCGGGTGCCTGCACTTGCCATCTTTGATCCTTTCATCCTCATGCCATGTCAAGTGCTTTGAATCTTCGAAACTACGGTACATGCGCCTAAATCTGGGTATTATGGGAAAATACCACACAACCTTCTCTCGGATCTGATTCTTTCTTCTTATATCGTGAGGCATTACATTTAGGACACATCTGTAACGATGCATATTCATTCCGAAATAAAATGCAATCGTTAGGACAAGCATGTATCCTCTCGTAGCTCATGCCAATAGAGCGTAACATTTGTTTAGCCTCGTATGTCCGACTAGGAAGCACATTATCATCTGGCAACATGTCTTTCAATAGTGTGAGTAAGTCCGTAAAGCTCTTATCAGTCCATCCGTTGCCCGATTTCAAGTTATACAACTTTAACATCGCCGACAATCTTGTGAATTTAGTACATCCATCATACAATGGTTGCTCTGCATCACTTACCAACCTCCCAAACATTTGTGGACAATCCCGAAGATCCTCTTCATGACAAGATTTGCAATGTCTTCAAAACGATCGCCCTCATAAGTATTTCGTCGGTATCGTATGATGAATATCTCACACGATTCCTCATTTCACTAGACTCAGCTCTTGTCTCACCATGTTTTGTCCAACATGTATAACTTTGATCGATTCCATTACACACTAAATGTTCTTCCAAATCGGCTGCACTAACTCGCCTTGCATAACAACAATCTAAACAAGGACATATGATTGTATTAGGGTTTTTCGCATGCCGAACTGCAAAACTAATGAACTCTTTCACCCCATCCTCATACTCCTTCGTTAAACGATTGGCAGACATCCATTTCCGATCCATGCTGAAAAAGAAGAAAGATCAAGTCGAGTGCATCACGGCCTGGCCGTGATATCCATCACGGCCGTGACCCAAAACCACCACAAGTCGAGCACATCACGACCCAGCCGTGGAAATTCTTCACGGCCATAACAGAGACCGTCACGGCCTGGCCGTGATATCCACCACGGCCGTGACCCAAACCCACCACAACTCAGAGCCCAGCACGGACCAGCCGTGAAATTCGTCACGGCCATAACCGAGCCCGTCACGGCCTGGCCGTGATGGACAACACGGCCGTGACGCGCATTACTTGGACCTGAAGCAACCAAAATAGATCAGATTTTGAGTTGGTTTGGGACTCTAACTTCCCAATTTCTATAAATAAGGATCAAGGCATCGATCGGGGATACACAATACACATTGGATGAGATCCATAACAACTAGGACTTAGGCATAGGTTATTATGCACACTATAATAACTATATATTATATTATATATACCTCAATACACACTCATTCACTACTTGCTTCTATTTCCTCATGGAGCTTGAGAGACCTATATGCCTCTTCTTGGTTCTCATTAGTCTCTTCTCAAGCTCCCAAGCCTACAAATTCTATGTTGGTGGAAAAGATGGATGGGTGTTGAACCCTTCTGTGGATTATAATCAATGGTCATGAAGGAGCAGGTTCCAAGTTAGTGACTCTCTAGGTAAGCAAAGATCAATTACTATGGCTGATCCCATAGTTTCACAAGCTGCCAAATGTCTAACAAGTGCTTTATCATTCATCATTTTCTTCATTGCAAATGCAAGGCTTAGTGTCACAATGGCTAAGGGTAATCCTTCCGAACTGCAACAACAACTATGGTAACTGCAATAGCAAAGAATTCCAACATCTCTATGGCATCATCCCCAGACCATCTCCAAAACCTTCCTTGTTGGATTTTTCGGCTCATGAGTCCTTTCACCAAAACTGCAAAAGTAACCACAGCAAAGAATAGGCCTATCTTCCCAATAATGGTTGCAACTCCATTCAATTTCACCTGCAATGGGGTTTCATCATCTCCACCTTCACTCAGAGTTGCCATCAATTTACCCCATTGAGTCCTCATCCCAACAGTGGTAATCAACATGGTGCATGATCCATCTTGGACCTTGGTTCCAGAAAGAAGAAATGGATTTTGGGAAGTAACCATCACTGGCTCACTCTCTCCAGTTAAACTTGACTCATCAATCAACACAGAAAATCCTGAAACAAATAATCCATCTGCAGGGACTTGGTCTCCAATTGCAAGATGCACAATAGAGTGGTGAATACTGATCCAAAAGCAACAAAATAAAAACAATGCACCAATGAAATCCCTTTTATCCCTCAAAACAAAATAACAACCATTGCTGACACAAGCACATTTAACTGAAAAATTGTCCAACAGAAACAATAACCAAAATTCACATTCAAAATTTGTGTTCAAATATCACGATCGATATTAGAAAGAGTGTTACCTGAACCCAACAAGAAAGCCAAGAGAAGTGTCCCAGTTGACTTGATGACTCGGCGCAAGACAGACCTACAAGAGGAGCAAAGGAACAATGAGAGGGAGCAAAATCGCAAAACGACATTGTGAAAGTGTGAACTATGAAACTAATAGATTTTATATGAAGGGAGCAGAAACTGCAAAACAACATTACATCTCAGTTATCTTCCACTCCACAGAACACTATGAAAGTGTGAAACTAAAACTACAACTATTCAGAATGGAATCCATATTCAACTCATCAAAACCACAACCCTGATTGTAATGTTAAGTACTCGGAGGATTCCAATGCAAATGGAGTAGAATTTGCTAGTTGAACTAACATGGATTTTAAGTGTAATTTTAGTATAAAGCTACTGAGCATTGTTCACATTCTCTCTCCAGGCCAAGTGAGAACCCAACTTTGCCGTAACCATGCTCTATCCACATGAGTTTAAGCTAGATCTACATATATAATGGTTTCTCAAAACTTATGAAGCCAAAACATGATTGCCATATGCACAACTTCATCAAGCTTTTGTTGTGTATCATCCTATAGGATTACCACGTTAAATAATCATGAAATTTTCTTAAACTACCCCATAAAACTTCAAAAAAAAAAAATGTTTTGGTTTCTTATGTTTTGATGAATTTGTGCATATTTGAAAGTCAAAAGGGAAATTATATCAAGTACAATATGGCACAAGAGATGCCACAAGAGAAGTGACAGAGAGTAACAAAGCTAGTGATCACAACCTTTCACCAAACCAACAACAAAGAATCAAACCCAGACCCATAGCTCACAAAACAAACAAGGGGCAAACTGAAAGATCAATATAAGTGCATAAAAAAGTTAACAAGATGAGTTGTAGGCAACAAGAACCCATAGAACAGAGCCACAAGAGCTTTGCACCAAAAGAGCGACACTGCAACAACAAAGAAATAACCTGCAACTTGAGCTAACCCAACGAAACCTGCTAGTATGATTTAAGTTCTTTCTCTTTCGGAGTAGCAACACAGGCGAGCAATGGCGAAGACCTAAGAAATGAGGAAGGAAAAAGAGATGGCATGCAGAGGGAAGGAAACAAGAGAATGAAAATGAGGAAGAAACAGGGGAAGGAAGGCCGAGCGCGCGTCTTTTTTATTGGGAAGACCTAAGATAAGCGTTTCCTACAGAAACGCTATCTTAGGTGATACCTAAGATAGCGTTTCCTGAAGGAAACGCTATCTTAGGTATCACCTAAGATAGCGTTTCCGTGTGGAACCGCTATCTTTTCCTAAGTGACACTTTTAATAGCGGTTCCACACGGAAACGCTATCTTAGGTTATACCTAAGATAGCGTTTCCCTTAGGGAAACGCTATTAAAAGTCCCCCATCACTTTTAATAGCATTTCCACACGGAAATGCTATTAAAGGTGCGTTATTAAAAGTCTATTTTGTTGTAGTGTGTTGACAAAGCAGCTCAGAGGTAAGTAAATTCCTTTGGTCAAAGTCATCTGGAATGAGACAACCGGAGAAGCAACATGGGAAGCTGAGGATAAGATGAAGTTTCGGTACCCTGAGTTATTTCAAGGTACGTAATTTCGAGGACGAAATTCTTTTTAGAAGGGTAGAGTTGTAACACCATGTTTTTCGTATGCTTCTTTATCAGTAAATACATGTTTTAATTTGTTTATTTATGATAAAATCCAGAGGATGATTTTATTTAAAATAAAATCATTATCTTGTGTTGTTTTACCATACGAAGTCACTGTAAAATTTTCGGTCGAAAATTCAGACGAAAACCGGTCTGAGTTCTCACTGCCAGTACAAGTTTATTGAGCTAGAGACCAAATTTTAATTCTTGAACGAGACGGTTAGTGTTTTTATGATGTTTTCTGTGGGTTTGGAGTTTTTCAAAAAATCTTGTTCGGGGACCAAATCTTAGGGATTTCCTGGGCGAAATCGTCAGGAAATACAATCGGGGAAGTCATCTGATACGCAATGGAGAAGAGCATCAAGAGGATGAAGTGACATGAAGTGACTTGATGTGAAGGTTATGGCACACCTCAAAAGGTGAATCATGACTTTTTTTCAAAAATCTCACTTTTTCATCTTTCCCTCTCCAATCACATCACCTTAACTCCTTATTCTCTCTACAAGTAACCCACCTTCTTTCTTCTATTCTTTCTTCCTCTCCCAAAACCATGACCCTCTCCTCTCACTCTCTATAAAACCTCTTCATTTCCACACTTCATCACTTTCTTCCATTTCTCACTTTTACACTTTACTACATATCTTCTTCTTCTCTCTTACAAAGTTTACATTTTTATCAAGCTTTTCTCTTAGAGTTCTGCATCAAACTTGTTCATCTTGTTATGGGTAATACTTCTATGTAGTTCTTTTTCAAAGTTTCATCTTTTATTTCAAAGTTTTCTTCATATGTCCTTTATGTGCTTTTAACTTCTAAAACCTCTCAAAAATGGTAGAAAACTCATTTTGAGTTGAAACCACTTTCTATATTCTTGTATTTACTGATACTATCACATACTAAACGGTTGTGTAAAACAAAGTTTCCTAACCCATTCTTCCTAAGGAGGCCGAAACCTTAAATGGTTATGGCAAAGATGTTGAGTTTTGTTTTCCAAAGTGATCATGGACTAAAAAGCTCCTTATGTTAAAGGATGCTATGTCTAAGTGATTGGAAAGTTTAAAATATTTTCTTGTTTTATTTTCCTATGATGGCCGAATGTAACATTTGACCTTGGATATGTTATTTTATTTTATTTTCCAAGATGATTATGGATTAACGTACATTCATGTTAAAGGATGCTATGTCCAAAAGATTGGACGATTTAAAGATCTCTAACCTCACAAACTTGTTAAGGCCGAACCTAAGAGTTCATGGTCTAAGACATTTGATTTTTCCATTTTCAGAAATGATCATGGTATCAAGCTCCTTACTATGTATGGATGCTAACCTAAAGAGATTGGAAAGTTTAGAAATTCCTAGTCTATTTACCTATGCTTGGCCGAAACCCAAAGTCAAGTACTTAGTGGGATTTTTAATTCAACTTTGTTAAAAGATTGATGTTTATGAACTTCTAGCACTTAAGGATCATAAATCCAAGAGTCAAATAAATTTCAGAAAACCCTAATCCTAGTTTATTATATGAACCGAACCTATACCTTGTGGATAGTGTTCTCGAGTTGATTTTTTTTAATTCGTGATTTTATGTTGGTAACCTTAGAGTTCCATCGTCGGAGAAGTGAGGACGTTCGTGAACCTTCTTTTAAAATCCAAAACTCTTAACTCCGACGTGAGGTAAGAGGGGATTTCCTATTGATATTCAATAACTGTATGCATGTGTGTATGTGTTTAACTGGATAATTATATCTTGATTGAGCTTACTTGGTTATCTAATGTACTTGAACTGTTATGCTATTATCTGATGTTGAACTGTGCTTGTTCTGAATGTTATAATGCATATTTGTGATGAACTGCTTTCAACTGTGATATTAGCATTGAACTGAGAATATATATTGCTGTTGATTAAAAGTTTGAAAAGCCAGACTCGTGTTTGTGCTCAACTGTTATAAGGATTAAAAACCTTAATAATCTTTGAAGATGAAAGGATTGATGTTATTTTCCAAAAGCTCATTAACTTAAAGTACTTGTTTTAATTAATGTTGAAATGGTTTTGGTGAACTATTGTTATACAAGAGAAAAATCCTTTTCGAACTATGTGTCTTCAAGTGAAAACTTTCAAGATTATTTGGCAATATCCTATTGGGGGTTTTCAAAGATAAAAGTATTTCAAAGATGCTTTATAAAAGATTTTCAAAGAAAAGTTTTTCTCCTAAATGTTTTAGAAACTTTCCGACAGCCTGGATAGGTTATCGAGGATTCGGTTTTGAATTTGATTTTCACTGAACGAAAAATAAGTACTTAAGAAAGAGAATCTAGTACGCGAGACGCCGCCTCTAGTAACTAGTTGTACGCACGTGATCTTGGATCGGTGTTAATTCGGGGCCATGAGTCCTATTCATGATGTTCTGGACTGAGAGTACGATTCTCAAAATCGAGGAGTGCGTTCTGATTTCGTTGTTGTGGGCTATTGTCCTTATCATGTTAAGTTCAAAACATGAATGAAAGCATAAGTGATTTATATGACCACAACCCTTGACTGCGGAAATAATGATTAAGTTATTAGCTTTGAGCTGCAACAGTAAAAAAGAAGAACACAAAGAAAACCTTTTGAATAAAATATTTTCTCATGTACATTTCCCCAGACAGACGTGCTTTCTTACATATCAGATACAAGGTGGTATATGGGAGTCAGTCCATGTGACCGGTCCAGAGGCACATGTGACGTTGCTCGTCCTGAGACCTTCAATGCATGAGGGTATGGAGGCAACTGCCCGGTGGGCTAGAGATTGACCAACTCTAATTCTTCTCCAGTGAAAACAGTGTTGATATCTCATGAGATTAAGTTAGAGCCTGATATTGAAGTGCCATGCATATTTTCAAAGATTGACTGTGTGGGTTTGAGACCCTTTGATATAACATTGTTATGTTATGTATATGCATGATTTAACTGCTTATATGATTATGTGATGTATGTATCATGTATATGGTTGTTGTGGGATATATCTTATGACGGTATCTCACTCTTGCACATCTGTATGTTCTGTTCTTTTATTCTTGTATCGGGTATGCACGTGCTTTTAGATGGATCCGAACGTTCCCTTGGCACGAGCGAAGTGTTTGATCATTCTGGGACGACAGGGAACTGGACTATACATGAGGGTGCGATGACCGCGATGTATCGAGGATCAGTCACGACTACCGAGACAAATGCTAACGGAGTGCCCGTACAAAGGATTTATACCCTCGAGACGAGAAATGTGGTGCTTCCACCTCCATGGTACTACCTTCATACGCTACAAGTCACCGGTCTCCTTCATGAGCATTTTGATCCAGTTGAACCGCTTGCGGAAGATCCAGTGTAGGAGGATCCGAAGGAAGAACCTCTTGAGGTGATAGAGGTCGAGGTCGAGGACGAAGAGGAGCCAGAGTACCATCCGCAGGATCCCAGAGATGATGACGTCCCTATCGACGATGGCGGTGACATTATCGATCCGGCATCTGATATCTCGTCTGGGGGTAGCATCTGTGGTCACTCTGCATGTAGGAGACATTGGTAGATTGTTCGTCGGCTTTTGGAGTTGTCAAGATAGTAAATAGGCTTTTAGAGCCATCTTTTCAGTCTTGTACCCAGTTCCCTATCCCCGATTTGATGTTTCTTTTTTTACCTGTTTCTTCAGTAGCTGTTTTAGTTTATGTTGACCAGTTCGACAAGGCCTGTTTTGTAATCAAACCTAAGATCCCAAGTGGGACAGTTATATTTATATGTATGATGTTTATTTTCATGTTCTGAGTGTTCATCACCTTTTCCTCACTTCTTTTAACAAAAATAAATAAATATGAGTACCCTTTTTCAGTAGCCCTATATAAAAGGTTATTTTTCCGAAAGCGACCAGCATTTTAAATAAGTTTCTTTTCCACAACGGGTAACCATGTGATGCTGGATTTTAGGGTGTCACATACGTAAGTTGTTGTGTTATAGTAGTGTTTCAATGTAAACATAGTAGTTTCACTTTATTTTAATTTACAATTAAAATAATATCACTTTAAGTTGTTTTAACTGTTTCATATAATATTCGCCAACATTAGAGCGTTGCCTATATTATCTACTAATCATTAAATAAATGTGGTTGAAACGTCTTGCAACAATCACTAAATCGTTCCCTATACTATCTACCAACAATTAAATAAATGTTCCCTATAGTATCTACCAACAGTTAAATAAATGTTCCCTCTATTACTTGCCAACATTTAAATAAGTGTTGATAAAATGTCTAGCAACAGTCTAAAAATCATTGCCTAAATGTGAAACAGTGAAAATCGTTGCCAATAGGTGAGTCAAAAAACCATGGCCTATTCCCCCAATTTAGGCAACGGTTATTGATATTCCGTGGCCTTAATCGAAAAACTGTTGCCTATGGGAATAGGCAACGGCCACCTAGAGAACGCTTATATAACCGTTGCCAAACCATTGCCTAAAGTTTAGGCAACGGTTTTCATACTTTTAGGGACGGTTTTTTGTTGTTGCCTAAAGTACAAAATGTTGTAGTGAATACACGAGGTCAGGAGTTCTCGCTAGACCATTCCACCTTAGATATAGGTTGTGCAGCTATAGTGTCATTGAATTTCATGAGCACCCTCGCGAGTGGACAAGGTGTGCACGGGGATAATCTTGCAGCTATAGTGTCATTGCTTTGTGTGAGCATTCTCACCATGGAAGAGAATGTGCACCGGGAATTTGGAACATGCCGCTTGAACAAATGACTGACATTCCCAACGAGGAATGTGCGAAGGAATCGGTAGTGGCCACATCGGCATAAAGATTTAGGTTGCATGAGTTGAGGGTAGAGGATGATATATATTGAATTATGGATGATGGTTGATTTAGAGTGATGTTTGTCTGTGACTTTTGTTATATTATATACTATGACTCTGTTTCGCTTTTTGATGATAGAATTGCTTCTTAACCCCTATATTTCTGTATTTTTGTGTCTACTTTATTTACGTTAGAAGACCCGATGGAGGAATATGTTGCTGAGGAGATGGATGAAACTCTGTATGAAACGAAGGTTGCGGAGGAGTTGGATGGAACTCCTTACGAGCCAGAGGCGGGAGGTCGAGCTGTGACCCATGGTGATTAGAGTATAGATAGTATGGCCAGTGTGTCTAAGAAGTATTTTTATATTTTCCGCTAAGAATAACAGTTTGTTTAAATTTATACCAGTAAGGGATCCTACTGAGAGGAACTCCTCAACAGTGTTTTGTATTAAGTGTATAAGACATATGTGTATATTTAGGTATTATAACACTGGAGTGTTTTAAATTTACAGAAGTTATATGATTATTAATTAAGTTTTAATTTTTAAGTATTTTCAAAGCTAAGTGTGCGATTAAGTAATTAATTAATAAGATTTTAATCTAATAACACAACGGGGCACAATGGGGTGTCTTAGGAGGTCCTCCCTAGGTGGCGGCACGTGATGGTGGAGAAGGAGGAGAGGACTTTGAGTTGAAGGGAGGAAGAAGAAGATGGTTCTATGTGGGGGAAGAAGCAGAACCAAAAAAAGAAGAAAGAAGTGTGAAGGAGAAGGTCCTGTACGGGTATAAGAGAGAGAGATAGGAGGAAAATTTCATTTTTTTTTTCTTTTCTTTTGGTTAGTATTAGGTAAAATGTGTGGTTGAAATTGTTTTTTAAAAAAGGAAATAATATGAACCATTAGATCTAAAAAAAATGAGTGATTATTATATAATTTCAAAATTCAAATTAGAGTAAAGATTGATGATTGATCTGGTCAACCACGAAAATCAGTGATCCAAAATTAATCTCCAATTAACACTAAACAAATTTATTTTCAAATCTAAAATTCAATAGAGTAACATCTGAAAATAAATTCTTATGAATCATATTATTTAAAATATTTTTCTAAACAAAGAATAATAGTGACAATAACGTAATATTATTGTCTTGTAAGCGTGTATACACTGCAATAACGTAGTGTTAATGCACTCAAAATATTTTAAATGAGTAAACAAAATTACTCAAACTAAACAACACAAAAAAATAATCTAGAATAAACATCCAGATAATTAATTATTTCAATAAAATGATTAAAGGTATATGTGAAAAATTGGGACGTTACAATACTACCCCACTAAAAAGAATTTCGTCCCCGAAATTGTCTCATCTAAAGGAAACGAACGCGGATACCCTGCTTCTATCTCGTTTTCAGATGCCCCATATTCTCTTCGTTAAAAACATGACATGATGTACCTCATAGATTAAGCTTTCTTCTGTACTTAAACTGTATTAGTGAGATGACACGAGAAAACAATCGAGGTAAATCCTCTTATAATTGCTAGAACTTGAAGTACATTCGGACAATTCAAATGTCAAACCCAATAAGGTATATAGACATCAGATAAATCCTAACATCTAAACGATATGAAACTCCGACTTTATATATGGTGGCAATTCTAACACACCAGTGATAAGATAAAAACTTAAACTTGAACGAAAAGTTTTCGAAGAGAGAGGAATAAATCCCTCAGTTCCACTCTCATGAGAGAGAATAAAGTAAGATGGAGAGAAAGATAAAGGATATTCATTATGCAAAAAGGCCCGTTAATAGATTCCTGAATGTAAATATGCATTGTACAGTCACATATTTACAAACATGACTCTAATAAAGTTCCTCCTTCCACGAGAAGTCCCTTCGAAAGACAAATTTGAAAATGATATTTTTCTTTCTTCCCAAGAGTCTAGAATACAAGTCGAAAATACTCTTGGTCTTTGAAAAAGCAATAATAAATTTTTGCATGTTCCCTCACTCGAGGTAACTCTAATTCACTTGGCCCCAAAGATGAAATGAATTTCCAGAGTTTTCATCCCCAAGGAAATTTCTAACCTTTTCCTATAAAGGCTAACATGATGTGATCTAAGAAAGATCACTCCATTTCTCGGTTGTAATCATTCGTGGAAAAAGGCAAATGATCAAGTTCACAGAAGTTAGTTCTCCACAACAACGGAGAATTCAAACTAATTTAACCAACAAAGATTGGTTTACATGAGAATGTAAAAGATAGCCATATCAAAATGACAAAGAATACAAATCTCGATTAGTTTACCTGAAGCATAACTAATAGGAGGTAAAATGTTGAAATAAAATCAACTCGAGGGAAGATCGCATCAAAGAAATAAGAAATAAAGAAAGAGTGATGACAATATCTCAAACATTCACAGGCAATTAAAATGACTCGTGTGCGAACCAAACAGTATAGCCGAAAGCTTACTCTCTATGGTACATTTTCCCATGGGTTGATCACACCCACTTGTTGTATGCCCCGATTCTACATATCGAGAACATGCAAAACCTCTGAGGACGCAATGACTTCTTTTGTGGTTACTCCCATAGTTCATGCAACGTAATGTCGTAGTCACGAGTTGGCTCACTCTATCAATCCTTCTAGAAAGTCACTGCTTGCAAACTTTCTCAATGTGATCCGACTTTCCTCATTGGAAACAAACAATCTCCTCATCGTTGCAGTTCCTTGTTTTCTTAGCGGCTGTATAAGCGATAGCTGATGGAACTCAAAACAACTAACATATTCTAACAAACATTTCGTCTCTGCGTAGTTGCAGAACTCCATTCTCTGATACGCCTCAAACTTTGCAAGAAAAGAACTAGTTCAGAAAATTATCCTTAAAAATTCCTTATCAACGGTTCTGTTCTCCGCTTCAACCATCAGACAGTCAATCCTTACCGGGGTTAAGGATGACAAACTCAAAGCAAACTAGACATCAAAATTCTGTCCACTATCATTCCTCCTTTGAAACAATAATGAAAAGAATACCAAACATCGTTGTCTCCTTTCGGAACAACGTCATGAAAACAGAAACACAAACAAGGATAGACCAAGGACGTCGTCCTTCTAAAGATTGGTTCTCCAAAGAACAAAGAACACATAACAACACATCAAACAATCAGAGATAACACAACACAAACGACGACGGACCTATACCCCAAACCCAAAAGACTCGGCCAGCTCATATACCACCTAATGTAACACCCTTCTAGGGCACTACACTTTCCATGACATTTTAAGGCCGAAAAGTAGGTTGATTAAAATTCGCTGTAATATAATGGGGTAATTTTTTTTCTTTTTCACATGGCATAACTATAAATACTTGGAATCAAGTAAAGGTGCAATAAAATTATTTCATAATCATGATTAAGGTTATAAGTTCGAAAATCATTTACATAACCCAACCCTACTCATAAACTGAAAACATATAGATACACAGAGTCAACATCAAGTTATGGAGACGCAGCTCCTAAAATATAAGATACTTGGAGTCGCAGCTCCATAAACAGTAACATTAACTCCCAGACATCCCAAGCTGGCCAAACTAAAATATAAAAGACTATCCTCTCTTGTACATCGTGAGAAGAACAAACCCAGCTAACGAGATCTAGCGGAAACTCTATTTGAGTCTACTACTGATGTTGTTACAAAAGACATCACAATAGCCATTACAAAATTTGCTCTCAGACTAAGCCATTTCCCTTACCAAGTAGAAAGTCACAGCCTACAGACCAATGACAATAATGCCTATCTCAAGAAAAGAAAGGTCAGGCATGACAGAAAACACAAAGACCATTATATTGAACCATCTGAAAGTTGGAAGACGTCCACTAGAAACTTCAATATATCGTGAGCAAGATCGAACCTCAATATAATGATTATGATGATTCAAATGAGCAACACCTTGACATCTCAGTCTTCTCAAAAGAACACAGAAGGTACATAGCCAGCCGACATAGGCAATATAAAACAAGGAGGTGAGATTCTCAAACATCACAGTATATGGCAGATATGAAAATAGCACGACACCACATATCATACATTCATATCCATGTATACATATATCTCAGTCAAACAATCCAAAGATATACAAGTAATGTATAACACATGAACTTATAGTCAACAGTACACTATATCAATGTAACCAAAATCTCATCGACCATGACTGGACACTATTAGTTAATAGAGACACGAGTACAGAGGTAACTGATTGAAACTGCATAGTCCCATACCTACACAGCCTCAAGGAAGATTTGACCCTAACTCCAGAGATAAGAGAACATTCATAAGGAGTGGTTAGAGCACATATTTCACAACTACCAATAGTAGGCATCTTGTGCGTTCAATAGTAACAGCCACATAGTGGTACTATAATTGATTGTGAAACACTCTTGATAACCTTGACCAGCTAGCATCTAGTTGTTGATGTCAGTGTACTGCATGGAACACCATGGCCAAGAAGAATCACCAACAGGCCATTCGTGACCCTCCTACCATGATCACCCCCAAGACCATTTAAGATCGTCACTAGCACGTCCTCATGCACACATGCATGTTGGCTCAACTTCCTAGGAACAAACACCTTATGGAACATAGTATCAACTATGTGTTTAGGCAATAATGTCGTTAATGGCGTGTGCGTTCATATTTATATACCGTATAAATTTCGGGGTTCCTTACGGAAACTAAAAGTAATTTCGTTCGTATTTATCCACCGGATAAATTTTGGAGTTCCTTATGGCAACCAAAAGCCATTATAGAGGCAAAGCAGACAGTACCAACCTGTTGGGAATCACCCCTCGTTGGAATATCCTTGTTTCAATGCTTTCGTACATTATGAAGGTTGGTCATTTGTCACCAACTCAATTAAGCTTCTTTAAGTCCATTCCCGAACAGGATTAATTGTCAAGCAAGTAACCTTAAAATATTATTTATCTTAAGTATTATGGATGTAAGGATAAGTCAATCGTCCTTACTTTAAGACATATGGTCTTGCTCCACCATGAGTCATAATCATTAAGTCCTTGTTTTCACTAAGCCATCCTCGACTTATGTTTTTCATTTAACTTGAAATACTAGTCTTGAAGACCAAAACCACTTTTATCCAAAATCAAAACCCTTTGCCTAAAACCAAATCATTTTGGAAGTAAGATTGACTCATAGGTATATTGATACCAAATCCTTCAAAACAGTATTCCAAAACCCGTAAAATTATTGAAAGACTATTTTCCCCTTTTACTTAATTTAGGGTCAAAACCCCTAAACTTTCAAAATAAGCTTCCTTTATTCAAAATCATCAAATATCTAGGTTCTAATACTCATTATAAGGTATTAAAATACCAAAGTAAGGTCTTTAATAACATTTCACTCAAAAGTCCTAAAACTTGACCGAAAGCTTCTAAGTTTGAAAATTGGGAAATTCTTTTCCATAAACTCTTTGATTCTAAAGGTTAATAATTCACTTGGAACCTTAGGACACTTAATTAAGTGTCAAAAACAATTTCCAACTCCCAAAAATAGTGCTGGTCGATTCTCCGTTCTTGGTTAATTTCACAAGTTCAAAATACTTATATACAATTCCTTTGTCTCTTAAAGCAAGATTTTATCCTTTCATGACTTAAACAATTATCAAAACCATTTTGGAGTCAATTTGAACATTTTAAGAGGGGTTTAAACCCAATAAAAATAGTTTTGGAAAAACAACACTTCCTTCTTGTTTTCATTTATCCTTAAAACACTTATTTCTTTAATTTCTAAGGCATCATTTGGCTAATTCAAAATATAACGCACGATTAAAATATTTCTCAAGTCTTTTCTAAAACCTTAACCAAAAATCATAGTTCCAAAAAAATTGTTCAAAACTAATTCATTTTCCTTTATGGATTTAACATTCATTTTCTCACTTAAGGATATTAAAATCGCTTAAGTTTCAAGGATTGGAGTTAAACTCCCATTTCCATTCACACTTGGCCAAAAGCCAATCACAACCAAAGTGAAGATTACACTTCACCAAATAATCTCACAATTATTCATACGCATCAACATATCGTGTTATATCGAATAATCACAATAATCAACTTATTTGCAATAACCAAGTATTAAATCCTCACTTTTATCCAATGATCAAAGTGATGGTTTTCAACATGCTATAAATCATTTTCCAATCAATCAATCACACCAATAAACATAAATCCAACAACAATTAACCAATACCATAATGTCATCATAAGGGACTAAATAAACAAAGCGGATAATCCTTGATTTAGGATTTTCCGACAACCAGATAAATAAAGCCATCTTCACATCCACCAATATGGTGTGAAGTGGTTCACTCCCCCCTTACCTCTTGTAGACAAGATAGGTTCATTTCCTTGGTTTTCAACAGTCAGTTTCCCTCAGAGCGGAGCTGCACAAAGCTAAACTCCAATGAATAACCCGACTAGATGTTCCAGTTTCCTCTAACGCCTTGTGATAGGTACAGATAACTCATGACAGCTCCCGAAAAATGTAAAACCTGCTTCCCCAAGCAAACACAATCACGACAACATCACAGAGAGGGAGTCAAAGCATTTTCAACAATCAGACAAATCAAACAGTAAATCATTCATCATCAAACACACACTCTAAGTTGATTTAAACACTTAATTTCACAAACAGTGTCACTTTCAATAGAAATCAGATTTGGACAAAAATAGTGCTCATCACCAATAATTGGGGAAAATGAGATTTTATTATAAAATTACTAAATCAGTTTGGTAAACATAAATTAACAGTCCCAATTGCAAAATAAAGAGTGATAAAATTAACTTAGGAAATCACTAATTCACAACCCCAATTGCACTAAAATAGAGTTAATATCACATTTGAGATTTAAAATCAAAATGTTAGGGTTTGAGGAATTGGGGTATTTGAAACTGAAACACTTTGGGTGGATTTTCACTTACCCAACAAGGAAGAAGAAGAGGTGGTGGTTACTAGGAGGTCCGACGAGGTGGCAGTGACTGAGGACGGTGGCAGGAGGCGTCACCGCGGTGGTGACCGTGATCCAAACGTGAAACAAGATAGATCCGCAAATACAAGTGACAAATTACAGTGCACGCTCGTCTTCTCTTCATCAGACGCGGCGGACAGGCGACCGGACGGCACACCCATGACGGAGACGGCACGCGTGGCTGTCGGAGGAAGAAGAAGAACCAAAAAAAAATGAAAGAAGTGTGAGGGGGAGGGTCCTGTACGCGTATAAGAGAGAGATAGGAGGAAAATTTCATTTTTTTTTCCTTTTCTTTTGGTTAGTATTAGGTAAAATGTGTGGTTGAAAATCGAAAATTAAATAGAGTAGCCTCTGAAAATAAATTCCTTTGAATCATATTATTTAAAATATTTTTCTAAACAAAGAATAATAGTGACAATAACGTAATATTATTATCTTGTAAGCGTGTATACACTGCAATAACACAAACACTCAGAAGCAGAGTACTGGTGGGGTGGAACTCGTAGGCTCTTGGAAGAAGAAGGAACCCAGATAACTTGGGCAATTTTCCGGAATAGATTTTTGGAAAAATATTTTCCATCTGACTTGAAGCATACAAAGGAACTTGAATTCTTACAATTGAAGCAGGGAGGAATGTCTATTGGAGAATACACTGCTAAGTTTGAGGAACTAGTAAATTTTTCTATGTATTACCAGCATCGCCCAGATGAGCGTTGGAAATGTGTGAAGTTTGAAGATGGACTTCGTCATGAGATACGAAGAGCGGTGGGACCGCTAGAAATTAGAGAATTTTCGGCATTAGTGAATAAGTGTCGCCTCATTAAGGGATATGAAAGAAACAAGGATGGGAAACATAAGTATTTTGGGCCTCAACAATTTAAGAAAGGAAATGAAGGATTCAGAAAGAAGCCGTATGCATGCCCCTAAGGGAACCAACGACCACCTCGGACTTACGGAGGAGGACCAAGCTATATATCTATGCCAAAGTGCTTGAAGTGTGGAAAGCCGCATGAGACAAGGTTTTGTACATTAAAGAATCCAGTATGTTTTCACTGTGGGAAGACAGGAAACTTTATAAAATACTGCAAGCAGCCCAAACCAGAACTGAATATGAACAATACTCGCTTAACTAGATCAATGACTAAAGGTAGAGTGTACACGATGGATGGAACTGAGGCAACCCAGTCCGATGATCAACAAGGTAAATGTCTCATAAAGGGTAAACTTTTAAACACACTGTATGACTCAGGTGCAACTCATTCATTTATTTCCTATGATTGTGTGAGACGATTAGATCTACCAATATCTCCCCTCCCTTTTGACTTGATAATTTCGACTCCTACAAATAAGCCCATTGTTACTACCCAAGCTTTTTTAAATTGTTTAATTACTCTTGAAAATAGGAATTTCATGGTAAATTTGATTTGTTTACCACTATATAATTTGGATATAATTTTAGAGATGGATTGGTTATCTTCCAATCATGTCCTATTAGATTGTTCGGAAAAAAACATTGATTTTTCCGAATCCCGAGGATCCTAGATTTTTAACTGCCAACCAAATTCAAGCTTCTTTAAAGGAAGGAGCTCAGGGATACATGCTACCATCTTCTTTGAAAGTTGAAGAGGAATTCGACTTAACAAAGGTGCCAGTTGTCAAGGAAATTTCATAAAGTAAAATTTTTGGGACATGTTATTTCAAAGGAAGGAATATCTGTTGACCCAGCTAAAGTTGAAGCAGTGTTGCAGTAGGAACGTTCGAAGATAGTGAGGGAAGTTCATAGTTTCTTAGGATTGGCAGGATACTACAGAAGGTTTATTGAAGGATTTTGTCGAATAGCATTACCTTTAACCAGGCTCACTCGGAAAGGACAAACATTTGAATGGACTTAAAGGTGTGAAAGGAGTTTTCAAGAACTAAAGCAAAGACTAACAACATCACCAGTGCTAGTGTTGCTAGATCAAAATGGGCATTTTGAAGTATATTGTGATGCCTCTAAGCAAGGGTTGGGTTGTGTACTTATCCAAGAAAGAAAAGTAGTGGCTTATGCTTCTAGACAGCTGATGCCACATGAGGAAAATTATCCAGCACATGATTTAGAGTTGGCTGTAGTGGTGTTTGCATTAAAGATTTGGCGACACTATCTCTATGGATCTAGATTTGCTGTTTTTAGTGATCACAAGAGTTTGAAATATTTATTTGACCAGAAAGAATTAAATATGAGACAAAGGAGATGAATGGAATTTTTAAAAGATTACAATATTGAATTACAATACCATCCAGGAAAAGCAAATGTGGTGGCTGATGCATTAAGTAGAAAATTTCTACATGTGTCAGCAATGATGATCAAAGAAATTGAGTTGTTGGAAAAATTCAAAGATTTAAATATGACGATCGAAATGACGTCAGATCGACTCCGACTAAGCATGATCAAGGTCACAAGTGGATTACAAGAACAAATTCGGACTGCTCAACAGATTGATCAATATCTGCAGAAGATAAAGAAATTGATAGATGAGGGAAAAAATGTTAATTTCACAATACGAATAGATGAAGTAATAAAGTTTAGGAATAGAATCTGCATTCCTAACGATCCAATCCTTAAGAAGCAGATTATGGATGAAGCACATTAGAGTAAGTTAAGTATACACCCTGGTGCAACCAAAATGTATTAAGATCTTAAGAAAATGTTTTGGCCCAAAATGAAGAAAGAAATAGCACAATATGTAGCTTCTTGCCTGATCTATCAAGAGGCCAAAATCGAGCATCAAAAACCAGCAAGAATGTTCCAACCATTAGGTATTCTTGAGTGGAAATGGGATAGTGTATCAATGGATTTTGTTGTAGGATTACCAAGGACCCCTAATGAACATGACTCGATTTGGGTAATTGTGGATAGACTAACGAAGTCCGTGCACTTCTTACCTATAAATATGAGGTATTCGCTAGAAAGATTTACACAGTTATATATCCAGGAAATAATAAGATTGCACGAAATCCCATCAAGTATAACATCTGACAGAGACCCCAGATTCACTTCGAGATTTTGGGAAAGCTTACATAGGGCTCTTGTGACAAAGCTCCAACTAAGTTCAACATATCATCCACAGACAGATGGGCAGTCAGAAAGAACAATTCAATCGTTGGAGGATCTATTAAGAGCCTGTGTTCTGGAACATTCTGGAAGCTGGGATCAATTCTTATCAATGATTGAATTCATTTACAACAACAGTTACCATTCCAGTATTGGGATGGCTCCCTTTGAAGCTCTATATGGACAGAAGTGTAGAACTCCACTGTGCTGGTATGAAAATGGCGAGAATCTCATCCTTGGACCAGATGTAGTACAACAAACTACAGAAAATGTGAAAATTATTCACGAAAAGATGAAAATGGCATAGAGTAGACAAAAGAGCTACTCTGACAAAAGAAGGAGACCTCTAGAATTTCAGGAAGGTGATCATGTATTTTTGAAAGTCACTCCAACGACTGGGGTTGGTAGAGCAATAAAATATCGGAAACTCACTCCTCATTTTATTGAACCATATCAAATTCTTCGAAAGATAGGTCCTGTGGCCTATCATATTGCTTTACCACCTTTTCTTTCTAATCTCCATAAAGTTTTTCATGTCTCACAATTAAGAAAATATATTTCCGATCCTTCTCATGTTATTAAGCCTGATACAGTAGAGATAAAAGAAAACCAAACTTGTGAGACAATACCGGTGAGGATCGAGGACATGAGGATAAAATAATTGAGAGGCAAACAAATTTCACTAGTTAAGATTATATGGGATGAGACCACTGGAGATGCTACTTGGGAACTACATGATAAAATAATGGAACAATATCCACATCTCTTATAGGAATAAAGTTTGGCAAATTTCAAGGACAAAATTTTTATAAATGGGGGAGAGTTGTTGTAAAAGCTTGATTTTTAATTACACTGTTTAACCGGTTAAAATATAATTAATTATATTTTAATCTAAGAGTTAGAAAGTGATTTTGAATAAAATAAAAATCATATTCATAGTCTCTCTTATGGTAGAATGTTACGGTGAAAATTTGGGTTGAAAATTCAAACGAAACCCAGTCTGCGTTTTCACTGACATTAAGATTTTACTGAGAAGAAACCCTAATTTCGACTCTTGAATGAAACCATTAGGTTTTATATTTTGTTCCGGAGTATTTTCCAAGTTTCTAAAAAATTCATTAGGAATGAAATAACAATAATTTTATTCGGGCGTAATCTTTAAGAAAACACGTAAAACCTAAGTCGGGGGATAAGTCGGGTAAAAGACGGAGTCGATTATAGAGCTGAGGTATTATGAGAGATTAATGTAGAATAGAGGACAAGGAGTCCGACATTAAATTTTAGTAATCGGGAATTTTCAAGTGAAATGACCAAAATACCCCTAATCTTAACCTAACCGATGTTGAGTTAAATTTTAACCATGGTTAAGGAACCAAGGTTAATTATTGTGGACCAAAATCAGCCACACCCTTCATCAATTCTTGGCCACATGATTTTAACCATAGTTAGTAAAATAACCCTAGTTAAGTTAATTATTAACCATAGTTAACTATTATATTATTTAATATTCACAAAACCCATTAATTTAAATCCTAAGAACCGAACAAAGCCTAAGATCTACCTTATAAAATAACCCCAAAACCGCAGCCATGCCCTCCCCATTTTCTCTCTTCATCTTCTTCATTTTCTTCATTTGCTTCACAAAAACACCATTGTTTCTTAAGAGCTAAGTTACCATTTTTGTTGAAGAACTTGCCAAGATCATCATCCTTTCTTCATCTTCTTCACACTCTTGAGGTAACATGATCATCTCCTCTCTTTTTTTTAAGCTCTTGTTCTTCATATTTCATGGTTTTCCATTTCTAGATCTAGAACTTTATATAATTTTATAAAATTGTAGAAAAATCATAAAAAAGTGAAACCAATTTCTATGATATAGTTATTATCTCTACTTTCATTATCCAAGAGCTTGTAATCAAAAACATTTTTCCTTCCATAATATCTATTGTTGACCGAAAACCTCTAGGAAAATGGGTTTGAGGTTTTGTTTTGTTTTGTTTTTTTTAGAAAGTTAGTACTTGATTTAAGTTCTATAATACTTGTATAGCCTATATCCAAGAGCTTAAGCCCAACTAAATTTTCTAACCTATTTATTCTATTAATGCCGAAACCATAACAAGAAAGGGTTGAAAAGTTTTTGTTTGATTTGTGAAATCTATTGCTTGATTCATGCTCCCTAATAATCTAAGATCATTTGTAACATCTCGATTTTTCGACTTTCTAACATCGAAAATTATATAATATGTTTATATTTTTATCTGAGACTTAGAAAAGTGATTTTGGGAAAACCAAAGTCATATTCATATTATACTTATTTTTATATGTATACGGTGAAATTTTGGGTTTAAAATTCAGACAGAAATCGATCTGCGTTTTTATCGACAGTATAATTTTATACCTTCAAATAACCCTAATTTGACCCGAAACTAAAATTTGTAGAATTTTTTATATTTTGTCCGTGAGGAATTCTACTTTTCAAATTTATGATCAGAAATGACAAATTATGTTTAATCGGATGATTTTTGGTAAAAGTTCAGACGAAAAACAGTCGGTGTTTTCACTGAAAGTAAGATTTTAATGATCAGAAAACCTAATTTTGATTCATGAACAAAATGGTTTATGTTTAAATCATGTTTCCAACGAGTTTGGATATTTTGAGATTTTTCGGTCGAAAATCAGACAGAAACCCTAATCGGGTAATCGACGGAGCCGAGAACGGACGTGCAGAGACAAAAGCCGACATTCAATGGATGAAGAAGTGATGACTCATAAGGGTAAGTCATATAGGTGACTCACAATTGTCATGATTGCTTTTGAGGTGAAATTACTATAATGTCCCTAAGTTGTTATTTTATCACCAAAATGCCATTATGTAAGATTACCATTTTGTCCCTCAAAATTCATGCTTGGACCTTTTTGCCCCTAGTTGGCACGACCAAACCCCTCCAAATGAGCCCATTCTCACTTCTATTTAAGGCCTTCATCATCTTCATCATGAAGCTTTCACCATTTTTACAAAAACTCTAAGTTTCCACAAGCTTACTTTGTGAAACAACTTGGTGATTCCTTGCCCATTTTTCAATTCCAAGAGGTAATCCATGTTCCTCATCATCATTTAACTATATGTTCTTCATATATTTTCATGCTTCAATGCCTTATTCAATTTTTTCAATTCTTAGATCTAGAAGTTTGAAAATCCATAGAAAATCATAGAAAAATCCTAAAAATGTGAAACAAATTTCTATGATCTTGTATTCATGCATATAATATAGATCCAAGAGTTTGAATCAAACAAAAGTTTCCTCCTCACTCTTCCTAAAGAGGCCGAAACCTTATTTTTGGGTGGAGGAGATTTTGTTTATTTTCTTTAACAAGTGAACTTGGATTTCATCCTTCCATATCATGTATATGATAGATCCAAAGTGTTGTATCAAAATAAATTCTCTAGCCTAATTTTCATGTCATGGACGAAACCTCACTCTTTGTGGAGTTAGAGGGTTTTGTTTCATTTGTTGTGTTTTGATTCTTAATCAGGTGTCGTAAGTATTTAGGATCATTAATCCAATGAATTAATAATTTTAGAAATTTTAAGCCACAAAAACCTCTTAAGGCCGTGACCTATCATTAGGGAATAGGTTATTTTATTTGCTTGTTTGTAATTGGTTGATTGTGGTTGTTGAAGGTTGAGTGTATTGATTATATGTGAGTCGTGAAACCGGAGTTTGACGTACGTTTGAGGAAGGAGATCGGAAGATAAATTATTCAAGAGGTAAGAGGGGATTGCCTGAGGGATTTTTCCGATGACTACTTGCTATCTGTGTTGGTCTATATGATTTATCTGTGGTTGCGGTGTTTGGTTTGTGGTTGTGGTATTTGATTACAGTTGCTTTATTTATTTGTGTATGGTTATCTGTATTTAATTATATTTGGAGTTATATATTATGATGTTGTGATGCATGATCTACCTAGGAAAATTGTTATGATGATGTTGATTGTTGTTTGAGAAGCCTGACAGTGGTCAGTGACCAATCAATTAATCAGATAAAACCTTTAAGAAGACTTTACGAGGAATATTCAATAGTTAATTGACAAATATTGGAAGATATTATGATTTAAATAATTATTTTAGAAAATAAGGATTATTTGAAAATATTATTATTTTAATGATTTATTAGTGTAAAAGTAATTTATGAGTCACGGTGAGGGTGTAACCGTGAAATTATTTTTGTACTACTAATTTTTACGTAAGAAATTCCGTAATATTATAAAAATATATTTTATGAAATTAATCTTCGAAAATAACTCAATTATGATTTTATAAAATTATTTAAGTGGAAAGAGCTAAGATTTGGCTTAAATGACTTGAAAAATGTTTAACGACGGCAATTTGGAAAAGTATCGACGACAAGTTTTTCTAAAATGGCAGTACGTATTTTAAACTAAGTTTGAGCCTCAATGACTCTCTTTTTGAAACCTGAAGTTTTCAAAAAAGATTTTAGTAACTGTTGGTTTTATGAAAGAATTACCCAGTTGAAATGATTTTCCAAAATCAAGTTTAACGTATACAGGTAGTGATTTTGAACATAGTAACCGAGACTTGGAGTACTAGTGTTCTTGCGGTGTTTTGGACTGCGTGTCCTATGGACTTTGTGTCCTGATTTCGATGTAAATAATGTTATCCAAAGTGAATATTGTTTTCTATTACGACAAACCTAAGCCTGGTGCATTGGTCTAGGGGTTTCGTGATTGAGAACTCGGACTTGAGGTCCTGTGTTATTAATGAAAGTTTTAATATGTTTAAAACTATGGCTGGTCGTAAGCTTTTGAGCTTCGACAAGGAAAGATTGAACATCAAGAAAAATGACTAGAACAAAATGTTTTACATGCATGTTAGGCAGACGTGCCTATTTGTAAATCATAATATCATGGTGATATTCATGAATCGACGCATCATTGTGCCCTGGTTGGACAATGAAAATACATATTCGGTGATCACCGCTCCTTAAACTGGACAGTATGCTATGGTATCCATATTCGGTGATCGCCATGTCTTGTGTTGGACAGTGTGCTATGGGTTTGGCTTCATGCCTTTGCCTGTGTGGCTAATGAGCTTGATCAACTCACCTCGTAGTTGGGATATCTCATGAGATTAAGTATGAAATTAGATGACGAATATGAGGTCTTCATGCATAGTTTTTCAAATAATGATGTTTGGGGTATGAAACCCACTGAGAAACTATTTGTCTTATTATGATTGTTTAGGTTGTTATAAACATGTATATGTATATATGTTTTCATTGGTGTCGCACATGTAGTTATCTTGTTAAATCCATATATTGGTTTCTCACTCTTGCATTATTTCTGTTGGAATGTTCCTGTTGTGCTCTATATTGGGGAAATCCAGATGAACCGCTCAAGGGATATGATGTATACAAGAAAAAGGTTCCTTAGTTTGGGACATGCCGATGTTATTTTGCTAATATTATGTTTGTCTTTTAGGTGCGACCAGCTTAGGTTTTGATTTATATTATGTTTTGGAAGAACCTATACTTAGTAAGGTCTTGATGTGTAAACAATTATGATGCAGTATAGTTACATGAGGATATATTTATGTATCTATCCATATATGGTCGTGTTTGCGTTGTTGTGGAAACAATCGAAAAGAAAAAAGAAAAGGGAAAAATTTTGTCACCATTTTGAGGAATGTTAATAACTTAAGAAAATATTATTTTCCGAAAGCAACCAGTGAAATAAAGTTTTATTTTTCACAACGAGTTAACGGGTAACCATATGATGACCCAGGTTAGGGCATCACATCATGTATCTAAATGATTATGTTGATTTGAAAATCCTAGCCTATTTTCACTCATGACACCGAAACCCTAACCAAAGTGGTTAGAGGATTTTATTTCATATTTTAGAATGGTAACAATTAATCTATGCTAGTTAATACTATAGGAACTAGACTCCAAAAGATTGGAATGAGAAATGAACCCTAACCCTATTTTAAATTAAGTGGCCGAACCTAGCTATTCTAGGATTTAGGGTGATTTTGTTGATTAATTTGTTATTATGTTGTTTGGTTGAAGGAGGAATTGGTAACATGTGGTGTGATGACGAGGAACGTCGAATTCGGGATACTGGTGATAACTCAGGTGGGGGAAAGGATCACTCTGTCGTCGGAATCGATAATTAAGTAGTATATTATATAGTAATTGTGTAGGGCGACCTAAACCCTACTAGTAGTTGAGTAATCGATAAGACCAAAATCACATTGGAAACCTTTTCTGTAAAACCAATGGTGACTCGGGGATAGTAGGTTTATCGACATTAGGTTGATTTTAAGTATTTGATGATGTCTGAGTTTATGTTGTTGAATTTACTGTGATACACTGGTTGAGATATTCCATTGCATGTGACGTATTATTTTTTGTGTTTGAATATTTTCTAATATTGTATTATGCATGATCTACCTGGTTTTAATGTGCTTAGTGGATTTTAGGCAAATATATATGTTGTTTGGGAGATATTTGTTTGTTTGGGGGGGGGGGGATAAGTTGTGACTTAGAGGTGCCTAGCCTAAACTAATTATTTCAGAGAGGAGTGGTGACATAGAACATGTGTTCAGGTTTTGATGAAAGGTTAAGGCACTAGGTTGTTATTAATGTGGCTCGGTGAGGTTCGTGTATTTGCATTGTTGTTGACAATCATGTGTTGGGAACACGCGAGGTCAGAGTATCCGATCATGGGTACAGGATGTCATGGGTCACTACAAAAAAAACACGACTTACCAACGGAAAAAACCCATCGGAAATAAAGAAATTCCGTCGGAAAACTACATTACCGACGGAATTTTCGACGAACACGGTTCCGTCGGTAATAGGCGCGTAGGAAAGCCTTTCCGACGGATCAAGTTCGTCCGTCGGAAATTTTCGACGGCCTTAACCATGGGAAAACTTGCCACACAGAACCCCTAATTACCAACGGCAATTCCGTCAGTAACTCTCTGTGGACGTTACCGACGGAAAATTCTATAAAAAATGTAACCAACAGTTACCGACGGAAATATCCGTCGGAAACAAGGTTTTTTTATTTTTTATTTATTTTGTTTTATATTAATAATTAGTTATTAATTATTTGTATTAGAATTTATATATTCAATATTAAATATTATATTATATTTATTAATTATTATTGTATTTTATTTTAATTAATTATAATTTATTTATTATAGTTTATTTTAATTAAATATTATTATATTATCAATTACAAAACAAAACTGAAATTAAAAATAAAATTTAAAAAGCATATTAAATTAAAATTAATATAAAACAAAAACAAACTCAACATATAATCCATAAATAAAATATTTGTCTATCTACAAATCTCTAGTACACCTATAACTATCCTAATACCCATCACCATAATATCCGTCATCGTCGTCCTGTCGGGGGGAGTCTGCCAGCGTCACATTACCATCAAGCTGCTGCTCAGTAGACAGACCGTCATCATGCGGCTGCGGTAGTGGATCAATAGTAGTAGTGGAGGGCTGGGGCCGGGTGGCATGGAGGACCCCCTGCAGAGCGATGCGCCTATCTGGTGGGAGGAAATCGAGCACAACGGTCATGACCGTAGAGAATGTCTCCTTATGTTGCATGATACGCTCGTTCGTCTCCCTTTACTGCTGCACCTCCTGCCTCAGTCGATGCACCTCCTCCGTGTCATGTGAGCCGGAGGATGTAGGCTCCCTAATGGTCATGCTCTGCGTCGACCGCCGACAAATTGACATGGCTAGGGTCGCAGCACCGTAAATTCGTCCCTTGTTCTTCCCACCCACCACATCCATCCAGGCCTGGGTCTGTAGTCGCTCAACCTCGACAGGGTCTAGCTGAGAAGGATCTGAGGCACTAGAGCAGGAGATAGCCTCAGATGCTACCAGACTAAACCTGGCGTTGTACTCCGCCTGCGATCAATACATTACAATCAATATGTATTAAACCATATATATATATATATATGTATAATAATTACCAATAGTTTAAATATAAAAAAACATTTTAGCTCACCAATGTCTGGCTCGACCTTTCATCAACAAACTCGTCGGTGTCCGAGCGAATATGTGTTTGCTCAAAGACCGTAGGGACATCAATGGATCGAGCTAGCCCTCCTGCCTGCAACTGACACATCAATAAATCAATTAGTTATAAAGCAAATTTTTAATAAAAATATACAGTTTATAAATAATGTTATTTATATATGCATACCATGTAAATGGCATGCTACATGTGGCTAATAGAACCACCAGTGTGCATGCTCCCGCTCTTCTCGAAAGCTCGATTTCTCTTCGTCGGTTCACACTTCAGCTTGTAAGCTGGAGTGTCCCAGTACACACATAGTTGGGCCCGGATGTTGGGCCCGATGTAATCCGGACGTATCCAGCTCTCCCTACGCTCCCGGAGCATGTCCCTCAGTCGAGTAGCTGCTTGGTCGTCAAAGATAGCATGTATCTCTGAGGTATGCTCCGGTAACCAGTGCACAAGTTCCTGTTAACAAAGAAAAAAATAATAATAACATTATACAAAAGAATATATAAAATAAATGGAAAACAACATGAACTAATAAACAAGAACTTTCCCTGAATCGTCTGAAGATACGATCCCGATCCTCCCCGGGGATCACACCCCATGATGTCCAAAAGCGACAATACTGTGCCTTGATGGGGAAGGTAACGTGCATCGATCCCACTTTCAATGGGATGAAGCTGAAAAATTCATAATTTTATTAAATCAACAATATGATAACCAACAAATATATGCTTATTAAATAGTATTTATTTTTAAAGAACATAAAATTAAATTAAACTTATGATCTAAAAACAGGACAGATCCATGATCGATCCTCAGGTGTGGGAACCTAGGCCCACTCAGGCAAGTCCTCAGTCGCGGTCAACTGTTGCACAGACGATGATGATGGTATAGCCGTGTCGTGACCGTATGCGGCCCCGGATGATGAGGATGGAATGGTCGTGTCCGGCTGTGGCATCATCCCAGGAGTCGGCATAAATGATAATCTTGCTGGGTGTGTGGCCGGCGCAGTCGATGATGATGCCGGTGCTGGGTGTGGGTGTGGTGTGGGTCCAGTATGGGACGATGAGTAGCCAGCTAATGCGCGTCGTGGCACAAAGCGAGTGGAGGTCTGGACATGGGTGGAGGGTGGGTTAGTGTGGGTTGGGGATAGTGTAGTATGGGTAGGGGATGTTGTAGTATGGATCAGTGAGGGCATAGAATGGGTGGGGGATGGTGTAGAATGGGTGGGGGAGGCTCCTATAGGTGGCAATAGGGTAGGTGTGGTAGGGATGTGGGTGGGTGCGGAGGGACCTCCAGGAATGCGAGCAAGCACCTGGGACTTCATGGTGTATCATCCCCGCTTAGCCTTCCCCTTCCCCTTATCACCGCTAGGCGGTGGGGGGCGGGGCGGCTGTCCTCCTGATGTTGACATATCTATTTTTATAGCACAATTACAAATCAGTGTAAAAATAATAAGTAATCGACATTTAATAGTCTAATCTAGGCAACTATTTTGATAGAACAATAGTTGTCAAGTCTTACATTATATTTCATAAGCAAATATTTAAAATACAATAAAAATAAAATAATAGTAAACTTCATATTCAGACTCGGTATCGTCATCTGATTGTATGTCTTACTCTTCTTCTTCTTGCATTGAGTCATCACTTTGGATTTCTTCCTCTGATGATGTATGCATGGATTCCTGATTACCAATGACCTCTTCTTCCCCTTCATTTGTAGATCCCAACATGCCAGTAATAAGATTGACCTCAATTACTTCATTGACATGTGACGATTCATCCTTCTGGAATGGTGTCTTATCCTCTGTATCGTCAATTTCTATGCGACCCCTAGGCTTGGTAGTGACTGCAACACACCAACCTCATTTGTCTGTTCTCATTGATGGATAAGGGACATAATAAACTTGTCTTGCATTCTGAGCAATTATAAACGGATCAAACTGTTGATATCTTCTATCCATGCTAATGTCCACAGTTCCATACTTGGGATCCACTTTTGTGCCTGTCCTCGATGGATCAAAACAGTTATAATAAAATAAGACTACTTTTTTAGGATAAGTAGTAGTATTGTATCGTAACTCGTATATGTCTTTTATGACCCCATAAAAATCACCAGTACCTTCACCCTGTACGAGAACCCTGCTATTAAATGTCTTTTTGCCCACATTCCATTCATCTGTGTGGAATTTGTACCCATTAACAAAGTATGTATGCCATGATGTAATACAGCTATAGGGCTCATACACTAAATCTTCCAAGTGTTGATTAGTCATGCTTAACGGTTGTTGATACACTTAAGAAAAGGTAAGTCATATTAAATAATTACTTTTTTCAAGAGGCAAAATTAAGCTTAATATAGTGTTTGCATCGTCATATTACACTTACTTGTTGCTTGAACCATTCAGGAAAATCTGCATGTGTACGAGCAGAATCATCTTGTTCACTTAATTGATTAATTTGAAGGAACACACTGACAAATAAAATGTGTACTATATGTTAAAGGACAAATTATAAGAACATATGATACATTATTTCAAAAATAGGTCGTTAAGACTTACTCATGGTATGGTTTCACCTCTGTGCAATTTATCAAGACATGTACATGGGCCGATGGCAACCAGTAAATAAGCTCCTTGCCAGCATGACGGTCAGGAAGTTTAAATACGGATAGCATATAAGGATACCTGGCATTATCAACATCTACCTCGTTCCTAACATGTCTTGGTGCCAACATAAAGTTGTTGAATTAGTGGGAACAGAAATAGGTTGTCTCACGGTGTAAGTAAGATGCACAGATTGATCCTTCCACCCTAGCCTTGTTTTTAACTGATCGTTTAAAGTCACCCATGAATCTAAGTAATATAATAAAATTACGTTTCAAACGGATACTTCCACCTATATTGTATTGGTCCACCAAGCCTCGCTTCATATGCAAGATGGCAGGGAGATGTTCCATTGAGTCAAAAAATCCTAGGGGAAAAACCCTCTCCATCTTGTACAGAATTATTGGAATGTTTTCTTCCATCTTCGTCAGATCATCCGCTCTTAAAGTTGCAGAGCATATATCTTTAAAGAAATGACTAATTTATGTAAGCGGGTACGAAACATGTTGGGGCAGCAAGCCGAAAGCAATTGGAAGAAAAAAGTCCATGAATACATGACAATCACGACTTTTCTTTCCATGAAGCCTCCCTGTTCTTACATTAGCACATCATGCCAAATTATAGGAATAACCATCAGGGGTCCTAAGGTCTTTTAACCACCAACAAATTGACTTCGCTTCATCGGCGGTTAAAGTGTAACAAACTTTTGGTTTGACCTTTTTTCCATTAGACTGCGGCTTCAGCTCCAAATCCTTTCGTCTACAGTACATAGCTATGTCCATCCTTGCCTTCTCATTGTCCTTCGTCTTTCCAGACACATTCATAACCGTGTTAAAAATGTTGTCAAAGAAATTATCTCAATATGCATCACATCAAGGCTATGTCTTAACAGATTATCCTTCCAATGCGGTAGTTCCCAAAAAATACTTTTTTTTGTCCAGTTATGCCATTCTCCATACCCGGGTAATTTTGACACACCTGCTTCAGTGGCTTTAGGAAGATCTCTAACCCGACCCCATATTTGTTCAGGAGTCAACAAAGGCGGTGGACCTTCCTCTTCTGCCTGATTCTTTTTGAATGCTTGGATGTTTCTTCGAAAGGGATGGTCGGGATCTAAGAACCGATGATGAGAATCAAACCAGGAATTTTTGCCACCATATCTAAGGGTAAAAGCCTTTCCATGTTCCATGCAATGCGGGCACGCCAATTTACCGTGGGTCCCCCAACCAGAGAGCATGACATATGCAGGAAAATCATTGATAGTCCACATCAGTGATCCCCTCATCATAAAGTTTCACTTCTTTGAAATGTCATAAGTCAACACACCATCCCACAACTTCTTCAGATCATGGATCAAAGGTTGCAAATACACATCTATCCCAGCCTTCGGATTAGATGGTCCCAATATGAGACAAGTCAGAAACATATATGGTTTTGACATGCACATCTCGGCAGGAAGATTGTACGGCATAACAATCACTGGCCAACATGAATACGGTGAGGCTAACGCCTAAATGTACGGGGTAAAACCATCTGAACACAGCCCAAGTCTCACATTCCGAGGATCTACTGCAAAATCAGGATGAACCTGATCGAAGTGCTTCCAAGCTTCACCATCAGAAGGGTGGCGTATGATGCCCGGAATTCTTCTATTTTCATTATGCCACCTCATTTGTTCCATAGTTTGTGTTGATGCAAACAGTCTCTGCATCCTTGGAATTATTGGCAGATAGAACATTGCCTTCGCAGGAACTGGTTTCCTCTTACAATGGTCACTACTTTGAACGTAGTACCTGGGTGTCTGACAAAATTTACATTCTTCCAACGCAGTCATTTGTGCCAGACTGACTACCATAATATAGCATGCACCCATTTTGACAACAATCAATCCTCTTAGCCCCCAATCCTAGTTTCGACACCAACCGCTTCGCATCATAATAACTTTTTGGCAACAACTCTTTGAAGGGTGTCACATCTTGAAGCATTTACAAAAAGAACTCAAAACACTGCTCTGGGACATTCCAATTGGACTTGCAAGCTAGAAGCCTAACACAAATTGATAATTTTGAATCTGACGCCCCTTCAAACAATGGCTTATTTGTATCTAACAATAGATTGTAGAATCTCCGTGTCGATTCATTAGGAGGCTCTTCCATGTCATCAGACTCATCTGCCTCAAAATTCCCATGTTGCCCAAGACAATCATCAACCATCATATGCATTGACTGGAGTTGTTCGACATATTCATCGTCGTAGCCACTTCCTGATGCACCCATTTCAAGATCGTCACCACCGACTTCATTCAAATCAATATCCGGCAACTCCTCACCATGATCAGTCCATATCCAATAATTAGGCTTCAACCCACGTCTGTATAGGTGTAACTTCACGTCATCATCACTCAAAACTGCCATACAATTGCACTTTGTGCACGGACATCTAATCCCCCCTCTTCGGCATAATCACATTCTTGCTTTGCTTTGGATATAAACTCGTCAACTCTAGCTACAAATGATTGTTTCAGTTGGCTCCCAGACTCGTTCATATCATACACCCAACTACGGTTCGAGGGATAATATTCTATCCTTCTGCATTTTCAGATAAATTGAAGTATTTTTAAACATGATACTATGACCCCGAATCGTTCCCTTTCCTTAAAAGGTGTGGCCCTATCCCATTCGAGGAAAAAAAATTTCATCACTGTAGTATACTAGTTACTCATCACTTCTCATGCCTTATAGCTAACGAAATTTCGGCAACATCTCCCATCGGTCTCCAAGTACACGACTTGACCGCGGTGAAATACAACAATCAAGTATGGACCCGGAGAACAAAAGAAAATGCTTTGACTCGAAATTTGATCAACTATTTCACAAATGACAATCATCGAGTAACTAGTATATTAGTGGAGCAAAAGTTTCTTACCAAACTGTCCCAATTGGACAATTCAAGATTCAATAAAATGAGCGATACCATGACCACGAGTACACATGCTCGATAATATTGAACCTTGAACGGGAAACTACGATATTTCTCAATTACGTATAATAATTCTACTCTAACAAAACAAAAAAAAACTTTAAGTAACATGGTTAATTTGCATAAAGTTTGACATTATTAGCAAACAATCAAAAACATCATTAAGCAACCATTTTATTGAATAGTAACTAATGTTTTATTAATTTTTTATGTTTTAAATTAATTTTAATTAACAAAACATTTTATTGAATTAGTTAATTACTTATGTTTGTTTACTTGACTTTTTATATATCAAGTTTTAAAATCTATTATTAGTATATTAGTTAATTGTTTGCAATAATTGTTACTAACAATTTTTTTAAAAAAAATAATTTTTTTAAATATTTTGTTATTCTTCCCACTTATTACATTACTTTACTATTTAAAATCCTATGATGTTAATTACTTAAATAATAATTAGTCATTCTTCCCATAAGACTGATTTATTCAAATATGACATTTTAAAATAATAATTAATTACTTTATTTTAAATTAATGATTTTAATAATTAACTTCTTCACTAATATCAATTATTACATAACAAATAACTAATTACTCATTATTATGTAACTATTTTATTGATCAATTCAACAATAACTACGTACAAAGATCACGATCACGCTTAACCGATCACTATGAGCTACTGCCAAATCTGCTCATTACTGCCGAATTCTATTTAATTAAATTCTTAAGTATTATTTAATCACTCCATTATTTATGTACAAATAATCCCGAACACGATTATAATGGATCACCATCCCTAAGTCGAATTAGCTAGCTTCATCAATACTGCTGCAAGTATGTGTGGGAGGAAAATGATTTTACCGGCTAGATATATACTACAACAAATTAGACAAATCAAATTTATACAATTTCTTTAGCATGCATTGAACAGTTATAATTAATATCCAAAAATAGAAAAACCCAAGTACCTCCGACGGCTGGAAACTGCTCTATGCAACGGTGGTGATGGTGGCTAGTCTCACCCTCTGGTAGCCCTCAAAACAAAGAGCACAACAACAACAAAATAAATTAGATTCACCAAATTCCAGTCATCACAAAGCCAACAAAACACAAAAAAAAATATTAACCTTAATCAACATTAATTATAATTAATTAATAAACCCAATTTTTTTAAATAAATAGTAATAAAATTAAATAGGTAAAAAATTAGGAGGATACCTAAACAGTGTGGTGGTGGTTCTGGTGGTGGTGGTGGTGGTTTCAATAGTGATGGTGGTTCCAATGGTGGTGGTGGTGGTTTTCCGTCGGAATGTGGGTTGCTGGTGGGAATGGATGGGAGGAGAAGGAGAAGGTGGGTTTTGTTGAGTCACCGGCAAGTGTACCGGGTCGTCGCAAGTAATAAAATAACATGGTAAGTAATTACCGAGGTCGAACACAAGGATTGGGCTACCAATTCAACTAATTTGCGAGAAGTTTGATACGTTTGGTCAAGTAAGGCGAGTGGTTGAGGGAGAGAGAATATAAGGTCGCAATCTAAATTAACAAATCTAATAAATTAATTTACTAAAAATCTGAAATTAAAATGTCCAAGGTCACAAATCCACCTACCCAATCATGTATACCCAAGTGATGATGAATTCCTCCCTAAGTTCAATTACAATGTCAACCGGGACCCCCAAATTCTCCTAAATCCACTATCGTGCTCATTAGGACGTATTCGAAGATTGGATTAATTACTTACTAGGTCTCATAATCCTAATCATCAAACTCTGTTAATTCTTGTTCCCTATAAGGTTGCACTAATCTCCTACTCACTCTCGTGCAATATTCAATTAGTGATCCCAATTCAAGTTCTAAAATGTGAATCGCCGATCAGCCTCAACACGTTTAACTAGTCAATCACGCAATACATATGATCAACACAATCAAATCAGAATTGGAAAACATTAATTGAGATAAGGGAGAAAAACATACATCACATGGAATCTATACTGCCATGGGAGGCTTCATTGATCCCTCAGACGAGGGGATTAGTTCCTCATACTCATAGACAAACAATAGGACATAACCACCATAGTAAAATAAAAAGAAAAAGAAGAAGGGAGACGCAGCTCCAAAGAGACAAGAAATTGGCCTAAACGCTACTCTATACAAGTGGAAAAATACTAGGATTCAGATCCCCCCAAAAGAAGCTCCCCCTTCTGATCTGAAACAGCCTTTAAATAGGGATTCTGATTCTTGCCCGCTCGCGGGGCGAACAATCTTTCACGAGGCGAATTTTAGTTTTGGCGCGCATTCAAATTGGACTCTCGCAAGGCGAGAGTCTGTTCGCGAGGCGAGTCTTCAAACCTTAATCTGTCACAGCCGTGACCTTCATCACGACTAGGCCGTGATGGTCTCTGTCTTCCAGGGTCTTCATACTCTCGCGGAGCGAGAAGCCTCTCGCGTGGCGAGCCAGAATTGATGACTGTTGCTGTTTTGCTGATCTTCAGGCTCGCATGGCGAGCATCCACTCGCGAGGCGAGTACCTCCAGAATGGAAATTTCCACTGTTTTCTTGACTCGAAGTGCTTCCTTGACTCTTGGAGCTTCACTTCTAACCTGAAACAATTAAAAAAGAAACAAAAAACGTAATTCTACTCAAAATAGACTAAAAACTACGAAAATTGCCTAGAACGAGTCAAAGTCTACTTAGGAGCAAAACAAGGCTAAATTTGGGCGAAAACGAGGTTGAACTCGAATAATTAGCACAAAAACCATAGTCCATCTAGTTATAAAACTAGATAAGCCAGAGGCTTATCAAGTTTCCAGTGGTGGTTGAAGGTGGTGGTTCGCGGTGGACGTTAGCGCAGCTAAGACGTCAGAACCAAAGAGAGAGGAGAAGAGAAAAGGATAGGAGAAAGGGGTGGAAGCAGTGGTGGTGTTTTCAAGTCACGAACGGAGGCGGTGACGGTGGTGTTCGGTGGCGGCGATGGTGGTACACAATGAAGGAAACAGAGGGGGCAGAGGGAGAAAGCAGAGAGGGAAAACAGAGAGGGAGAAATGAGGGGGAAGAAGGGTTACGACCTGGTTATTTAAAAGGTTACCGATGGCTTTCGACGATTTTTTCAGTCGAAAAATAAAAAAAAAACATCACCGACGGAAAAGATTACCAATGGAATAATCCGTCAGTACATTTCCGACTGTTGTATCCGTCAGTACCTATATTTCAGAATTACCAATGGACTATTCCGTTAGTACACTCACCCGCCAACAATTTGCCATTCCCTCCATCCCTTCTGATGGATTTAATGACGGATAAAGCCATTGGTAATGTTACCAGAAAACATGATGTTACCATCAGAAACGCACAAACTACCGATGGATACGAAGTCCGTCGGTAATTTTTCGTCGGTAATATCATGTTTTCTGGTAGTGGGTCAGTTCTAACGGGAATGGGGAAAACTACCATGATACCTTTATAGTGTCAATATTTTAATAAGCATCCTAACGGGAAAGAAGGTGTATGTCATTCACTGGATGAACGCCCTAACGGGAATGAGGATGTGCAATGGGTGGAACACTCTAACGGGAATTGAGAGTGTGTACCGATGTAGATGAGGGATGGTGACAGGATCAGGTGGTGGTCATGTTAGCATAAAGGTGTAATTGCATGAGAGTAAGGGTAGAGGAAGATATTGTAACTGAGGATGATTGTTAGTTATGTGTGATGTTTTGTCTGTGACATTTATTGTATTATATACTACGACTCTTTTCTGCTTTTTGAGGATAGAATTGTTTCTTATCCCCTATATGTTTGTCTATTGTATTTTGCTTTCTGATGTGATCATTGAAAAAGACCCTGTGGAGGAGCTTGATGCTGAGGAGTTGGATGGAACTCCCTATGAACTAGAAGCCAGAGGTTGAGCTGTGAAATAATGTTTTAGGTGTTTAAAAGTATGGCCAGTGTGTCGGTTACTTTATTTTATATTTTTCCACTGAATAATAGTTTGTTTAAATATACCTGTTAGGGATCCTACTGATGGGATACCCTAAACAGTGTTTTTGTAATGTAATGAATAAACAAGTGTGTACTTACATATTATAACGTTGATGTGTCTTAAATTTGCAGAAATTATATGATTATAAATTAATTTGTTAATTCCTTCGTAGTTTTGGGTTATTATTAATGTTAAATAAGTTATTAAGATTTAATTAATAAGGTTTTAACTTAATGGCACAACGGGGTGTCTCAGTTGTAACATCCTTAATTTTTACTTCATTAGAAATTTATTTTTAACATGATTTGGATGAATTATTAAAATATTTTTATTCTTTATAAAGCCAAAGGAGAATCAAAAGTACATAATCAAGATATTCTGTGAAAGAAATTGTCTTAATAATGGAGAGGTAGTTAATTCACCGTAGTTATTTTTAGCTTAAGAAATTTTAACTTTTAGTGTATCAAAGATAAGTTCTTATTTCAATTTTTCCTAGATGCCTATGGATAAATATAAATTTTTGAATGTCATTACTTGACTTATTGTACAACCTTATGTATGTATGTATTATTATAAGAAGAAAATTAAATTAGTCAGTATCACTATGAAAAAACTATCAATTTGTGGCGGTTTTAAAATCAATGTGTGGCGGTTTTTAACCTCAATAAATTATTTTGCGGCGTTTTTGAAAACCGCCACAGTTACGTTTGACACAAACAACGACCACTGGTATCTAAAAGAAGTTCTATACTAAATAAACGTAAAAAGAATATTAAACATTGCAAGCTCCATATGATCCTCTTGCATCCAAAAAGGGAACTTGGTTCACTTGCATCATCATTTGGCTGAAACAATAGAAGGAAATCACTTAGTTAAAATATTTAAAATGTACAAATATTTCTATAAAAAATGATATATCAATACAAAAATAAACTATACTTTAAATGGTCAGATTTTGTGGAATTCAACAACATACACATCATACAAGTCTTCATACAGCAGCAATTTATTTTTTTACCAAATTTCAAACACTTTGCAAGTATACTACTTCTTATCCTTCCCAAAACAAACATAGCTGAAATAGAATTAACTTAATCCTTAACTATATAGTAAATGCTTCTAAAGAATCCAACTAAAGAATATGTTAGAGTACAATGGAACTTACCGAGGAAGTAGTTTAGTTTGCTCCTTGAGTATTGTAGTTACCTTGCCAAAATTAACTCATCTATGTGAATGATGACAATTCTGGAACTGAAATAAAGTATAAATTAGAAAATAGATGATATAAAGTAGAGAAGACTACCAGATTATATTAAATGAAATAATTTAGTAGACTATCAAGATTATTTCTACAGAAGACAAAAATTAATTGCGAGAGGGCATAAGGTGTCAACTGATAAAACTAGTAAAATCTTATGAGTAGCGGCAGAAGAGATCCAGGACCAAAAGCAATGGTTATCATGGCAGATTAATTATCAACTATAAGACATGAATATTCTTATAAAAAGGAACAAAGGTACACATGAATATGGTGATAAAGTCATGGGAATTACCTTCGGAACAAAATTGAGGTCAATTATTATAAGCTAGATAAGAAGGCCATGGAGGGTGCTTGTTTGGCTTGTAACACTGAATAATTTTTAAGGCATTCTCATAGATCACATGGTGCATCCTTTCCAAATTTTTGTTTGTTTCAAAGGATAAAACCAACACCATCAGCCCTTTGAACTTCTAAGCCTTTTTTTTAATCTTTCCCATTGCCCTCTCATGCAGAGAACTATCTTCCCCTGGACCTTGTTAGGTTGAAGGGTATTGTCCAAGCAATACCTGCATGATAGAATAGACATTCTCAATTTATTATTAGTCAAATAATCTGAAGTAAAAACCAAGTCAATCCCATTTATCATTTATCATCTGAAATCTCTACTAGGAACGCCTGGTGTTCAACATCTCTAGCCAGCACCAATGGGTAGAAGGTGTTTTCCATGTGTACTGGAGCAACTGACCGACGCTGATTTTACTATGACAAGTTTGGAATTTTACCGAATAGCATATGGGAAAAACCAAGTAGCACCAATTCAAACTCAAACAAAACTAGAGAGGATGCGATCTGTGACCACTGAACATGCATAGAAAGAAAATATCATTGTACATAAAATTTAAATGAAATCATTAAAAGTAGGAAACTTTCAAAGGATTACCATAAATGAAAGTATTAGGGGTGAGAAAATACAATTATGCAACAACCTCCCATTGAATCACCATTCATTGTGTTTACAACAACTCTCTTGGATACAAATCATTGCCCTATGTACCAAACTCTCAAATAGGTAGTTAGTGGTGATTTTGTTAAATACATAGTAAGAACAAGCATTAGATCAGACATATGCTAAAATAAATTAAGGTATTTAAGAACGATCTAAAATAACAAGGTTTCTAACACGGAGATGAAAGTAAAAACTCACATCATCATTCTTACATTCTTCGTGATGGAGAAAACTTTCACCATCATTGATCATCAACTTCAGATATCGGAATATTGAGATTAAAGTTTTATGGCATTTGAATTCAACAAATTACACGTTAATCTAAAATATCATCTTTGAGATGAAAGTAAATCCAGAGCACTCTAACACAAAATTAAAGGCACAACCAAAACTCAAGAACATATGAAGAAGCCACAACGCCCAATAAAGCCACAAAAATCAAAAATCCTTTCCCAAATCCTTGCATAAAATCCCTAAACTACTATAATCCATAAAATCCCTAACAGCACTAGAAGAAAGAAAAAATGAAAGAAAAATTAACATACTTGCAAGAAGATGGAGATGAAGGAGTGAGGCAGCAGCGCATCAGCGACGGGGAAGTGGGAACCATGATGTAGTGGTGCATCTGCGACGGCGAACTATGAGGAGCTGTGAAGGAGTTAGAGTGTTTCGAATAAGGAGTTTTATTTCTGACTTCTAAAAATAAGATAGTGACGGTGCGTTTTGGAGAAGAATAACGAGGGAAGGTGAAAAATTAGGAGGGAAGGTGAAAAATTATTAGGAGGGAAGGTGGAATAAGGCAATTTTTTATTTTTGCTTTGAGGAGGTTATAAACCTCGGCAGATTGAAATAAAAACTGCCTCTTTTATATGATTTTGGACGGTTTAAAGAAATGTCAATATTTGCTTACTTTAATGATAATTTGAGGAGGTTTTTAAAAACCGCCTAAAAATAACCGTCGCAATATAGTCATTTTTTTGTAGTGATCATAGTGTTAGAAATAATCTTCATTTGTGAATTTTTGGGTATAGTAACTGTATAGCTACACTAATATTTATCTAAGATATAAATAATACTCCAAATAGTTTATTAGCCCCTAAAATATATCTATAAAATTAATTTAGAGTATTTACAGTTACCAATTTACCTAACAACAGTCACCTATTATTTAATATCTACCAGAATGGGCTTTTTTACTTAAGTAGTGCAATTTGGTTGCACAATCACGAGAGCTCATTGCCACCATTTTTTTATAATTCTATTATAGTTATTTAATGGTTAAACTATATTTTTGGTCCCTTATATTTAATTTAAGTTTCAATTTGGATCCTCTTTTATTTTTTGTTCCATTTTGCTCCCTTATCTTTATTTTAGTTATCAATGTGGTCATTTCTGTTTTGAATGTATTATGAAGAGGACCAAATCGATATAATTTTTGTAAAATAAAGGATCATTTTAGAACAAATAAAATAAAAAAAGGACCATTTTGGAACCAAAAAAGGGACCACATTGAATTAACTTTTTGTAAAATGAGGGACAATTTCGGAACAAAAAACAAAAGTGGGACCACATTGATATAAATTTAAAAATAAATTCAAAAAATAAAGGACCATTTTGGAACAAAAAATAAAAGAGGGACCCCAAATTGAAACCTAAAATAAAAATAAGGGACCAAAAATATAATTTAGTCTTATTTAATTTTATATTTCATGTTGTGTTTATTTTATTTAATTTTATATTTCATGCTGTAGTTATTTAAATTTATATTTCATTCCATAAAAAACTTCAATTTTTAATTTTATATTTCTATTGTACTATTTTTTTTAAAAAAAAGAAGTTGTGGTTATCACCATACGTGTTTCATAAATTTTTCTTAAAAAGGTATACAAAAACGAAGGCTAAAAAACATTTATAATAAATACAAGTCGTATGTATGCCATACGACTTGTGAGAAAATTTATAAAAAATAGAAGTCGTATGTAATATATACGACTACCTTACATATTGATTTTTTATTTTTTTTATTTTATGAGTATAAAAGTGTTTTGTAAATTAGGGATACGACTTTCATTTATATTTCGTAACTGACACGTACGACTTACACCACTTACGTAAATATTTTTAAAACCACACCAATCCCGTAATTGTGCAACCAAATTGCACTACTTAAGTAAAAAAGTCACCATAATGTTCATTAAAAGAGTGCCAAATGTGCAAATAGTGATGTGAGAGGGTGATGAACGTGTGCACTGTGTTGATAAGATTTAAACCCGGATAAGATTTGTAAGAGAGAGAGTGAAAATAAGTGGTAAAAAAATCCTTGGACTTTTCTATAAATATACTCTGGTTGGGTTCAAAAGTGATGGTTATTAATGGGTATAAATTTTAATTAATTAAATTTAATGGATGATATTCTGAATGCATTTTAGAGATTTTTTTTCGTTGATAAGAGGGATATGAATTTGTGAATTCTTGCAATAATTGGAGCATTCAAAATTAATGAAATTTTTACTCACATTGAATCATTGATGAAAACCTTATTATACTTTGATATCATTCTGATTTTCCAGATTGGAAATTCAATACTACATTAATGTTTTGTCATAAAAAAAAAATTGTGGAATCTCAAAATTTATTGCTTTTAAATTTCACATTCAAATATCAGTTACAACATTTAGCATTAACGTTTTTTGAAATGGCAGGCCCACGTACCCACATGCAACATTTCACATACCCAAATCCTTGGACTTTTCTATAAATACCATCAGTTATTCTGCCTTAGCATTCCAACATAAACCTTCATTTTCTGTTCACTGAAACACGTCCCTTTCTCTGAACTTTTATACTTCATCAGGCTGTCCTTTTCTCTCACAAACTGAAGGTAGGGTCCCCACTTGTCTTACTCCTTCCATTTTGTTTCTTCCATCACTTTTATTTGTAAACAACTCTTTTCCCTCATTCCTTTTGGTTTCTTTTAATTGATAGTGACCTAAAGACAAGGAACAACATTTGATCTTTTGCTGTGAAGCAGAACAAGAAGGTAAGGGGAGGAGAAGACTTTATCATGGAAGAAATGGTGGATTCAATCTTTGTTTTCCTTAGGGGTTTCCCTTACCCCTAAAACACTTTTCAATCTCTTTGAATTCTTTAAGTTGAAATATTATATATATATATATATATATATATATATATATATATATATATCTATATATATGTGGGTGTGTATGTTCTTGTGTAGAATTCTTAACTTCTATCTCTATTTCTTTTTCTCTCACATGAAGAACTTGGTACCCTCTTTCTCTAGTTCTATACTGTCTCTAGTTCTACAAGAAATACTGTTGTTATTGATTTTCTAATACACTTTCTGCTCTTCTTTTGGTGCACTGTCTCTTTATGTTTATGTTTACTTTCTGTCAAATGATCTTATAATGACTCTTATTACAGTGACTTAGCTTCTGCACCAATGTCTGCAAGACCAATCTTTTACACATTTTTGATTTTAGTTAACTCATAAACTCAGTTATCTTTTGCTTTGAAATTTGAATTATACTACTCTGCAGCATATATATATTGTGGAAAGTTATTACTGGAACATGTAAGGCAAGTAAAAACATTCAGATCCTTGAGTTAACTTTTCCCTTTTACATATACAAATTTATTTTTGTATGATAAAAGTTACACTTATATCATTGTTTTTATTTATATAGTTTCTATATTATAAAAATGATTGAGTTCATCCTACTTTTATACATCTATACTTTTATTTTATAAACATAATAAAATATGACTCAGTGAAAGTGATATACATTTAGTACTTTTCAGATTTTACATATGTATGATGACACATCTAGCTTTATTCAACTTCAAGTGATATATACTTCATTTTACAACTAAACTAGGTTTTTTTTAGAACAGGACTCAAAGTGAATTTTCTTTTCTCCATCTGTTTGTACGTATGTCAAAGGAATAGAAGGATCAACTTAGAAAAAAAAATCAATTATTGTATTTCAACAGCAAGGTTTTGTGCTATTTTGTTCCATACTTTTGTGGTGACCTTTTGATTCCTGCTTTATTTGCTTCAAATATACTCTGGTTGGGTTTGAAAGTAGTGATGGTTATTAATGGGTATAAATTTTAATTAATTAAATTTAATGGATGATATTCTGAATTTATTTTAGAGATTTTTTTTTTGGTTACAATGTATTTTAGAGATGATCACTAATAGTTACAAATAGTAATTAATTAGATTTAATGCTTGATTCATTTACTTCAAATATATTGTGAGGATATTTTTAAGAATGATTTTTTTAGTTATGATCACAGATTTCAAATAATTAAATTGGATACTGGGTTAAATTATTTTAAGGATTTTATGGTTGCATTTTGAAAGAAAATCTTAACTTTTAATGCTTGAAAAAAATACGTCAGTTGTACCACATGAATAATATCCTAGTCTTAAATATGAGGGTGTAACTATCTATTATTCATAGAATTCTGAATTGATGTTAAATGTATCTGTAAAGGATCTTATTAAAGAAAGGGTGATATTTTTTTATATAAATTAATCATCATCCTTGTGGTACAAATATTATAATTGTAAACTAAATGTTTTTTTTTTGGGATGCTATGCCATAGAGCAGGCGAGAATTGATAGTGGCGATCTAAAGTATTAGATCTTAGGGACGGTTATGTAGTACAAAATTCCACAGGGGGCCAGGTGGTAGCTCCCCTGTGTCGTGGTGCCATGAAACCCAACATGGCTAACCCGATTATTCATGATCGGTGTAGAGTGTTCCATTAGGTTGTGTTGAAATGAGATTTTTGTACTTTTATGGACCATCAGATACGGAACAAGTAACACCCGATTTTTTTACTATTTACTGTTTTTATATTAGTAAAATAAATTGAAATGTTTATAATTTTAATTTTAAATCTAGAAAATGATTTTGGATAAACCAAGTTCATATTCATACTCTACTTTATCAGAGGGCTACAATTCGATTTTGGGTCGAAAATTCAGACGAAACCCGGTCTGCGATTTAATGACATAAGAATTTTACTGCTCAAATGACTTAATTTTGACTCGTGAACGAAACACTTAAGGTTTTTATGAACTTTCCAACTTCTTTGGCTATTTTAAAAATTTTCACTTAAAAAGTGAAATAATATATATTATGCGGCCGTTATACAAAATTAGGTAAACGACGGAGCTGAAAATGGGATTTGCGGGACCCGCTAATGGATAAATAGGATGTCAAATCATGATGAGTCACAAGGGGTGAGTCATGGGATGACTCCTCATTGTCTATATGGTTTTTAGGAGGAAAAGACTAAATTACCCTTAATGTTGGTTTTATTCACAAGTTTGCCATTGTACAAGATTACTAAATTACCCTTGAATTTTTGTGTTTTGGACACAAAACGCCTTGCTTCCCCACGGTCCAAACCTGCCCAAGAGTCCATTCCCACTTCTATAAAAGCCTAAGTCATCTTCTTCATCCAAACTTTGCTCATTTTCATCATTGAAACACTAAGAAACCTAGACTTGATTTGTGAAGGAAGTAGGAGATTTCTTGCTCATTTATTGACTTCAAGAGGTAAACCTTACTCATCTTCCTTGTTTAGCATCATATTCTTCAACATGTTTTTCATTTTGAAGTCTTTTTCAATATGATGCATTTTAGGGTTTCTAGATTCAAAAATTCATAGAAAATCATAGGAAAATCCATTTGACATGAAACCAATTTCTATAATCCTATTATTACCTTTATATTCTAGATCTATAAGTTTGCATCAAATTTTTTTTTTCTAACCATTAAAACCTAAAGAGGCCGAACCTATACTCTAGAAGACTAGGGTTTTGTTTCAATTTTTCCTATCTAGTTTGTCATGATTCAATTTTATTAGTTGAATAGGTGTTGAATCTATATTGTATGAACCAAATGAAGGTATCTAAGCCATTTTATTGATCATGGCCGAAATTCATTTGATGAGGGATTGGAAGATTTAAATTTAATCTTTGTTCAATAATCATTGATTTAGGGTTTTAAGTGATTATAAATCACTAATCCAAAAGTTTAGAAATTTTAAGGATTTTGAACCCCAAAGTCAGCCCTTGGCCGAAACCAACATGTAGGATTTTAGGCTTGATTTAGTTGTTTGTTTGTTGATTGAGTGTTATGTTTAATGAAGGATAAGCTAAGTTATCGGATACGAGCGTTATCAGCGTTACTTGGATTTTCGACGAACTGTTTCTCAGAGATACTTTGCTTTCAGGTAAGGGGAAAGCCTGAGGGATTTTTCCGATAGTATGTGTAATTATTATTGTGTGTCTTAATTATGGTGTGTAAGTATTTATTTTGTAGTTAGCATTATTTGCTTATTGATTATCTGCTGTTAACTATTTGATTTAACTGCATTTAATTATTTGTTGTATTTGGTGATATGTTTTAATTTTTTAAGTGTCATATTATTGATATGAAATAATTGTTGATGTGGATTGTGAGTTTGAAAGCCTGGCAGTGGTCAGAACTCAATTAAATAAGAGTTAAAAGTAGTTAAAAGCTTTTTTTTATGAATTAATGAGTTTAATTCAATTGAAATAGTAATATAATATTACTTAGTTATTTATTTAATGAAAAAGGGCAAAAAGTGAAAAATATTATTTTAATCATTTAACAGCGGAAGAGCGTCTTATGAGCCATAGTGAGGACGTAACCGTGAAAATATTTTAGCACTGCTAATTTTCACATGAGTATTTTATAAATATTAGAAAATAATATTTTAAGCAAAAAAGTTTTGAAAATAATTTTATTACAGTATTGGAAAAATTAATTTACGACAAAGAGTCCTATTTTTACCTAAATGCATCATGAAACAACAAACGGCGGACATTTCCGTCAATATTTACCAAAGTGTTTTAAAGAGGGTATTATTGAGAATTTGTCTCAAATAATGTTTTACAGTTCAAATTATTGATTTTTGAACAAAAATAAGTTTTAAGGAATTTTGTTAAGTTTACAAAACGAATTTCCAATATAAAAAGATTTTCGGTAAACCTAGAGTTATTTCCATCAACTTGGATAGGTTGAGGAAACTTTAATTTTGTTTTGTTTTTGACAGAACGAAAATGGTTTAAACGAACCTAGCAACCGAGACGTCGGGTCTAGAGTTCTAAGATATGGCCTGGGGTCCGAAGAGGAAATCATGGACTATAATGTCCTATAAACCGTATATTTGGTTTTGTGCACTAAAATCTACGCGTCCAAGACTGGTGCATCGATCTGGATTTCGTGATTTGCACACCTGTTGACTTGGAGTCAGTTATTTTGGAATGAGGTATTAAACTTGAAAGTTTAAATTGGTGATTTAGGCGTGAGACTTTTAGCTCCGACACCTAAAGATTGATCACAAAGAAAACAATGAGAACAAAACGTTTTACATACATTACAGGGCAAACGTGCCTTTGCATAGGACTTGAATGCTTGATGGCAAGTATTCATGCAGTTTGCGTGACTGTGCCTTGATGGATGTATCCACGTAGACCATATGCTATATGTAGTCACCACTTTGCCTTGAGTTGGACTGTGGAATGGTCAATAGAACTTTGCCATATCGGGCATTGATTCTTCCTTTATTGGCAACTAGAGCCTGATCAGCTCATTCACTTGTTGGTTGGAGCTTCGAAGATTAGGTCTCAAAGTTAGTTGTGGAATATTGAAGTGTCATGATTTTTAAAACGGTTACGACTATCGAGTATGAAACCCATTGGTAAATATATATTGTTATCTGTGAATATACATGTTAAGTGGTAATTGAGAGTCGTACATGTGGTTATCGTTTTAAAACCCATATATATATTGGTACTCACCCTTGCATGTTTTATTGTTGTTCTTCTTTCTGTATCGGTATTGTTATTATCTGAGTTTAGATGGATCCGGAAATGCTGTTGGCACATACGGGGGTTCGAAGACTACATTTTGAGGATGCAGATAACGTAAACGCATGGGTGATCCACCTGGGAGCCCATGTCGTTCGTTATACCGGGCACGTACACACTATAGAGGGCACGATGGAGACGGGACCTCAAAGGGAGCATAGATCTATGGAGACGATTGAGGTATCTCTACCTCCTTTGTGGCTACTTGTACAGTATTTGGTCCATCATGGACAGCTTTGAGGCTCAGCCCTTAGCTGAGGCAGCACCTGAGCCAGCTCCAGAGGAGATTGTGGTGGATCCAGAGGAGATGATTATTGATCCCGAGGAGGATCCAGAGGAGTACGTAGAGGATGTACCTGAGTACATACCTTTGGACGAGGATGACGATTCACCTGATGAGGGTGTTGCTGCGTCTTCATCCGACTCATCGGTGGGGAGTGGGATTGACCCTGGTCTTCCCAATGGGTACCATTAGTCTATGACTAGCTGTAGGTGGTTACATTTTTTGGGTAGTGATTTCGTCAGTCTTTCTGGCTACTGAGAGCCATGATTTTTGTATATGGCCTTAGACGTTTCACTATGTGTCCTTATGTTTTTATTTTCTTTCTTAGCATGCAGAATGGCCTACTCCGATAAAGGCCATATATAGTTTATCCCTTGTACAAAAATGATGATGCAATAAAGTAACCAGCATAATTGAATTTTATTATCCCTTAAGTGAAGTATTAGAAAACGTTATTTCCCTAAAGTAACCAGCATAATTGAATTTTATTTTCCGCAACATGTTACCGTGTCATGACCCTAGAAGGAGTGTCGCAGAACATGTACTCTCGATCGCATCTCAGATAAAAAGATTCTCTCTATGGAGTAGAACTATTTTTTTTGTGTCACAAGTGAAAATAAAGATAATAATTAGTAATTTATCCTATGGAACGATAATTGACTTTAAATATATAGATAAAGAAATAAATAAAAATCTTAAATATTTTATTACTCAAGATGAATATTTGTATTGGTTTCGTTTACCATTTCTTTCTTTAAATTTTATATGATAAATGTATTCTCACTCCCTTCATTCTGTTGTTGTGTTTTGTATAAACTAATTATATTTAAAGAATGGACGGAGGACCAGGCTACTTAGCTTTTGTCACTTGTACCTTCGACGGTGGTGAATGGGACATAATCCACAATACCGTCATACTCACCTATAGAGGAAGAGTGATATTTAATATATTCAATCTTATGTTCCCAGAGTTTTCTCCAATCGTTATAAATGGATCGATGCTACTGTCAATGGCACTTCCCTTTCATTTACTATGGAGCTTTCCTTTTGTGGCCCCACTGTCCTTTCATTTACTATGGACCTTTCCTTTTGTGGCCCCACTGTTTCCAGGAAATGATAGCTCAAACTCTAGCAACTAAGGAACTATATATGATCTAATAAATAAGGACTGACTCTGACTGTATGATATAGTCAGCATGGTATGAAATAGTATGTAGTGCGTGCTAGTAGTAAGTGGACTAATGAAATAGAGTATGGGTGGCCAAATATTGAAGTAATGGAGTGTGATTATGAACTATATATGTGTTTTCGTTTGATTTCTTTTGATGGTTGTCCTTTTAATTTGTGAAGAAAAAGTGACTTGTCTTGCAACCTAAATTTACATAAATAATAATTATAAAATTAAATGGTTATAATTATTTGAATTTAAGGCTTCATGTAAGTAAAATCTTTTAATATGATCTTGTATGTTTTCCTAAATGAAAATAATAATTCCTCTCTTTTAGAAAAAAAATATAATATCTTAGTTGAATAATTTAATGAGACAACATGTAGTGTTTATGCAAGATCAATTTGGAATAATAACTATATATATAGTCCTATAAAACAGAGAAATGACTATAAACTTCTTCAGGCTAAATGACATTAAGTGTTATAAAAGATGGAACAATTTAGAGCGTCACATTTGCGAAAGGCAAAGAGGTGGATACCCAAGAACATAAAATAGAATCTTCTTTTGATATATCGAAGGCTGACCAGATTTTCGAGTATTTGTTCAAAGACAAACAAAGGAATTGAAGGGAAAGAAGTATTGTAAATGGCATAATTCCTATAGCCATGCTACAGTGAATTGTGTAGTTTTCAGGTGGCTGAAATGGGTGTGGACGTAGATCCATTTCCAAATATAGTCATTGGCATGGTCTCCTTTTCTAGAGGGTATGGCTCACCATATAAAAAATGGAAAAAGCCGATTCATCAGCAATGGAGAATGAAGAAAAAACTGAAACACAAGGGGATTTCGGATCTCCAGCCGAAGCCAATGAAGGAAGTTAGAAGCCAAGTGTATTCGAGAGGTTGGGGACTCCTAGTGTGATAGCCGTTAAGAAATCAGTTCCTCAGAAGATTTCAGGGAGTGCACAGCCCCAAAGGCCTAGTGTGTTCAGTAGGTTGATTCAACCAAGAGGGAACAATAGTATTGAAGGCTGGAGTAGACAATTTGAAGTACACACTATTCAATCTAGGAGGTATCAGCAGTATAGGCCTGGGGAAAAATAGCTAGTCAAGGAAAATTGTCAATGGTTGACGAAAGCCCCATTCCATAGGGTAAACGACATGTAGCCGAAGTGAGCACAAAAAGGGGAATGACACCTCTGAGGATAGCTGTTATAAATGAGGAAGACATGAAACCTTAGAGAATGGTTAAACCTTCAGCTAAGGTCGAAGAAGGAAAATGGCACGTGAATAAACAGGTCCAAGTGAGTAGGCGTACGAATCCAACACCTCATCAGCTAACACATACTGAAAAGAGGGGGTAGTAGAGAAAGGAGTATGTACAGACAATGAATATGACTTTGGAAATGTTAGCCGAGGCCAAGGACAAAGAAAATAAAGAAATTCCATCCAGTGAAGTCAACAGGGCTTTGGAAAAGGCCTTCTGCCTTCCTCGAATAGAAGAATCACCAATGCAGGACTCGGAGAAAAAAAAGAGGCAGAGGTACCGTTGGATGGGCGGGAGGAACGGGACGAACAGGATAACCTGCTGGAATATTTAAATGAAAGCAACCTGATGCAGAGCCCTGAATTAGAGAAGGATGGCAGTTGTTTTGAAAAGAATGGAAATGCTGGAGATGTAATGGCCAAGGAAGAGGTTGACATGATGTCATTTTTTGAAGTCTCTGGTAGACACCCTTCTGGCTGAGGAGACCACACCATCAGCCGAGGTGGACGTCGTGAGTATCTTGCCTAGTGAGTTTTGGGTGGGGGAAGAAAAGCCGGGTGTACTGGAAGGAGATGTGTTTTCAGATGAAGTAGAATGGGCCGTGTTGTCTGATAAAGCTTTCTTGAGGCCTGTGGGGATGACATTTGACAGGCTTACAGATGAGATGTCCAAGCATCTGAAGCCCTTATACATCAAGGCACATTTGAATGGTAAGGGGATCAGTCGAGTGTTTGTAGATGGAGGGGCAGTGTTGAATGTGATGCCTATTAACACTCTGCAAAAGTTGGGAAAGACAAAGGAAGATTTGGTATCAACTAATATGAAAATGACCAATTTCACTGATGAAGCAACGACTTCCTTAGGAGTCTTGGTAGCCAATGTTAAAGTGGGATCAAAGACTATTAGCTCAGCTTTCTTCGTGGTTGATGCAAAGACCATCTATTCAATATTGTTGGGTAAATATTGGATCCATTCAAGTAAATGTGTTCCTTCGACTCTGCATTAGTGATTGATTATGTTGAATGGGGGCAAGGCAGAAATAGAATTGGCAAACAAGAATCCATTCACAGTAGAGGTAAGGGCAACTAAAGCCTTATTTTATTCACCGCATATGGAACCTATTGTAATACAGGAAGATTACGAAGAAGGATCTTGGAAGTCATTTGATTTGACCTCAAAGGGTTTTGAAGTAAAAATGTTGGCCGGATCACGGCCTTTGGACATTTTTAATGATTAGTAAACCCCAAGTTATTAAGAATCTTCTCCAACGACTGACTATTTTGACGGCTGAAAGTAAGATCATTGAGGCAGGGTCAATCGAAGGGGAGATACAGAATGGGGTTGAGGAAGAAACTAGGGAGAAAGTTCATGACAATAAATATATATAACATTCAGTACAAAAGAAGTTACCAACTTTTGAAGCACAAGATCCAATGATAGCAGTAAACTTGGGTTCGGATGATGAGCCGATAATGACTAAGGTCAGTGGTTTGTTAGCCGAATCTAATAGAATCAGGTTGGTCGAGCTCATTAAACAATATAAGGATTGCTTGGCCTGGGATTACAGTCAGATGCCTGGTTTGTCTAGGCAACTGGTAGAACATCGACTGTCGATTAAGGAAGGATTCAAGCCATATAAACAACCAGCCAGGAGATTCAATCCATATTTGCTTCCCAAGATCAAGGCAGAGATGGAGAGATTGCTCAAGGCTAGGTTTATCCGAACAGTGAGGTATACTGAGTGGCTCTCTAACATTGTTCCAGTGTTCAAAAAAAAAATGGCAAATGGAGAATTTGCGCTGATTGTCAGAATCTGAACTTGGCAACACCCAAAGATGAATGTTATGCCTATAGCCGATTTGCTTGTCGATGTTGTGGCTAGCAATGGGATTCTTATAGTAATGGATGGACATTCAGGCTATAATCAGATTTATATAGCTGAAGAGGACGTTCATAAGACTACTGTGAACACCTAATTTACTACGGATGTTGATTTAATTAATGTTTTTTTAAAATAATAAAAAATTAATAAAAAAGTAATAATTAAAAATAAATAAATAACTTTGTAAGAATTTTGTTTTTGTTTTTAATGAGCCCAATTTCATTTCATTGTTGAAGATATCTTTTTAGCCCATGCTCCAAACCCAAATCAATAAAAAGAGGTATCCATTATTTTGGCCCATATCCATATAGCCCAACCTACTTACCTAATCTCATGGTCTAGTTTATTTTATTAATATCAACAAATTACATAATTAAAAAAGAGTAAGTAGAAGTTCAACGTAGAGGGACAAGAGGAGAAAGAGCAATGGCAGAAGACTTAGGCATTTGTAACCAAATGGTTTCAAATTTTTAAGCATCGATAAGGGAAAAATTGGAACAAGTAATGCTGCTACCTCTCAACCAGAGGAAACCTAAACCAATGGAAAGATACTCAACAGAAGTAAAAGAAATTTGTAGCATACAAGATGAAGCAACAAATGCAGCAATAATGAGAATGGAAGTCTGAAAATGACCCTCCAATGTACATCCTTAGGTTCTGTTTTTGTATTCTTTCAAGCAAAGAGGATTTAAAAAGAGGAGGAGGGAGACAATTTTGGGGGAACCAACAGAACAGAGCATACAAGACCCATTCTATTTCATCCATTTTTTGGACCTCCCAAAACCACCATACTAGTAACATCCTCCCAACAACAACCCACCACCTTCCTATCCAACTCACATTTCTTCCATAACCAAATGGCAGCCATCAACCACATCTCTCAACACCAAACACCTTCAAATCAATAACTCATCCTCACCATCCCCCCAAAAAAACTCATCAGAGCCTTGGTCCCTAGCTCCTCCGCCGTACTCCACACGATCGATCATCGCTCCTCCATCTCGAAGTCATAGATCCGCCGCCCAAAAATAGAGCCCGCTCCACCGTCGCGTCCAGGTCCCCTCCGTGCCAGACCTGCAAGCAAAGTCGTGTCGTCACCCTCTGCTCACACCGCCTTGTCACAGCCTCCCTTCCTCGTCATTACGAAGCACGGATCTGCCCCTCGCCACTCCCACTACTTTGCCGTACAAAGCCTCTCCGCCAGTACCCATCCTCCACCATGCCATTTGCCCCTCTGGGTTCACCCCTTGTCTTCCTTCCTTTCAGCATCTTGGTAACTTGGCAACCAGAAGCTTCTATGTTACACTTTCATTTTCCAATTATTTTTCTTTTTAACATGTCATCTGATACTTAACATGTGATTGGGCTTCTACTTTCCTTTTGGTCTCATGATGGGCGTTAGTCTTCTTTAAGTTACTAACATGTTTCTTTTCTGTTTGCTATTTGGGCCAAAACTAAACTAGCAAAAAGTTAAAAAAATCTTCTAAAATATTTTTTTTTGGTTCCTTGTTTCAAATAAAAATCTCCTAAAAATATTTTGAAACTAAGTTGGCTTGTTGGAATTCACGCAACAATTTACAACGTTGATTTACGATTATTCGTCCACAAGTGTTGTAAAAATTGTAAGGGTTTATCGTATAGTTTCACTATCTTTAACCCTGTGAAAAAGTGAGTTCTCTCATTTTAGAAATAAAATTGATTTTTATGTTTTATTTTGACAAAGCTTTCACAAAAATAAATAAATAAATAAATACTTTTAAGTATCTCTACTAAAATTTTAATAAATGAAAACCTTTTTAATTCACTCAAAAATCTATGACGTTGATGTATGAATTTTCATCCTCAAGTGTCATATGAATTGTAAGGGTTCATTGTATAGTTTAACTATCTTTAACCCTATGCGAGAGTGAATTATCTTTTATAAAATAATAAAATGTTTTCAATTTACACCTTTAACCAATTTTATCCAATTTAATTTTATAAAAATATATTTTGAATTCACGCAACAATCTATGACGTTGATGTATGAATATTCATCCTTAAGTGTTGTATGAATTGTAAGGGTTTATCGTATAGCATTGCTATCTTGGACCCTGGGCAAGAGTGAATTTATTTTGAAATCAAATCCTTTTTTAACAAAAAAAAATTAAATCTTTTTCCAAAAAAAGAAAATCAACCAACCAATCAAACTTTTTCTATAAGAACTATGTGGCTGAGTTTCCCATCGCACCCAGGAATACGTAGGAGCAGAATCAATCATTCTGTCAAGCCAAAGTTTAACTTTTCTCTTTTGTTGTGTTTATCTTTTTATTTAATTTAAAAAGTGGGGTAAAATAAATATTTTCAAGGGTTACGAAAATTATTTTGCACAATTAACTTGAGGTACCGTTAACGGGCAATGTAGGGTGCTAACACCTTCCCTACTCGTAACCGACTCCCAGACTCAAATCTCTCTATATTTTTTAAGACCAGTTTCCTTAAAATAAAAGGGTTTTCTAACGTTTTTCCCAAATAAAATATTGGTGGCGACTCCTCTGTTTTTGCCTTTTTATTCATGGCGCCCGAACGGGACGGTCACAACAGCTGGCGACTCCACTGGGGACTTTTGAGAGTCAGGCCTATCATAGTTGGTTGTGCAATTTTTTTTGATAGCTTTAAAAGTATTAACTTTACCCCTTTTGTTTATTTTTGTAAATAGTTTTATATGTTCTCATAAATGCCTTTGCATATTCTTGCAAACCTGGGATAGAGAACTCTTTTAAATGTTGGTTGTTCTTTTGCAGGTTTGGGGATAGTTTTTTAGGTTTTGTGCAGGTTTGTTTGCTCCCAGCACACATATCACCATCACATATTCACACACTTTTGGGCTCTATGCCCGAGTCTTGGGATGCCATATGATTAGAAGGGGCTTCAGTGATGTTATTGTGATGTTTTTGCATCCCTGACAGTCATTGATTCTACCGCTCGGATTGCTACCGAAACATGGACTGTCATATTGCTGATCTTATACAAGGTATGTGTTTGATAGATGGTAGACTCTCGTATGTGTTGTCTGACTCAGCCGCTACGCATTCTTTTATTTTGCATGAATGTGTGGATCATTTAAACTTAATTGTTTCCAAATTAGCTTATACCATTACAGTATTTACTCCAACCAGTAATCCTTTGACTACTATGTCTGTTTGTGTACAGTGTCCTATAGTTGTTGAGAATAGGACATTTACTGTAGATCTTATCTGTTTGCCTATGCAACAGATAGATATTATCCTTGGGACGGATTGGCTTTCGACTAACCATGTAGTGCTAGATTGTTCTAGCAAGACTTTATCATTTCTCGAACCTTCTAGTATAGTATCTGCCAATGAAGGAGTTTCTATGAGGAGTGATAACTCTCAGCAGTTTGTGATGCTTTTCGTAGTGGAGGCTAATGAGACTCCTAGCATAGATTATATGCCTATTGTGAGAGATTTTCCCGACGTTTTCCCTCCAGACGTTCCAGGTTTGCCACCGGAAAGAGATGTGTAATTCACTATAGATCTCGTACCATGGACAGGACCTATATCTATAGCACCCTATCGGATGTCACCGGTTGAGATGGCGGAGTTGAAGAAATAATTGGATGACATGATAAGGAAAGAGTTCATTAAACCGAGTGTTTCGCCTTGGGGAGCACCGATGTTGTTTGTTAAGAAAAAAGATGGAAGTACGAAGTTGTGCACCGATTACAGACAGTTAAATAAAGTGACAATTAAAAACAAGTATTCGTTGCCTAGGATAGATGATCTGATGGATCAGTTGAAAGGAGCAGCAGTGTTTCCAAGATTGATTTAAGATCTGGATACCATCAGATTAGAGTAAGGAAATAAGATATACTTAAAATAGATTTTAGGACAAGGTACGAGCATTATGAGAATTTAGTTATGCCTTTCGGTGTGACTAGCGCTCCAGCAGTGTTCATGGATCATATGAACCGAATTTTCAGATCGTTCCTCGATAAGTTTGTTGTTGTGTTCATCGACGATATTCTTATCTATTCTCGTACGCAGGAAGATCATGAGGAACATTTGAGGGTAGTAGTACTGCAAGTTTTGAAAGATAGGTAACTTTATGCCAAACTTTCCAAGTGTGAGTTTTGGCTTGAAGAAGTACAGTTTCTAGGTCGTGTGATTAATAAAGAAGGAATATCAGTAGATCCAGCTAAGGTTGAGGCAGTTCTTAAGTGGGAACGACCTAAGACAGTAAGTGAGGTACTGAGTTTTCTAGGATTAGCTGGATACTATCGGAGGTTTATAGAAGGATTCTCCAAGATTGCGTTGCCTATGATGCAGTTGACGAGGAAAAAATACAGATTTTGTATGGACAGATAAGTGTGAGCAGAGTTTCCAAAAGTTGAGGGATAGGTTGACTACATCACCTGTGTTTACTTTACTGGATCCTTTAGGACAATTAGACGTATACTGTGATGCTTCATACCAAAGTTTGGGATGTGTATTGATGCAAGATGGAAGAGTTGTGGTGTATGCTTCCCGAAAGTTGAGGATTCATGAAAGGAATTATCCGACTCGTGATTTGGAGTTAGCAGCAATAGTGTTCCCATTGAATATATGGCGACACTTTCTGTATGGAGAAAAGTTTAATGTTTTTAGTGACCACAAGAGTCTGAAGTACCTGTTCGATAAAAAAGAATTGAATATGAGACAACGGAGATGGATGGAATTTATCAAAGACTATGATTTTGATTTACTGTGCCATCCTGAAAAGGTGAATGTTGTAGCTGATGCTTTAAGTAGGAAATCTTTGCATGTATCTGCAATGATGGTTAAGGAGTTAGAGTTGCTTGAACGGTTCAGGGATTTTAACTTAGGAATGGAGTTGGTTAAGGATAAAATTTGCTTAAGTATGATCACTAGCAGTAGTGACTTTATGAGAGATCTTAAGGATAAACAAGCGCATGATATGTACCTTCAGGAGTTAAGCAGAAGTATAGAGGAAGATAAAGTTTGAGTTTAGTAGAGGATCAGATAGTGTGCTAAGGTTTAGAGATAGAATATGTGTACTAGAGGATGCAGAACTTAAGAAGATAATTTTGTAGGAAGCACATAAGAGTAAGTTGAGTTTTCATCCTAGTTCCACTAAGATGTATCATGATTTAAAGAAAATGTTTTGGTGGACGAGGATGAAGAAGGAAGTAGCAGAGTATGTTTTATCTTGTCTGGTGTGTCAGAAGGATAAGATTGAATATCAAAAGCCAGCAGGATTATTACAATCGTTAGATATCCCAGAGTGGAAATAGGGGATAGTATCGCAATGGATTTTGTGGTTGGATTACCACATACTCTGAAGAGGCATGATGCGATTTGGGTTATCATTGATAGGTTAACAAAGTGTGCTCACTTCTTACCTATCGATGAAAGTTATAGTTTGGAAAAGTTGACCCAGATTTATATCAAATAAGTTGTTAGGTTGCATGGTGTGCCGTCAAGCATTGTATCAAACCGAGATCCTAGATTCACATCTAGATTTTGGAGACAGTTGCCCAATGCTTTGGGGACAAAGTTGTGAATGAGTTATGCTTATCATCCCCAGACCGATGGACAGTCAGAAAGGATAATTCAATCAATGGAAGATCTATTGAGAGCTTGTGTGTTGGAGCGCACAGGAAGTTGGGATGAGTTTTTGGCATTGATTGAATTTACTTATAACAATAGTTTCCACAGTAGTTTTAGAATGGCACCATACGAAGCTTTGTATGACAGGAAGTGTAGAACCCCGTTATGTTGGTATGAGATTGGGGAAAGCCAATTTTTTGGTCCAGATGTGGTGCAACAGACTACGGAACATGTCAGGAAGTTAAGGGAAAAGATGAAGGAAGCACATGATAGGAAAAGGAACTACGTAACAAGACGAGGATACCGTTAGAATTCCAGGAAGGTGATCACGTATTCTTGAGAGTTACTCCGAAAATTAGAATTGGCAGGGCTATCAAGTCTAGAAAACTTATTCCTCGATTCATTGGACCTTTTCATATTCTTCGACAAATTGGTCCTGTAGCTTACCATATTGCCTTACCACCTAATCTTTTCAATGTTCATGATGTATTTCATGTTTCTCAATTGAGAAAGTAATATCCTGATCCTTCTCATGTTATTGAATATGAGTCTATACAACTACGAGAGAATCTAGAGTATGAGGCTCTACCTGTAAGGATAGCAGATAGAGAGATTAAGGAGCTTCGCGCTAGACAAATTCCTTTGGTTAAGGTCATATGGGATGAAAATACTGGAGATACTTCTTGGGAACGTGAAGCAGATACGCAACAACAATATCCACATCTTTTTCTAAGGTATGTAAATTCCAAAGACGGAATTTTTTTTCTAAGAGGGGTAGTAATGTAACAGCCTATTTTTAATTAAACTAAAACCAATTAAATCTTTTAATAACATTATTGATCCTTTGTAAACAATAAATTTTGAGGTTCCTTTTTTGTTTTGGCCCAATAATCGATTATTTGAACCACTATAATCGATTACATGGTTGTTTACTGAGTTCCTGAAGTTCAGAATCATCATAATCGATTATATGTAAACCCATAATCGATTATGAATTGTCTGGAACAGAAAAACCTGAAAACAGAACCTGCATAATCGATTATGAGAAGTTCCATAATCAGTTATGAGATGTGTAATCTATTATGTAGCCTTATATAATCGATTATATCCTGGAAAATCTATATAATGCCCTCTTGACAGACCCCAAACGTGAAAAATTGGAGTTCTAAGGCAAAAACCTCATATTTTTGAGAGAAAATATCAAAGTTCATCATTCTAAACCTCACCACCATTAAAGTTTGGCCATCTACATCGATCACACACTTTCATCTTCATCTTCGTACAAATTCATCTTCTCCAAGGAACAAAGTTCTTCTTCCATCTTCATAAATTGAGGTAACTTGATCATGTTCTTCCTCTTGAGTCCATCTAATTCTTTTCATGTTCATTTTATTGGAAACCCATTTTATATCTCCCATGAACATGAATCATAAGTTCTAATATTAGAAAAGTTCATGAAGCTTGATTCTTTATCTCATCTTCATAAGACTCTATCATGTTGTATTGAATAGTATGGATGAAAATAAAAACCCAAACCCCACAAAACCCCTTTAGCCGAATCTAGCCTATTATAGTTAAGGGTGATTTTGTTTGATTAATTATGGCTATGTTGTTTGGTTGAAGGTGAAATTGGTAACGTGTGGTGTGATAACGAGGAGCGTCGAATTCGGGATTTCAATGTTAATTCACATTGTAAACCTTTTCTGTAAAACCAATGGTGATTCAGGGATTGTAGGTTTATCGACATTAGGTTGATTTTAAGTATTTGATGATGTATGACTTTATGTTATTGAAATTATTGTGATACACTGGTTGAAGTATTCCACTGCATGTGACGTATTATTTTTGGTGTGTGAATATTTCTTGATATTATGTTATGCATGATCTGCCTGGTATTTAATATGATGCTTAGTTGATTGTTAAGCGAAGATATGTATAGTTCGGGTGTTGTTCGTTTGGGTGTGAGAATAATGGTGACTTAGAGGTGCCTAACCTAAATGATTTATTTTAAAGAGGAGGTGTGACATAGAACATGTGTTGAGGCTTTGATGGAAGGTTAAGTCACTAGGATATTGTTAATGTGGGTCGGTGAGGTTCATGTGTTTGCATTGTTGTTCACAACCGTGTATTTGGAATACACAAGGTGGGGAGTTCTCGCTAGACCATTCCACCTTAGATATAGGTTGTGCAGCTATAGTGTCGTTGAATTTCATGAGCACCCTCGATAGTGGACAAGGTGTGCACCGGGATAATCGTGAAGCTATAGTGTCATTGCTTTGCATGAGCATTCTCGCCATGGAAGAGAATGTGCACCGAGAATTTGGAACATGTTGCTTGAACAACTGACTGACATACCAAATGAGGAATGTGCGAAGGAATTGGTAGTGGCCACGTCAGCATAAAGATTTAGGTTGCATGAGTTGAGGGTAAAGGATGATATATATAGAATTATGGATGATGGTTGATTTAGAGTGATGTTTGTTTGTGACTTTTGTTATATTATATACTATGACTCTGTTCTAATTTTTGATGATAGAATTGCTTCTTATCCCCTATATTTCTATATTTTTGTGTCTACTTTATTTACGTTAGAAGTCCCGATGGAGGAATATGTTGTTGTGGAGCTGGACGAAACTCTGTATGAAACGGAGGTTGCTGAGGAGTTGGATGGAACTCTTTATGAACCAGAGGCGGGAGGTCAAGCTGTGACCTATGGTGATTAGAGTATAGATAGTATGGCCAGAGTGTCTAAGAAGTATTTTTATATTTTCCGCTAAGAATAACATTTTGTTGAAATGTATACCTGTAAGAGATCCTACTGAGAATTGAAGATCACCTCAACAGTGTTTTGTATTATGTGTATAAGACATATGTGTGTATTTATGTATTATAATGCTGGAGTGTTTTAAATTTACAGAAGTTATATGATTATTAATTAAGTTTTAATTTTTAAGTATTTTCAAAGATAAGCGCGCGATTAAGTAATTAATTAATAAGATTTTAATCTAATAACACAACGGGGCACAACGGGGTGTCTCAGGAGGTCCTCCCTAGGTGGTGACACACGATGATGGAGAAGAAGAAGGAGGAGAGGACTCTGAGTTGAAGGGAGGAAGAAGAAGATGGTTGTGTGTGGGGGAAGAAGCAGAACCAAAAAAAACAAAGAAGAAAGAAGTGTGAGGGAGAAGGTCATGTATGCGTAAAAGAGAGAGAGATAGGAGGAAAATTTCATTTTTTTTTTCTTTTCTTTTGGTTAGTATTAGATAAAATGTGTGGTTGAAATTGTTTTTAGAAAAAAAAGGAAATAATATGAACCATTAGATCTAAAAACAATGAGTGATAATTATATTATTTCAAAATTCAAACGAGAGTAAAGATTGATGATTGAACTAGTCAACCACGAAAATCAGTGATCCAAAATTAATCTCCAATTAACACTAAACAGATTTATTTTCAAATCTAAAATTAAATAGAGTAACATCTGAAAATAAATTCCTTTGAATCATATTATTTAAAATATTTTTCTAAACAAAGTTTAATGGTGACAATAACGTAATATTATTGTCTTGTAAGCGTGTATACACTGCAATTACACATGTTAACGCACTCCGAAAATATTTTAAATGAGTAAACAAAATTACTCAAACTAAACAACACAAAAAAATAATCAAAAATAAACATCCAGATAATTAATTATTTCAAGAAAATAATTAAAGGTATATGTGAAAAACTGGGATGTTACGACACTACCCCCCTAAAAAGAATTTCGTCTCCGAAATTCTCTCATCTAAAGGAAACGAATGCGGATACCATGCTTCTATCTCGTTTTCAGATGCCCCACATTCTCATCGTTCAAAACATAACATACTGTACCTCATAGATTAAGCTTTCTTTCGTACTTGAACTGTATTAGTGAGATGACACGAGAATACACTCGAGGTAAATCCTCTTTAATTGCTAGAACTTGAAGTAAATTCGGACAATTCGAATGTCAAACCAAATAAGGTATATAGACATCAGATAAATCCTGACATCTAAATGATATGAAACTCCGACTTTATATATGGTGGCAATTCTAACACACCAGTGATAAGATAAAAACTTAAACTTGAACGAAAAGTTTCCGGAGAGAGGGGAATAAATCCCTCAGTTCCACTCTCACGAGAGATAATAAAGTAAGATGGAGAGAAAGATAAAGGATATTCAATATGCAAAAATGCCCGTTAATAGATTCCTGAATATAAAAATGCATTGTAAAGCCACATATTTACAAACGTGACTCTAATAAAGTTCCTCCTTCCACGAGAAGTTCCTTCGAAAGACAAATTTGAAAATGATATTTTTCTTTCTTCCCAAGAGTCTAGAATACAAGTCAAAAATACTCTTGGTCTTTGAAAAGGCAATAATAAATTTTTGCACGTTCCCTCACTCGAGGTAACTCCAATTCACTTGGCACCAAAGATGAAATGAGTTGCCAGAGTTTTCATCCCCAAGGAAATTTATAACCTTTTCCTGTAAAGGCTAACATGATGTGATCTAAGAAAGATCACTCCATTTCTCGGTTGTAATCATTTACTGAAAAAGGTAAATGATGAAGTTCACAGAAATTAGTTCTCGACAACAACGAAGAATTCAAACTAATTTAACCAACAAAGATTGGTTAACATGAGAATGTAAAAGATAGCCATATCAAAATGACAAAGAATACAAGTCTCGATTAGTTTACCTGAAGCATAACCAATAGGAGGTAAAATATTGAAATCAAATCAACTCGAGGCAAGATCGCAACAAAGAAATAAGCAATAAAGAAAGAGTGATGACAATATCTCAAACATTCATAGGCAATTAAAATGACTCATGTACAAACCAAACAGTATAGCCGAAAGCTTACTCTCTATGGTACATTTTCCCACGAGTTGATCATACCCATTTGTTGTATGCTCCGATTCTACATATCGTGAACATGCAAAACCTGAGGATGAAATGACTTCTTTTGTGGTTACTCCCACAGTTCAAGCAACGTAATGTTGTAGTCACGAGTTGGCTCACTCTATCAATCCTTCTAGAAAGTCACTGCTTGCAAACATTCGCAATGTGATCCGATTTTCCTCATTGGAAACAAACAATCTCCTCATCGTTGCAGTTCCTTGTTTTCTTAGCGGCTGTATACGCGATAGCTGATGGAACTCAAAATAACTAACATATTCTAACAAACATTTCATCTCGGCGTAGTCACAGCTCCATTCTCTGATACACCTCAAACTTTGCAAGAAAAGAACTCGTTCAGAAAATTATCCTTAAAAATTCCTTAGCAACGGTTCTGTTCTCCGCTTCAACCATCAAACAGTCAATCCTTACCGGGGTTAAGAATGACAAACTCAAAGTAAACTAGACATCAAAATTCTGTCCACTATCATTCCTCCTTAGAAACAATAATGAAAAGAATACCAAACATCGTTGTCTCCTTTCGGAACAACATCATGAAAACAGAAACACAAACAAGGATAGACCAAGGTCGTCATCCTTCTAAAGATTGGTTCTCCAAAGAACCAAGAACACATAACAACACATCAAACAATCAGAGAAAACACAACACAAACGACGACAGACCTATACCCCAAGCCCAAAAGACTCGGCCAGCTCTGATACCACCTAATGTAACACCCTTTTCGGGTGCTACATTTTCCATGACATTTTAAGACCGAAAAGTAGGTTAATTAAAATTCGTTGTAATATAATGGGGTAATTTTTTTTTCTTTTTTCACAAGGCATAACTATAAATACTTGGAATCAAGTAAAGGTGCAATAAAATTATTTCATAATCATGATTAAGGTTATAAGTTCGAAAATCATTTACATAACCCAATCCGACTCATAAATTGAAAACATATAGATACACAGACTCAACATCAAGCTATGGATACGCAGCTACTAAAATATATGATACTTGGAGTCACAGCTCCATAAACAGTAACATTAACTCCCAGACATCCCAAGCAGGCCAAACTAAAATATAAAAGACTATTCTCTCTCGTACATCATGAGAAGAACAAACCCAGCTAACGAGATCTAGCGAAAACTCTATTTGAGTCCACTACTGACGTTGTCACAAAAGGTATCACTATAGAAATTACAAAATTAACTCTCAGACTAAGTCATTTCCCTTACCAAGGAGAAAGTCATAGCCTATAGACCAATGAAAATCATGCCTGTCTCAAGAAAAGAAAGGTCAGCCATGACAGAAAACACAAAGACCATCATATTGAACCATCTGAAAGTTGGAAGACGTCCACTAGAAACTTCAATATATCGTCAGCAAGCTCGAACCTCAACCTCTATGATGAATCAAATGAGCAACACCTCGACATCTCAGTCTTCTCAAAAGAACACAGAAGGCACATAGCCAGCCGACATAGGCAATATAAAACAAGGAGGTGAGATTCCCAAACATCACATTATATGGCAGATATGAAAATAGCACGACAACCAAAAGCCATTCTAGAGGCATAGCAGACAGTACCAACCTGTTGGGAATCACCCCTCACTGGACTATCCATGTTTCAACGCTTTAGTACATTATGAAGGTTGGCCATTTGTCACCAACTCAATTAAGCTTCTTAAAGCCCATTCCCGAACATGATTACTTGTCAAGCAAGTAACCTTAAAATACTCTTTATCTTAAGTATAATGGATGTAAGGGTAAGTGAATCGTCCTTACATTATGACATATGGTCTTGCTCCCCCATGAGTCATAATCATTAAGTCTTTGTTTTCACTAAGCCATCCTCGACTTATGTTTTTCATTTAACTTGAAATACTAGTCTTGAAGACCAAAGCCACTTTTATCCAAAATAAAAACCCTTTGTGTGAAACCAAATCATTTTGGAAGTAAGATTGACTCATAGGTATATTGATACCAAATCCTTCAAAACAGTATTCCAAAACCCGTAAAATTATTGAAAGACTGTTTTCCCCTTTTACTTAATTTAGGGTCAAAACCCCTAATCTTTCAAAATAAGCTTCCTTTATTCAAAATCATCAAGTATCTAGGTTCTAATACTCATTATAGGGTATTAAAATACCAAAGTAGGGTCTTGAATAACATTTCACTCAAAAGTCCTAAAACTTGACTGAAAGCTTCTAAGTTTGAAAATTGGGAAATTCCTTTCCATAAACTCTTGATTCTAAAGGTTAATAATTCACTTGGAACCTTAGGACACTTAATTAAGGGTCAAAAACAATTTCCAACTCCAAAAAATAGTGTTGGTCGATTCTCCGCTCTTGGTTAATTTCGCAAGTTCAAAATACTGATATACAATTCCTTTGTCTCTTAAAACAAGATTTTATCCTTTCATGACTTAAACAATTATCAAAACCATTTTGGAATCAATTTGAACATTTTAAGAGGGTTTCAAACCCTATAAAAATAGCTTTGGAAAAACAACACTTCCTTCTTGTTTTCATTTATCCTTAAAACACTTATTTCTTTAATTTCTAAGGCATCATTTGGGTAATTCAAAATATAACGTACGATTAAAATATTTCTCAAGTCTTTTCTAAAACCTTTACCAAAAATCAAAGTTATAAAACAATTGTTCAAAACTAATTCATTTTCCTTTATGGATTTAACATTCATTTTCTCACTTAAGGATATTAAAATCGCTTAAGTTTCAAGGATTGGAGTTAAACTCCCATTTCCATTCACACTTGGCCAAAAGCCAATCACAACCAAAGTGAAGGTTATACTTCACCAAATAATCTCACAATTATTCACACGCATCAACATATCATGTTATATAGAATAATCACAATAATCAATTTATTTACAATAACCAAGTATTAAATCCTCACTTTGATCCAATGATCAAAGTGATGGTTTTCAACATGATATAAATCATTTTCCAATCAATCAATCAATCACACCAATAAACACAAATCCAACAACAATTAACCAATACCATAATGTCATCATAAGGGACTAAATAAACAAAGTGGATAATCCTTGATTTAGGATTTTCCGACAACCAGATAAATAAAGCCATCTTCACATCCACCAATATGGTGTGAAGTGGTTCACTCCCCCCCTTACCTCTTGTAGACAAGAGAGGTTCATTTCCTTGGTTTTCAACTGTCAGTTTCCCTCAGAGTGGAGCTGCACAAAGCTAAACTCCAATGAATAACCCGACTGGACGTTCTAGTTTCCTCTGACACCTTGTGACAGGTATAGACAACTCTTGTCAGCTCCCGAAAAATGTAAAACCTGCTTCCCCAAGCAAACACAATCACGACAACATCTCAGAGAGGGAGTCAAAGCATTTTCAACAATCAAACAGTCAATCATTCATCATCAAACACTCACTCTAAGTTGATTTAAACACTTAATTTCACAAACAATGTTACTTTCAATAGAAATCAGATTTGGACAAAAATAGTGTTCATCACAATAATTGGGGAAAATGAGATTTTATTATAAAATTACTATATCAGTTTGGTAAACATAAATTAACAGTCCCGATTGCAAAATAACCTATTTAATTTCACGATTACAAAACTAATTTCAAATGAAATCATATTTGGGGCTTTAGGGTTCATAAATCAATTTAGGAAAAACTCATTCTAACTAAAGAATGATAAAATTAACTTAGGAAATCACTAATTCACAACCCCAATTACACTAAAATAGAGTTAATATCACATTTGAGATTTAAAATCAAAATGTTAGGGTTTGAGGAATTGGGCTATTTGAAACTGAAACACTTTGGGTGGATTTCCACTTACCCAACAAGGAAGAAGAAGAGGTGGTGGTTACTAGGAGGTCCAGCGCGGCGGCAGTGTCTGAGGACGGTGGCAGGAGGCGTCACCGCGGCTGTGACCGCGACCCAAACACGAAACAAGATATATCCGCAAATACAGGTGACAAACTACAGTGTGCGCTCGTCTTCTCTCCATCAGACACGGTGGACATGCGACTGGACGGCACACCCATGACAGAGACGGCACGCGCGGCGGTCGGAGGTCCTCCCTAGGTGGCGGCACGCGATGGTGGAGAAGGAGGAGAAGACTTTGAGTTGAAGGGAGGAAGAAGAAGATGGTTCTGTTTGGGGAAGAAGCAGAACCAAAAAAAAAAAGTGAAAGAAGTGTGAAGGAGAGGGTCCTGTACACATATAAGAGAGAGAGAGAGAGAGAGAGAGAGAGATAGGAGGAAAATTTCATTTTTTTTTCTTTTCTTTTGGTTAGTATTAGGTAAAATGTTCGGTTGAAATTGATTTTAGAAACAATGAAATAATATGAACCATTAGATCTAAAAACAATGAGTGACAATTATATAATTTCAAAATTCAAATTAGAGTAAAGATTGATGATTGAACTGGTCAACCAAGAAAATTAGTGAACCAAAATTAATCTCCAGTTAACACAAAACAAATTTATTTTCAAATCTTAAATTAAATAGAGTAGCATCTGAAAATAAATTCCTTTGAATCATATTATTTAAAATATTTTTCTAAACAAAGAATAATAGTGACAATAACGTAATATTATTGTCTTGTAAGAGTGTATACACTACAATAACGCAGTGTTAACGCACTCAAAATATTTTAAATGAGTGAATAAAATTACTCAAACTAAGCAACACAAAAAAATAAAAATAAAAAAATCCAGATAATTAATTATTTCAATAAAATAATTAATGGTATATGTGAAAAACTGGGATGCTACAAAATAATCCATCTCAATTCAATGGAGGCTATAATCCGAATAAAGCTGAACTTTGGATCCAAGAGATGGAAAAGATTTTTCGAGCTATGATCTGCACTGATGATCAACAGGTAACTTTTGCTACTTTTATGTTAGTTGGAGAATCATAGTACTGGTGGGGTGGAACTCATAGGCTCTTGGAAGCGGAAGGAACCCAGATAACTTGGGCAGTTTTCCGGAATATATTTTTGGAAAAATATTTTCCAGCTGACTTGAAGCATACAAAGGAACTTGAATTCTTACAATTGAAGCAGGAAGGAATGTCTGTTGGAGAATACGCTGCTAAGTTCGAGGAACTGGCAAAATTTTCTATGTATTACCAGCATCGCCTAGATGAGCGTTGGAAGTGTGTGAAGTTTGAAGATGGACTTAGTCATGGGATACGAAGAGCAGTGGGACCGCTAGAAATTAGAGAATTTTCGGCATTAGTGAATAAGTGTCACCTCATTGAGGGATATCAAAGAAACAAGGATGAGAAACAAAAGTATTTTGGGCCTCAACAATTTAATAAGGGAAATGAAGGATTCAGAAAGAAGCCGTATGCACGCCCCCAAGGGAACCAACGACCACCTCGGACTTACGGAGGAGGACCAAGCTATATATCTACGCCAAAGTGCTTGAAGTATGGAAAGCCACATGAGACACGGTTTTGTACGATAAAGGATCCAGTATGTTTTCACAGCAGAAAGCCATGACACTTTATAAAAGACTACAAGCAGCCCAAACCAGAACCGAATATGAACAATACTCACGTAACCAGATCAATGACTAAAGGTAGAGTGTACACGATGGATGGAACTGAGGCAACCCAGTCCGATGATCTGATACAAGGTAAATGTCTCATAAAGGGTAAACTTTTAAACGTACTGTATGACTCAGGTGCAACTCATTTATTTATTTCCTATCATTGTGTGAGACGATTAGATCTACCAATATCTCCCCTCCCTTTTGACTTGATAATTTCGACTCCTACAAATAAGCCCATTGTTACTACCCAAGCTTGTTTAAATTGTTTAATTACTCTTGAAAATAGGAATTTCATGGTAAATCTGATTTGTTTACCACTATCCAATTTGGATATAATTCTAGGGATGGATTGGTTATCTTCCTATCATGTCCTATTAGATTGTTCGGAAAAAACATTGATTTTTCCAAATCCCAAGGATCCTAGATTTTTAACTGCCAACCAAATTCAACCTTCTTTAAAGGAAGGAGCTCAGGGATACATGCTACCATCTTCTTTGAAAGTTGAAGAGGAATTCAAATTAACAAAGGTGCTGGTTGTCAAGGAAATTTCATAAAGTATTTCTTGACGATGTTCCGGGCTTGCCTCCGGAAAGGGAAATAGAATTTTCTATAGATTTGTTACCTGGACCTGGTCATATCTCTATAGCACCCTATAGAATGTCCTCCTCAGAGTCAGCAGAATTAAAGAAACAGTTGGAAGAGTTATTAGGGAAGCAGTTTATTCGACCGAGTGTTTCGCCCTAGGGAGCTCTAGTACTGCTGGTCAAGAAGAAGGACGGGAGTTTGAGGCTGTACATAGACTACTGCCAATTAAATAAGGTCACTATAAAAACAAGTATCCTCTACCAAGAATTGATGATTTGGTGGATTAGCTAAGAGGAGCATTAGTCTTTTCAAATATTGATTTACGATCTGGTTATCATCAGATACGTGTAAAGACGGAAGATATACCAAAGACAGTCTTCGGGACGCGTTATGGACACTATGAACATTTGGTGATGCCATTTGGGGTAACAAATGCTCCTACTTTTTTTATGGATAACATGAACACAATTTTTCACCCTTACTTAGATCAATTTGTGGTTGTCTTTATTGATGTTATTCTTACCTATTCGAAGAGTCATGAGGAACATGCGGAACATCACCGAATCGTTCTTTGGATTCTCAAAGATAAACAAGTGTATTTCAAATTGTCTAAGTGTGAATTTTGGTTGGAAGAAGTAAAATTTTTGGGACATGTTATTTCAAAGGAAGGAATATCTGTAGACCCAGCTAAAGTTGAAGCAGTGTTGCAGTGGGGACGACCGAAGACAGTGATGTAAGTTCGTAGTTTCTGAGGATTGGCAGGATACTACAGAAGGTTTCTTGAAGGATTTTATTGAATAGCATTACCTTTAACCAGGCTCACTCGGAAAGGACAAACATTTGAATGGACTCAGAGGTGTGAAGGGATTTTCAAGAACTAAAGCAAAGACTAACAACATCACCAGTGCTAGTGTTGCTAGATCCAAATGGACATTTTGAAGTATATTGTGATGTCTCTAAGCAAGGATTGGGTTGTGTACTTATGCAAGAAAGAAAAGTAGTGGCTTATGCTTCTAAATAGTTGAGGCCACATGAGGAAAATTACCCGGCACATGATTTATAGTTGGTTGTAGTGGTGTTTGCATTAAAGATTTGGCGACACTATCTCTATGGATCTAGATTTGATGTTTGTAGTGATCACAAGAGTTTGAAATATTTATTTGACCAGAAAGAATTAAATATGAGACAAAGGAGATGGATGGAATTTTTAAAAGATTACAATATTGAATTACAATACCATCCAGGAAAAACAAATGTGGTGGCTGATGCATTTAGTAGAAAATTTCTACATGTGTCAGCAATGATGATCAAAGAAATGGAGTTGTTGGAAAAATTCAAAGATTTAAATATGATGATCGAAATGACGTCAGACCGACTCCGACTAAGCATGATCAAGGTCACAAGTGGATTACAAGAACAAATTCGGACAGCTCAACAGATTGATCAATATTTGCATAAGATAAAGAAATTGATAGATAAGGGAAAAACTGTTAACTTCACAATACGAATAGATGAAGTAATAAAGTTTAGGAATAGAATATGCATGCCTAACGATCCAATCCTTAAAAAGCAGATTATGGTGCAACCAAAATGTATCAAGATCGTAAGAAAATGTTTTGGTGGCCCAAAATGAAGAAAGAAATAGCACAATATGTAGCTTCTTGTCTGATCCATCAAGAGGCCAAAATCGAGCATCGAAAACCAGCAGGAATGCTGTAACCATTAGGTATTCCAGAGTGGAAATGGGATAGTGTATCAATGGATTTTGTTGTAGGATTACCAAGGACCCCTAATGGACATGACTCAATTTGGGTAATTATGGATAGACTAACGAAGTCCGCGCACTTCTTACCTATAAATATGAGGTATTCCCTATAAAAATTTACACAGTTATATATCTAGGAAATAATAAGATTGCATTAAATCCCATCAAGTATAACATCTGATAGAGACCCCAGATTCACTTCGAGATTTTGGGAAAGCTTACATAGGGCTTTTGGGACAAAGCTCCGACTAAGTTCAGCATATCATCCACAGGCAGATGGGCAGTCAGAAAGCACAATTCAATGGTTGGAGGATCTATTAAGAGACTGTGTTCTGGAACATTCTAGAAGCTGGGATCAATTCTTATCATTGATTGAATTCACTTACAACAGTTATCATTCCAGTATTGGGATAGCACCCTTTGAAGCTCTCTATGGGCGGAAGTGTAGAACTCCACTGTGCTGGTATGAAAATGGGGAGAATCTCATACCTGGACCAGATGTAGTACAACAAACTACAGAAAAGGTGAAAATGATTCAGGAAAAGATGAAAATGGCACAGAGTAGACAAAAGAGCTACTCTGACAAAAGAAGCAGACCTTTAGAATTTCAGGAAGGTGATCATGTATTTTTGGAAGTCACTCCAATGACAGGGGTTGGTAGAGCAATAAAATATCAAAAACTCATTCCTCGTTTTATTGGACCATATCAAATTCTTCGAAAGTTAGGTCTTGTGGCCTATCAGATTGCTTTACCACCTTTTCTTTCTAATCTCCATAAAGTTTTTCATGTCTCACAATTAAGAAAATATATTTCTGATCCTTCTCATGTTATTAAGCCGGATACAATACATATAAAATAAAACCTAACTTATGAGACAATACGGGTGAGGATCGAGGACAGGAGGATAAAATAATTGAGAGGCAAACAAATTTCACTAGTTAAGATTATATGGGATGAGACCACTGGAGATGCTACTTGGGAACTACATGATAAAATAATGGAACAATATCCACATCTCTTATAGGAATAAAGGTTCGCAAATTTCAAGGACAAAATTTTTATAAATGGGGGAGAGTTGTTGTAAAAGCTTGATTTTTAATTACACTGTTTAACTGGTTAAAATATAATTAATTATATTTTAATCTAAGAGTTAGAAAGTGATTTTGAATAAAATAAAAATCATATTCATAGTCTCTCTTATGGTAGAATGTTACGGTGAAAATTTGTGTTGAAAATTAAGACGGAACCCGGTCTGCCTTTTCACTGAAAGTAAGATTTTAATGAGCAGAAGCCCTAATTTCGACTCGTGAACGAAACCATTAGGTTTTATATTTTGTTCCGGATTATTTTCCAAGTTTCTAAAAAATTCGTTAGGAATGAAATAATAATAATTTTATTCGAGCGTAATCTTTAAGAAAACACGTAAAACCTAAGTCGGGGGATAAGTCGGGTAAACGATGGAGTCGATTATGGAGCTGAGGTATTATGAGAGATTAATGTAGCAGAGAGGACAAGGAGTCCGACATTAAATTTTAGTAATCGGGAATTTTCAAGTGAAATGACCAAAGTACCCTTAATCTTAACCTAACCGATGTTGAGTTAAATTTTAACCATGGTTAAGGAACCGAGGTTAATTATTGTTGACCAAAATCAGCCACACCCTTCATCAATTCTTGGCCACATGATTTTAACCATAGTTAGCAAAGTAACCCTAGTTAAGTTAATTGTTAACCATAGTTAACTATTATATTATTTAATATTCACAGAACCCATGAATTTAAATCCTACGAACCAAACAAAGCCTAAGATCTACCCTATAAAATAACCCCAAAACCGTAGCCATGTCGTCCCCATTTTCTCTCTTCATCTTCTTCATTTTCTTCATTTGCTTCACAAAAGCACCATTGTTTCTTAAGAGCTAAGTTATCATTTTTGTTAAAGAACTTGCCAAGATCATCATCCTTTCTTTCATCTTCTTCACACTCTTGAGGTAACATGATCATCTCCTCTCTTTTTTTAAGCTCTTGTTCTTCATATTTCATGGTTTTCCATTTCTAGATCTAGAACTTTAAATAATTTTAGAAAATTGTAGAAAAATCATAAAAATGTGAAACCAATTTCTATGATATAGTTATGATCTCTACTTTCAATCCAAGAGCATGTAATCAAAAACATTTTTCCTTCCCTAATATCTATTGTTGGCCGAAACCCTCTAGGAAAATGGGTTTGATGTTTTGTTTCTTTTTTTTTTTTTTTGAAAGTTAGTACTTGATTTAAGTTCTATAATACTTGTATAGCATATATCCAAGAGCTTAAGCCCAACTAAATTTTTTAATCTATTTATTCTATTAAGACCGAAACCCTAAAAAGAAAGGGTTGAAAAGTTTTTGTTTGATTTGTGAAATCTATTGCTTGATTCATGCTCTCTAATACTCTAAGATCATTTGTAACTTCCCGATTTTTCGACTTTCTAATATCGGAAATTATATAATATGTTTATATTTTTATCCGAGACATAGAAAAATGATTTTGGGAAAACCAAAGTCATATTCATATTATACTTATTTTTATATGTATACGGTGAAATTCTGGGTTTAAAATTCAGACGGAAACCGGTCTGCGTTTTTACCGATAGTATAATTTTATACCGTCAAAAAACCCTAATTTGACCCGAAACTAAAATTTGAAGAATTTTTTATATTTTGTCCATGAGGAATTCTACTTTTCAAATTTCTGATCAAAAATGAAAAATTATGTTTAATCGGATATTTTTGGTAAAAGTTCAGACGAAAAACAATCGGTGTTTTCACTGATAGTAAGATTTTTGTGACGCCCTAACTCGGGTCATCACATGGTTACCCGTTTGCGGAAATAAAACTTAATTTGCTGGTTGCTTTCGGAAAATAATGTTTTCTCAACGTTTTATCTTTTCAAAATATGGTGATAATTTTTTTTTTCTTTTAACTTCAAAACAACAACAACGTCATCAAATCACACTTAAATACATAATGTATATAAGTCATACAACTATACTGCCTCATATGTTTTCACACCTAAATCATAATCAGTTTTATTCTCAAAACATAATATAACATAATAGGACCTAAGCTAGTCGTAACTAACAGACACTACAACCAATAGGAGTAGCACAACATGCCCCGAACTAGACAGCCTTCTTCTTCTTGTAGAGATCATACCCCTTGTACGACTCTGATATGTTTGTAAGGGTGAGACGCCAATATATGGATTTATCACAATAACTAAATGCGCAACACAAAAGAAGGCACATACACATATACATGTTTATAACAACATAAGCATTCATATTATAGCATATCGTTTATCAATAGGTTCCACACCCTACACATCATCGTTGGAAAACTATGCATAAACACTTCAATACATCATCTAAACATTCACATCTAATCTCATGAAATATATCCAACCTCGTGATGAGTTGATCAGACTCGATTGTCACCGGCACACAGCCACAGGCACACAGCCAAAACCCATCGCACACTGTCCAACATCGTGGCACAGAGTGATAACAACGTAGATGGGGTCTCATTGTCCACCAGGCACAATAAGAACATCGTAGGTATGATCTACCATGACGCCGCAAGGTAATCACTCGTATGATCGTGGCACGTCTGCCAAATGCATGCAAGAAAAACACTTTATTATCAACGCTTTTCTTTGTGTTATATCTTTATTTGTCAAAGCTCTCAAAAGCTTACGGCCCAACATCGGTTTAAACATCGAAGCTCTCAAAAGCTTACGACCTATCATCATTTTAAACATCGAAGCTCTCAAAAGCTTACGACTTATCATCGTTTTAAACATCTTTAAAACTTTTATTAATAACACAGGGCCTCAAAGTCCGAGTGCTCAATCACGAAGCCCCTAGACCTTGCAATCAGTCTTAGGTTCGTGGTAATAGAAAACGTCTCAAAATGTTTTAATTTTTTTAAGTAGATACCCAGTCTACAACACAACGAACCTTAATACCCCGACGTCTTGGTTATTAAGTTCCATATCATCGTTTACATCATTTTTTGTCTGTGAAAAACAAATCCAAAATAGGATAACGTCATAAGAACACTAGCACCCCGACTTCTCGATTACTAAGTTCTATATCGTCATTTACATCGTTTTTTCGTCTGTGAAGACAAATCCAAAATAAGATCTCCGTAACTTATCCAAGTTACCGGAAATACGTCATTGAGTAAACTCATTTACAGAAAATCCTTTCTACTTGAAATTCGTTTGTAAAACGTCAAATCATAGAAAAATCCACTTTTCCTTTGGAAACTCAATTTTTTTCCAAAATAACGTCAAATCATCAAGAACTCTTTTACTGAAACTTCAACTCTAAAAAAAATAAATCAATTCAGATTAAATCTCTTCTCAAAATAAGTACTGTTGTTTTTAAACTTTCACCATAAATAATTTCGAAATTTGCCGTCGTTTATCATTTTCCAAGAAAATGTTTTTAAGTCAAACTTTGACTTTTTTTTAATAAATATATTCTTTTTAAATAAATTTTTTATATTATTATAACTTTTTTAATAATAAATAAGGTATCTTCGAATATTAATTTCAGAAAATAACTTTTTATAATATTACGGAATTTCTTACGTAAAAATTAGCAGTACAAAAAAAATTTCACGGTTACGCTCTCACCGTGACTCATAAATTAATTTTATACTAATAAATCATTAAAATAATAATATTTCTCAAAACTCATTATTTTTCCAAAATAATATTTTCCACCACTATTATATTCCAACATTTCCCATAAAACATTGAATATAATCTTTTCACAACTTATTAAAGCTTTTATCTAATTAATCGGTTGTGCACTGACCACTGTCAGGCCTCTCAAACAACATTCAACAACATCATCAGAATTAGATCACCAGGCAGATCATGCATCATATCAATATAATATACTACTGCATATAATTAAATAAATTAAAAGCAGATCAATCACCGATACACAGATAAACAAAACAACGTAAACAACATAAACAAATAACCACAACCACATATAAATCATATAAGCCACACTAAAAGCAAATAGTTATTGAGAAAATCCCTCAGGTAAGCTCCCCTTACCTCTTGAAGCTCCTCGGTAAAATTAAAAGGACTCTGTCGGTTGTCGGAAACCCTCGTACATCGTAGAACAATTAACCTTCAACAACACATCCAAACAATCAATCAAAACAAGCAAAACAAACACCTAATCCTCTCTAATAGTTCACGGCCTCCTTAGAGTTTTGTGGCTCAAAATCTCCACACTTGCTTAAGTCAAGGATTAATGATCCTAATATACTTAAGGAAATGGATTAAGGCTAAACAACAAAGATAAGAATCAAAACCATCCCAATCCTCTAAATGGTAGATTCGTCCAACACAAGGACATAGTGTTAGGGTTTTTAGTTTAATGAACCAACTAGGATTCAACAAGTATACAAGTATGTATGATGAAAGACATGATCATACATCAAAAGCAAGAACAAAAACTCCATCCATCCCTTCCTCTAGGATTCGGCCAAGATGGGTTTCAAGAGAAGAAAATTTTTGATCATCACATGCTCTTAGATACATACAATATACATGATTATAAGAACATAGGAAGTGGTTTCAACATCATGAGATTTTTCTAGAATTTGTTATGAATTTTCAAAGTTCTAGATCTAGAAACTTAAAGGTGATGAACATAGATGAAATAGACATTGAATCATGAAACTTATTCAAGAAAATAAACATGACTAGGGAAGGAGAATATGATTCACCTCTTGTAGATCAAAAACAAGTGAAGATCCAAGGACTTGCTTCACAAAATCAAGCTTTGTGTTCTAAGTGTTCTTGAGAAAAAAGTATGAGTTTTGGAGAGAAAGATGTCATGAAATGAAAGAATGAAATTGCCTAAGTGTGTGCTAATGAAGGAGCCCTGAGTTTTTGGGGAAATTTGGTCAAAAATTACAATGGCATGACTTGAAAAATTCATGAAGAGCCAAGGGTAAAATCGTCATTTCCATGCAAAATATTCCTTTGTCATAAATGTGCCATTATGGCCATTATGTTGTGGATAGGATCATCATAAATGCCTTTCACATCAGTCAAATCCGTCACCTCAGCCCCGTTACTGACTCCCTAGTTCATCTGACGCAGGTTTTTCCTAGAGATATCTCGACGTTTTCGCCAGCAGCAAATATAATATTTTAATTTTACGCTAAATTTTTCAAAACTTCCAGCATCATAGTAAATACGATAAAAACATTTTTCATCTCGTTCACGAATTAAAATTAGGTTTTCTGAGCAGTAAACTTTTACTATCAGTGAAAACGCAGACCGGGTTCCGTCTGAATTTTCAACCCAAAGTTTCATCGTAACCCTATAATATAAAGCATGATATAGAAATGATAGTGGTTTACCCAAAATCATTTTCTAAGTCTCGGATAAAAAAATATATATTTTATCATTTATTACCGATATTAGGAAGCAGCGAAAATAGGGGTGTTACAATTTTAATGATCAGAAAACCTAATTTTGATTCATGAGCAAAATGGTTTATGTTTAAATCATGTTTTCAACGAGTTTGGCTATTTTGAGAATTTTCGATCGAAAATCAGACAAAAACCCTAATCGGGTAATCGACGGAGCCGAGAACGGACGTGCAGAGACAAAAGCCGACATTCAATGGATGAAGACAAGTGATGACTCATAAGGGTGAGTCATATAGGTGACTCACAAGTGTCATGATTGCTTTTGAGGTGAAATTACTATAATGTCCCTAAGTTGTTATTTTATCACCAAAATGTCATTATGTAAGATTACCATTTTGTCCCTCAAAATTCATGGTTGGATCTTTTTGCCCCTAATTGGCACGACCAAACCCCTCCAAATGAGCCCATTCTCACTTCTATTTAAGGTCTTCATCATCTTCATCATGAAGCTTTCACCATTTTTACAAAAACTCAAAGTTTCCATAGACTTACTTTGTGAAACAACTTGGTGATTCCTTGCCCTTTTTTTCAATTCCAAGAGGTAATCCATGATCCTCATCATCATTTAACTATATGTTCTTCATATATTTTCATGATTCAATGCCTTATTCAATTTTTTCAATTCTTAGATCTAGAAGTTTGAAAATCCATCGAAAATCATCGAAAAATCCTAAAAATGTGAAACCAATTTCTATAATCTTGTATTCATTCCTATAGTATAGATCCAAGAGTTTGAATCAAACAAAAATTTCTTCCTCACTCTTCCTAAAGAGGCCGAAACCTTGTTTTTGGGTGGAGGAGATTTTGTTTATTTTCTTTAACAAGTGAACTTGGATTTCATCCTTCCATATCATGTATATGATAGATCCAAATTGTTGTATCAAAATAAATTCTCTAGCCTAATTTTCATGTCATGGCCGAAACCTCACTCTTTGTGGAGTTAGAGGATTTTGTTTCACTTGTTGTGTTTTGATTCTTAATCAGGTGTCTTAAGTATTTAGGATCATTAATCCAATGGCTTAAGAATTTTAGAAATTTTTAGCCACAAAAACCTCTTAAGGCCGTGACGTATCATTAGGGAATAGGTGATTTTATTTGCTTGTTTGTAATTGGTTGATTGTGGTTGTTGAAGCTTAAGTGTATTGATTATACGTGAGTCGTGAAATCGGAGTTTGACGTACGTTCAAGGAAGGAGATCGGAAGATAAATTATTCAAGAGGTAAGAGGGGATCACCTGAGGGATTTTTCCGATGGCTACATGCTATCTGTGTTGGTCTGTATGATTTATTTGTGGTTGTGGTGTTTGGTTTGTGGTTGTGGTATTTGATTAAAGTTGTGTTATTTATTTGTGTATGGTTATCTACATTTAATTTTTTATTTGGAGTTATATATTATGATGTTGTGATGCATGGTCTGCTTGGGAAAATTCTTATGATGTTGTTGATTGTTGTTTGAGAAGCCTGACAGTGGTAAGTGCCCAATCAATTAATCAGATAAAAGCTTTAAGAAGACTTTACGATGAATATTCAATAGTTAATTGAGAAGTATTGGAAGATATTATGATTTAAATAATTATTTGAGAAAATAAGGATTATTTGAAAATATTATTATTTTAATGATTTATTAGTGTAAAAGCAATTTATGAGTCACGGTGAAGATGTAACCGTGAAATTATTTTTGTATTGCTAATTTTTATGTAAGAAATTTTGTAATATTATAAAAATATATTTTATGAAATTAATCTTCGAAAATAACACAATTATGATTCTATAAAATTATTTAAGTGGAAAGAGCTAAGATTTGGCTTAAATGACTTGAAAAATGTTTAACGACGGTAATTTGGAAAAGTATCGATGGCAAGTGTTTCTAAAATGGCAGTACGTATTTTAAACCAAGTTTGAGCCTCAAGTGACTCTCTTTTTGAAACATGAAGTTTTCAGAAAAGATTTTAGTAGCTATTGGTTTTACGAAAGAATTAACCAGTTGAAATGATTTTCCAAAATCAAGTTTTACGCAAATAGTGTAGGTAGTGATTTTGAACTTAGTAACCGAGACTCAAAGTACTAGTGTTCTTGTGGTGTTTTGGACTTCATGTCCTATGGACTTTGTGTCTTGATTTCGGTGTAAATAATGTTATCCAAAGTGAATATTATTTTCTATTACGATAAACCTAAGCCTGATGCATTGGTCTAGGGGTTTCGTGATTGAGCACTCGGACTTGAGGCCTTGTGTTATTAATGAAAGTTTTAAGATGTTTAAAACTATGGATGGTCGTAAGCTTTTGAGCTTCGACAAGGAAAGATTGAACACCAAGAAAAATGACTAGAACAAAATGTTTTACATGCATGTTTGCAGACGTGCCTATTTGTAAATCATAATATCATGGTGATATTCATGAATTGATGCATCATTGTGCCCTGGTTGGACAATGAAAATCCATATTCGGTGATCACAGCTCCTTAAATTGGACAGTGTACTATGGTATCCATATTTGGTGATCATTGTGCCTTGTGTTGGACAATGTGCTATGGGTTTGGCTTCATGCCTTTGCCTGCGTGGCTAATGAGCTTGATCAACTCACCTCGTAGTTGGGATATCTCATGAGATTAAGTATGAAATTAAATGACGAATATGAAGTGTTCATGTATAGTTTTTCAAATAATGATGTTTGGGGTATGAAACCCACCGAGAAACTATTTGTCTTATTATGATTGTTTAGGTTGTTATTAACATGTATATGTATATATGTTTTCTTTGGTGTCGCGCATGTAGTTATCGTGTTAAATCCTTATATTGGTTTCTCGGTCTTGCATTATTTCTATTGGAATGTTCCTGTTGTGTTCTATATTGGGGAAATCCAGATGAACCACTCAAGGGATATGATGTATACAAGAAGGTTCCTTAGTTCGGGACATGCCGATGTTATTTTGGTAATATTATGTCTGTCTTTTAGGTGCGGCCAGCTTAGGTTTTGAATTATATTATACTTAGTAAGGTCTTGATGTGTAAACAATTATGATGCAGTATAGTTGCATTAGGATATATTTTTGTATCTATCCATATATGGTTATGTTTGCGTTGTTGTGGTAACCATCGAAAATAAAAAAGAAAAGGGAAAACTTTTGTCACCATTTTGAGGAATGTTAATAAATTAAGAAAATATCATTTTCCGAAAGCAACCAGCAAAATAAAGTTTTATTTTCCACAACGAGTTAACGGGTAACCATATGATGACTCAGGTTAGGATGTCACATCATGTATCTAAGAGATTAAGTTGATTTGAAAATCCTAGCTTATTTTCACTCATGAGGTCGAAACCCTAACCAAAGTGGTTAGAGGATTTTATTACATATTTTTGAATAGTAACAGTTAATCTATGCTAGTTAATACTATAGGAACTAGACTCCAAAAGATTGGAATGAGAAAAGAATCCTAACCCTATTTTGAATTAAGTGGCCGAACCTAGCTATTCAAGGATTTAGGGTGACTTTGTTGATTAATTTGTTATTATGTTGTTTGGTTGAAGGAGGAATTGGTAACGTGTGGTGTGACGACGAGGAATGTCGAATTCGAGATTCTGGTGATAACTCAAGTGGGGGAAGGATCACTCTGTCTTCAGAATCGATAAGTAGTATATTATATAGAAATTATGTAGGGCGACCTAAACCCTACTAGTAGTCAAGTAATGATAAGACCAAAATCACATTGGTAACCTTTTCTGTAAAACCAATGGTGATTCGAGGATAGTAGGTTTATCGACATTAGGTTGATTTTAAGTATTTGATGATGTCTGAGTTTATGTTGTTGAATTTACTGTGATACACTGGTTGAGATATTCCATTGCATGTGACGTATTATTTTTGGTGTTTGAATATTTTCTGATATTGTATTATGCATGTTGTTTGGGAGATAATTGTTTGGGGGTGAGGATAAATTATGACTTAGAGGTGCCTAGCCTAAACTAATTATTTCAAAGAGGAGTGGTGACATAGAACATGTGTTGAGGTTTTGATGGAAGGTTAAGGCACTAGGTTGTTATTAATGTGGGTCGGTGAGGTTCGTGTATTTGCATTGTTGTTGACGATTGTGTGTTGGGAACACGCGAGGTCAGTGTATCCGATCATGGATACAGGATGTCACGGGTCACTACAAAAAAAAACACGACTGACTGACGGAAAAAACCCGTCGGAAATAAAGAAATTCCATCGGAAAACTACATTACTGACAGACTTTCTGACGGACATGGTTCCATCGGTAATATGAGCGTAGGAAAGCCTTTCCGACGGATCAAGTTCGTCCGTCAGAAATTTTCGACGGCCTTAACCTTGGGAAAACTTGCCACACAGAATCCCTAATTACCGATGGCAATTCCATCGGTAACTCCCTGTGGACGTTACAGATGGAAAATTCTGCTGAAAATGTAACCAACGGTTACCGTCGGAAATATCCGTCGGAAACAAGGTTTATTTATTTATTATTTATTTTGTTTTATATTAATAATTAATAATTAATTATTTGTATTAAAATTTATATATACAATATTAAATATTTTATTTTATTTATTTTTTATTATTATTATATTTTATTTAATTAATTATATTTTATTTATTAATTACTATTATAATTTATTTATTAATTTATATTTTATTATAATTAATTATAATTTAATTATTATATTTTATTTTAATTAAATATTATTATATTATCAACTACAAAAAAAAAATTTGAAATTAAAAAAAAATTTTAAAAAGCATATTAAATTAAAATTAATTTAAAATAAAAACAAACTCAACATATAATCCATAAATAAAATATCCGTCTATCTACAAATCTCTACTACACCTATAACTATCCTAATACCCATCACCGTAATATCTGTCATCGTCGTCCTATCGGGGAGAGCCGGCCGACTTCACATTACCATCAAGCTGCGGCTCAGTAGACAGACCGTCATCATGCGGCTGCGGTGGTGGATCAGTAGTAGTAGTGGAGGGCTGGGGCCGGGTGGCATGGAGGACCCCCTGCAGAGTGATGCACCAATCTGGTGGGAGGAAATCGAGCAAAGCGGTCATGACCGTAGAGAATGTCTCCATCTGCTGCATGATGCGCTCGTTCGTCTCCCTTTGCTGTTGCACCTCCTGCCTCAGTCGATGCACCTCCTCCGTGTCCTGTGATCCGGAGGATGTAGGCTCCCTAATGGTCATGCTCTGCGTCGACCCCCGATGAATCGACCTGGCTAGGGTCGCAGCACCGTAAATCCGTCCCTTGTTCTTCCCACTCGCCACATCCATCCAGCCCTGGGTCTGTAGTCACTCAACCTTGGCGGGGTCCAGCTGAGAAGGATCTGAGGCACCAGAGCAGGAGGCAGCCTCAGATGCTACCTGACTATACCTGGCGTTGTACTCCGCTTGCGATCAATACATTACAATCAATATGTATTAAACTATATATATATATATATATATATATATATTTATATATATATATATATATATATAATTTCCAATAGTTTAAATATAAAAAAAAACATTTTAGCTCACCACTGTCTGCCTCGACCTCTCATAAAAAAACTCGCCTGTGTCCGAGCGAATATGTATCTGTTCAAAGACCGTAAGGACATCAACAGACCGAGCTAGCTCTCCTTCCTGCAACCGACACACCAATAAATCAATTAGTTATAAAACAAATTTTTAATAAAAATATACAGTTTATAAATAATGTTATTTATATATGCATACCATGTAAATGGCATGCTGCATGTGGCTAATAGAACCACCAGTGTGCATGCTCCCACCCTCCTCGGAAGCCCGATTTCTCTTCATCGGTTCACACTGCAGCTTTTAAGCTGGAGTGTCCCAGTACACACATAGTTGGGCCCGATGTAATCCGAACGTATCCGGCTCTCCCTACGCTCCCGGAGCATGTCCCTCAGTCGAGTAGCTACTCGGTCGTCAAAGATAGCACGTATCTCTGAGGTGTGCTCCGGTAACCAATGCACAAGCTCCTATTAACAAAGAAAAAAAATAATCACATTATACAAAAGAATATATAAAATAAATGGAAAATTACATGAACTAATAAACAAGAACTTACCCCGAATCGTCTAAAGATACGATCCCGATCCTTCCAGGGGATCACCCACCATGATGGCCAGAAGCGACGATACTGCGCCTTGATGGCGAAGGTAACGTGCTTCAATCCCACTTTCGATGGGATGAAGCTGAAAAATTCATAATTTTATTAAATCAACAATATGACAACCAACAAATATATGTTTATTAAATAGTAATTATTTTTAAAGAACATTAAATTAAATTAAACTTACGATACAGAAACAGGACGGATCCATGGTCTATCCTCAAGTACGGGAACCCGGGCCCACTTAGGCAAGTCCTCAACTGTAGCCGACTGTTTCACAGACGATGATGATGGTATAGCCGTGTCGTGATCGTATACTGCCCCAAAGGATGAGGATGGAATGGTCGTGTCTGACTGTGGCGTCATCCCAGGAGTCGGCATAAATGACAATCCTGGTGGGTGTGTGCCTGGCACAGTCGATGATGATGGTGGTGCTGGGTGTGGGTGTGGGTGTGGTGTGGGTCTAGTAGGGGGCGGTGAGTAGCCATGGGTAGGGGATGGGTGGAGGGTGGGGTAGTGTGGGTTGGGGATAGTGTAGTATGGGTAGGGCATGCTGTAGTATGGATCATGGAGGGTATAGAATGGGTGGGGGATGGTGTAGAATGGGTGGGGGAGCTCCTATTAGTGGCGATAGGGTAGGTGCGGTAGGGATGGGGGTGGGTACGGTGGGTGCGGAGGGACCTCCAGGAATGCGAGCAAGAACCTGGGACTTCACGGTGTATCGTCCCCGCTTAGCCTTCCCCTTCCCCTTATCACCGCTAGGCGGTGGGGGGCGGGGCGATTGTTCTCCTGATGCTAACATATCTATTTTTATAGCACAATTACAAATCAGTGTAAAAACTATAAGTAATCGACATTTAATAGTATAATCTATGCAACTATTTTTATAGAACAATAGTTGTCAAGTCTTACATTATATTTCATAAGCAAATATTTAAAATACAATGAAAATAACATAATAGTAAACTTCCTATTCAGACTCGGTATCGTCATCTGATTGTAAGTCTGACTCTTCTTCTTCTTGCATTGAGTCATCACTTTGGATTTCTTCCTATGATGATGCATGCATGGATGCCTGATTACCAATGACTACTTCTTCCCCTTCATTTGTAGATCCCAACATGCCAGTAATAAGCTCGACCTCAATTACTTCATTGACATGTGACGATTCATCCGCCTGGAATGGCGTCTCATCCTTTGCATCATCAATTTCTATGCGACCCCTAGGCTTGGTAGTGACTTCAACAAATCAACCTCGTTTGTCTGTTCTCATTGCTGGATAAGGGACATAATAAACTTGTTTTGCATTCCGAGCAATTATAAACGGATCAAACTGTTGATATCTTCTATCCATGCGAATGTCCACAGTTCCATACTTGGGATCCACTTTTGTGCCTGTCCTCGATAGATCAAACCAGTTACAATAAAATAAGACTACTTTTTTAGGAAAAGTAGTAGTATTGTATTGTAACTCGTATATGTGTTTTATGACCCCATAAAAATCACTTGTACCTTCACCCTGTACGACAACCCCGCTATTAATTGTCTTTTTACCCATGTTCCATTCATCTGTGTGGAATTTGTACCCATTAACAAAGTATGTATGCCATGATGTAACACAACTATAGGGCTCATACACTAAAATCTCCCAAGTGTTGATTAGTCACGCTTAATGGTTGTTGATACACCTACGAAAAGGTAAGTCATATTAAATAATTACTTTTTTCAAGAGGCAAAATTAAGCTTAATATAATGTTTGCATCGTCATATTACTCTTACTTGTTGCTTGAACCATTCAGGAAAATCTACATGTGTACGAGCATAACCATCTTGTTCACTTAATTGATTAATTTGAAGGAACACACTGACAAATAAAATGTGTACTATGCGTTAAAGGAGAAATTATAATAACATGTGATACATTATTTCAAAAATAGGTCGTTAAGACTTACTCATGGTATGGTTTCACCTCTGTTGAATTTATCAAGACATGTACATGGGCCGATGCATACCCCTCTCCATCTTACACAGAATTATTGGAATGTTTTCTTCCATCTTCGTCAGATCATCCGCTCTTAAAGTTGCAGAGCATATATCTTTAAAGAAATGACTGATTTCTGTAAGAGGGTTCGAAACATATTGGGGTAGCGAACCGAAAGTAATAGGAAGCAAACACTCCATGAATACATGACAATCATGACTTTTCATCCCATGAAGCCTCCCTGTTCTTACATCAGCACATCGTGCCAAATTAGAGGAATAACCATCAGGGGTCCTAAGGTATTTTAACCACCGACAAATTGACTTCGCTTCATCGGCGGTTACAGTGTAACAAGCTTTTGGTTTGATCATTTTTCCATTAGGCTGCGGCTTCAGCTCCAAATCCTTTCGTCTATAGCACACAACTATGTACATCCTTGCCTTCTCATTGTCCTTCGTCTTGCCAGACACATTCATAACTGTGTTAAAAATGTTGTCAAAGAAATTCTTCTCAATATGCATCACATCAAGGAGTCAACAAAGGGGGTGGACCTTCCTCTTCTGTCTGATTCTTTTTGAATGCTCGGACGTTTCTTCGGAAGGGATGGTCGGGATCTAAGAACCGACGATGAGAATCAAACCATGAACTTTTGCAACCATATCTAAGGGTAAAAACCTTTCCATGTTGCATGCAATACGGGCACGCCAATTTACCGTGGGTCCCCCAACCAGAGAGCATGACGTATGCAGGAAAATTATTGATAGTCCACATCAGTGATCCCCTCATCATAAAGTTTCGCTTCTTTGAAATGTCATAAGTCAACACACCATCCCACAACTTCTTCAGATAATCGATCAGAGGCTGCAAATATACATCTATCCCAGCCTTCGGATTAGATGGTCCCGGTATGAGACAAGTCAGAAACATATATGGTTTTGACATGCACATCTCGGGAGGAAGATTGTACGGTGTAACAATCACTGGCCAACATGAATATGGCGAGGCTGACGTCTGAATGTATGGGGTAAAACATATGAACACAGTCCAAGTCTCACACTCCGAGGATTTGCTGTAAAATCATGATGAACCCGATCGAAGTGCTTCCAAGCTTCACCATCAGAAGGGTGGCGTATGACGCCCAGAATTCTTCTATTTTCATTATGCCACCTCATTTGTCCCGTAGTATGCGTTGATGCAAATAGTCTCTACAACCTTAGAATTATTGGCAGATAGAACATTGCCTTCGCAAGAACTGGTTTCCTCTTCCTATGGTCACTATACTTTGAACGTGGTACCTAGGTGTCTGACAAAATTTTCATTCTTCCAACGCATTGTCATTTTTTCCAGACTGGTTACCATAATATAGCATGCACCCATTTGGACAATAATCAATCCTCTTAGCCCCCAAGCCTAGTTTCGACCCCAACCGCTTCGCATCATAATAACTTTTTGGTAACAACTCTTTGAAAGCTGTCACATCTTGAAGCATTTTACAAAAGAACTCCAAACACTCTTCTGGGACATTCCAATTGGACTTGCAAGCTAGAAGCCTAACACAAATTGATAATTTTGAATTTGACTCCGCTTCAAATAATGGATTATTTGTCTCTAACAATAGATTGTAGAATCTCTGCGCCGATTCATTAGGAGGCTCTTCCATGTCATCATACTCATCCGCCTCAAAATTCCCATGTTGCCCAAGACAATCATCGACTATCATATGCATTGACTGGAGTTGTTCGACATATTCATCGTGGTAGCCACTGCCTGACGCACCCATTTCAAGATCGTCACCACCGACTTCATTCAAATAAATATCCGGCAACTCCTCACCATGATCAGTCCATATCCAATAATTAGGCTTGAACCCATGTCGGTATAGGTGTAACTTCGCGTCATCATCACTCTAAACCACCATACAATTGCACTTTGTTCACGGACATCTAATCCCCCCTCTTCGGCATAATCACAATCTTGTTTTTCTTAGGATATAAAGTCCTCAACTCCAGCTACAAATGATTGTTTCAGAAGTCGTCTCCCGGACTCGTTCCTATCATACCCCCAACTACGGTTAGAGGAATAATATTCCATCCTTCTGCATTTTCAGATAAATTGAAGTATTTTTAAACATGATACTATGACCCCGAATCTCTCCATTTCCTTAAAAGGTGTGACCCTATCCCATTCGAGGAAAAACTTTTTCATCACTGTATTATACTAGTTACTCATCACTTCTCATGTCTTATAGCTGACGAAATTTCGGCAGCATCTCCCATCGGTCTCCAAGTACACGACTTGACCGCGGTGAAATACCACAATCAAGTATGGACCTGGAGAACAAAAGGAAATGCTTCGACCCGAAATTTAATCAACTATTTCACAAATGACAATCATCGAGTAACTAGTATATCAGTGGAGCAAAAGTTTCTTCCCAAATTGTCCCAATTGGACAATTCAAGATTCAATAAAATGAGCAATACCATGACCATGAATACACATGCTCGATAATATTGAACCTTGAAAGGGAAACTACAGTTTTTCTCAATTACGTATAATAATTGCACTCTAATAAAAAAAATTTAAGTAACATGGATAATTTGCATAAAGTTTGACATTATTAACAAACAATAAAAAACATCATTAAGCAACCATTTTATTAAATAGTAACTAATGTTTTATTAAATCTTTTATGTTGTAAATTAATTTTAATTAACAAAACATTTTATTGAATTAGTTAATTACTTATGTTTGTTTACTTGACTTTTTATATATCAAGTTTTAAAATCTATTATTAGTATATTAGTTAATCGTGTGAAATAATTGTTACTAACAATTTTTTTTAAAAAAAAATTTTTTACAATATTTTTTTATTCTTCCCACTTATTACGATACTTTACTATTTAAAATCCTATGATGTTAATTAATTAAATAATAATGAGTCGTTCTTCCTATAAGACTGATTTATTCAAATATGACATTTTAAAATAATAATTAATTACTTTATTTTAAATTAATGATGTTAATAATTAACTTCTTCACTAATATCAATTATTACATTACAAATAACTAATTACTCATTATTATGTAACTATTTTATTGATCAAATCAACAATAACTACGTACAAATAATCCTGATCACGATTATAATGGATCACCATCCCTAAGTCGAATCAGCTAGCTTCATCAAGATTGCTGCAAGTATATGTGGGAGGTAAACGATTTTAAGGGCTAACTAATCCTAGCAAGGTCTCATCCAATCAACAATAGTGCAGACGAGAATTGATAGTGGCAAACTAAAGTATTAGATCTTAGGGACGGTTAAGTAGTAAAAAATTCCACAGGGGCCAGGTGGTAGCTCCCCTGTGTCGTGGTGCCCTGAAACCCAACATGGCTAACCCGATTATTCATGATCGGTGTAGAGTGTTCCGTTAGGTTGTGTTGAAATGAGATTTTTGTACTTTTATAGACCATCAGATATGGAACATGTACTCTCGATCGCATCTCAGATAAAAAGAGTCTCTCTATGGAGTAGAACTATTTTTTTTTTGTGTCACAAGTGAAAATAAAGATAATAATTAGTAATTTATCCTATGGAACGATAATTGACTTTAAATATATAGATAAATAAATAAATAAAAATCTTAAATATTTTATTACTCAAGATGAATACTTGTATTGGTTTCGTTTACCATTTCTTTCTTTAAATTTCATATGATAAATGTATTCTCACTCCCTTCAGTCTGTTGTTGTGTTTTGTATAAACTAATTATATTTAAAGAATGGACGGAGGACCAGGCTACTTAGCTTTTGTCACTTGTACCTTCGATGGTGGGGAATGTGACATAATCCACAATACCGTCATACCCGCTTATAGAGGAAGAGTGAAATTTAATATCTTCAATCTCATGTTCACAGAGTTTCCTCCAATCATTATAGATGGACCGATGCTACTGTCAATGGCACTTCCCTTTCATTTACTATGGACCTTTCCTTTTGTGGCCCCACTGTCCTTTCATTTACTATGGACCTTTCCTTTTGTGGCCCCACTGTCTCCAGGAGATGATAGCTCAAACTCTAGCAACTAAGGAACTATATATGATCTAATAAATAAGGACTAACTCTGACTGTATGATATAGTCAGAATGGTATGAAATAGTATGTAGTGCGTCTTAGCAGTAAGTGGACTAATGAAATAGTGTATGGGTGGCCAAATATTGAAGTAATGGAGTGTGATTATGAACTATATCTTTGTTTTCGTTTGATTTCTTATGATGGTGGTCCTTTAATTTGTGAAGAAAAAGTGACTTGTCTTGCAACCTAAATTTACGTAAATAATAATTATAAAATTAAATGGTTATAATTATTTGAATTTAAGGCTTCATGTAAGTAAAATCTTTTAATTTGATGTTGTATGTTTTCCTAAATGAAAATATTAATTCCAACGTTTTAGAAAAAAATATAATATCTTAGTTGAATAATTTAATGAGAAAACGTGTAGTGTTTATGCAAGATCAATTTGGAATAATAACTATATATATAGTCCTATAAAACAAAGAAATGACTATAAACTTCTTCAGGCTAAATGACATTAAGTGTTATAAAAGATAGAACATTTTAGAGCGTCACATTTGTGAAAGGCAAAGAGGTGGATACCCAAGAACAGAAAACATAATCTTCTTTTGATATATCGAAGGCTGACCAGATTTTCGACTACTTGCTCAAAGACAAACAAAGGAATTGAAGGGAAATAAGTATTGTAAATGGCATAATTCCTATAGCCATGCTACAGTGAATTGTGTAGTTTTTAGGAAGGCCATCCAAAAGGCAGTGAAGGATGGCAGGTTCAAGTTATATGATAAGACAGTGGCTGAAATGGGTGTGGACATAGATCCATTTCCAAATATAGTCATTGGCATGGTCTCCTTTTCTAGAGGGTATGGCTCACCATATAAAAAATGGAAACAGTCGATTCATCAGCAATGGAGAATGAAGAAAACAACTGAAACACAAGGGGATTCCGGATCTCCAGTCGAAGCCAATGAAAGAAGTCAGAAGCCAAGTGTATTCGAGAGGTTGGGGACTCCTAGTGTGATAGCCGTTAAGAAATCAGTTCCTCAGAAGATTTCAGGGAGTGCACAGCCCCAAAGGCCTAGTGTGTTCAGTAGGTTGATTCAACCAAAAGGGAACAATAGTATTGAGGGCTGGAGTAGACAATTTGAACTACACACTATTCAATCTAGGAGGTATCAGCAGTATAGGCCTGGGGGCAAAATGGCTAGTCAAGGAAAATTGTCAATGGTTGACGAAAGCCCAATTCCATAGGGTAAACGACATGTAGCCGAAGTCAGCACAAAAAGGGGAATGACATCTCTAAGGATAGCTGTTATAAATGAGGAAGACATGAAACCTCAGAGAATGGTTAAACCTTCAGCTAAGGTCGAAGAAGGAAAATGGCACGTTGACCGCGCTGTCGCCACGCGCCAAAAAGAACGAGCGTTTACAAAATTAATGTAGATGGGGAAGCGACAACTCGGATGTCGTCTCTCAAGGACTCTTAGGAGTTGTTATTATTAACATAAAATCAAAAGTTAGTTTTGGGGGTTTTGGATTGAGATAAAATAAAGAAAACAAAACAATGAAAACAAAACAGTTAAAGAGAATAGAAAATAAACTAAAGACGATTAACCTACTGTTCTCGGTTTCCCACTATCATTGGTTCATATAAATCCAAGCCCTAAGTAGATTCTAATCCCTTTTCAGTTGTAGCAACAATTAACAAACGAAATCGCTACTACGGATACATGTTCCTATTCCCGAATTAAACAAACGGGGTTAAGCCCTCATGAACTAAACGAACATGAATGAACACACGCGAATTAAACAAGCGCGATTAAGTATAGGAACATAGCATCACTGAAACGAATCAACACAACACTACACACTCCTGAATTAAACAAACAGAAATGTATAACATCGCATTGAAAAGAGAAAAGCAATTTAAACAGGAAATACAGAACCTCAAGTGTAATTGAAACCAATCCCAGTAGATTAATCTAGGAGACTAGTTCTCCATTACAAAGGAAAAAAAAAAGACAAGAATTAAACTACTGAAAGCTACTACTACTATCTAAGACTAGCCAAAACTGGCTAACTCTGACTAAGACTCCTTCAGTTCTGTCTAAAAACGCTTACCTTCAGTTCTGTCTAAAAACGCTTAAATACAATTTCTGGATTTCGCTGGCTCGCGAGGCACAACTCGCGACGCGAATCTTGTGAACAGTCTACAACCTTTGGTATTCTCGCGAGGCGAACAAACCTTCGCGAGGCGAGAATCTGAAAAGTCTTCTGTTACGGCCGTTATGAACATCAGGGGCCAACCGTGATGCTTTCTGACTTCCAGGCTCGCGAGGCGAATGTATGCTCGCGAGGCGAGACTCTTCAACTTCAAAACTGCAACGCCTGTGATCTTCAACACGGGTAAACCATGATCGTCTCTGACTTTTCAGGCTGGATGACTCGCGGGGCGAGAGCTTCTTCGCGGGGCGAAAGACCAGAATTATTCCTTTTTATTAACCTGAAAATAAGAAATAACAGTAAGTATTTTATTTAACTCTAAATCAACTAAATTAGCTTAAAAACACTTTACAGACTCAAAATCTTACTTAAGGACAATCAAGTCTAATTTGGGTGAAAATGATATAAAATTAGCACAAAGCCATGGTCTTCACTAGTTATAAAACCAGTCAAACAGAGGCTCATCAAAATACCCCAAACTTAAACTTTGCTTGTCCCCAAGCAAACTACAACTTAAAAACTTAAAAAGACTCAAGACCTGGCAAAACATGGCAAGCTTAAGGACTCAATTAACTTTCACACAAATTTCAAGCAATTTATCAAAACAATATTTCCTTCAATGTTCCCCCCTTTACAAACAAAGAAAACCCCACATGCATTTATTCTAAACAGTTGAGAATTTCATCATTCAAACAATCATTAATCTAAGCAGGGGATCCAAGTTACACACAAGAGAGATCACCAAATTCAAACAACTGCCTTCCTCACAAGGGAAATTTGTGTTTCACTCAATCGCTCAGTTTGTGTCAGGCTATCAACAATTCACTCAATTTCACTTTTAAGAGCACTTCCCATAAATTTGATTTTCATCTCCAAATGGTCCCCACAAAAAACATGCATACAACATCAAAAGGTCTTTTATGGGTTGTAATGGGGCCTGGCTAAGGGTAGGATATACAAAGGAACTAGGCTGAAGACCCTAGGAACTAAGAGAGCATGAACTTTTTACACTTTGAATTTCCACTCAAGTTCCTTTTCTCATTTTTCATTTTGCTTTGGGTGACTACAACCTTTTTATTTCTTTTTGGCATTTTTGCACTTTTATTTTTTTTGTTTTTCTTTTCTTTTCTTTTTTTTCTTTTTTTTTCTTCTTTTTTTTTCACATAAAATTTTTTCTCAATCCCAAACAACATATTACACCTTGCAGCCACCCCAAACTTTAGTTTCTTGCACCCATTCTAAGATTCCATGCTCTCCTAATCCTAAGATCGGGTTAACATGGTTTTCCAGATTTTTGGGCTTATAACATTAGGTTATCAAGAATTAACAGGCTAATAGGCTCAATGGGGCTAACTAAGGAACATGCATTAGGATTTGTTATTTTTAGGCTAAGTAGTTATTTACAAAGAAAATGCCTAAATCATTTGAAGCAAACACATAATCATGCAAATCATAAAGAGATTCAAGCAAATTCGGGAAAGTGCAACTTAAAAAGTGATTTTCACACAGTCAAAAACATGTTGGAGGCTCAAAACCTCACCTGGACATTATTTTGCAAATTGCTTGACAGAGATTCTATCCCTAGTGTGTGCTTCCTATCACCCCAAACTTATCATAAATCATGCCATCATAATAAAATCTCAAAGTTCAGTTTTCAATCACATGGGAATCATTTTTCAAAAAAATTTCAAAATCTAGGGGGAAACAGTCAACACATAACATGCAATCCATCTATGCAAAAATTAATAAAATCCAATAAACTTGCCAACACTAGACTCAACACACTCCTGAGCTTCTCAAATTATTCAGGAGCTTTATTCAAAGAAAAGGAAAAACTACAACTAATTCCCTCCCCCACACTTAAAACATGCATTGTCCCTAATGAAACAACATAACAATAAAATCAGAGTGAGGGAAAGGAAAGGGAACTCCCTGATCAAGTGGCAGTGTAGGAGCTTCCGCCTGGATCCCATTGTCTGTGATACAGTGGCCACATGATGCTCAAATTGTGAAACGATCCTCCCGGATCCCATAGTATGCAGCATAATGCCCACGTGGTAGCCAAAGGGTGGAAGTTCATTCCATGCTTCCATGACTTGCAGCCTTTATATGGAGAAGAGTGCTTGATAGTTATGGTAACCTCGCCAAGTGCGGCGGACTTCTCACTCCCTCTTGGGTCAAGGTTACTCTTTCTCAATAAAATCCTCCCAATAGAAGTGGGGCTCAACCTCTTGGACCGACCATGGTGCAAAATCCAAGGGTGCAGAATCCAGAGCTTTTGGTTCCACAGGGGGAGGTGGCAAACAGTTAGCTGGGGTTACTGGTGCTGCTTCAACTTCTGCAAGGTCTTCATCCACTGCACTAACAAATTCATCACCTGCTAAACATGCAGAAATTTCAGCACACACCACACAAAAGTTAGAGTTAGTAGAGTCGGTACATATATCACAATAAAATGAATCAGTAAAGTTCTGAATGTCTGGAAATTCAGCATTTAATTCATCCACCCCATTACTCTCAACACATGCAATTGATTTACTTGAATCATCTACTTCCAAAGGTTCTTCATCATCCTCAAGCACAGGGAAGCAGATGTCCTCCTGATCCTCCTGATCCTCATTTTCTATATGAACATGGCCCTCAACCTCATCTGTCTCCTGTTCCATATGGATGCTTTGCTTAACATACCTTTCAAAATAACATTCTACACACAAAGCAGTGCCAGAACAATAACAATCATCACATGCATTAGAATCAGGGGATTCAACACACAGTTCATCAATAGAAATATTATCAGAATCATCATCAGAAATATTTTCAGGAATAACTTTCTGTGAATCTTTATGTTCTTCAAGGGGCTGTGGAGTTAGCATTGCAGCCGAGTTGGCGACAATTTGATCAATTTGCATGGCCAACTTCTGAGATTCAGCTTCTCCCCTCTGATATTCAAGATTACTTGCCTCCATCATCCGTTGAAATTCGAGATTACTTGCTTCCATTTGTGCAGTCAATTTCTTGAACAGATCCTCTAGTGAAGGTTCGGAAGATGCAGAGGTGGTCACTTGGGGAGGGTTCGGTGGTGGTGCCAGTGGTAACATCAGTTGTGAGTCTCCATACCAAGGGTTTAGATAGTTTCCCCAACTCAATAGGAAGGCTTCCTTCAAATCAAACCAGCTTGAGATGGAATTCTCATCAAGACAATACAACCAATCTCTTGCAGCACCTTCAAGTGAGAACTGGAAAGCTTCCATCTTGATGTGGTCTTCTGTTATTCCTGCAGGTCTCAGCATTATAGAACAAGCAATCTGGAATTCCCTCAGATGCTCCTGCGGATTTTCACCTGCAAAACCACTAAACCTTGGCAACCAGTGTGATAAACCATAAAAATCAGGAAAATATATGCATGGTGGTGGTTCATAGTAAACATTAGGCATGTAACCATATATGTGATTATCCATGGGGGGTGCTAAAATTCACAACCAGACAAGGCAGACAAAATTAATTCAGCAAAGAGATTTTTTTTTTTTGAATTTTATTTTCTGCTAATAACAACAAACCAGAGTCCCCGGCAACGGCGCCAATTTTTGGCCGCGCTGTCGCCACGCGCCAAAAAGAACGAGCGTTTACAAAATTAATGTAGATAGGGAAGCGATAACTCGGATGTCGTCTCTCAAGGACTCTTAGGCGTTGTTATTATTAACAGAAAATCAAAAGTTAGTTTTGGGGGTTTTGGATTGAGATAAAATAAAGAAAACAAAACAATGAAAACAAAACAGTTAAAGAGAATAGCAAATAAACTAAAGACGATTAACCTACTGTTCTCGGTTTCCCACTATCATTTGTTCATATAAATCCAAGCCCTAAGCAGATTCTAATCCCTTTTCAGTTGTAGCAACAATTAACAAACGAAATCGCTACTACGGATACATGTTCCTATTCCCGAATTAAACAAACGGGGTTAAGCCCTCATGAACTAAACGAACATGAATGAACACACGCGAATTAAACAAATGCGATTAAGTATAGGAACATAGCATCACTGAAACGAATCAACACAACACTACACACTCCTGAATTAAACAAACAGAAATGTATAACATCACATTGAAAAGAGAAAAGCAATTAAAACAGGAAATACAGAACCTCAAGTGTAATTGAAACCAATCCCAGTAGATTAATCTAGGAGACTAGTTCTCCATTACAAAGGAAAAACAAAAGACAAGAATTAAACTACTGAAAGCTACTACTACTATCTAAGACTAGCCAAAACTGGCTAACTCTGACTAAGACTCCTTCAGTTCTGTCTAAAAATGCTTAAATACAATTTCTGGATTTCGCTGGCTCGCGAGGCGAAGCACAACTCGCGACGCGAATCTTGTGAACAGTCTGCAACCTTTGGTATTCTCGCGAGGCGAACAAACCTTCGCGAGGCGAGAATCTGAAAAGTCTTCTGTTACGCCTGTTATGAACATCAGGGGCCAACCGTGATGCTTTCTGACTTCCAGGCTCGCGAGGCGAATGTATGCTCGCGAGGCGAGACTCTTCAACTTCAAAACTGCAACGCCCGTGATCTTCAACACGGGTAAACCGTGATCGTCTCTGACTTTTCAGTCTGGATGACTCGCGGGGCGAGAGCTTCTTCGCGGGGCGAAAGACAAGAATTATTCCTTTTTATTAACCTGAAAATAAGAAATAACAGTAAGTATTTTATTAAACTCTAAATCAACTAAATTAGCTTAAAAACACTTTACAGACTCAAAATCTTACTTAAGGACAATCAAGTCTAATTTGGGTGAAAATGATATAAAATTAGCACAAAGCCATGGTCTTCACTAGTTATAAAACCAGTCAAACAGAGGCTCATCACACGTGAATAAACAGGTCCAAGTGAGTAGGCGTACGAATCCAACACCTCATCAGCTAACACGTACTCAAAAGAGGGGGTAGTAGAGAAAGGAGTATGTACAAACAATGAATATGACTTTGGAAATGTTAGTCGAGGCCAAGGACTAAGAAAAGAAAGAAATTCAATCTAGTGAAGTCAACAGGGCTGTGGAAAAGGCCTTCCGCCTTCATCGAATAGAAGAATCACCAATGCAGGACTCGGAGAAAAAAAAACAGAGGCAGAGGTACCGTTGGATGGGCGGGAGGAACTGGATGAACAGGATAACATGCTGGAATATTTAAATGAAAGCATCCTGATGCAGAGCCTTGAATTAGAGAAGGATGGCAGTTGTTTTGAAAATGATGGAAATGATGGAGATGCAATGGCCAAGGAAGAGGTTGACATGATGTCATTTTTCAAAGAATCTCTGCTAGACACCCTTCTGACTGAGGAGACCTCACCATCAGCCGAGGTGGACGTCGGGTGTGATGGAAGGAGATGTGTGCTCGGAGGAAGTAGAATGGGCCGTGTTGTCTGATGAAGCTTTCCTGAAGCCTGTGGGGGTGACATTTGACAAGCTTACAGATGAGATGTCCAAGCATCCGAAGCCCTTATACATCAAGGCACATTTGAATGGTAAGGAGATCAGTCGAGTGTTTGTAGATGGAGGGGCAGTGTTGAATGTGATTCCTGTTAACACGCTGCGAAAATTGGGAAAGATAAAGGAAGATTTGGTATAAACTAATATAAACATGACCAATTTCACTGGTGAAGCAACGACTGCCTTAGGAGTCTTGGTAGCCGATGTTACAGTGGGATCAAAGACTATTAGCTCAGCTTTCTTCGTGGTTGATGCAAAGACCATCTATTTAATATTGTTAGGCGGAGATTGGATCCATTCAAGTAAATGCGTTCCTTCGACTCTGCATCAGCGATTGCTTATGTGGAATGAGGGCAAGGCAGAAATAGAATTGGCAAACAAGAATCCATTCACAGTCGAAGTAAGGGTAACTAAAGCCTGGTTTTATTCACCGCATATGGAACCTATTGTAATACAGGAAGATTACGAAGAAGGAGCTTGGAAGTCATGTGATTTGACCTCAAAGGGTTTTGAAGTAAAAATGTTGGCCGGCTCACGGCCTTTGGACATTTTTAATGATTAGTAAACCCCAAGTTATTAAGAATTAATCTTCTCCAACGACTGCTATGTTGACGGCTAACAACAAGAACATTGAGGCAGGGTCAATCGAAGGGGAGATGCAGAATGGGGTTGATGAAGAAACTAGGGGGCAAGTTCATGACAATAAAGATATACAATATTCAGTACATAAGAAGTTGCCAACTTTTGAAGCACAAGATCCAATGATAGCAGTAAACTTGGGTTCGGATGACGAGCCGATAATGACTAAGGTCAAGGGTTTGTTAGCCGAATCTGATAGAATCAGGTTGGTCAAGCTCATTAAACAATATAAGGATTGCTTGGCCTGGGATTACAGTGAGATGCCTGGTTTGTCTAGGCAACTGGTAGAACATTGACTGTCGATTAAGGAAGGATTCAACCCGTATAAACAACCAGCCATGAGATTCAATCCATATTTGCTTCCCAAGATCAAGGCAGAGATGGAGAGATTACTCAAGGCTGGGTTTATCCGATCAGTGAGGTATACCGAGTGGCTCTCTAACACTGTTCCAGTGTTCAAAAAAAATGGAAAATTGAGAATTTGCACTTATTGTCAGAATATGAACTTGGCAACACCCAAAGATGAATATGTTATGCCTATAGTCGATATACTTGTCGATGCTGTGACTAGCAATGGGATTCTTACAGTAATGGATGGACATTCGGACTATAATCAGATTTATATAGCCGAAGAGGACGTTCATAAGACTGCTGTGAACACCTAATTTACTTCGGATGTCGTTTTAATTAATGTATTTTTAAAATAATAAAAAATTAATAAAATAATAATAATTATAAATAAATAAATAACTTTGCAAGATTTTTTTTTTTGTTTTTAATGAGCCCAATTTCATTTCATTGTTGAAGATATCTTTTTAGCCCATGCTCCAAACCTAAATCAATAAAAAGAGGTATCGATTGTTTTGGCCCATATCCATATAGCCCAACCCACTTACCTAATCTCATGGTCTAGTTTATTTTATTAACATCGAAAAATAAAATAATTTTAAAAAAAGTAAGCAGAAGTTCAATACAGGGACTAGAGGAGAAAAAGTCAAAGTTTCAAGTTTCATTGCAGAAACAAAGAGCAATGGTAGAAGACTTAGGCATTTGTAACAAAATGGTTTCAAATTTTTAAGCATCAATAAGGGAAAAATTGGAACAAGTAATGCTACTACCTCTCAACCAGATTCAACCTAAACCAATGGAAAGACACTCAACAGAAGTAAAAGAAATTTGTACCATACAAGATGAAGCAACAGATGAGGAAATAATGAGAATGGAAGTCTGAAAATGACTCTCCAATGTACAACCTTGGGTTATGTTTTTGTATTCTTGCAAACAAAAGCAAAGAGGATTTAAAAAGAGGAGGAGGGGGACGATTTTTGGGGAACCAACAGAATAGAGCATACAAGACCCATTCTATTTCATCCATTTTTTGGACCTCCCAAAACCAGCATACCAGTAACATCCTCCCAACAACAACCCACCACCTTCCTCTCCAACTCACATTTCTTCCATAACCAAATGGCAGCCATCAACCACATCTCTCAACACCAAACACCTTCAAATCAATAACTCATCCACACGATCGATCACCGCTCCGCCATCTTGAAGTCATAGATCCGCCGCCCAACAACAGAGCCCGTTCCACCGTCGCGTCCAGGTCCCCTCCGTACCAGACCCACAAGCATCGTCACGTCGCCGCCCTCTGCTCGCACCGCCTTATCGCTGCCTCCCTTCCTAGCCGTTACGAAGCATAGATCTGCCCCTCGCCACTCCCACTGCCGATTAAAATCCTCCGCCGCACCGTTTGTAACTTGGCAACCAGAAGCTTCTATGTTACACTTTCATTTTCCAATTATTATTCTTTTTAACATGTGATCTGATACTTAACATGTGATTGGGCTTCTATTTTTCTTTTGGTCTCATGGTGGGTGTTAGTCTTCTTTAAGTTACTAACATGTTTCTTTTCTGTTTGCTATTTGGGCAAAAACTAAACTAGCAAAAAACTAAAAAAATATTCTAAAATAGTTTTTTTCGGTTCCTTGTTTCAAATAAAAATCTCCTAAAAATATTTTGAAACTAATTTGGCTTGTTTGAATTCACGCAACAATTTACAACGTTGATGTACGATTTTTCGTCCAGAAGTGTTATAAAAATTGGAAGGGTTTATCGTAAAGTTTCACTATCTTTAACCCTGTGCAAAAGTGAGTTCTCTCATTTTAGAAAGAAAATTGTTTTTTATGTTTTATTTTGACAAAGCTTTTACAAAAATAAATAAATAAATAAATGAATACTTTTAAGTATCTCTAATAAAATTTTAATAAATAAAAACCTTTTTAATTCACACAACAATCTATGATGTTGATGTATGAATTTTCATCCTCAAGTATCATATGAATTATAAGGGTTCATCGTATAGTTTAACAATCTTTAACCCTATGCGAGAGTGAATTATCTTTTATAAAAATAATAAAATGTTTTCAATTTACACCTTTAACCAATTTTATCCGATTTAATTTTATAAAAATATCTTTTGAATTCACGCAACAATCTACGACATTGATGTATGAATATCCATCCTTAAGTGTCGTATGAATTGTAAGGGTTTATCGTATAGCATTGCTATCTTGGACCCTGTGCAAGAATGAATTTATTTTGAAATAAAATCCTTTTTAACACAAAAAAAATCAAATCTTTTCCAAAAAAAATAAAATAAAACAACCAACCAATCAAACTTTTTCTATAAGAACTACGTGGTTGAGTTTCCCATCGCACCCGAGAATACGTAGGAGCAGAATCAATCATTCTGTCAAGCCAAAGTTTAATTTTTCTCTTTTTTTGTGTTTATCCTTTTATTTAATTTAAAAAGTGGGGTAAAATAAATATTTTCAAGGGTTATTAAAATTAATTTGCACAATTAACTTGAGGTACCGTTTTTAACGGGTGATGTATGGTGCTAACACCTTCCCTACTCGTAACCGACTCCCGGACTCAAATCTCTCTATTTTTTTAAGACCAGTTTCCTTAAAATAAATGGGTTTTCCAATGTTTTTCCCAAATAAAATATTGGTGGCGACTCCTCTGTTTTTGCCTTCTTATTCGTGGCACCTGAACGGGACGGTCGCAACAGCTGGCGACTCCCCTGGGGACTTTTGAGAGTCGGGCCTATCATAGTTGGTTGTGCAATTTCTTTTAAAAGCTTTAAAATTATTAACTTTACCCCTTTTGTTTATTTTCGTAAATAGTTTTATATGTTCTCATAAATGCCGTTGTATATTCTTGCAACCCAGGGATAGAGAACTCTTTTAAATGTTCGTTGTTCTTTTGCAGGTTTGGGGATAGTTTTTTAGGTTTTGTGCAGGTTTTGTAACACCCCAATTTTTACGCTTTCTAAGATCGGTATAAATATAAATAAACATTTAAATTTTTATCTGAAACTTAGAAAATGATTTTGGTAAAACCAAAGTCATATTCATATCATACTTATTTTTCTAAGTATATGGTGAAATTTTTGGTTGAAAATTCAAACGGAACCCGGCCTGCGTTTTTGCTGACAATCTTACTGATCGGAAAACCTATTTTGACCCGAGAACGAAATGAATAGATTTTATATCTCATTTCCAATGATATAGGTTATTTTGAAAATTTTCAAAATAAATAGGTTATTATACTTGATTTGGGCGTAAAACCCTAAATCGGGTAATCGACGGAGTCGAGAACAGACGTGAAGAGACAAAACCCGACATCGGATGCTGAGATAACTTGCCACCTAGGGTGGTGAGTCATATGGATGACTCACTCATGTCATGATTGCTTTTAAATAAAAATATAGATATTTCTTTAAAATAGTATAAAGACTATTTTACCCTTGGACGATTTTACCTTTGAACTTTCATTGAAATTCCAAGTTTTTCCCCACAATTTGTGGACACAAATCAGCCACATCACCAACCACTCCTCACCACATGTTTGTCATGATGGCTTTTTAGGAAATTACCATTTTTCCTTAATGTTGGATTTTATCACAGAAGTGTCATTTTGTAAGATTACTCCTTTGTCCCTAAAAATTTATGTTTGGACCCTTATGCCCTTGAAAACCACGACCAAACCCTCCCAAGTGAGCCCATTTCACTTCTATAAAGGACCATCTTCATCTTCTTCATCAACTTTGCAATTTTCCATTAAAACTCCTAAGTTACATAGCTTGATTTTGTGAAGCAAGTCCTTGGATCTTCACTTGTTTTTTATCTTCAAGAGGTGAATCCTATTCTCCTTCTCTAATCATGTCTATGTTCTTCAATAAGTTTCATGATTCAAAGTCTATTTCATCTATGTTCATCACTTTTAAGTTCCTAGATCTAGAACTTTGAAAAATCACCATAAATCATAGAAAAATCCTAAAAATATGAAACCAATTTCTATGTGCTTATAATCATCCCTAATATCATAATCCAAGAGATTGTTGTAAACAAAATCTTCCTCCTCATTTTTTTGAGCATGGCCGAAACCTATAGTGAGAGGTGGAGGAACTTTGTTGTTTTTCTACTTGAAAATGATCATAGATCTCATGCTTCTAGGGTATGTACTTGATAAATTCAAGTTCTTGTTTCAAGTTGAAATTTCTAACCATGTCTTTCATGTCTTGGCCGAAATTCATTAGTGAGGAACTTGATTGATTTTGTTAAGTTTTATCAAAGTGATCTTGTAATCATCTAGTTAATAAGTGTTTATGTTAAATCTAATTTGGTTTGTCAAAAATGAAAACCCTAACCCTATGTCCTTGTGTTGACCGAATTCATGTTTGCGAGGGTTAGGATGTTTTTGATTCAAACTTTGATGTTTAATCATGTGTTTCAATGACTCAAGCACTTAGGATCATTAATCCAATGGCTTAAGCAAGTTTAGAAGTTTTGAGCCACTAAAACCTAGGAAGGCCGTGACCTAGCTTAGAGGATTAGGTGTTTGTTTTGTTTTGTTTTGGTTGGTTGTTTGGATGTGTTGTTGAAGGTTAATTGTTTTACGGCAATCCGACAATCGACAGAGTTCTTTTAATTTCACCGAGGAGCTTCGAGAGGTAAGGGGAGCTTACTTTAGGGATTTTTCTCAATAACCATTTGCTTTTAATATAGTATGCATAATTTATATGTGGTTGTGGTTATTTGTTTATGTTGTTTATGTTGTGTTGTTTATCTGTGTATCGGCGATTGATATGCTTTTAATTTATTTAATTATCTGCAGTTTTATATTATATTGCTATGATGCATGATCTGCCTGCTGATATAATTCTGATGATGTTGTTGAATGTTGTTTGAGAAGCCTGACAGTGGTCAATGCACAACCGATTAATCAGATAAAAGCTTTAATAAGCTGTGTAAATTATATTCAATGTTTTATGGGAAATGTTGGAATATAATAGTGGTGGAAAATAATGTTTTGGAAAAAAAAAGTGAGTTTTGAGAAATATTAAAATATTATTATTTTAATGATTTATTAGTGTAAGGGTAATTTATGTGTCACAGTTTTATATTATATTGCTATGATGCATGATCTGCCTGCTGATATAATTCTGATGATGTTGTTGAATGTTGTTTGAGAAGCCTAACAGTGGTCAATGCACAACCGATTAATCAGATAAAAGCTTTAATAAGTTGTGTAAATTATATTCAATGTTTTATGGGAAATGTTGGAATATAATAGTGGTGGAAAATAATGTTTTGGAAAAAAAAAGTGAGTTTTGAGAAATATTAAAATATTATTATTTTAATGATTTATTAGTGTAAGAGTAATTTATGTGTCACAGAGAGTGCGCAGCCGTGAAAATATTTTACTACTGCTAATTTTTACTTAAGAAATTCCGTAATATTATAAAAACTTATTTTGTGAAATTAATTTTCGAAAATAACTTATTTATTATATAATAAAATTATTTTAGAAGAAAGGTCAAAGTTTGACTTAAAAACGTTTTCTTTGAAAATGCTAAACGACGGCAAGTTTCAAAATTATTTACGGTGAGAGTTTAAAAACAGCAGTACTTATTTTGAGAAGAGATTTAATCTCAATTGATTTATTTTTTTTAGAGTTGAAGTTTCGGTAATAAAATTCTTGATGATTTGACGTTATTTCGGGAAAAATGAGTTTCCAAAGGAAAATAGATTTTCTATGATTTGACGTTTTACAAACGAATTTCAAAAACAAAGGATTTTCGGTAAATGAGTTTTACTCAATGACGTGTTTCCAGTAACTTGGATAAGTTACGGAGATCTTATTTTGGATTTGTTTTTCACAGACGAAAAACGATGTAAATGACAATATGGAACTTAGTAACCGAGATATCAGGGTGCTAGTGTTCTTATGACGTTATAGACATGGTGTTCAGTAGATAGTGTGCCTACTTCACGACGTAATAAATGACGATAAAAGATAAATGATGTTTCTATTACAACGAACCTATGACTGGTGCATCGGTCGAGAGGTGTCGTGATTGAGCACTCGGACTGTGAGGTCCCGTGTTACTAATGAAAGTTTTAAAATGTTAAAACTATGTTGGTCGCAAGCTTTGAGCTTCGACAAAGGAAAGATTGAACATAAAGAAAAATGACGAGAACAAAGTGTTTTAAATGCATATTTTGGCAGACATGCCTACGAGGTTAATCATGATATCTTAATGATTTTCATGTCTTGACGTATTTGTTAATCATGGTATCTTTATGATATTCATGTAATCGACGTATTCATTGTGCCTTTGAGCAATCGACGTACAATGAATTCATGTAATCGACGTATTCATTGTGCCTTTGGGCAATCGACGTACAATAAAAAACCATAATTCGACGTTCTCACTGTGCCAAACAGTGGGCTATGGTAAAATCGACGTGCCTCTTTTGGCAATCAAGCTTGATCAGCTTATTTTAAATGACGTTGGGGATCTACGGAGATTAAGTGTGAATATTTATATGATGTATTGAAGTGTTCATGCAAAGTTTTCCAACGCTGATGTTTGGGGTGTGGAACCCATTGATAAACTGTATACTATAATATGGATGCTTATGTTGTCATAAACATGTATATGTGTATGTGCCTTCTTTTGTGTCAGGCATTTAGTTATTGTGTTAAATCCATATATTGGCTTCTCACCCTTACAAACATATCAGAGTCACACAAGGGGTATGATCTCTACAAGAAGAAGAAGGCTGTCTAGTTCGGGGCATGTTGTTGCTGCTCCTATTGGTTGTAGTGTTTGTTACTTACAACCAGCTTAGGTCCTATTGTGTTATATTATGCTTTGGAGAATAAACTAAACTTATAACGATCTAGGTGTGAAAACATATGAGGCAGTATAATTATAAGACTTATATACATTATGTATTTAAGTGTGATTTGATTACGTTGTTGTTGTTATGAGGTTAAAATGAAAAAAAATTATCACCATATTTTGAAAAGATAAACGTTGAGAAAACATTATTTTCTGAAAGCAACCAGCAAATTAAGTTTTATTTTCGAAAACGGGTAACCATGGGATTACTCGAGTTAGGGTGTCACAAGTTTGTTTGCCCCCAGCACACACATCACCATCACATATTCACACACTTTTGGGCTCTATATGTGACACCCTAACTTGGTCATCACATGGTTACCCTTTTGCGAAAAAATGCTCGTTTAAATGTTGGTCGCTTTCGGAAAAAGATTATTCAACATACACAAGGTTACCAAAAAGGTACTTAATTTTTTTTTCTTTAAAGAAAAGAAGTAAAAGGTAAAGAAACTCACAACTTGAAAACGACAACAGATACATACATATAATATTGCCTCGAAAGGTCTTAGGTTTTAACATTACACCACGGCCTTAATCAATATGGCCAACAGAAACGAAAACATAACTGAGAAGATAAGGTAAATAAAACACCAACTGGGAATGGGAATATGGGAATCTAAACTCAAAAGAAAAGCTCAAAAGCCAAGACTAACGAACCACTCAAAACAAAGCCTCCAACCACTACCAATGCCTACGACACTCGGAGTGGCCACAAACGCTCCCACAAGAAGAAGTCTCCGGCTCCGGGTCAATCACCTCTCCTCCGTCATCCAACGGGACATCCTCCTCCTCAATATCCAAAGGGTGATAACCCGCCTCGAGCTCCTCATCCCACCAGGTCGTCTACCAGCTCATGAGGCTCCTCCTCGGGGATCCTCTTCGGGATCTTCTTCAGGATCTTCCTCCATCGGTTCCTCCTCTTCTGGCTCGGCAGGCTCAACGTGAGGGTGAAGTAGACCGGCTTCCTGTAGCGTGTTCAGGTACAACCATGGCGGTGGAAGAATAACGTTCCTGGATTCCACCAAGTGGATCCTCCTAACAGGCTCTCCATGTATATTAGCTTCTGTAGTAGTGATTGGCCCTCGGTACGTCGCCGTAGTCGCATTCGCGTCCATCCTCCAATTCCCAATCCTGTCGGCCTCGTCAAAAGTCTCTGTCCGTGTGACCTCAGGTACAAGAGGGACAAGAGGGTCCATCTAAAGCATACGCATACCCGGTACGAGGAAAATAAAAGAACATACAGACATGCAAGAGTGAGATACCGTCATAAGATATATCCCACAACAACCATATACATGATACATGCAACACGAAATCAGATCAACAGTTAAAGCATGCATAATCATCATAATATAACAGTGTTATATCAAGGGGTCCTCAAGCCCGTACAATCAGTTTTCGAAAATGTGCATGACACATCAATATCAGGCTCTATCCTAATCTCATGAGATCACAACACCATGTTATCACTGGAGAAGTTATAGTTGGTCAAGCTCTGCCCACCGGGCTGTTGCCACCGCATCCTGATGCACCAGGCCTCTTGGTCAGACAACGCCACATGCCCTTAACGAAACAACAAGCAATGTGACTGACTCTCAGATACCCCATGGGTATCCTCAATAAGCAAAGGCACGTCTGCCAGGGGAAATGCATATGAATAAAAACTTTCCTTTTAAGGTTTTTCTTTGTGTAAATATTTCACTGTCAAAGCTCAAAGCTAATGACTTAACATTATTTCCCCATCACTTGAAAACTTAGAAACATAGTACACACAATCCGAATGCTCAATCCCAACACCTAGACCGTGGCCGCAGTCAAGGTTTGCGGTAATGGAAATCAATATACTTTTAGTCATGTTTTACTTATCATGCTAAGGACAATAGCCCACAACAACGGAAATCAGAACGAACTGTCCTCGATTCCGCGAATTGGACTTGAAGTCCATAACATTACGAATAGGACTTTACGGTCCCGAATTAACACTGATCCAAGATCACGTGCTAAGCATGGAAAACTAGAAGCGACGTCTCACGTCTAGATTCCTATTCTTTTAGTACTTATCTTTCATTTGACAAAAACAGTTTTCGAAATCGAAAGCCTCGATAACCTATGCTGGCTATCGGAAAGTTTCTAAATCATTTGGGAGAAAACCTTTTCTTTTGAAAATCCTTTATAAAACGTTTTTGAAACACTTTTAACTTTGAAAATCCCCAATAGGATATTGTAAAATATTTTCGAAAGTTTTCACTTAAAACACATAGTTCGAAAAGGGTTTTTCTCTTGCATTCTAGAAATCACTAAAACTATATTGTCACATAAAACAAGTACTTTTAAACATTCAAGCTTTTTGGAAAAGAACACCCATCCTTTCATCTTCAAAGCTTATTAAGGTTTTTAATCCTTATTAATGATTGAGCATAGACACACGTCCGGCTTAGAAAACTTCAAACAACAACAGCAGTATGTACACATATATATATTCACAGTTCAATGCCAATATCACAGTTCATCACATTTATACATCTCAACATATATAACGATACAGTTCTACTTCATATAATAGCATAACATTTCAGTTAATCCAGTAACTCAATAACCATCAAGTAAACAATTAATCAAATACACACATGCATATAGTTATTGAATATCTTTCGGAAATCCCCTCTTACCTCAAAAGACGATAAGGGTTTCGACTACGAAAACTAAGGATCACGAACGTCCGCGCGTAACGAATCTAAGGTTACACACATGAAACCATAGGTTAGATTTTTAATCAAAGAACACTAGCCACAAGGCATAGGTTCGGTTTTCAACAATGATTTTGGATTAAGGTTTCCAAAAATCATGCAACTTATGGATTTATGATCCTTAAGTGCTAGGAGTTCTTAAACACCAAAAGTTTAACAAGTTTGAATCAAGAATCCCACTAAGTCATCAACTTAGGGTTTCGGTTTTCATCCTCTAAAATAGGTTAGGATGTTCTAAATTTTCTAATCTCTTTAGGTTAGCATCCATACCTAGTAAGGAGCCTAAAACCTTGATCATTTTGGAAAAATGAAAAAATCAAATACCCTAGGCCACGAACACTACCATTCGGCCTTGAGTAAAAATGAGGGTTAGAGGTTTTCAAACTTTCCAATCTCTTGGATCTAGCATCCTTATACATCATGGAGCCCAAATCCATGATCACTTTGGAAAAACCTCAAAGTACATATAACAAAACACTTAGAGTTTTCACTTTTTCATGAAAATACATAAAAGTTTCTAAACTTTTCCAATCACTTAAATGTAGCATCCTTATGTACATAGGAGCTCTTGGTCATGATCATGTTGGAATAACACTCAAACACAAGCTTAACCAAGCAAAGATGAAACAAAACTCATATGGCACAAAAGACATAGATTCTGTCCAGTACAGAAAATGGTGTTCGAGATTTTTGTTTTCCACAAGATTTTAGTATGTTGTATAGGAAGTAAAAATAAGAATATAGAAATTGGTTTCACCTCAATCGGAGTTTTCTACAATTTTTGAGAATTTTTTGAAGTTTAAAAGCATATTATGAACTCAAAACATCAACTATGAAAATAAACCCAAAACTTGAAAAACAAATGGTATAGGGACATTACCCTTACCAATATGAACAACTTTGATGAAGGACACAACTTGAAAAACTTAGTAAAAATGGTACCTTTAGTTGTGTGAAGAAGAAGATGAATAGTTGTAAAAAAGTGTTTTTGTGAAAGGAAGCAAAAGTGTGAAATGGTTACACTTTGAAACTTAAATAGAAGAAGGAAAAGAGAGGGGGAGGGCGTCAGTTTTGGGGCAGATTGGAGGGGAGAGAAGAGCTTGACTTGGTTGAGAAGAAAGGAGGTATGGTGTAGGTAAGGTGTGTGTAAGAAAGTATGGTGATTTGACTTGATTGGTGTAAGGAAGGTATGGCCATGCACATGCCTATGTCATAGCCTTCACATCAGTCAATCTACTCCATTTTTGCTCTGCTCCAACATGCATCAGATGAATTTCCCGATGGTATTTCCCGACGATTCGCCCGGGTAATACTCGGAAATTCGGCCCCGAACAAGATTTCTCAAAACACTCCAAACCCACACAAAACATAAAAAAAACACTAATCGTCTCGTTCACGAGTCAATATTAGGTCTCTAGCTCGAAGAACTCGTGCGGCTTTGAAAACCCAGACCGACTTTCGTCTGAATTTTATACCGAAAATTTTACTGTGACTTCATACAGTAAAATAACACAAGAAAATGATTTTATTTAAAATAAAATCATCCTCTGGATTTTATCACAATTAAATACATTAAAGCATGCATTTACTAATAATTAGGCACACGAAAAACAAGGTGTTACACTATACCCGAGTTTTGGGAAGCCATATGATTAGAAGGGGCTTCAGTGATGTTATTGTGATGTTTTTGCACCCCAAACAGTCATTGATTCTATCGCTCGGATTGCTACCAAAACATGGACTGCCATATTGCTGATCTTATACAAGGTATGTGTTTGATAGCTGGTTGACTCTCGTGTATGTTGTTTGACTCAGCCGCTACGCATTCTTTTATTTTGCATGAATGTGTGGATCATTTAAACTTAACTGTTTCCAAATTACCTTATACCCTTACAGTATTTACTCCAACCAGTAGTCCTTTGACTACTATGCCTGTTTGTGTACAGTGTCCTATAGTTGTTGAGAATAGGAAATTTACTGTAGATCTTATATGTTTGCCTATGCAACAGATAGATATTATCCTTGGCATGGATTGGCTTTCGGCTAACCATATAGTTCTAGATTGTTCTAGCAAGATTTTATTATTTCTCGAACCTTCTAGTATATCATCTGCCAATGAAGGAGTTTCTATGAGGAGTGATAACTCTCAGCAGTTTGTGATGCTTTTTGCAGTGGAGGCTAATGAGACTCCTAGCATAGATACTATGCCTACTGTGAGAGAGTTTCCTGACATTTTCCCTCCAGGCATTCCAAGTTTCCCACCGGAAAGAGATGTGTAATTCACTATAGATCTCATACCAGCGACAAGACCTATATCTATAGCACCCTATCGGATGTCACCGGTTAGGGAAAGAGTTCATTAGACCAAGTGTTTTGCCTTGGGGAGCACCGATGTTGTTTGTTAAGAAAAAAGATGGAAGTGCGAGGTTGTGCACCGATTACAGACAATTAAATAAAGTGACAATTAAAAAGAAGTATTCGTTGCCTAGGATAGATGATCTGATGGATCGGTTGAAAGGAGCAACAATGTTTTCCAAGATTGATTTAAGATCTGGATACCATCATATTAGAGTAAGGAAAGAAGATATACTTAAAACAGCTTTTAGGACAAGGTACGGGTATTACGAGTATTTAGTTATTCCTTTCGGTGTGACTAACGCTCCAGCACTGTTCATGGATTATATGAACCGGATTTTCAAACCGTTCCTCGATAAGTTTGTTGTTGTGTTCATCGATGATATTCTTATCTATTCTCGTACGCAGGAGGATCATGAGGAACATTTGAGGGTAGTACTGCAAGTTTTGAAAGATAGGTAACTTTATGCCAAACTTTCCAAGTATGAGTTTTGGCTTGAAGAAGTGCAATTTCTAGGTCGTGTGATTAATAAAGAAGGAATAGTAGTAGATCCAGCTAAGGTTGAGGCAGTTCTTAAGTGGGAACAACTTAAGACAGTAAGTGAGGTACGGAGGTAAGAAGAAGTATAGAGGAAGGTAAAGTTTGAGTTTAGTAGAGGATCAGATGGTGTGCTAAGGTTTAGAGATAGAATATGTGTACCAGAGGATACAGAACATAGGAAGATAATTTTGGAGGAAGCATATAAGAGTAAGTTGAGTTTTCATCCTGGTTCCACTAAGATGTATCTGGATTTAAAGAAAATGTTTTGGTGGACGAGGATGAAGAAGGAAGTAGCAGAGTATGTTTTATCTTGTCTGGTGTGTCATAAGACTAAGATTGAATATCAGAAACCGGCAGGATTATTACAATCATTAGATATCCCCAAATGGAAATGGGATAGTATCGCAATGGATTTTGTGGTTGGATTACCACGAACGCCAAAGAGGCATGATGTAATTTGGGTTATCATTGATAGGTTGACAAAGTGTGCTCACTTCTTACCTATCACTGAAAGTTATAGTTTGGAAAAGTTGACCCAAATTTATATCAAATAAGTTGTTAGGTTGCATGGTGTGCCGTCAAGCATTGTATCAGACCAAGATCCTAGATTCACATCTAGATTTTGGAGACAGTTGCCCAATGCTTTGGGGACAAAGTTGAGAATGAGTTATGCTTATCATCCCCAGACCGACGGATAGTCAGAAAGGACAATTCAATCAATGGAAGATCTATTGTGAGCTTGTGTGTTGGAGCACACTGGCAGTTGGGATGAGTTTTTGGCATTGATTGAATTTACTTATAACAATAGTTTCCACAGTAGTATTAGAATGGCACCATACGAAGCTTTGTATGGCAGGAAGTGTAGAACCCCGTTATGTTGGTATGAGACTTGTGAAAGCCAAGTTTTGGGTCCAGATGTGGTACAACAGACTACGGAACATGTTAGGAAGATAAGGGAAAAGATGAAGGAAGCACATGATAGGCAAAGGAACTACGGTAACAAGAGGAGGATACCGTTAGAATACCAGGAAGGTGATAACGTATTATTGAGAGTTACTCCGAAAACTAGAATTGGCAGGGCTATCAAGTCTAGAAAAGTTATTCCTTGATTCATTGGACCTTTTCAGATTCTTCAACGAATTGGTCTAGTAGCTGACCATATTGCCTTACCACCTAATCTTTTCAACGTTCATGATGTATTTCATGTTTCTCAGTTGAGAAAGTATTATCCTGATCCTTTTCATGTTATTGAATATGAGTCTATACAATTGCTAGAGAATCTAGAGTATGAGGCTCTACCTGTAAGGATAGCAGATAGAGAGATTAAGGAGCTTCGCGGTAGACAAATTCCTTTGGTTAAGGTCATATGGGATGAAACTACAGGAGATACTTCTTGGGAACGTGAAGCAGATATGCAACAACAATATCCACATCTTTTCTAAGGTATGTAAATTCCAAGGACGAAATTTTTTTCCTAAGAGGGGTGGTAATGTAACGGCCTATTTTTAATTAAACTAAAACCTATTAAGTGTTTTAATAACCTTATTGATCCTTTGTAAACAATCAATTTTGAGGTTCCTTTTTTGTTTTGTCCCAATAATCGATTATTTGAACAACCATAATCGATTACAAGGTTTTTGACTGAGTTCCTGAAGTTCAGAATCATCATAATCGATTATATGTAAAACCATAATCGATTATGAACTGTCTGGAACTGAAAAACCTGAAAACAGAACCTGCATAATCGATTATGAGGAGTTCCATAATCGGTTATGAGATGTGTAATCTATTATGTAGCCTTATATAATCGATTATATCCTGGAAAATCTATATAAAGCCCTCTTGACAGACCCCAAATGTGAAAAATGGGAGTTCTAAGGCAAAAACCTCATATTTTGTAGAGAAAATCTCAAAGTTCATCACTCTAAACCTCACCACCATTAAAGTTTGGCTATCTACATCAATCACACACTTTCATCTTCATCTTCGTACAAATTCATCTTCTCCAAGGAGCAAAGTCCTTCTCCTATCTTCATAAATTGAGGTAACTTGATCATGTTCTTCCTCTTGAGTCCATCTAATTCTTTTCATGTTCATTTTATTGGAAAACCATTTTATATCTCCCATGAACATGAATCATAAGTTCTTATATTAGAAAAGTTCATGAAGCTTGATTCTTTATCTCATCTTCATAAGACTCTATCATGTTGTATTGAATAGTATGGATGAAAATAAAAACCCAAACCCCACAAAACCCCTTTGTCCGAATCTAGCCTATTATAGTTAAGGGCGATTTTTTTTGATTAATTATGGTTATGTTGTTAGGTTGAAGGTGAAATTGGTAACGTGTGGTGTGATAACGAGGAGCGTCGAATTCTGGATTTCAATGTTAACTCACATTGTAAATCTTTTCTGTAAAATCAATGGTGATTCAGGGATTGTATATTTATCGACATTAGGTTGATTTTAAGTATTTGATGATGTTTGACTTTATGTTATTGAAACTATTGTGATATGCTGGTTGAAGTATTCCATTCCATGTGACGTATTATTTTTGGTGTGTGAATATTTCCTAATATTATGTTATGCATGATCTGCCTGGTATTTAATATGGTGCTTAGTTGATTGTTAAGCGAAGATATGTATAGTTCTGGTGTTGTTGGTTTGGGTGTGACAATAATGGTAACTTTGAGGTGCCTAACCTAAATGATTTATTTTAAAGAGGAAGTGTGACATATAACATGTGTTGAGGCTTTGATGGAAGGTTAAGGCAGTAGGATATTGTTAATGTGGGTCGGTGAGATTCATGTGTTTGTATTGTTGTTCATAACCGTGTATTTAATACACGAGGTCAGGAGTTCTCGCTAGACCATTCCACCTTAGATATAGGTTGTGCAACTATAGTGTCATTGAATTTCATGAGCACCCTCGGGAGTGGATAAGGTGTGCACCGGGATAATCGTGCAGCTATAGTGTCATTGCTTTGCGTTAGCATTCTCACCATGGAAGAGAATGTGCACCGGGAATTTGGAACATGTCTCTTGAACAGCTGACTGACAGTCCCAACGAGGAATGTGCGAAGGAAGTGGTAGTGGACACGTCAGCATAAAGATTTAGGTTGCATGAGATGAGGGTAGAGGATGATATATATTGAATTATGGATGATGGTTGATTTAGAGTGATGTTTGTCTGTGACTTTTGTTATATTATATACTATGACTCTGTTCCACTTTTTGATGATAGAATTGCTTCTTATCCCCTATATTTCTGTATTTTTGTGTCTACTTTATTTACATTAGAAGACCCGATGGAAGAATATGTTGCTGAGGAGCTGAATGAAACTCTATGAAACGGAGGTTGCTCAGGAGTTGGATGGAACTCCTTACGAACCAGAGGCGAGAGGCCGAGCTGTGACCCATAGTGATTAGAGTATAGATAGTATGGCCAGTGTGTCTAAGAAGTATTTTTATATTTTTCGCTAAGAATAACAGTTTGTTTAAATGTATACCTGTAAGGGATCCTACTGAGAGGATCACCTCAACAGTGTTTTGTATTATGTGTATAAGACATATATGTGTATTTATGTAGTATAACGTTGGAGTGTTTTAAATTTACAGAAGTTATATGATTATTAATTAAGTTTTAATTTTTAAGTATTTTCAAAGATAAGCGCGTGATTAAGTAATTAATTAATAAGGTTTTAATCTTATACCACAATGGGGCACAACGAGGTGTCTCGGGAGGTCCTCCCTAGGTGGCGGCACGCGATGATGGAGAATGAGGAGAGGACTTTGAGTTGAATGGACGAAGAAGAAGATGGTTCTGTGTGGGGGAAGAAGCAGAACCAAAAAAAAGAAGAAGAAGAAAGAAGTGTGAGGGAGAAGGTCCTGTACGCGTATAAGGGAGAGAGATAGGAGGAAATTTTCATTTTTTTCTTTTTTTTTGGTTAGTATTAGGTAAGATGTGTGGTTGAAATTGTTTTTAGAAAAATGAAATAATATGAACCATAAGATCTAAAAACAATGAGTGATAATTATATAATTTCAAAATTCAAATTAAAGTAAAGATTGATGATTGAACTAGTCAATCACGAAAATCATTGATCCAAAATTAATCTCCAATTAATACTAAATAAATTTATTTTCAAATCTAAAATTAAATAGAGTAACATCTGAAAATAAATTCCTTTGAATCATATTATTTAAAATATTTTTATAAACAAAGAATAATGGTGACAATAACATAATATTATTATCTTGTAAGCGTGTATACAATGCAATAACGCAGTGTTAACGCACTCAAAATATTTTACATGAGTAAAAAAAATTACTCAAACTAAACAACACAAAAAAATAATCAAAACTAAACATCCAAATAATTAATTATTTCAATAAAATAATTAAAGGTATATGTGAAAAACTGGGATGTTACAATACTACCCAACTAAAAAGAATTTCGTCCCCGAAATTCTCTCATATAAAGGAAACGAACGCGGATACCGTGCTTCTATCTCATTTTCAGATGCCCCACATTCTCATCGTTCAAAACATGACATGATGTACCTCATAGATTAAGCTTTCTTTCGTACTTGAACTGTATTAGTGAGATGACACAAGAAAACACTCGAGGTAAATCCTCTTTAAATTGCTAGAACTTGAAGTACATTCGGACAATTTGAATGTCAAACCAAGTAAGGTATTTAGACATCAAATAAATCCTGACATCTAAATGATATGAAACTCCGACTTTATATATGGTGGCAATTATAACACACCAGTGATAAGATAAAAACTTAAACTTGAACGAAAAGTTTTCGAAGAGAGGGGAATAAATCCCTGAGTTCCACTCTCACGAGAGAGAATAAAGTAAGATGGAGAGAAAGCTAAAGATATTCAATATGCAAAAAGGCCCGTTAATAGATTCCTGAATGTAAAAATACGTTGTACAGCCACATATTTACAAACGTGACTCTAATAAAGTTCCTCCTTCCACGAGAGGTTCCTTCGAAAGACAAATTTGAAAATGATATTTTTCTTTCTTCCCAAGAGTCTAGAATACAAGCCGAAAATACTCTTGGTCTTTGAAAAGGCAACAATAAATTTTTGCACGTTCCCTCACTCGAGGTAACTCTAATTCACTTGGCACCAAAGATGAAATGAATTGCCAGAGTTTTCATCCCCAAGGAAATTTCTAACCTTTTCCTGTAAATGCTAACATGATATGATCTAAGAAAGATCACTCCATTTCTCGGTTGTAATCATTTGCAGAAAAAGGCAAATGATCTAGTTCACAGAAATTAGTTCTCGACAACAACATAGAATTTAAATTAATTTAACCAACAAAGATTGGTTAACATGAGAATGTAAAAGATAGCCATATCGAAATGACAAAGAATACAAATCTCGATTAGTTTACCTGAAGCATAACCAATAGGAGGTAAAATGTTGAAATCAAATCAACTCGAGGCAAGATCGCAACAAAGAAATAAGCAATAAAGAAAGAGTTATGACAATATCTCAAACATTCACGGGCAATTAAAATGACTTGTGTGCGAACCAAACAATATAGCCGAAAGCTTACTCTCTATGGTACATATTCCCACGGGTTGATCACACCCACTTGTTGTATGCCCCGATTCTACATATCGTGCATAGGTAAAACCTTTGAGGATGCAATGACTTCTTTTGTGGTTACTCCCACAATTCATGCAACATAATGTTGTAGTCACGAGTTGGCTCACTCTATCAATCCTTCTAGAAAGTCACTTCTTTCAAACTTTCGCAATGTGATCCGACTTTCCTCATTGGAAACAAACAATCTCCTCATCGTTGCAGTTCCTTGTTTTCTCAGCGGCTGTATACGCGATAGCTGAAGGAACTCAAAACAACTAACATATTCTACCAAACATTTCGTCTCGGTGTAGTCGCAGAACTCCATTCTCCGATACGCCTCAAACTTTGCAAGAAAAGAACTCGTTCAGAAAATCATCCTTAAAAATTCCTTATCAACGGTTCTGTTCGCCGCTTCAACCATCAGACAGTCAATCCTTACCGGGGTTAAGGATGACAAACTCAAAGCAAACTAGACATCAAAATTATGTCCACTATCATTCCTCCTTAGAAACAATAATGAAAAGAATACCAAACATCATTGTCTCCTTTCGGAACAACGTCTTGAAAATAGAAACACAAATAAGGATAGACCAAGGTCGCCATCCCTCTAAAGATTGGTTCTCCAAAGAACCAAGAACACATAACAACACATCAAACAATCAGATAAAATACAACACAAACGACGACAGACCTATACCCTAAGTCCAAAAGACTCGGCCAACTCTGATACCACCTAATGTAACACCCTTCTCGGGCGCTACATTTTTCATGACATTTTAAGGCCGAAAAGTAGGTTAATTAAAATTTGCTGTAATATAATGGGGTAAATTTTTTTTCTTTTTTCACAAGGCATAACTATAAATACTTGGAATCAAGTAAAGGTGCAATAAAATTATATCATAATCATGATTAAGGTTATAAGTTCGAAAATCATTTACATAACCCAACCCGACTCATAAACTAAAAACATATAGATACACAGACTCAACATCAAGCTATGGAGACACAGCTCCTAAAATATAAGATACTTGGAGTCGTAGCTCCATAAATAGTAACATTAACTCCCAGACATCTCAAGTTGACCAAAATAAAATATAAAAGACTATATTCTCTCGTACATCGTGAGAAGAACAAACCCAGCTAACGAGATCTAGCGAAAACTCTATTTGAGTCCACCACTGACGTTGTCACAAAAGACATCACTATAGCCATTACAAAATTAGCTCTCAGACTAAGCCATTTCCCTTACCAAGGAGAAAGTCATAGCATACAGACCAATGACAAGCATGCCTGCCTCAAGAAAAGAAAGGTCAGGCATGACAGAAAACACAAAGACCATCATATTGAACCATCTGAAAATTGGAAGACGTCCACTAGAAACATCAATATATCATCATCAAGCTCGAACCTCAACCTCTATGATGAATCAAATGAGCAACACCTTGACATCTCAGTATTCTCAAAAGAACACAGAAGGCACATAGACAGCCGACATAGGCAATGTAAAACAAGGAGGTGAGATTCCCAAACATCACAGTATATGGCAGACAGTACCAACCTGTTGGGAATCACCCCTCTTTGGACTATCCATGTTTCAACGCTTTAGTACATTATGAAGGTAGGTCAATTGTCACCAACTCAATTAAGCTTCTTTAAGTCCATTCCCGAACAGGATTACTTGTCAAGCAAGTAACCTTAAAATACTCTTTATCTGAAGTATTATGGATGTAAGGATAAGTGAATCATCCTTACTTTATGACATATGGTCTTGCTCCCCCATGAGTCATAATCATTAAGTCTTTGTTTTCACTAAGCCATCCTCGACTTATGTTTTTCATTTAACTTGAAATACTAGTCTTGAAGACCAAAACCACTTTTATCGAAAATCAAAACCCTTTGTCTGAAACCAAATAATTTTGGAAGTAAGATTGACTCATAGGTATATTGGTACCAAATCCTTCAAAACAGTATTCCAAAACCCGTAAAATTATTGAAAGACTATTTTCCCCGTTTACTTAATTTAGGGTCAAAACCCCTAAACTTTCAAAATAATCTTCCTTTATTCAAAATCATCAAGTATCTAGGTTCTAATACTCATTATAAGGTATTAAAATACCAAAGTAATAAGGTCTTGAAGAGCATTTCACTCAAAAGTCTAGAACTTGACCGAAAGCTTCTAAGTTTGAAAATTGGGAAATTCCTTTCCATAAACTCTTTGATTCCAAAGGTTAATAATTCACTTCGAACCTTAGGACACTTAATTAAGTGTCAAAAACAATTTCCAACTCCCAAAAATAGTGTTGGTCGATTCTCCGTTCTTGGTTAATTTCACAAGTTTAAAATACTGATATACAATTCCTTTGTCTCTTAAAACAAGATTTTATCCTATCATGACTTAAAAAATTATCAAAACCATTTTGGAATCAATTTGAACATTTTAAGAGGGCTTTAAACCCTATAAAAACAGCTTTGGAAAAACAACACTTCATTCTTGTTTTCATTTATCCTTAAAACACTTATTTCTTTAATTTCTAAGGCATCATTTGGGTAATTCAAAATATAACGTACGATTAAAATATTTCTCAAGTCTTTTCTAAAACCTTAACCAAAAATCAAAGTTCCAAAACAATTGTTCAAAACTAATTCATTTTCCTTTATGGATTTAACATTCATTTTCTCACTTAAGGATATTAAAATCGCTTAAGTTTCAAGGATTGGAGTTAAACTCCCATTTCTATTCACACTTGGCCAAAAGCCAATCACAACCAAAGTGAAGGTTACACTTCACCAAATAATCTCACAATTATTCATACGCATCAACATATCATGTTATATCGAATAATCACAATAACCAGTTTATTTACAATAACCAAGTATTAAATCCTCACTTTGATCCAATGATCAAAGTGATGGTTTTCAACATGCTATAAATAATTTTCCAATCAGTCAATCAATCAATCAAACCAATAAACATAAATCCAACAGCAATTAACCAATACCATAATGTCATCATAAGGGACTAAATAAACAAAGTGGATAATCCTTGATTTAGGATTTTCCGACAACCAGATGAATAAAGCCATCTTCACATCCACCAATATGGTGTGAAGTGGTTCACTCCCTCCCTTACCTCTTGTAGACAAGAGAGTTTCATTTCCTTGGTTTTCAACAGTCAGTTTCCCTCAGAGCGGAGCTGCACAAAGCTAAACTCCAACTAATAACCCGACTGGACGTTCCAGTTTCCTGACACCTTGTGATAGGTACAGACAACTCATGCCAGCTCCCGAAAAATGTAAAACCTGCTTCCCCAACCAAACACAATCACGACAACATCCCAGAGAGGGAGTCAAAGCATTTTCAACCATTAGACAAATCAAACAGTCAATCATTCAACATCAAACACTCACTCTAAGTTGATTTAAACACTTAATTTCACAAACAGTGTCACTTTCAATAGAAATCAGATTTGGGCAAAAATAGTGTTCATCACCAATAATTGGGGAAAATGAGATTTTATTATAAAATTACTAAATCAGTTTGGTAAACATAAATTAACAGTCACAATTGCAAAATAACATAGTTAATTTCACAATTACAAAACTAATTTCAAATGAAATCATATTTGGGGCTTTAGGGTTCATAAATCAATTTAGGGAAAAATCATTCTAACTAAAGAATGATAAAATTAACTTAGGAAATCACTAATTCACAACCCCAATTGCACTAAAATTGAGTTAAATTCACATTTGAGATTTAAAATCAAAATGTTAGGGTTTGAGGAATTGGGGTATTTGAAACTGAAACACTTTGGGAGGATTTTCACTTACCCAACAAGGAAGAAGAAGAGGTGGTGGTTACTAGGAGGTCCGGCGCGGCGGTAGTGACTGAGGATGGTGGCAGGAGACTCCACCGTGGCGGTGATCGCAAACTAAACGTGAAACAAGATATATCCGCAAGTACAGGTGACGAACTATAGTGCGCGCTCATCTTCTGTCCATCAGATGCGAGGACAACCGACCGGACGGCACACCTATGATGGAGACGGCACGCGCGGCGGTCAGAGGTCCTCCCTAGGTGGCGGCACGTGATGATGGAGAAGGAGGAGAGGACTTTGAGTTGAAGGGAGGAAGAAGAAGATGGTTCTGTGTGGGGAAGAAGAAGAACAAAAAAAATGAAAGAAGTGTGAGGGAGAGGGTCCTGTACGCGTATAAGAGAGAGAGATAGGAGGAAAATTTCATTTTTTTTCTTTTCTTTTGGTTAGTATTAGGTAAAATGTGTGGTTGAAATTGATTTTAGAAAAAATGAAATAATATGAACCATTAGATCTAAAAACAATGGGTGACAATTATATAATTTCAAAATTCAAATTAGAGTAAAGATTGATGATTGAACTGGTCAACCAAGAAAATCAGTGATCCAAAATTAATCTCCAGTTAACACTAAACTAATTTCTTTTCAAATCTTAAATTAAATAGAGTAACATTTGAAAATAAATTCCTTTGAATCATATTATTTAAAATATTTTTCTAAACAAAGAATAATTGTGACAATAACGTAATATTATTGTCTTGTAAGCGTGTATACATTGCAATAACACAGTGTTAACTCACTCAAAATATTTTAAATTGGTAAATAAAATTACTCAAACTAAGCAACACAAAAAAAAATAGTCAAAAATAAACATCAAGATAATGAATTATTTCAATAAAATAATTAATGGTATATGTGAAAAACTGGGATGTTACAAAATAATCTATCTCAATTCAATGGAGGCTATAATCCGAATAAAGCTGAACTTTGGATCCAAGGGATGGAAAAGATTTTTCGAGAGATGATCTGCACTGCTGATCAACAGGTAACTTTTGCTACTTTTATGTTAGTTGGAGAACTAGAGTACTGGTGAGGTGGAACTCGTAGGCTCTTGGAAGCGGAAGGAACCCAGATAACTTGGGCAGTTTTACGGAATAGATTTTTGGAAAAATATTTTTCAGCTGACTTGAAGCATACAAAGGAACTTGAATTCTTACAATTGAAGCAGGGAGAAATGTCTGTTGGAGAATACGCTGCTAATTTTGAGGAACTAGTAAAATTTTCTATGTATTACCAGCATCGCCCAAATGAGCGTTGGAAATGTGTGAAGTTTGAAGATGGACTTTGTCATGAGATACGAAGAGCAGTGGGACCGCTAGAAATTAGAGAATTTTCGACATTAGTGAATAAGTGTCACCTTATTGAGGGATATGCAAGAAGCAAGGATGGGAAATAGAAGTATTTTGGGCCTCAACAATTTAAGAAGGGAAATGAAGGATTTAGAAAGAAGCCGTATGCACGACCCCAAGGGAACCAACGACCACCTCGGACTTACGGAGGAGGACCAAGCTATATATCTACGCCAAAGTGCTTGAAGTGTGGAAAGCCCCATGAGACAAGGTTTTGTACGATAAAGGATCCAGTATATTTTCGCTGCGAGAAGCCAGGATCTTTATAAAAGACTGCAAGCAGCCCAAACCAGAACCGAATATGAACAATACTCGATTAACCAGATCAATGACTAAAGGTGAGTGTACACGATGGATGGAACTGAGGCAACCCAGTTTGATGATCTGATACAAGGTAAATGTCTCATAAAGGGTAAACTTTTAAACGTACTGTATGACTCAGGTGCAACTCATTCATTTATTTCCTATGATTGTGTGAGATGATTAGATCTACCAATATCTCCCCTCCCTTTTGACTTGATAATTTCGAATTCTACAAATAAGCCCATTGTTACTACCCAAGCTTGTTTAAATTGTTTAATTACTCTTGAAAATAGGAATTTCATGGTTAATCTGATTTGTTTACCACTATCCAATTTGGATATAATTTTAGGGATGGATTGGTTATCTTCCAATCATGTACTATTAGATTGTTCGGAAGAAACTTTGATTTTTCCAAATCCCTAGGATCCTAGATTTTTAACTGCCAACCAAATTCAAGCTTCTTTAAAGGAAGGAGCTCAGGGATACATTCTACCATTTTCTTTGAAAGTTGAAGAGGAATTCGAATTAACAAAGGTGCCGGTTGTCAAGGAAATTTCATAAAGCATTTCCTGACGATGTTCCGGGCTTGCCTCCGGAAAGGGAAATAGAATTTTCTATAGATTTGTTACTTGGAACTGGTCATATCTCTATAGCACCCTATAGAATGTCCTCCTCAGAGTTAGCAGAATTAAACAAACAGTTGGAAGAGTTATTAGGGAAGCAATTTATTCGATCGAGTGTTTCGCCCTAGGGAGCTCTAGTACTGCTGGTCAAGAAGAAGGACGGGAGTACGAGGCTGTGCATAGACTATCGCCAATTAAATAAGGTCACTATAAAAAACAAGTATCCTCTACCAAGAATTTATGATTTGATGGAAAAGATAAGAGGATCATTAGTCTTTTCAAATATTGATTTACGATCTGGTTATCATCAGATACATGTAAAGGCGGAAGATATACCAAAGACAGCCTTCAGGACGCGTTATGGACACTATGAATATTTGGTGATGCCATTTGGGGTAACAAACGCTCCTACTATTTTTATGGATAACATGAACACAATTTTTCACCCATACTTAGATCAATTTGTGGTTGTCTTTATTGATGTTATTCTTAGCTATTCGAAGAGTCATGAGGAAATGTGGAACATCTCCGAATCGTTCTTCGGATTCTCAAAGATAAACAAGTGTACGCCAAATTGTCTAAGTGTGAATTTTGGTTGGAAGAAGTAAAATTTTTGGGACATGTTATTTCAGAGGAAGGAATATCTGTAGACCCAACTAAAGTTGAAGCAGTGTTGCAATGGGAACGACCGAAGACAGTGATGGAAGTTTGTAGTTTCTTAGGATTGGTAGGATACTACAGAAGGTTTATTGAAGGATTTTATCGAATAGAATTACCTTTAACCAGGCTCACTCGGAAAGGACAAACATTTGAATGGACTCAGAGGTGTGAAGGGGGTTTTCAAGAACTAAAGCAAAGACTAACAACATCCCCAGTGCTAGTATTGCTAGATCCAAATGGACATTTTGAAGTATATCGTGATGCCTCTAAGCAAGGGTTGGGTTGTGTACTTATGCAAGAAATAAAAGTAGCGGCTTTTGCTTCTAGACAGCTAATGCCACATGAGGAAAATTATCCGGCAAATGATTTAGAGTTGGCTGTAGTGGTGTTTGCATTAAAGATTTGGCGGCACTATCTCTATGGATCTAGATTTGATGTTTTTAGTGATCACAAGAGTTTGAAATATTTATTTGACTAGAAAGAATTAAATATGAGACAAAGGAGATGCATGGAATTTTTAAAAGATTACGATATTGAATTACAATACCATCCAGGAAAAGCAAATGTGGTGGCTGATGCATTAAGTAGAAAATTTCTACATGTGTCAGCAATGATGATCAAAGAAATGGAGTTGTTGGAAAAATTCAAAGATTTAAATATGAGGATCGAAATGACGTCAGATCGACTCCGACTAAGCATGATCATGGTCACAAGTGGATTACAAGAACAAATTCGGACAGCTCAACAGATTGATCAATATCTGCAGAAGATAAAGAAATTAATAGATGAGGGGAAAACTGTTAATTTCATACTACGAATAGATGAAGTAATAAAGTTTAGGAATAGAATCTGCATGCCTAACGATCCAATCCTTAAGAAGCAGATTATGGACGAAGCACATAAGAGTAAGTTAACTATACACCCTGGTGCAACCAAAATGTGTCAAGATCTTAAGAAAATGTTTTGGTGGCCCAAAATGAAGAAAGAAATAACACAATATGTAGCTTCTTGCCTAATCTATCAATAGGCCAAAATCGAGCATCAAAAACCAACAGGAATGCTGCAACCATTAGGTATTCCAGAGTGGAAATGGGATAGTGTATCAATGGATTTTGTTGTAGGATTACCAAGGACCCTAATAGACATGATTATATATCCAGGAAATATTAAGATTGCATGAAATCTCATCAAGTATAACATCTGACAGAGACCCCAGATTCACTTCGAGATTTTGGGAAAGCTTACATAGGGCTTTTGGGACAAAGCTCCGACTAAGTTCAGCATATCATCCACAGACAGATGGGCAGTCAGAAAGAACAATTCAATCGTTGGAGGATCTATTAAGAGACTGTGTTCTGGAACATTCTGGAAGCTGGGATCAATTATTATCATTGATTGAATTCACTTACAACAACAGTTACCATTCCAGTATTGGGATGGCATCCTTTGAAGGTCTCTATGGACGGAAGTGTAGAACTCCACTATGTTGGTATGAAAATAGGGAGAATCTCATCCTTGGACCAGATGTAGTACAACAAACTACAGAAAAGGTGAAAATGATTCAGGAAAAGATGAAAATGGCACAGAGTAGACAAAAGAGCTACTCTGACAAAAGAAGGAGACCTCTAGAATTTCAGGAAGGTGATCATGTATTTTTGAAAGTCACTCCAACGACTGGGGTTGGCAGAGCAATAAAATATAGGAAACTCACTCCTCGTTTTATTGGACCATATCTAATTCTTCGAAAGATAGGTCCTGTGGCCTATCAGATTGCTTTACCACTTTTTATTTCTAATCGCCATAAAGTTTTTAATGTCTCAATTAAGAAAATATATTTATGATCCTTCTCATGTTATTAAGCCTGATACAGTACAGATAAAAGAAAACCTACCTTATGAGACAATACATGGGAACTACATGATAAAATAATGGAACAATATCCACATCTCTTCGAGGAATAAAGGTTGGCAAATTTCAAGGACAAATTTTTTATAAATGGGGGAGAGTTGTTGTAAAAGCTTGATTTTTAATTACGTTGTTTAACCGGTCAAAATATAATTAATTATATTTTAATCTAAGAGTTAGAAAGTGATTTTGAATAAAATAAAAATCATATTCATAGTCTCTCTTATGGTAGAATGTTACGGTGAAAGTTTGGGTTGAAAATTCAGATGGAACCCGGTCTGCGTTTTCACTGACAGTAAGATTTTACTGAGCAGAAACCCTAATTTCTACTCGTGAACGAAACCATTAGGTTTTATATTTTGTTCCAGAGTATTTTCCAAGTTTCTAAAAAATTCTTTAGGAATGAAATTATAATAATTTTATTCGGGCGTAATCTTTAAGAAAACACGTAAAACTTGAGTCGGGGGATAAATCGGGTAAACGATGGAGTCAATTATGGAGCTGAGGTATTATGAGAGATTAATGTAGCAGAGAGGACAAGGAGTCCGACATTAAATTTTAGTAATAAGGAATTTTCAAGTGAAATGACCAAAATACCCCTAATCTTAACCTAACCGATGTTGAGTTAAATTTTAACCAAGGTTAAGGAACCAAGGTTAATTATTGTGGACCAAAATCAGCCATACCCTTCATCAATTCTTGGCCACATGATTTTAACCATAGTTAGCAAAGTAACCCTAGTTAAGTTAATTATTAACCATAGTTAACTATTATATTATGTAATATTCACAAAACCCATTAATTTAAATCCTAAGAACCGAAAAATAGCCTAAGATCTACCTTATAAAATAACCTCAAAACCACAGCCATTCCCTCCCCATTTTCTCTCTTCTTCTTCTTCATTTTCTTCATTTGCTTCACAAAACACCATTGTTTCTTAAGAGCTAAGTTACCATTTTTGTTGAAGAACTTGCCAAGATCATCATCATTTCTTCATCTTCTTCACACTCTTGAGGTAACATGATCATCTCCTCTCTTTTTTTTAAGCTCTTGTTCTTCATATTTCATGGTTTTCCATTTCTAGATCTAGAACTTTAAATAATTTTAGAAAATTGTAGAAAATCATCAAAATGGGAAACCAATTTCTATGATATAGTTATGATCTCTACTTTCATTATCCAAGAGCATGTAATCAAAATCATTTTTCCTTCCCTAATATCTATTGTTGGCCGAAACCCTCTAGGAAAATGGGTTTGATGTTTTTTTTTGAAAGTTAGTACTTGATTTAAGTTATATAATACTTGTATAGCCTATATCCAAGAGCTTAAGCCCAACTAAATTTTCTAAAGTATTTATTCTATTAAGGCCGAAACCCTAACAAGAAAGGGTTGAAAAGTTTTTGTTTGATTTGTGAAATCTATTACTTGATTCATGCTCTCTAATACTCTAATATCATTTGTAACATCCCGATTTTTCGACTTTCTAATATCGGAAATTATATAATATGTTTATATTTTTATCCGAGACTTAGAAAGATGATTTTGGGAAAACCAAAGTCATATTCATATTATACTTATTTTTATATGTATACGGTGAAATTTTGGGTTTAAAATTCAGACAGAAACCGGTCTGCGTTTTTACCGACAGTATAATTTTATACCGTCAAAAAACCCTAATTTGACTCGAAACTAAAATTTGTAGAATTTTTTATATTTTGTCCGTGAGGAATTCTACATTTCAAATTTCTATTCAGAAATGAAAATTTATGTTTAATCGGATAATTTTTGGTAAAATTTCAAACGAAAACACAGTCGATGTTTTCACTGGCAGTAAGATTTTAATTATCAGAAAACCTAATTTTTATTCGTGAACAAAATGGTTTATATTTAAATCATGTTTCCAACGAGTTTGGCTATTTTGAGAATTTTCGATCGAAAATCAAAGCGAAACCCTAATCGGGTAATCGATGGAGCCGAGAACGGACGTGCAAAGACAAAATCTGACATTCAATGGATGAAGACAAGTGATGACTCATAAGGGTGAGTCATATAGGTGACTCACAAGTGTCATGATTGCTTTTGAGGTGAAATTACTATAATGTCCCTAAGTTGTTATTTTATCACCAAAATGCCATTATGTAAGATTACCATTTTGTCCCTCAAAATTCATACTTGAACATTTTTACCCCTAGTTGGCACGACCAAACGCCTCCAAATGAGCCCATTCTCACTTCTATTTAAGGCCTTCATCATCTTCATCATGAAGCTTTCACCATTTTTACAAAAACTCTAAGTTTCCATAAGCTTACTTTGTGAAACAACTTGGTGATTCCTTGCCCATTTTTCAATTCCAAGAGGTAATCCATGATCCTCATCATCATTTAACTATATGTTCTTCATATATTTTCATGATTCAATGCCTTATTCAATTTTTTCAATTCTTAGATCTAGAAGTTTGAAAATCCATAGAAAATCATAGAAAAATCCTAAAAATGTGAAACCAATTTCTATGATCTTGTATTCATGCCTATAGTATAGATCCAAGAGTTTGAATCAAACAAAAATTTCCTCCTCACTCTTCCTAAAGAGGCCGAAACCTTGTTTTTGGGTGGAGGAGATTTTGTTTATTTTCTTTAACAAGTGAACTTGGATTTCATCCTTCCATATCATGTATATGATAGATCCAAAGTGTTGTATCAAAATAAATTCTCTATCCTAATTTTCCTGTCATGGCCGAAACCTCACTCTTTGTGGTGTTAGAGGATTTTGTTTCACTTGTCGTGTTTTGATTCTTAATCAGGTGTCTTAAGTATTGAGGATCATTAATCCAATGACTTAAGAATTTTAGAAATTTTTAGCCACAAAAACCTCTTAAGGCCGTGACCTATCATTAGGGAATAAGTGATTTTATTTTCTTGTTTGTAATTGGTTGATTGTGGTTTTTGAAGGTTAAGTGTATTGATTATACGTGAATCATGAAACCGGAGTTTGACGTACGTTCAAGGAAGGAGATCGGAAGATAAATTATTCAAGAGGTAAGAGGGGATTGCTTGAGGGATTTTTCCGATGGCTACATGCTATCTGTGTTGGTCTGTATGATTTATCTGTGGTTGCTGTGTTTGGTTTATGGTTGTGGTATTTGATTAAAGTTGTGTTATTTATTTGTGTATGGTTATCTACATTTAATTATTTATTTGGAGTTATATATTATGATGTTGTGATGCATGATCTTCCTGGGAAAATTGTTATGATGTTGTTGATTGTTGTTGGAGAAGCCTGACAGTGGTTAGTGCCCAATCAATTAATCAGATAAAAGCTTTAAGAAGACTTTACGAGGAATATTCAATAGTTAATTGAGAAATATTGGAAGATATTATGATTTAAAAAATTATTTGAGAAAATAAGGATTATTTGAAAATATTATTATTTTAATGATTTATTAGTGTAAAAGCAATTTATGAGTCACGGTGAGGGTGTAACCGTGAAATTATCTTTGTATTGCTAATTTTTAAATAAGAAATTCTGTTATATTATAAAAATTTATTTTATGAAATTAATCTTCGAAAATAACTCAATTATGATTTTATAAAATTATTTAAGTGGAAAGAGCTAAGATTTGGCTTAAATGACTTGAAAAATGTTTAACGACGGCAATTTGGAAAAGTATCGACGGCAAGTGTTTCTAAAATGGCAGTACGTATTTTAAACTAAGTTTGAGCCTCAAGTGACTCTCTTTTTGAAACATGAAGTTTTCAGAAAAGATTTTAGTAACTGTTGGTTTTACAAAAGAATTACCCAGTTGAAATGATTTTCCAAAATCAAGTTTTACGCAAACAGTGTAGGTAGTGATTTTGAACTTAGTAACCGAGACTCGGAGTACTAGTGTTGTTGCGGTGTTTTGAACTGCGTGTCCTATGGACTTTGTGTCCTGATTTCGGTGTAAATAATGTTATCCAAAGTGAATATTGTTTTCTATTACGACAAACCTAAGCCTGATGCATTGGTCTAGGGGTTTCATGGTTGAGCACTCGGACTTGAAGTCCTGTGTTATTAATGCAAGTTTTAAGATGTTTAAAACTATGGTTGGTCGTAAGCTTTTGAGCTTCGACAAGGAAAGATTGAACACCAAGAAAATTGACTAGAACAAAATGTTTTACATGCATGTTAGGCAGATGAGCCTATTTGTAAATCATAATATCATGGTGATATTCATGAATCGACGCATCATTGTGCCCTGGTTGGACAATGAAAATCCATATTCGGTGATCACTACTCCTTAAATTGGACAGTGTGCTATGGTATCCATATTCGGTGATCATTGTGCCTTGTGTTGGACAGTGTGCTATGGGTTTGGCTTCATGCCTTTCACTGTGTGGCTAATGAGCTTGATCAACTCACCTCGTAGTTGGGATATCTCATGAGATTAAGTATGAAATTAGATGATGAATATGAAGTGTTCATGCATAGTTTTTCAAATAATGCTGTTTGGGGTATGAAACCCACTGAGAAACTATTTGTCTTATTATGATTGTTTAGGTTGTTATTAACATGTATATGTATATATGTTTTCTTTGGTGTCATGCATGTAGTTATCGTGTTAAATCCATATATCGGTTTCTCACTCTTGCATTATTTCTGTTGTGCTCTATATTGGGGGAATCCAGATGAACCGCTCAAGGGATATGATGTATACAAGAAGAAGGTTCGTTAGTTCGGGACATGCCGATGTTATTTTGCTAATATTAAGTCTGTCTTTTAGGTACGACCAGCTTAGGTTTTGAATTATATTATAATTTGCAAGAACCTATACTTAGTAAGGTCTTGATGTGTAAACAATTATGATGCAGTATAGTTACATGAGGATATATTTACGTATCTATCCATATATGGTCATGTTTGCGTTGTTGTGGTAAATCAAAAAAGAAAAAAGAAAATGGAAGAATTTGTCACCATTTTGAGGAATGTTAATAACTTAAGAAAATATTATTTTCCGAAAGCAACCAGCGAAATAAAGTTTTATTTTTCGCAACGAGTTAACAGGTAACCATATGATGACTCAAGTTAGGGCGACACATCATGTATCTAAGAGATTAAGTTGATTTGAAAATCCTAGCCTATTTTCACTCATGAGGCCGAAACCCTAACCAGAGTGGTTAGAGGATTTTATTTCATATTTTTGAATGATAACAATTAATCTGTGCTAGTTAATACTATAGGAACTAGACTCCAAAAGATTGGAATGAGAAAAGAACCCTAACCCTATTTTGAATTAAGTGGCCGAACCTAGCTATTCTAGGATTTAGGGTGATTTTGTTGATTAATTTGTTGTTATGTTGTTTGGTTGAAGGAGGAATTGGTAACGTGTGGTGTGATGACGAGGAACGTCGAATTCAGGATCCTGGTGATAACTCGGGTGGGGGGAAGGATCACTTTATCGTCGGAATCGATAAGTAGTATATTATATAGTAATTGTGTAGGGCGACCCAAACCATACTCGTAGTCGAGTAATGATAAGACCAAAATCACATTGGAAACCTTTTCTGTAAAACCAATGGTGATTCGGGGATAGTAGGTTTATCGACATTAGGTTGATTTTAAGTATTTGATGATGTCTGAGTTTATGTTGTTGAATTTACTGTGATACACTGGTTGAGATATTCCATTGCATGTGACGTATTATTTTTGGTGTTTGAATATTTTCTGATATTGTATTATGCCTGATCTACCTGGTTTTAATATTATGCTTAGTGGATTTTAGCCAAAGATATATGTTGTTTGGGAGATAATTGTTTGGGGGTGAGGATAAATTGTGACTTAGAGGTGCCTAGCCTAAACTAATTATTTCAAAGAGGAGTGGTGACATAGAACATGTGTTGAGGTTTTGATGGAAGGTTAAGGCACTAGGTTGTTATTAATGTGGGTCGGTGAGGTTCGTGTATTTGCATTGTTGTTGACGATCGTGTGTTGGGAACACGCGAGGTCAGAGTATCCGATCATGGATACAGGATGTCACGGGTCACTACAAAAAAAACATGACTTACCGACAGAAAAACCCGTCGGAAATAAAGAAATTCCGTCGGAAAACTACATTACCTACGGACTTTCCTACGGACAAGGTTCCGTCGGTAATAGGTGGATAGGAAAGCCTTTCCGACGGATCAAGTTCGTCCGTCGGAAATTTCTAACGGCCTTAACCGTGGGAAAACTTGCCACACATAACCCCTAATTACCGACGGCAATTCCATCGATAACTCTCTGTGGATGTTACCGACGGAAAATTATGTCGGAAATGTAACCAACAGTTACCGACGGAAATATCCGTTGGAAACAAGTTTTTTTATTTTTTATTTATTTTGTTTTATATTAATAATTAATTATTTGTATTAAAATTTATAAATACAATATTAAATATTATATTATATTTATTAATTATTATATTTTATTTTAGTTAATTATGTTTTATTTATTAATTATTATTATTATTATTTATTAATTTATATTTTATTATAATTAATTATAATTTAATTATTATATTTTATTTTAATTAAATATTATTATATTATCAATTACAAAACAAAATTGAAATTAAAAATAAAATTAAAAAGCATATTAAATTAAAATTAATTTAAAATAAAAACAAACTCAACATATAATCCATAAATAAAATATCCGTCTGTCTACAAATCTCTACTACACCTATAACTATCCTAATACCCATCACCGTAATATCCGTCATCGTCATCCTGTCGGGGGGAGTCTGTCGGCGTCACATTACCATCAAGCTGCGGCTCAGCAAAAACCGTCATCATGCGGCTGCAGTGGTGGATCAGTAGTAGTAGTGGAGGGCTAGGGCTGGGGCCAGGTGGCATGGAGGACCCCGTGCAGAGCGCTGCGCCTATCTGGTGGGAAGAAATCGAGCAAAACGGTGTTGACCACAGAGAATGTCTCCATTTGCTTCATGATGCACTCGTTCGTCTCCCTTTGTTGTTGCACCTCCTGCCTCAGCCGATGCACCTCCTCCGTGTCCTGTGAGCTGGAAGATGTAGGCTCCCTAATGGTCATGCTCTGCGTCGACCCCCGATGAATCGACCTGGCTAGGGTCGCAGCACCGTAAATCCGTCGCTTGTTCTTCCCGCCCACCACATCCATCCAGGCCTGGGTCTGTAGTCGTTCAACCTCGACGGGGTCCAGCTGAGAAGGATCTGAGGCACCAAAGCAGGAGGCAGCTTAAGATGCTACTTGACTAAACCTGGTGTTGTACTCCGCCTGTGATCAATACATTACAATCAATATGTATTAAACTATATATATATATATATATATATATATATAATAACTACCAATAGTTTAAATATAAAAAAAAACATTTTAGTTTAATACATTTTAGCTCGATTGTCGACCTCTCATCAACAAACTCGCCGGTGTCTGAGGGAATATGTGTCTGCTCAGAGACTGTAGGGACATCAACAGACCGAGTTAGCTCTCTTGCCTGCAACTGACACACCAATAAATCAATTGATTATAAAACAAATTTTTAATAAAATACAGTTTATAAATAATGTTATTTATATATGCATACCATGTAAATGGCGTGCTGCATGTGGCTAATAGAACCACCAGTGTGCATGCTCCCACCCTTCTCGGAAGCCCGATTTCTATTCGCCGGTTCATACTTCAGCTTGTAAACTGGAGTGTCCCAGTACGCACATAGTTGGGCCGAGATGTTGGTCCCAATGTAATCCGAACGTATCCCGCTCTCCCTACGCTCCCGGAGCATGTCCCTCGATCGAGTAGCTGCTCGATCGTCAAAGATAGCACGTATCTCTGAGGTATGCTCCGGTAACCAGTGCACAAGCTCATGTAAACAAAGAAAAAAATAATAATAACATTATACAAAAGAATATATATATAATAAATGGAAAATTACATGAACTAATAAACAAGAACATACCCCGAATCGTCCGAAGATACGATCCCGATCCTCCCCGAGGATCACCCCCCATGATGGCCATAAGTGACGATATTGTGCCTTGATGGCGAAGGTAACGTGCTTCGATCCCACTTTCGATGGGATGAAGTTGAAAAATTCATAATTTTATTAATTCAACAATATCACAACCAACAAATATATGCTTATTAAATAGTAATTATTTTTAAAGAACATTAAATTAAATTAAACTTACGATCCATAAACAGGACGGATCCATGGTCGATCCTCAGGTGCGGGAACCCGGGCTCACTCATGAAAGTCCTCAGCCATGGCTGACTATTGCACAGACGATGATGATGGTATATCCGTGTCGTGACCGTATGCGGCCCCGGATGATGAGGATGGAATGGTCATGTCCGGCTGTGGCATCATCCCAGGAGTCGGCATAAATGATAATCCTGCTGGGTGTGTGGCCGGTGCAGTCGATGATGATGGTGGTACTGGGTGTGGGTGTGGTGTGGGTCCAGTAGGGGGCGCGCGAGTAGCCAACTAGTGCGCGTCGTGGCGCAAAGCGAGTGGAGGTCTGGACATGGGTGGGGGGTGGGGTAGTGTGGGTTGGGAATAGTGTAGTATGGGTAGGGGATGCTGTAGTATGGATCAGTGAGGGTATAGAATGGGTGGGGGATGGTGTAGAATGGGTGGGAGAGTCTCCTATAGGTGGCGATAGGGTAGGTGTGGTAGGGATAGGGGTGGGTGCGGAGGGACCTCCAGGAATGCGAGCAACCACCTGGGACTTCACGGTGTATCGTCCCCGCTTAGCCTTCCCCTTGACCTTATCACCTCTAGGCGGTGGGGGGCGGGGCGGCTGTCTTCCTGATGCCGACTTATCTATTTTTATAGCACAATTACAAATCAGTGTAAAACAATAAGTAATCGACATTTAATAGGCTAATCTAAGTAACTATTTTTATAGAACAATAGTTTTCAAGTATTACATTATATTTCATAAGCAAATATTTAAAATACAATAAAAATAACATAATAGTAAACTTCCTATTCAGACTCGATATCGTCATCTGATTGTAAGTCCGACACTTCTTCTTCTTGCATTGAGTCATCACTTTGGATTTCTTCCTCTGTTGATGCATGCATGGATGCCTGATTACCAATGACCACTTCTTCCCCTTCATTTGTAGATCCCAACATGCCAGTAATACGAACCTCAATTACTTCATTAACATGTGACGATTCATCCGCCTGGAATGGCGTCTCATCCTCTGTATCATCGATTTCTATGCAACCCCTAGGCTTGGTAGTGACTGCAACACACCAACCTCGTTTGTCTGTTCTCATTGCTGGATAAGGGACATAATAAACTTGTTTTGCATTCTGATCAATTATAAACGAATCAAACTGTTGATATGTTCTATCCATGCGAATGTCCACAGTTCCATACTTGGGATCCACTTTTGTGCCTGTCCTCGATGGATCAAACCAGTTACAATAAAATAAGACTACTTTTTTAGGAAAGGTAGTAGTATTGTATTGTAACTCGTATATGTGTTTTATGACCCCATAAAAATCATCGGTACCTTCACCCTGTACGACAACCCCGCTATTAATTGTCTTTTTGCCCACGTTCCATTCATCTGTGTGGAATTTGTACCCATTAACAAAGTATGTATGCCATGATGTAACACATCTATAGGGCTCATACACTAAATCTCTCAAGTGTTGATTAGCCACGCTTAATGGTTGTTGATACACCTACGAAAAGGTAAGTCATATTAAATAATTACTTTTTTCAAGAGGCAAAATTAAGCTTAATATAGTGTTTGCATCGTCATATTACACTTGTTGCTTGAACCATTCAGGAAAATCTGCATGTGTACGAGCAGAACCATCTTGTTCACTTAATTGATTAATTTGAAGGAACACACTGACAAATAAAATGTGTACTATGTGTTAAAGGAGAAATTATAATAACATGTGATACATTATTTCAAAAATAGGTCGTTAAGAATTACTGATGGTATGGTTTCACCTCTGTGCAATTTATCAAGACATGTACATGGGCCGATGCATACTCCTCATCAGTTAACCAGTAAGTAAGCTCCTTGCCAGCATGACGGTTAGGAAGGTTAAATACGGAAAGCATATAAGGATACCCTGCATTATCAGCATCTACCTCGTTCCTAACATGTCTTGGTGCCAACATAAAGTTGTTGAATTAGTGGGAGCATAAATAGGTTGTCTCACGGTGTAAGTAAGACGCACAGATTGATCCTTCCACCCTAGCCTTATTTTTAACTGATCGTTTACAGTCGCCCATGAATCAAAGTAATAAAAAATCTCGTTGACAAGGCATTATTCAATGGTCGCTAATTATTTAAATGTCAAAATATAATAAAATTACCTTTCAAACGGATACATCTACCTATATTGTACTGGTCCACCAAGCCTCGCTTCATATGCAAGATGGACAGGGAGATGTTCCATTGAGTCAAAAAATTATGGGGGAAAACCCTCTCCATCTTGCACAGAATTATTGGAATGTTTTCCTCCATCTTCGTCAGACCATTTGCTCTTAAAGTTGCAGAGCATATATCTTTAAAGAAATGACTGATTTCTGTAAGCGGGTTTGAAACATGCTGTGGCAGTGAGCCGAAAGCAATAGGAAGTAAACACTCCATGAATACATGACAATCATGACTTTTCATCCCATGAATCCTCCCTGTTCTTACATCATCACATCATGCCAAATTAGAGGAATAAGCATCAGGGGTCCTAAGGTCTTTTAACCACTGACAAATTGACTTTGCTTCATCGGCGGTTAGAGTGTAACAAGCTTTTGGTTTGACCATTTTTCCATTAGGTTGCGGCTTCAGCTCCAAATCCTTTCGTCTACAGTATATAGCTATGTCCATCCTTGCCTTCTCATTGTCCTTCGGCTTGCCAGACACATTCATAATCGTGTTAAAAATGTTGTCAAAGAAATTCTTCTCAATATGCATCACATCAAGGCTGTGTCTTAACAGATTATCCTTCCAATACGGTAGTTCCCAAAAAATACTTTCTTTTGTCCAGTTATGCCATTCTCCATACCCGGGTAATTTTGACACACTTGCTTCAATGACTTTAGGGTAAAATCCTTTCCATGTTCCATGCAATACGGGCACACCAATTTACCGTGGGTCCCTCAACCGGAGAGCATGGCACATGCAGGAAAATCATTGATAGTCCACTTCAGTGATCCCCCCCCCCCTCAAAAAGTTTCACTTCTTTGAAACGTCATAAGTCAACACACCATCCCACAACTTCTTCAGATCATCGATCAGAGGCTGCAAATATACATCTATCCCAGCCTTTGGATTAGATGGTCCCGGTATGAGACAAGTCAAAAACATATATGGTTTTGACATGCACATCTCTGGAGGTAGATTGTACGGTGTAACAATCATTGGCCAACATGAATATGGCGAGGCTGACACCTGAATGTACGGGGTAAAACCATCTAAACACAGCCCAAGTCTCACATTCCGAGGATCTGCTGCAAAATCAGGATGAACCCGATCGAAGTGCTTCCAAGCTTCACCATCAGAAGGGTGGCGTATGACGCCCGGAATTCTTCTATTTTCATTATGCCACCTCATTTGTCCCACAGTTTGCGTTGATGCAAACAGTCTCTACAACCTTGGAATTATTGACAGATAGAACAATGCCTTCGCAGGAACTGGTTTCCTCTTACTATGGTCACTACTTTGAACGCGGTAACTGGGTGTCTGACAAAATTTACATTCTTCCAACGCACTGTCATTTGTACCAGACAGACTACCATAATATAGCATGCATCCATTTGGACAACAATCAATCCTCTTAGTCCCCCAAGCCTAGTTTCGACATCAACCGCTTCGTATCATAGTAACTTTTTGGCAACAACTCTTTGAAGGGTGTCACATCTTGAAGCATTTTACAAAAGAACTCCAAACACTGTCTGGGACATTCCAATTGGACTTGCAAGCTAGAAGCCTAACACAAATTGATAATTTTGAATCTGACACCCCTTCAAACAATGGCTTATTTGTCTCTAACAATAGATTGTAGAATCTCTGCACCGATTCATTAGGAGGCTCTTCCATGTCATCAGACTCATCCGCCTCAAAATTCCCATGTTCCCCAAGACAATCATCGACCCTCATATGCATTGACTGGATTTGTTCGACATATTCTTGTGGTAGCCACTGCCTGATGCACCCATTTCAAGATCGTCACCACCGACTTCATTCAAATCAATATCTGGCAACTCCTCACCATGATCAGTCCATATCCAATAATTAGGCTTGAACCCACGTCAGGATAGGTGTAACTTCACGTCATCATCACTCAAAACCGACATACAATTGCACTTTGTGCACGGACATCTAATCCCCCCCTCTTCGGCATAATCCCAATCTTGCTTTGCTTTGGATATAAACTCCTCAACTCCAGCTACAAATGATTGTTTCAGAAGTTGTCTCCCAGACTCATTCCTATCATACACCCAACTACGGTTCGAGGGATAATATTCCATCATTCTGCTTTTTCAGATAAATTGAAGTATTTTTAAACATGATACTATGACCCCGAATCGCTCCCTTTCCTTAAAAGGTGTGGCCCTATCCCATTTGAGGAAAAACTTTTTCATCACTATATTATACTAGTTACTCATGACTTCTCATGTCATATAACTGACGAAATTTCGGCAGCATCTCCTATCAGTATCCAAGTACACGACTTGACCGCGGTGAAATACCACAATCAAGTATGGACCCGGAGAACAAAATGAAATACTTCGACCCGAAATTTAATCAACTATTTCACAAATGACAATCATCGAGTAACTAGTATATCGCTGGAGCAAAAGTTTCTTCCCAAACTGTCCCAATTGGACAATTCAAGATTCAATAAAATGAGCGATACCATGACCACGAGTACAGATGCTCGATAATATTGAACCTTGAACTGGAAACTACGGTTTTTCTCAATTACGTATAATAATTGTACTCTAACAAAAAAAACTTTAAGTAACGATGATAATTTGCATAAAGTTTGACATTATTAGCAAACAATCAAAAACATCATTAAGCAACCATTTTATTGAATAGTAACTAATGTTTTATTAAATCTTTTATGTTTTAAATTAATTTTAATTAACAAAACATTTTATTGAATTAGTTAATTACTTATGTTTGTTTACTTGACTTCTTATATATCAAGTTTTAAAATCTATTATTAGTATATTAGTTAATTGTTTGCAATAATTGTTACTATCATTTTTTTTTAAAAAAAAGTTAAATATTTTTTTATTCTTCCCACTTATTACGTTACTTTACTATTTAAAATCCTATGGTGTTTGTAACCCCCTTAGGGTATTACTACGTCACACATGCAGAAGTAAATTAACAAGATAATTTGCTTTGGTTGCTTTCGGAATATTGTTTTCTTCTAAGTTAGAAACCCGGGGTGTAAATTTTTTCTTTCAGGATAACTCAGAAATCCATAATATATACCTTTAAACCGTAAAGTAACGTTCATAACAAAGTTGCCATGACATATAACAGTTCTCTCCGTACCCAGTTTCGAAACAAAAAGTTCAAACTACGAGATGGATGTATATAACACTACATTTACTGAGCCTCTTTAGATATACAACCCAACTCGGACTCTTAAACTAGTCATTCTATCAAATATTCATTAGAGAGACCCCAATTAGAATAATTTCCCAACCTCTAACACTAGGTCTTCAAGTGACTTAGAAAGACTCCTCTGCAACATCGGTACTAGAGTACAAGGTACTACAGCAAAACCCGAAGAGACCTGATATAACTGTAAGAGTGAGATACCGGCAAATGGATATATCATACAACAACCATACACATGATACATACAACACCTTAGCATATTAACATTTTAAACATTACTCCTAGGTAAACAACAAGTATTATTTCATTAGGTCTCATACCCGAATCAATCAATTTTATAAAGATAATGCATGACACTTCAATCATCAAAGCTCTAAACTGAATCTCATGATACCAACACCATTTTATCATTAAGAAAGAAAGAGTTGATCAAGCTCATACACCACGTTTGGCAAGTTGTCTCCATCACCTCATGCACCCGGATTAACATCATCACGAATCCCTAATAACGGCCATTCGGATGTATACCTCATCGAATACCACATCTTAAGCGGGTATTCGTTGCTAACTCAAGCACGTCTGCTAAGGGGAAATGCATATGAATAAAAGACTTTTCATTATCAAGACTTTTCTTTGTGTTCACTCTTTTCCATTGTCGAAGCCCCAAAGCTAACGACTATTCACAATTTTCATTACTTGAAAATCAATAACACAAGACACGCAATCCAAGTGCTCAATCACAACACCTTAGACCAATGTCGTAGTCCAAGGTTGTGGTCGAGAAACAATTATAATTTTATCCATGTTTTATTTCAACATGATAAGGACTCCTAGCCCATAACAATGAAATTAGGACACACGGTCCTCAATTCCAAAATTAGCATCCTAGCCCATAATATCACGATTAGGACCCTTGGTCCATAATTCTTGACACGGATCCCGATCACGTGCATAAACTGAATACTAGAGGCAACGTCTCGCAAACTAGTACTATCTTTCACATGTGCTTACTTTTCGCTCAGTGAAAAATCAAAACCAAAAACAAAACCTCGGTCACTGATCCAAGTAACCGGAACGTTTCTAAATCATTCAGGAGAAAATCTTTTCCTTTACAAAGTCTTTTATAAAACATTTAGAAATTCGTTTACTTTCGAAATCCTTGATGGAATAAAGCCAAATATTTTCAAAGGGGTTTTTCCTTTATAAAACACATAGTTCGAAAAAGGTTTTCTCTCGTACAAACTTTGGATCAAAAAATGGTAATTTCTATTGACTTAAAAACACTTCAACGTTTCTTTTCAAAACTAGAATTTCATTCTCTTGAAGTAAGCGTTTTAAACAAAGAACTTTTATAAATGAAACCAATACTTTCAAAGTTCTATTCAAGGCTTATTAAGGCTTTTAATCCTTATAATCATTGTGCACAGACTCAAGTCCGGCTTCTCAAACTTCAATCAACAATAATATATTCTCAACAATAATATCACAGTTAACGACAGTTCATCACATATATACAACTCACAATACTTTAAGGCAAACAATAATCACAATAGTTCAATTAAACAAGTCTTTCAAGTATTTGATCCATATCATAATAATATTCAAATCACTCAAGTAAACACATACACACATGCATATAGTCATTGAATATACCCAGGCAGTCCCCTCTTACCTTCTGTGAAGGTAAGTAGATTAGATGCTCGAAGAGGTATACCACGAATGTCCTCGTTTCCTCCGCGATGGAAGTCTAAGGTTATGAACATAAAATCACAAGTTAAAATCAAACAAGAACACTAAACCACAAGGTATAGGTTCGGCCAAGACTAGTTCATAGGGTTACAGATTCCCAAAAATTATACAACTCATGGATTTATGATCCTAAAGTGTTAGGAGTTCATAAACAATGATCATTTAACAAAGTTGAATTAAAATCCCACTAAGTTATTAACCTAAGGTATTCGGCCAAGGCTAGTAAAATAGGCTAGCATTCACTAAACTTTCCAATCTCTCAAGTTTAGCATCCATATGTATTTAGGAGCTCAAAACCATGATCATTTTGGAAAAATAAGAACAAAGTATCCTAGGTCCATAACCTTCTAGGTTCAGCCTTCAGGAGGATTTATAGGCTAGAAATCTTTAAACATTCCAATCTCTTAGACTTAGCATCCAAATATCTTATGGAGCTCAAGTCCATGATCATCTTGGAAAACAATGGTAACTTAACCATTGCAATCTCTTAGACTTAGCATCCACATATCTTATGGAGCTCAAGTCCATGATCATATTGGAAAACAATGGAAACTTAAACATTCCAATCTCTTAGACTTAGCATCCAAATATCTTATGGAGCTCAAGTCCATGATCATCTTGGAAAAATGAAAGTAATTCATACTAGCTTTAATAATATATAATAAACAAGTTAGAAATCCTTAAACTTTCCAATCTCTTAGACTTAGCATCCAAATATCTTATGGAGCTCAAGTCCATGATCATATTGGAAAATAATGGAAACTTAAACATTCCAATCTCTTAGAATTAGCATCCAAATATCTTATGGAGCTCAAGTCCGTGATCATCTTGGAAAAAAAAAATCAATATTGTATTTCAACAGTAAGGTTTTGTGCTATTTTGTTCAATACTTTTGTGGTGACCTTTTGATTCCTGCTTTATTTGCTTCAAATATACTTTGGTTGGGTTCAAATGTGATGGTTATTAATGGGTATAAATTTTAATTAATTAAATTTAATGGATGATATTCTGAATTTATTTTAGAGATTTTTTTTTTTGTTACAATGTATTTTAGAGATGATCACTAATAGTTACAAATAATAATTAATTAGATTTAATGCTTGATTCATTTACTTCAAATATATTGTGAGGATATTTTTAAGAATGATTTTTTTAGTGATGATTACAGATTTCAAATAATTAAATTGGATCTTTGGGAAAAATTATTTTAAGGATTTTATGGTTGCATTTTGAAAGAAAATCTTAACTTTTAAAGCTTGAAAAAAAAATAAGTCAGTTGTACCACTTGAATAATATCCTAGTCTTAAATATGAGGGTGTAACTATCTACTATTCATAGAATTCTAAATTGATCTTAAATGTATATGTAAAGGATCTTATTAAAGAAAGGGTGATATTTTTTTATATAAATTAATCATCATCCTTGTGGTACAAATATTATAATTTTAAACTAAATGTTTTTTTTGGGATGCTATGCCATAGTGCAGGCGAGAATTGATAGTGGCGATCTAAAGTATTAGATCTTCGGGACGGTTATGTAGTACGAAATTCCACAGGGGGTCAGGTGGTAGCTCCCCTGTGTCATGGTGCCCCGAAACCCAACATGGCTAACCCGATTATTCATAATCAGTGTAGAGTGTTCCGTTAGGTTGTGTTGAAATGAGATTTTTGTACGTTTATAGACCATCAGATAAGGAACATGTAACACTCGATTTTTTATCATTTCTTGTTTTTAAATATTAGAAAATAATATTTATTTATAAATATTAGAAAATAATATTTTAAGGGAAAAAGTTTTGAAAATAATTTTATTGCAGTGTTGAAAAAATTAATTTACGACAAAGAGTCCTATTTTTACCTAAATGCGTCTTGAAACAGCAAACGGCGGATAATTCCGTCAATATTTACCAAAGTGTTTTCAAAGTGTCTCAAATAAGGTTTTAGAGTTCAAATTATTGATTTTTGAACAAAATTAAGTTTTAAGGAATTTTGGTAAGTTTACAAAACGAATTTCCAACGTAAAAGGATTTTCGGTAAACCTAGAGTTATTTCCATCAACTTGGATAGGTTGAGGAAACTTTAATTTTGTTTTGTTTTTCAGAGAACGAAAATGGTTTAAACGAACCTAGCAACCGAGACGTCGGGTCTAGAGTTCTAAGATATGGGCCTGGGGTCCGAAGGGGAAATTATGGACTATAATGTCCTATAAACCGTATATTTGGTTTTGTGCACTAAAATCTACGCGTCCAAGACTGCTTTGCATCGGTGCGGATTTCGTGATTTGCACACCTTTTGACTTGGAGTCGGTTATTTTGGAATGAGGAATTAAACTTGAAAGTTTAAATTGGTGATTTAGTCGTGAGACTTTTAGCTCCGACACCTAAAGATTGATCACAAAGAAAACAACGATAACAAAATGTTTTACATGCATTACAGGGCAGACGTGCCTTTGCATAGGACTTGAATGCTTGATGGCAAGTATTCATGCAATTTGCGTCACTGTGCCTTGATGGATAGACGATCACGTAGACCATGTGCTATATGTAGTCACCACTTTGCCTTGAGTTGGACTGTGGAATGGTCAATAGAACTTTACCATATCGGACATTGATTCTGCCTTTATTGGCAACAAGAGCCTGATCAGCTCATTCACTTGTTGGTTGGAGCTCAGGAGATTAGGTCTCAAAGTTAGTTGTGGAATATTGAAGTGTCATGGTTTTTAAAATGGTTACAACTATTGGGTATGAAACCCATTGATAAATATATATTGTTATCTGTGAATATACATGTTAAGTGATAATTTAGAGTCGTACATGTGGTTATTGTTTTAAAACCTATATATTGGTACTTACCCTTGCATGTTTTATTATTGTTCTTTTCTGTATGGGTATTATTATTATCTGAGTTTAGATGGATCCGGCGATGCCGTTGGCACATACGGGGGTTCGAATACTCCACTTTAAGGATGCAGATAACGTAAACGCATGGGTGATCCACCCGAGAGCCCATGTCATTCGTTATACCGGGCACGTACACACTATAGAGGGCACGATGGAGACGGGGCCTCAGGGAGCATAGATCTATGGAGACGATTGAGGTATCTCTACCTCCTTTGTGGCTACTTGTACAGTATCTGGTCGATCATGGACAGCTTGAGGCGCAGCTCTTAGCTGAGGCAGCACCTGAGCCAGCTCCAGAGGAGATTGTGGTGGACCCTTAGGAGATGGTTATTGATCCCGAGGAGTACGTAGAGGATGTACCTGAGTACATACCTTTGGACGAAGATGACGATTCACTTGATGAGGATGTTGCTACGTCTTCATCGGACTCATCGGCGGGGAGTGGGATTGAGCCTGGTCTTCCTAATGGGTACCATTAGTCTATGACCAGTTGTAGGTGGTTACATTTTTGGGGTAGTGATTTCGTTAGTCTTTCTAGCTATTAAGAGTCATGATTTTTGTATATGGCCTTAGACGTTTCACTATGTGTCCTTATGTTTTTATTTTCTTTCTTAGCTTGCAGAATGGCCTATTCCGGTAAAGGCCCTATATAGTTTATCCCTTGTACAAAAAAATGATGATGCATATAGCTATATGTATGTATGTATGTATGTATATATATATATATATATATATATGTATATATATGTTGTTGTTGTTGTATGCTGTTAGATTTGGTCAAGTTAACAAGAAAAGGAAAAAATTTTATCACGAATTTTGGTATTAAGTGAAGTATTAGAAAATGTTATTTTCCGAAAGTAACAAGCATAATTGAATTTTATTTTCCGCAACGTGTTCTTGTGATGACCCTAGAAGGGGTGTCACGAGAACATGTACTCGATCGCATCTCGGATAAAAAGAGTCTCTCTATGGAGTATAACTTTTTTTTGTCTCACAAGTGAAAATAAAGATAATAATTTGTAATTTATCCTATGGAGCGATAATTTACTTTAAATATATAGATAAATAAATAAATAAAAATCTTAAATATTTAATTACTCAAGATGAATATTTGTATTGGTTTTGTTTACCATTTTTTTTTAAATTTTATATGATAAATGTATTCTCACTCCCTTCATTCTCATTGTTGTGTTTTGTATAAACTAATTATATTTAAAGAATGGACGGAGGACCAGGCTACTTAGCTTTTGTCACTTGTACCTTGACGGTGGTGAATGGGACATAATCCACAATACCGTCATACTCACTTATAGAGGAAGAGTGATATTTAATATCTTCAATCTTATGTTCCCGAGTTTCCTCCAATCATTATAGATGGACCGATGCTCTTGTCAATGGCACTTCCCTTTCATTTACTATGGACCTTTCCTTTTGTACCCCCACTATCATTTCAATAGTATTGAGGGCTGGAGTAGACAATTTGAAGTACACACTATTCAATCTAGGAGGTATCAGTAGATATAGGCACGGGGGCAAAATGGCTAGTCAAGGAAAATTGTCAATGGTTGATGAAAGCCCCAATCCATAGGGTAAACAACATGTAGCCAAGTGAGCACAAAAGGGGAATGACATCTCTGAGGATAGCTGTTATAAATGAGGAAGACATGAAACCTCGGAGAATGGTTAAACCTTCACTAAGGTCGAAGAAGGAAAATGGCGCGTGAATAAACAGGTCCAAGTGAGTAGGCGTCACGAATCCAACACCTCATCAGCTAACACGTACTCAAAAGAAGGGTTAGTAGAGAAAGGAGTATGTACAGACAATGAATATGACTTTGGAAATGTTAGCCGAGGCCAAAGACAAAGAAAAGAAAGAAATTACATCCAGTGAAGTCAACAGGGCTTTGGAAAAGGCCTTTTGCCTTCCTCGAATAGAAGAATCACCAATGCATGACTCAAAGAAAAAAAAACAGGGGCAGAGGTACCGGTGGATGGGCGGGAGGATCATGATGAACAGGATAACATCTTTGGAATCTTTAAATGAAAGCAACCTGTCTGAGTCCCGAATTAGAGAAGGATGGCAGTTGTTTTGAAAAGAATGGAAATGATGGAGATGCAATGGCCAAGGAAGAGGTTGACATGATGTCATTTTTTGAAAAATCTCTGCTAGACACCCTTCTGGCTGAGGAGACCTCACCATCAACCGAGGTGGACGTCGTGAGTATCTTACCTAGTGAGTTTTGGGCGGGGGAAGAACAGCCAGGTGTGCTGGAAGGAGATGTGTGTTCAGAGGAAGTAGAATGGGCCGTGTTGTCTGATGAAGCTTTCTTGAGGCCTATGGGGATGACATTTGACAAGCTTACAGATGAGATGTCCAAGCATCTGAAGCCCTTATACATCAAGGCACATTTGAATGGTAAGGAGATCAGTCGAGTGTTTGTAGATGGAGGGGCAGTGTTGAATGTGATGCCTGTTAACACTCTGTGAAAGTTGGGAAAGCCAAATTTCACTGGTGAAGCAACGGCTGCCTTAGGAGTCTTGGTAGCCGATGTTATAGGTGGATCAAAGACCATTAGCTCAGCTTTCTTCGTGGTTGATGCAAAGACCATCTATTCAATATTGTTTGGTAGAGATTGGATCCATTCAAGTAAATGTGTTCCTTCGACTCTGCATCATCGATTGATTATGTGGAATGAGGGCAAGGCAGAAATAGAATTGGCAAACAAGAATCCATTCACAATCGAGGTAAGGGCAACTAAAGCCTTATTTTATTCACTGCATATGGAACCTATTGTAATACAGGAAGATTACGAAGAAGGATCTTGGAAGTCTTGTGATTTGACCTCAAAGGGTTTTAAAGTAAAAATGTTGGCCGGCTCACGGCCTTTGGACATTAGTAAACCCCAAGTTATTAAGAATCTTCTCCAACGACTGACTATTTTGACGGCTGAAAGTAAGATCATTGAGGCAGGGTCAATCGAAGGGGAGATGCAGAATGGGGTTGAGGAAGAAACTAAGGGCCAAGTTCATGACGATAAAGATATACAACATTCAGTACAGAAGAAGTTGCCAACTTTTGAAGCACAAGATCCAATGATAGTAGTAAACTTGGGTTCGGATGACGAGCCGATAATGACTAAGGTCAGTGGTTTGTTAGCCGAATCTGATAGAATCAGGTTGGTCGAGCTCATTAAACAATATAAGGATTGCTTGGGCTAGGATTATAGTGAGATGCCTGGTTTGTCTAGGCAACTGGTAGAACATCGACTGTCGATTAAGGAAGGATTCAAGTCATATAAACAACCAGCCAGGAGATTCAATCCATATTTGCTTCCCAAGATCAAGGCGGAGATGGAGAGATTACTCAAGGATGGGTTTATCCGAACAGTGAGGTATACCGAGTGGCTCTCTAACATTGTTCCAGTGTTCAAAAATAAATGGCAAATTGAGAATTTGCATTGATTGTCGAGAATCTGAACTTGGCAACACCAAAGATGAATATGTTATGCCTATAGCCGATATGCTTATCGATGTTGTGGCTAGCAATGTGATTCTTACAATAATGGATGGACATTCAGCGTATAATCAGATTTATATAGTTGAAGAGAGCGTTCATAAGACTCTTTGTGAACACCTAATTTACTCAGGGATGTCGTTTTAATTAATGTTTTTTTAAAATAATAAAAAATTAATACATAAATATAATTAAAATAAATAAATAACTTTGCAAGAATTTTTTTTAATGAGCCCGATTTCATTTCATGGTTAAAGAAATCTTTTTAGCCCATGCTCCAAACCCAAATCAATACAAAGAGGTATCCATTGTTTTGGCCCATATCCATATTGCCCAACCCACTTACCTAATCCCATGGTCTAGTTAATTTTATTAATATAAAAAAATAATTAAAAAAAGTGAAAGTTTCAAGTTTCATTGCGAAACAAAGAGAGCAATGGCGGAAGACTTAGGCATTTGTAACAAAATGGGTTCAAATTTATAAGTATCATAAGGGAAAAATTGGAACAAGTAATGTTGCTACCTCTCAACCAGATTCAACCTAAACTAATGGAAAGATACTCAACAGAAGTAAAAGAAATTTGTAGCATACAAGATGAAGCAAAGAGATGCGAGAAATAATGATAATGGAAGTCCGAAAATGACTCTCCAATGTACAACCTTGGGTTCTGTTTTTGTATTCTTGCAAGCAAAAAGAGGATTTAAAAAGAGGAGGAGGAGGGGACAATCTTGGGGAACCAACAGAACAGAGCATACAAGACCCATTCTATTTCATCCATTTTTTGGACCTCCCAAAACCACCATACCAGTAACATCCTCCCAACAACAACCCACCACCTTCCTCTCCTACTTGCATTTCTTCTATTACCAAATGGCAGCCATCAACCATATCTCTCAACACCAAACACCTTCAAATCAATAACTCATCCTCACCATCCCAAAAAAAAACTCATCAGAGCCTGGGTCCCTAAAACCTCCGCCGTACTCCACATGATCGATCGCCGCTCTGCCATCTCGAAGTCATAGATCCGCCGCCCAACAACAGAGCCCGCTCCACCCCCGCGTCCAGGTCCCCTCCGTATCGGACCCTCAAGCGTCGTCGCGTCGCCGCCCTTTGCTCGCACCGCCTTGTCGCTGCCTCCCTTCCTCGTCGTTACGAAGCACGGATCTGCCCCTCGCCACTCCCACTGCTTTGCCGTGCAAAGCCTCTCCACCAGCACCCATCCTCCGCCGTGTCGTTTGCCCCCCTGCGTTCACCCTTGTCTTCCTTCCTTTCAGCATCTTGGTAACTTGGCAACCAGAAGCTTCTATGTTACACTTTCATTTTCCAATTATTTTTCTTTTTAACATGTGATCTGATACTTAACATGTGATTGGGCTTCTATTTTTCTTTTGGTCTCATGATGGGTGTTAGTCTTCTTTAAGTTGCTAACATGTTTCTTTTCTGTTTGCTATTTGGGCCACTTTTTTTTTCGTTCTTTGTTTCAAATAAAAATCTCCTAAAAATATTTTGAAACTAATTTGGCTTGTTTGAATTCACGCAACAATTTACAACGTTGATGTACGATCATTCGTCCACAAGTGTTGTAAAAATTGTAAGGGTTTATCATATAGTTTCACTATCTTTAACCCTGTGCAAAAGTGAGTTCTCTCATTTTAGAAATAAAATTTATTTTTATGTTTTATTTTGAAAAAGCTTTTACAAAAAATAAATAAATAAATAAATAAATGAATACTTTTAAGTATCTCTAATAAAATTTTAATAAATAAAAACCTTTTTAATTCATGCAAAAATCTATGACGTTGATGTATGAATTTTCATCCTCAAATGTCAAATGAATTGTAAGGGTTCATCATATAGTTTAGCTATCTTTAACCCTGTGTGAGAGTGAATTATATTTTATAAAAATAATAAAATGTTTTCACTTTATACCTTTAACCAATTTTATCTGATTTAATTTTATAAAAATATCTTTTGAATTCACGCAACAATCTACGACGTTGATGTGTGAATATTCATCCTTAAGTGTCGTATGAATTGTAAGGGTTTATCGTATAGCATTGCTATCTTGGACCCTGTGCAAGAGTGAATTTATTTTGAAATAAAATCCTTTTTTAACATAAAAATATCTTTTTTAAAAATAAATAAAATCAACCAACCAATCATGCTTTTTCTATAAGAACTACGTGGCTGAGTTTCCCATCGCATCCGGGAATACGTAGGAGCAATATTAATCATTCTGTCAAGCCAAAGTTTAATTTTTCTCTTTTGTTGTGTTTATATTTTTATTTAATTTAAAAAGTGGGGTAAAATAAATATTTTCAAGGGTTACTAAAATTATTTTGCACAATTAACTGAGTCCGTTTTTAACCAGGGAGATGTAGGGTGCTAACACCTTCCCTACTCGTAACCGACTCCCATACTCAAATCTCTCTATTTTTTTTAAGACCAGTTTCCTTAAAATAAATGGGTTTTCCAATGTTTTTCCCAAATAAAATATTGGCGCCGACTCCTCTGTTTTTGACTTCTTATTCATGGCGCCCGAAACAGGGCAGTCGCGGCGGTGGCGACTCCATAGGGACTTTTGAGAGTCGGGCCTATCATAGTTGGTTGTGTAATTTCTTTTATTAGCTTTAAAAGTATTAACTTTACCCCTTTTGTTTATTTCTGTAAATAGTTTTATATGTTCTCATAAATGCCTTTGTATATTCTTGCAACCACAGGATAGAGAACTCTTTTTAAATGTTGGTTGTTCTTTTGTAAGTTTGGGGATAGTTTTTTAGGTTTTGTGCGGGTTTGTTTGCTCCAAGCCACAGCATCACCATCATATATTCACACACTTTTGGGCTCTATGCTCGAGTCTTGGGACACCATATGATTAGAAGGGAGCTTATGATGTTATTGTGATGTTTTTGCATCCCAGGCGGTCATTGATTCTATCGCTCGGTTGCTACTACGAAACATGGATTCGTCATATTGCTTGATCTTACACAAGGTATGTGTTTGATAGCTGGTAGACTCCCGTATGTGTTGTCTGACTCAGCCGCTATGCATTCTTTTATTTTGCATGAATGTGTGGATAATTTAAACTTAACTGTTTCCAAATTACCTTATACCCTTACAGTATTTACTCCAACCAGTAATCCTTTGACTACTATGTCTGTTTGTGTATAGTGTCCTATAGTTGTTAAGAATAGGACATTTACTGTAGATCTTATATGTTTGCCTATGCAACAGATACATATTATCCTTGGCATAGATTGTGGCTTTCGGCTAACCATGTAGTGCTAGATTGTTCTAGCAAGACATTATCATTTCTTGAACCTTCTAGTATATTAGCTGCCAATGAAGGAGTTTCTATGAGGAGTGATAACTCTCGGCGAGTTTATGATGCTTTTCACGGTGGAGGCTAATGAGACTCCTAGCACGATTCTATGCCTATTATAAGAGAGTTTCCGACATTTTCCCTCCAGGAGCGTTCGGGTTTGCCACCGTAAAGAGATGTGTAATTCACTATAGATCTCGTACCAGGGACATGAACTATATCTATAGCACCCTATCAGATGTCACCGGTTGAGTTGGTGGAGTTGAAGAAACGATTGGTTGACATGTTAGGGAAAGAGTTCATTAGACCGAGTGTTTCGCCTTGGGGAGCACCGATGTTGTTTGTTAAGAAAAAAGATGGAAGTACGAGGTTGTGCACCGATTACAGATAGTTAAATAAAGTGACGGTTAAAAGCAAGTATTCGTTTCCTAGGATAGATGATCTGATGGATCAGTTAAAAGGAGCAGCAGTGTTTTCCAAGATTGATTTAAGATTTGGATACCATCAAATTAGAGTAAGGAAGAAGATATACTTAAAACAGATTTTAGGACAAGGTAATGCATATTACGAGTACTTAGTTATGCCTTTCGGTGTGACTAACGCTCCAGCAGCGTTCATGGATTATATGAACCGAATTTTCAGATCGTTCCTCGATAAGTTTGTTGTTGTGTTCATCGACGATATTCTTATCTATTCTCGTACGCATGAAGATCATGAGGAACATTTGAGGGTAGTACTGCAAGTTTTGAAAGATAGGTAACTTTATGCCAAACTTTCCTAGTGTGAGTTTTGGCTTGAAGAGTGCGGTTTCTGGGTCGTGTGATTAATAAAGACGAGAATAGAAGTAGATCTAGCTAAGCTTGAGGGCAGTTCTTAAGTTTGGTATGACCTAAGACGATGAAGTGAGGCACGAAGTTTTCTAGGATTAGGCTGGATACTATCGTAGGTTTATAGAAGGATTCTCGAAGATTGCGTTACCTATGGCGCAGTTGGACGAGGAAAAATACAGATTTTGTATGGACAGATAAGTGTGAGCGAGTTTCCAAAAGTTGAGGGATAGGTTGACTACATCACCTATGTTGACTTTCACGGATCCTTTAGGACAATTGGGCGTATCTTGTGATGCTTCATACCAAAGTTTTGGGATGTGTATTGATGCAAGAGAGAAGAGTTGTGGTGTATGCTTCCCAAGCGATTCGGGGATTACGGGAGGAATTATCCAGACTCATGATTTGGAGTTAGCATCAATAGTGTTCGCATTGAAGATATGGCGACACTTTCTGTATGGAGCAAAGTTTAATGTTTTTAGTGACCACAAAGAGTCCGAAGCACTGTTCGATAAAAAGAATTGAGTATGAGACATTGGAGATGGATGGAACTTATCAAAGACTATGATTTTGATTTATTGTACCAACTTGAAAAGGAGAATATTATGGCGATGCTTTAAGTAGGAAATCTTTGCATGTATCTGCAATGATGGTTAAGGAGTTAGAGTTGTTTGAGCAGTTCAGGGATTTGAACTTAGGAATGGAGTTGGTTAAGGATAAAATTTGCTTAAGTATGATCACCATCAGTGGTGACTTTATGAGAGATCTTAAGGATAAACAAATGATATGTACCTTCAGGAGGTAAGCAGAAGTATAGAGGAAGGTAAAGTTTCTGAGTTTAGTAGAGGATCAGATGGTGTGCTAAGGTTTAGAGATAGAATATGTGTACCAGAGGATGTAGAACTTAGGATGATAATTTTGGAGGGAAGCACATAAAGTAAATTGAGTTTTCATCCTGGTTCCACTAAGATGTATCGAGGATTTAAAGAAAATGTTTTGGTGGGCGAGGATGAAGAAGGAAGTAGCGGTATATTTTATCTTGTCGGTGTATCGAAGGCTAAGATTGAATATCGAAGCTAGCGAGATTATTACAATCGTTAGATATCCTAGAGTGGAAATGGGATAGTATCGCAATGGATTTTGTGGTTGGATTACCCACGAACTCCGAAGAAGGGCATGATGCGATTTGGGTTATCATTGATAGGTTGACAAAGTGTGCTCACTTCTTACCTATCGGTGAAAATTATAGTTTGGAAAAGTTGACCCAAATTTATATAAAATAAGTTGTTAGGTTGCATGGTGTGCCGTCAGGAGATCCTAGATTCACATCTAGATTTTGGAAACTGATGAGCCCATTGCTTTGGGGACAAAGTTGAGAATGAGTTATACTTATCATCCCAGGCCAGGTGGACGGTCGAAAGGACAATTCAATCAATGTAAGATCTATTGAGAGCTTGTGTGTTGGAGCACACTGGCAGTTGGGATGAGTTTTTGGCATTGATTGAATTTACTTATAACAATAGTTTGCACAGTAGTATTAGAATGGCACCATACGAAGCTTTGTGTGGCAGGAAATGTAGAACCCCCGCTATGTTGGTATAAGACTGGTGAAAACCAAGTTTTGGGTCCAGATGTGGTGCAACAGACTACCGAACATGTCAGGAAGATAAGGGAAAAGATGAAGGAAGCACATGATAGGCAAAGGAACTACAGTAACAAGAGGAGGAGACCGTCAGAACTCCAGGAAGGTGATCACATAATCATGAGAGTTACTCTGAAAACTAGAATTGGCAGGGCTATCAAGTCTAGAAAACTTATTCCTCGATTCATTGGACCTTTTCAGATTCTTCGACGAATTGGTCCAGTTGCTTACCATATTGCCTTACCACCTAATCTTTCAACGTTCATGATGTATTTCATGTTTCTCAGTTGAGAAAGTATTATCCTGATCCTTCTCATGTTATTGAATATGAGTCTATACAAGCTAGAGAGATTCTAGAGTATGAGGCTCTACACTGTAAGGATAGCGAGATAGAGAGATTAAGGAGCTTCGTGGTAGACAAATTCCTTTGGTTAGGTCATATGGGATGGAAACTACTGGAGATAATTCTTGGGAACGTGAAGCAGATACGCAACAACAATATCCACATCTTTTCTAAGGTATGTAAATACCAAGGATGGAATTTTTTTTCTAAGCGGGGTAGTAATGTAACAGCCTATTTTTAATTAAACTAAAACCTATTAAGTGTTTTAATACCCTTATTGATCCTTTGTAAACAATCAATTTTGAGGTTCCTTCTTTGTTTTGGCCCAATAATCGATTATTTGAACCACCAAAATCGATTACAAGGTTTTTGACTGAGTTCACGAAGTTCAGAATCATCATAATCGATTATATGTAAACCCATGTCGATTATGAACTATCTGGGAACTGAAAAACTTGAAAACAGAACCTGCATAATCGATTATGAGGAGTTTCATAATCGGTTATGAGATGTGTAATCTATTATGTAGCTTTATATAATTGATTATATCCTGTAAATCTATATAAAAGCCCTCTTGACGGACCCCAAAACGTGAAAAATTGGAGTTCTAAGGCAAAAACCTCATATTTTTTTAGAGAAAATCTCAAAGTTCATCACTCTAAACCTCACCACCATTAAAGTTTGGCCATCTACATCAATCACACACTTTCATCTTCATCTTCGTACAAATTCATCTTCTCCAAGGAGTAAAGTTCTTCTTCCATCTTCATAAATTGAGGTAACTTGATCATGTTCTTCCTCTTGAGTCCATCTAATTCTTTTCATGTTCATTTTATTGGAAACCCATTTTATATCTCCCATGAACATGAATCATAAGTTCTTATATTAGAAAAGTTCATGAAGCTTGATTCTTTATGTCATCTTCATAAGACTCTAACATGTTGTATTAAATAGTATGGATAAAAATAAAAACCTAAACCCCACAAAACCCCTTTGGCCGAATCTAGCCTATTATAGTTAAGGGTGATTTTTTTGATTAATTATGGTTATGTTGTTTGGTTGAAGGTGAAATTGGTAACGTGTGGTGTGATAACGAGGAGTCTGCGATTCGGGGTTTCAATGTTAACTCACATTGTAAACCTTTCTCATGAAACCAATGGTGATTCGAGGATTGTAGGTTTATCGACATTAGGTTGATTTTAAGTATTTGATGATGTCGACTTTATGTTATTAAAATTATTGTGATACACTGGTTGAAATATTCCATTGCATGTATCGTATTATTTTTGGTGTGTGAATATTTCTCGATATTATGTTGTGCATGATCTGCACTGTATTTAATATGGTGCTTAGTTGATTGTTAAGCGAAGATATGTATAGTTCGGGTGTTGTTGGTTTGGGTGTGAGAATAATGGTGACTAAAGTGCCTAACCTAAATGATTTATTTTAAAGATGAGGCGTGACATAGAACATGTGTTGAGGCTTTGATGGAAGGTTAAGGTACTAGGATATTGTTAATGTGGGTGGTGAGATTCATGTGTTTGCATTGTTGTTCCTGACCGGTACCGGATAATCATGCGGCTATAATGTCATTGCTTTGTGTGAGCATTCTCACCATGGAAGAGAATGTGCAAAGGAATTTGGAACATGTCGCTTAGCAATTGGATCGACATTCCCAACGAGGAATGTGCGAAGGAATTGGTAGTGGCCATACTCGGCATAAAAGATTTAGGTTGCTTGAGTTGGGGTGAGGATGATATATATTGAATTATGGATGATGGTTGATTTAGAGTGATGTTTATGCTGTGACTTTTGTTATATTATATACTATGACTCCTTCCACTTTTTGATGATATAATTGCTTCTTATCCCTATATTTCTGTATTTTTGTGTCTACTTTATTTACGTTAGAAGCCCAGATGGAGGAATATGTTCTTGAGGAGTGGATGAAACTCTCGTATGAAACGGAGATTCTTTGAGAGTTGGATGGAACTCCTTATGAACCGTGAGGCGGGAGGTCGATTGTGTGTCTAAGAAGTATTTTTATATTTTTCGCTAAGAATAACAGTTTGTTTAAATATATACCTGTAGGGATCCTAGTGAGAGGATCACCTCAACGTTTTTGTATTATGTGTGTAAGACATATGTGTGTATTCATGTATTATAACACTAGAGTGTTTTAAATTTACTGGGGTTATATGATTATTAATTAAGTTTTAAATTTTAAGTATTTTCAAATATAAGCATATGATTAAGTAATTAATTAATAAGGTTTTAATCTAATAACACAACAGGCACAACGGGGTGTCTCAGAGGTCCTACCTAGGTGGCGTGCACGCGATGATGGAGAAGGAGGGAGAGGACTTTGTTGAAGGAGAAAGAAGAAGATGGTTCAGTGTGGGCAAGAAGCGGAAACCAAAAAAAGAAGAAAGAAAAGAAGTGTGAGGGGAGAAGGTCTGTCGCCGTATAAGAGAGAGATAGGAGGAAAATTTCATTTTTTTCTTTTCTTTTGGTTAGTATTAGGTAAAATGTGTGGTTTGAAATTGTTTTATAAAAAAAGGAAATAATATGAGCCATTAGATCTAAAAACAATGAGTGATAATTATATAATTTCAAAATTCAAATTAAAGTAAAGATTGATGATTGAACTGGTCAACAACAAAAGTCATAATCCAAAATTAATCTCCAATTAACACTAAACAAATTTATTTTCAAATCTAAAAATTAAATAGAGTAACATCTAAAAATAAATTCGTTTGAATCATATTATTTAAAATATTTTTCTAAAGAAAGAATAATAAGTGACAATAACGTAATATTATTGTCTTGTAGCGTGTATACACTCTGCAATAATGCAAGTGTTAACGCACTCAAAATATTTAAAATGAGTAAACAAAATTACTCAAACTAAACAACACAAAAAAAATAATAAAAAATAATCATTCGGGATAATTAATTATTTCAATAAAATAATTAAAGGTGGAGCATGTGAGCATTTGGAAGTCGTAAAGCATCGCGGACATAAAAATTAAATAAATTGTTACAATTGTTAAAACATTTTGAACAATACGCTAGTGCCAAGTAAACAACATACGCCATTGGTATTTTAACTTGCCCCAAGATAGTCTCCTTCATAAACGCATGACATAAATTCACAATCTGCACTGGTTGTGTCAGCACTATAGTATGTAAAATAGTAAATCAATATGTTTTTATCTAATCATGACAAGTTTTGAATATACCTGTATTCAATCCATTTAATGTTGGTTGCCTTTAAACGCGTACCTTAGCTCCGTATATTTGCGCCGATAAACTTGCAAAACTACTAATCACAAAATCAAAACAGATTTCATTAAGAAACATATTTTCAATCATCACAAACACACGCATGCTCAATGACGAATGTAATCATAGAAAATCGAAATATAAAAAACATGTTTACGTGATTTGTAATTGTATCTTTAATTTAAGCATCCCTAGGATCAACATACAAGGGATCCAGATAGTAAATAATCTTCTTCAACAATATTTATCATGTTATAACACCCAATGATTCCACAAAATGTTGAGATAACAAACTTGGGCAACTTCCAACTTTTTATGCACTATTGTCAGGAATTAAGTCCTCATAGGATAAGCTAATTTCCACCCAAACATTGCATACGCTAAAAACAAGGCCGATATTCTTTCTTTAGTCATAAAACCCAGTCACCTAGATTACGTTGTTCCAGGAATCCCTTCCCAAGAGTCGTATGTATTTGTCAAAAGGGGATTAAGAATGTAGAACTCCCCCGTTATTTCTTTGGAAGCAAATAATTTTCTGCCATAAATAATTTTCTAATTGCAGGCAGAAAATGATTACAATTAATGACATAACATCAATATTTAAATGGAATGGACTCAAAAATATCATATTAATTTAAACCTGATTATTACCTCCGATATATAAAGTGAATAATCTGAGTGATGCATTCATGATTTAGCAACTTCTTCCTCGATATTTTCGTGATTGAGCATCCTTAAAACGAATAGTTGCCGCATATTTTGTTCCATCTCTACGCATAACCTACAAAGATTTTTCATATTCTTCATCACGATTATGAAATTCAAATATTCCGCAGAAGCTGTATCTGGCTTGGTCCTACTCCTCTATTCGCTACTAAACCAAGTCTCAACCCTATTGGATGCTATCTTTAGTCTTCCCTGGGCACATTATAATGACCAATGACACTATCACAGATATTTTTTTCAACGGCATCACACTGTGAGGAAATGTATCATATATAATGATTTCCAATATGGCAACTCAAAGAAAATTCGATCTTTCTTCCAAATCTTTCAGGATGCAACATGACTTCTAGCAAAAGGTTTACCGAATTGATATTCAACTTTTACCTTTTCAAAAGTTGATCACCTCACAAAAGGTGAAGTTGCGCCACCTTCTTCCGAGTTCTACTGAACCGCCTTTTCTCCACCACCAGAATTTCCTATGACTTGATGTAATCTACGATGCCCAAGAGACATTCTTCTTACAATGTTCTAAACCGACATCCAATCCGCATCTCTTCAGCATAGGGCATGCACAATCGACCTCTGACACTATATCCCTGATTAGACATCGTAAATGAAAATCACACTGTCCAAAACAACATAGTTTTCAAATTGAAACTTTCTTCCTATAACACTACACCTCCACACCGTCTCTACAACAGTTTCAAGTCTTCAATCAAAGGAGTCAGCAGACGGCTCATATCATTTACCTCAAGGTTGTTTGGTCTGCAACTAATACAGATACATCATACACTGCGCCCATGCATAGGCCATGGGAGATAGTTGTAAATCACCAAAATCACAAAGCCATAATCGAGAGCTACTTTGAACACAATGCTGGGTTAAACCAGCGATAAAAATGCAAGTCGTGAGATGAATTCGCTTCAAAATCAGATAATCAATATCAAATTTCTTCATCATGAGAATTGCCGCGCCGCAGCCTTATTATCTTTGATCCTTTTTCTCATCCTCGCGCGTCATGCTAAACTTGTAACTAAACTTATTACGCGCTAATCCTGCATACAGGGAAAATACCACACAACCTTCTGGATTCGATTTTCTTATATCGTGAGGTATTAAGATGCAGGGACATCTCGTAACGATGCATACCATTCCTAAATAAAATGCACCAGACAACATGTATCCTCTCGTAGCCCTGCCATGCCAATAGAGCGAATATTTGCTTAGCCTCGAGTGTCCCACCAGCCATTATCATCGCAATGTCTTTCAATAGTGGAGTAAGTCCGTAAAGCTCTTATCAGTTCATCCGTCACGATTTACAGTTACAACTTTAACATCGCCCACACCCGTGGAATTTAGTACATCCATCATACAATGGTTGGTCTGCATCACTTACCAACTCCTGGGGAAACATTTGTGGACAACTCAAGATCCTCTTCAACAAGATTTGCAATGTCTTCAAAACGATCGCCCTCATAAGAGCTTCGCTTCGGTGATCGTGATGATGAATATCTCATACCTATACTTCATTTCACTAGACTCGCCTTCTTGTCTCAAAAGGTTTTATCCAACATGTATAACTTTGATCGATCTCCATTACACACTAAATGTTCTTCCACCTATCATGAACTAAATCAGCTTTACATAACAACAATCTAAACAAGGACATATGATTGTATTAGGTTTCGCATGTCGAATCAAAAGAAAACTAATGAACTCTTTCTCACCCCATCCTCATACTCTTCATAAACGATTATGTATATCCATTTATCCATGTTTAAAAGAAGAAAGATCAAGTCGAGTTCAGCCACGCGCTGGCTGTGGATATCCATCACGGCTGCACTCCAAAACTACTACAGTCGAGCACATCACTAAATAAAAATGGAAATTCTTCATCGCCATAACAGAGACCGGAGCCGACGCCCGGCCGCGATATCCACCGCCCTGCGGACCCAAAAACCACCATAATAAGTCGAGGCACATCACTACCAGCTCGTGAAATTCTTCGCCGCCATAACATCGCCAGCTACCGCCGCGGATGGACATCGCTTCGCCGACGCCGTTAATTGGACTCAAGAAACCAAATATCAGATTTTGAGTTGGTTCGGAACCTAACTTCCCACTTTCTATAAATATGACTGGCCTTGCACGATCAGGGATACATTACACAAGGAGATCCATAACAATTCAGGACTTAGGCATAGGTTATTATGCACACTATAATAACTATATATTATACATATACCTCTAATACACACTGCTATTCACTACTTGCTTCTATTTCCTGCTGGAGCTTGAGAGACTCCATATGCTCCTTTCTGGTTCTCATTAGTCTCTTCAAGCTCCCAAGCCTACAAATTCTATGTTGGGTAGTGATGGATGGGTGTTAAACTTTCCTGGATTATAATCAATGGTCGGTAAAGGGCAGTTCCAAGTTAGTGACTCTCTAGGTAGTTAAAGATCAATTACTATGGCTGATCCCATAGTTTCACAAGGCCAAATGTCTAACAAGTGCTTTATCATTCAACGCTTCTGGGCTGTAAAATGCAAGGCTTAGTGTCACAAACATATAATCCTTCGAACTCCGGCAACAACTATGGTAATCGCACAGCAGCATCTAACATCTCTGCGTATCATCCTCGCATCATCTCCAAAACCTTTCCTTGTTGATTTTTCATTAAGGAGTCCTTTCACCAAAACTCAAAGTAATCCACAAGAAGAATAGGGCTCATCTTCCCAATAATGGTTGCAACTCCATTCAATTTCACTCAGAACGGCTTCACCATCTCCACCTTCACCTAAGCCGCATCACTTACCCCACAGTCCTCATCCCAACAAAGTGGTGACCAACATGGTGTGATGATCCATCTTGGGACCTTGTTCCAGAAAGAAGAAATGGATTTTGGGCAACTATCACTCAAGCTCACTTTCCGGGCTAAACTTGACTCATCAATCAACACCACGTAGTAACTCGGAAACAAATAATCCATCCTGTGGACTCGCTCCCAATTGCGCGATGCACAATAGAGTGGTGAATACTGATCCAAAAAGCAACAAAACAAAAAACAATGCACCAATGAAACCTTTATCCCTCAAAACGAAATAATACCATTGCCGACACAAGTAATATTTAATCAAAATTGTCCAATAGAAACAATAACCAAAATTCACATTCGTAAAATTCCTCTCAGGTTCAAAATATCACGATCGATATTAGAAAAAGAGTGTTACCTGAACCAACAAGAAAGCCAAGAGAAGTGTCCCGCTGACTTGATGACCTCTGCCGCAAGACAAATTTCAAGAGAGCAAAGGAATGAGAGGGAGTGAAACCTCCAGAAACGACATTGTGGAAAGTGGTGAATTATGAAACTGGCTTAGATTTTATATGAAGGGGAGCAGAAACTGCAAACAACATTACATCTCAGTTATCTTCCACCACGTAACACTAAAGGAAAGTGTGAAACTAAAATTATTCATCTTAATGGAATCCATATTCAACCTATCAAAACCACAACCCCATTGGTAATGTTAAGTACTTGAGATTCCAATGCAAATGAGTAACTTATAAAGTTGAACTAACATGGATTTTTAAGTGTGAAATTTTAGTATAAAGCTACTACATTGTTCACATTTTCCCAGTGCTATGAGAACCAAACTGCCGTAACTACAGTTTCATCCCATGAGTTTGCCGATCTGGCATATAATGGTTTCTCAAACTTATGAAGCCAAAATAGATTGCCATGCACAACTTCATCGCTTTCTGTCGTAGTATCATCCCAGGATTACCACGCTAAATAATCATGAAATTTTCTAAACTACCCCATAAAACTCTTTAAAAATGCTTTTGTCATGTTTTGGATGAAGTCAGGCATATTTGAAAGGCAAAGTGAAATTATATCAAGAACAATATGGTACAAGAGATGCTACAAAGAGGAAGTGATGAGAGTAACAGTTAGTGATCACAACCTTCTCACCAAAACCAACAACAAAGAATCAAACCTGCACTCCATAGCTCACAAAACAAACAAGTGCAACTGAAAGATCAATATAAGTATGTGTTACCAAGATATTTCACAATATTTGCACTAAAAAAGATGATACACTGCAACAACAAAGAAATAACCTGCAACTCAGCTTAACCCAACGAACTCGCTAGTATGATTTAAGTTCTTTCTTTTCTTTGAGTAGCAAAGGCATGAAAGTAATGGCGAAGACCTAGTTAAATGAGGAAGGAAAGAGATGCGACAGAGGGAAGCGAAACAAAGAGTGAATAACAGCGCCGCCGCTGCCTTTTTTACTGGGAAGAGCCTAAGATAGTTGCTTTCCTACAGAAACGCTATATTTCTCCTCTTAGATATTTCAAGATAAGGCTTCTTCCCAAGGAAAACGCTATCTTAGGGAGAGTCATCATAGCGCTTCCGTAGGAACCGCTTATATCTTTTCCTTTATGACACTTTAATAGCGAAACGACACGCAAACCACATTCAGGTTATCAAGATAGCTGCTTCCTAGAAACACTATTAAAACTTCCCATCATTTTTAACAGCATTTCCACACCAATGCCATTAAAGGCGCGTATTAAAAGTCTATTTTGTTGCAGTACATTTGATATTTAAAAATCAAAATGTTAGGTTTGAGGAATTGGGGTATTTGAAATCGAAACACTTTGGGGAGGATTTTCACTACCCACAAGGAAGTTAAGAAGAGGTGGTGGTTACTAGAGGTCCGGCACACACAGCTGGGATCAGACGTAAGGAGGTACTCACCTGCACAAGGGACTCGAAGCACTAAACACGAAATGAAGATGGTACTTCAAGTGCTGTGTGATGAACACATGTTGGCGCCGGGCCATCTCTCTCTCCTCCACTGACGGCGACAAAAACCTGGGACCAAGACACCCAATGATGGAGACAGACGAGCTACAGTCGCAGGTCCTCCCTAGGTATGGCACAAGCGATGATGGGAGAAGGAGGAGAGGACTTTGAGTCAGTGAGAGAAGAAGATGGTTTTGTGTGGGGAAGAAGCAGAACCAAAAAAATGAAAAGAAGTGAGGGAGAGGGTCCTTTGTGACTTAGTATATGAGAGAGATGTAGGAAAGTTTCATTTCTTTTCTTTTCTTTTGCTAGTATTAGGTAAATAAGGTGGTTGAAATTGATTTTAGAAAAAATGAAATAATATGAACCATTAGATCTAAAAACAATGAGTGACAATTATATAATTTCAAAATTCACTTAGAGGTAAAGATTGATGATTGAACTGGTCAACCAAGAAAATCACAGTTCCAAAATTAATCTCCAGCTAACACTAAACAAATTTATTTACAAATTCAAATTAAATATAACATCTAAAATAAATTCCTTGAATCATATTATTTAAAAATATTTTCTAAACAAGAATATTATTAATATACAACTGTAATATTATTGTCTGCAGTTACGTATGTAAACGCAATAACGCAGTGTTAACATACTAAAATATTTTAAAATGAAAACTAAAATAATCAAACTAAAAAACACAAAAATAAATAATAAAAAAATAAACATCCGTATACTTAATTATTTTAACAAATAATTAATGGTACATGAAAATCGATGTTGCTAAAAATAACTGTATATCAATTCAATGGAGGCTATAATCCCAATAAAGTCTAAACATTGAATCCTGAGACGGAAAATATTTTTTCGAAAGCCATGATCTCTGCGACCGATGATCAATGCAACTTTGCTACTTTTATAGTCGAGAAGGTGCAGTCCACCGTGGGGTGGAACTCAGAGGCTCTTCGGGAAGCGGGAAGGAACCCAGACAATACGGGTAGTTTTTCTTAATAGATTTTTTGGAAAATATTTTCCATGTCGACTAAGCATAAAGGAACTTGATTCTTATAATTGAAGCAGATGTAATAACTGCTGGAGAATCACTGCCAAGTTCGAGGAATCGAAAATTTTCTATGTATTACCAGATCGCCTGCATTTAGAGCGTTGGAAATGTGTGAAGCTGAAATATTTGGACTTACGATACGTAAGAGCAGGGACCGCTTAGAACTTGAGAATTTTCACATTAGTGAATAAATGTCACCATTGAGGGATATGAAAGAAACAAGGATGGGAAACATAATATTTTGGACCTCAACAATTTAAGAAGGAATGAAGGATTCGTAGAAGAAGCCGATGAACGCCTCCTGGGAACCACAACGACTCACCTGGTGATTTACTTTGATAATAATCTGCTTGTATATCCATACAAAAGTCTTTAGCAGAAAATACATGACAAGGTTTCGTACGCATAAAGATCCAAGCCTTATGCCACAAAGCTTAGAATACTTTGAGTAATCAAGGCAAACCAGGTCCAATATGAAATAATACCCAGAAATCTGACTTTTTAATGATCAGCAGAGGTAAGCACATGATGTGGATCCAAACTCAAATTGATGATCCGGATAAGGCGTAAATGTCTCATAAAGGATAAACTTTTTAAACATACCGTATGACTTAGGTAACCTAATTCATTTATTTCCTGATTGTGTGAGACTGGCTAGATTCCTTCCAATATCTCCCCTCCTTTACTTCATGCAATTTAAAATTTTTCACAAACAAGCCGATTGCTACTACCCAAGCTTGTTTAAATTGTTGAATTATTTGAAAATAGGAATTTCATGGTAAATCTGATTTGTTTACCACTATCCAATGGATATAATTTTAGGGATGGGATTGCTATCTTCCAATCATGTCCTATTAGGATTGTTCCTTAAAAAACTAGATTTTTTCTAATCCCGTAGAACTCGGATTTTTAAATGCCAACCAAATTCAAGCTAGCGAAGGAGCTAGGAATACATATATCTTCTTTGAAAGTCAAGAGGAATTTAACTTAACAAGGTGTTGCCAAGGAAATTCTTCATAAAGTATTTCCTGACTTGTGTTCTCAGTCTCCTTCCCGAGAAGAAATAGAATTTTCTATATATTTGTTACCTGGAACTGATCATCTCTCTGTAGCACTTAGAATGTCCCCCTAGAGTGAAGAATTAAAACATTGAAGAGTTATTAGGGAAGCAGCTTATCTCACTCATGTTGTCTGCCCCGGGGAGCTCTGGAATGCTAGTCAAGCAATACGATCTGGGTCAGGCATAGACTACCGCCAAATTAAACAAGGTCACTATAAAAAACAAGTATCCTTCTACCGGGAATCACAATTTTATGGATCAACCAAGAGGGAACATTAGTCTTTTCGAATATTTATTTATCCGGTTAGTCACCGGGAATGTGAAGTTTTAAGATACACCAAAGCATACCGGACGCTACATGATACTATGAATATTTGGTGATGCCATTTGGGGTAACAAATGCCCTACTATTTCTATGGATAACACGAATATAATTTTTCGCCCAGTACTTAGATCAACGTGGTTGTTCTTATTGATGTTATTCTTTACCCATTCAAGAGTCACGAACATGTCACATCTCAATCGTTCTCGGATTCTCTAAAGATAAACAAGTGTATGCCAAATTGTCTATGTGTGAATTTTAGTTGAAGAAGTAAATTTGGGACATGTTATTTCAAAGGAAGGAATATCTGTGAGACCCACGTAGTTGGATAAGGGTGCTGGGAACGATCAAGACAAAGGTGGGAGGTCTGTAGTTTAGGATTCAGATACTATAGTAGGTTTATTAAGGATTTATCAACATCAATGACCTTTTAACCGTGCTCACTTTAAAGACAAACATTTGAACGGACTTGGAGTGCTAATTTTCACAACTGCAAAGACTATCAACATCACCATGCTCATATTGCAGATCCAAAATGACATCACATATCGCGGATGCCTCAAGCGCGGTAAGCGGCAGTTATGTAAGAAAGAAAAGGTTTGTGCTTTTAGACAACAGGCCACATGAGAAAAATTATCCCACAGATTTAGAGTTAATGTAAGGGTGTTCACTGAAGATTTGGCGACACTATCTCTATGGGATCTAGATTGATGTTTTAGCGTCACAAGAGTTAAATATTTATTTGACCGAAAGAATTAAATATGAGAAAAGGAGTGGAGTGAATTTTTAAAATAGACACCAATTATAATACCATCATGGAAAAGCAAATGGTGTCGATGTATTAAGTAGAAAATTTATATGTCAGAATGATGATCAAAGAAATGGAGTTTTGGAAAATTTAAAGATTTAAATATGAGATCAAATGACGCCATATCGGATTTACTACATGATCAAGGTCATAAGTGGATTACAAGAACAAATTCTAGCCACCATTGATCAATATATCACAGAAGATAAAGAAATATAGACGAGGGAAAATCCACTCCACAATAGGAATAAAGAAATAATAAAGTTTAGAATAGAATCTGTATGCCTAATGATCCAACTAGCTGCATTATGGATGAAGCACGTAGAGTAAGTTAAGTATACACCCTGGTGCAACCAAAATGTATCAAGATCTTAGGGAAATGTTTGGGGTGGCCCAAATGAAGAAAGAAATAGACAATATTAGCTTCCTGCGACCATCAAGAGATTAAAACGACATCAAAAACCAAACAGAATGATTCAACCATTAGTATTCCGGAGTGGAAACGGGATAGGTATCAATGGATTTTGTTGTATGATTACTATGACCCCACGGACAAACTCAATTTGGGTAATTGTCGATTGATTAACGAACCGCGACTTACCTATAAATATGGGTATTCCTATAAAAATTCACACAGCTTATATGTCCAGAAATAATAAGACGCATGAAACCCATCATGTCAACATCCGACAGAGACCCTGGATTCACTTTGAGATTTTGGAAAGCTTACATGGGCTCTTGGGACAAAGTCACTAAGTTCAACATATCATCCTACTGCAGAACGGGCAGTCGTAAGGAACAATTCATTCAATTTGAGGATCTATTAAGAAACTGTTCGAACATTTTGAAGCTGAATCAAACTAATCATTGATTAATTCACTTACAACAACAGCTTACTCATTCCAGATCGGGATGGCACCCTCTAAGCTTCCTATGGATTAGTGTAGAAACCTCCACCGTGTGGTAAGGAAATGTGGATAATCTCATCCTTGACCGTATGTAAAAGCAACAAACTACAAAAAGGTGAAAATGATTCGGGAAAGATGAATGGCAATTAGAGAAAAAGTGTACTTAACAAAATCGTGAGACCTCTAGAATTTCAAGGAAGGTGATCATGTATTTTTGAAAGTCACCCCATGACTCTGGTCATGAAGTAATAAAATATAAGAAACTCACTCCCTCGCTTTGTTGGACCATATCAAATTCTTCGAAAAGATAGGTCCCTTGTGGTCTATCGGGATGCTTTACCACCTTTCTTCTAATCCCCATAAAGTTTTTCATGTCTCACAATTAAGAAAATATGTTTATAACTTCATGTTATTAAGTTTGATAAACTGTGATATAAGAGAAACTTAACTTTATGAGACAATACCTATGGGGATCGAGGACGAGGATAAAATAATTATAGGTAAACAAATTACACTAGTAAAGATTATATGGTACAGCCACCGGAGATGCCATAGGGAAGCACATGATGAATAATGGAATGGTGATTCACATCTCTTCGAGGAATAAAGGCTGGGTACCTCAAGGAAAAAATTTTATAAATAGGGAGAGTCGTCAGAATGTAGATTTTATTTTGCTGAAACCTGCTAAAATATAATTAATTTATTTTAATCTAAGAGTATAGGAAAGTGATTTTGAAGAAAATAAAAAAATCATATTCAAAGTCTCTTATGGTAGAATGTTATTTGAAAATTTGGGGTGAAAATTCGACGAACCCCTGCCACCGGTCTAAGAAGATTTTTTACCGAGTAGAAACCCTAACTCGCATCGCAACTAAACAATTAGGTTTTATTTTGTTCGAGGCATTTTCTAGAGCCTTCTAAAAATTCTTAGACTGAAATAATAATAATTTTATTCTAAGCGAATTTAAGAAAACACGTAAACCTAAGCTCCGGGTTAAGTTCCGTCAAAACGACATAGTCGACATGGAGTCGAGGTGTTATGAGGATTAATGAAAGGGAGAGACAAGGGATTCCTACATTAAATTTTAGTGATCGATTTTTCAAGTGAAATGACCAAACTACCCCAAATCTTAAACTTAACCGACGCCGAGTTAAATTTTAACTGTGTATTGAAACCAAGGTTAATTATTGCTGACCAAAATCACTCACACCCTTTATGCATCTTGGCCACATGATTTTAACCATAGTTATGAAAATAACCCTAGTTAAGTTAATTATTAAATCATAGTTAACTATTATATTATTTAATATTCATATTCGGCTAATTTAAATCCTAAGAACTAAACAAAGCCCTAAGATCTACCCTATAAAATAACCCCAAAACTGGCAGAATGCCCTCCCTATTCTCCTCTCTCTTCATCTTCTCCTTCATTATCTTCATTTGCTTCACAAAAACACCATTGTTTCTAAGAGCTAAGTTACCATTTTTGTTGAAGAACTTGCCATGATCATCATCCTTTCTTCATCTTCTTCACAATCTAGTAACACGATCATCTCCTCTCTTTTTTTTTAAGCTCTGTTCTTCATATTTCATGTTTTCCATTTCTGATCCTGAACTTTAAATAATTCCTAGAAAATTAGAAAAAATCAGCAAAATGTGAAACCAATTTCTGGTGATATATGTTATGATCTCTACTTTCATTATCCAAGAACATGTAATCAAAAAACATTTTTCCTTCCCTAATATCTAATGTTGGCCAAACCCCTAGGAAAATGGGTTTGATGTTTTGTTTCTTTTGAAGTTAGTACTTGATTTGTTCTCATAATACTGTGTAACTCATATCCAAGAGCTTATGGCAAACTAAATTTTCTAAAAATATTTATTCTATTAAGGGCAAACCCAACATGAAAGGGTTTAAAAGTTTTTGCTGGATTTGTGAAATTCCATTGCTTGATTTTTACTCTTCTTACACTTTAAGATCATTTGTAACATCCCCAATCTTTTCAACTTTCTATTATCTAAATTATATAATATGTTTATATTTTTATCCTAGACTTGGGAAATGATTTTGGGAAACCAAAGTAATATTCATATTATACTATTTATATGTATACTGTGAAATTTTTTTTTTTGGTTTAAAATTCGCATCAAGAACTTGGCCTGCATTTTTACCGATGAGATACTTTATACCATTATAACCCCACTTTGACCCGAAACTAAAATTTGTAGAATTTTTATATTTTGTACATGAGGAATTCTATTTTCAAATTTCCTGATTGTAATGAAAAATTATGTTTAATTCGGATGAATTTTGGTCGTTCAAACGAAAAATGAATGGGGTGTTTTCAATTTACAAAAAGATTTCAACGATTTAAACCCGAATTTTGACTTGAACCAATGGTTTATGTTTAAATCATGTTTCAAATGATTTTGGTCATTTTGAGAATTTTTCGAACGAAAATAGTATTTAGGCCTCAATCGCAATCCGAGCCAGAAATCAGACGTGCAGAACAAAAGCCGACATCTCAATGGGTGAAGACAAACAACACCGCGGTAAGGGTGCAAGTAGGTGACTCATAAGTGTCATGATTGCTTTGAAGTGAAATTACTATAATGTCTCCCTAAGTTGTTATTTTATCACCAAAATGCCATTATGTAGGATTACCAATTTGTCCCTCAAAATTCATGCTTGGACCTTTTGCCCCTAGTTGGCACGACCAAACCCCTCCTAAATGAGCCCATTCTTCACTTATATTTAAGGCCTTCATCATCTTCATCATGAGCTTTCACCATTTTTACAAAAACTCTAAGTTTCCATAAGCTTACTTTCAGGAAACAACTTGGTGATTCCCTTGCCCATTTTTCAATTCCAACCGTAACCCACAATTACCCTCATAATCATTTTCAACATATGTTCTTCATATATTTTCATGATTCAATGCCTTATTCAATTTTTTTCAATTCTAGATCTAGAAGTTTGAAAATCCATAGTAAAAATCATAGAAAAATCCAAAAATGTGAAACCAATTTATGGATCTTGTATTCATGCCTATAGTAGGATCCAAGATTTGAAACAAACAAAATTTCCTCCCTCACTCTTCCTAAAGAGGGTGAAACCCTTTGTTTTTGGGTGGAGGAGAGATTTTGTTTATTTTATTTAACAAGGAATCGGGATTTCATCCTTCCATATCAAGTATATGATAGATCCAAAGTGTTGCATCAAAATAATTTTAGCCTAATTTTCATGTCATATTCAAAATTAGGTAGGTATTTTGTGTGTAGTAAAGTGTGTGGTGGGAGTTAACCGCCACTATATTGTAGGTGTTTTTACCGCTTATTGTCATTTATAATTGAAGAAGTTTTTTAACCTCCTTGATTACGATGATACTATCACAAAATCACCGCTTGCTTCTTATATTCCACCATTTTTTGCAATTTTGTTTCCAAATGTATTTATTTGCCATCATTTACTTCCTCCTCTAATCGCGGGCAATGGAACTACATTTAACAAATTTTTCAAGTATTCACAAAATTTTCATTAAAAATATCTCATAGTGACATAAGTACGATTCAAATGTAGTTCTAAAATTCAAGTGTAATTTAGAGTACAACTTAAAATCATAATAGCCTAAAATAAGTTCTATACTAAATAAATGTAAAAATAATATTAAATATCGCTTATCTCAGATGATCCTTTGCATCCAAAAGTGGAACTTCGTTCACTTGGATCATTTCGCTGAAAAAACAATAGAAGGAAATCACTGCTAAAATATCCAAAATGTGCCAAATGTTTCATAAAAATTAATACATCAATACAAAAATAAAATATACTTTAAATGGTCGCATTTTGTGGACTTCAACAACATACACATCATACAAGTCTTCATGAGCAGCAATTTATTTGTACCAAAATCTCAAACACTTTTCAAGCATACTTACTTCTTATCCTTCCTAAAACAAAACATAGTAATTAAATACAGAATTAACTTTAATCCTTAACTATATAGTAAATAATTTTAAAGAATCCAACTTAAAGAATATGTTAGAATAGAATGGTTCTTGAGAAGTAGTTTAATTTGCTCCTGAGTATCAGAGCTACCTGCTGGGTAAAATTAATTCATCTATGTGGGTGATGACAATTTGGGAAATGAAATAAAGTATAAATTAGAAAATAGATTATATAGAGAGAGAAGACTACCGATTATATTAAATGAAATAATTTAGTAGATTATCAGATTATATCTCGCTGTAAGACATAAATTAATCAGGAGTGGGGCACAAGGTGTCAACTGAGAATACTAGTAAATTCTTATGAGTAGCTGCATAATAGATTATAGACAAATGACAATGGTTATCATGGCAGTATTAATTATCAACTATAAGACATGAATATCTTATGATGGGAACAAAGGTACATGAATATGGTGAGAAAGTCACGGGAATTACCTTCTTAACAAAAATTGAAGCACTTATCATAAGCTAGACAAGGAGGCCATGGAGGGTGTTTGATTGGCTTGTAACACTTAATAAGTTTTAAGCGTTATCATAGATCACATGGTTCATCCGGTAAAATTTTTGTTTTCAAGGACAAAACCAACACCACTGTTTCTTTGAACTTTAAGCCTTTTTAATCTTTTCCGTCTCTCTCATGAGAACTATCTTCCCCTGACCTTGTTAGTTGGAGGGTATTGTCCAGGCCACGTGCATGATATAATAGACATTCTCACTTATTATTAGTCAAATAATCTAAGGTAAAACCAATTCAATCCTATTTATCATTTATCATGTGAAATTAGATTGGAATGCTTGATGTTCAACATCTCTAGCCAGCCCTAATGGGTAGAAGTTGTTTTCCAGCGTATTGGAGCAATTGATCAATTCCCGATTTTACTATGACAAATTTGGCATTTTACCGATTAGGCATATGGGCAAAACCATGTAGCACCAATTCAACCTCAAACAAAACTAGAGAGGATGTGGACCCCGAATATTCATAAAAGAAAATATCACCGTGCATAAAATTTAAATTTAAATGAAATCGTGAAAGCTCTACCATAAATGAAAGTATTAGGGTGAGAAAATACCTTTATGCAACAGCTTCCCATTGAATCACCATTTATTGTGTTTACAAAAACTCTCTTGGATACAAATCGTTGCCCTATGTACGACTCTCAAATAGGTAGTTAGTGGTGATTTTGATAAAACAAAGTAAGAACAAGCATTAGATCGTACATATTCTAAAATAAATTAAGGTATTTAAGAAGGATCTAAAATAACAGGGTTTCTAAACACTTTGAGATGAAAGTACAAACTCACATCATCGTTCTTACATTCTTCGTGATGGAGTAAACTTTCACCATCATTGATCATCAACTTCATAATGGAATAGAGAGATTAAAGTTTTATGGCATTTAGAAACACCCCCTTGGGCATTACTTTTTAAACACGCTGAGATAAAACTAAAAGATAATCTGCTTGGAGCTTTAAAATAATTTATATAGGTACATAAGTGTCCCGAAATTGGGTATAAAATTTTGTTACGACTCCACTCATATGGCTTGATAGAAACACAGACTTTCTATCATAGCCTGGCTAGCTTATTTAATTTAAATAATAGACTTGAATAAAAACTAGTATTTTTATGAAAATTTCGACGGAGTCTCCTCTTCGATCTGTGATATCCTGTAAAAGAACACCGCTAAATAATTACATTTTCATTCCGAATCTCCAGCTTACACCAAATACATCCAGCGTGTGATATGTAAAGAAAACGTTATAACAATAAGCTTTACAAGACCAAAAAGGAATAGCTTAGGTTTTTATTCAAAAGACATGCTCTCCAGCCATGAACATCCCATTTTAAAATAAAGGCTCTCTAAGCCATACTCATACATACTTATAAAAATAATCTAAGTCTCAAACCCTAAGCTCGTCGCTCTAAAAGTTATTCCCGAGAAAACTCACATAATCATTCCACAATCAAGTACCTCATCAAGCAACTAGATCTAAGTCTCTCGAAAGTGACTTAGGAGACTCCCCGCACCATCTGCACTAAAGTACCCAAGGTACAATAGCAACCGTAAGAAACTCGAAATATCTATATGGGTGAGATGCTCAATATATGGATTTAACACAATAACTAAAATGCACGACACCACATAACACATATACATTTATCACACAAGCATATATAAGCTAATAATTTATCAATGGTTCCACACCTCAACCATCAACGCGGAAAACAATGCATGTACACTTCAAAACATCATCTAAACATTCATACCTAATCCTTGGACCCCCAACTATTTAAAATGAATCGATCAAGCTCGGATCAAAAATAGGCACGCATTTTTGGTCAACAGAGGCACGGCGATTTTACTTCATAGCCCACTGTCCTAAGTCAGTGAGAACGCTGATTTATGGATTTTTCCATTGCACGCCGATTGCCCAAGGCGTAATGAATTTCATTATATCGCCGATTGCCTAAAGGCGCAATGAATACGCCCATTACATGAATATCATAAAATACCCCGATTTCATTGTACGTCGATTGCCTCTGGGCACAATGAATTCCATTGGTATCGCCGATTGCCCAAAGGCACAATGAACACGCTATTTCAGAATATCATAAAGATATCATGATTAAAAATACGTCGAGACATGAATATCACCAAGATATCATGATTAACCTCGTAGAGCACGCTCCGCCAAATATGCATGCAAAACATTTTATTCTCGTCATTTTTCTTTGTGTTCGATCCTTCCTGTCAAGCTCAAAATGGCTTACGACCTGCACATAGTTTTAAACACCTTTAAAACTTTTATCACAACACAGACCTCACCGTCCGAGTGCTCAATCACGACACCCGGCCGACCTGGCACCGCCTAGGTTCGGGTACTAGAAAACATCTTCAATGTTTCAAATACTAGATACACCAGATACGGTGACAGGACCTCAAAGTCCAAAGGACCTCATGTCCATAACAACACGGAACCTGAGTACATCTCGACGCCTCTAAGCATTAAATTCCACAACACTCTCAACATCACGAATTAACTTTTGATTTTCGTGAGATTCTTTTCCAAATGGAAATTCCTTAATAAAATCCTTAAATAATAAAACTTAGTTTTCACAAAGGTGAGCACTTGAGGTTTTAACTTTCTTTAAAATATGTACTGGCTGCTTCAAAACACTTGCCTTCTACACTTTTCCAAATCTGCCATCAATTATCACTTTTAAAGCTTTTTAAGCCAAAACTTAGCTTTTCCCACTTAAATAACTTTCTAAAATCATCATTAACTTCTTTTCAACAATTAATTTCAAAAGTAACTTTGTATAATATCGCAAACTTTCTTACATAAAGATTAGCAAGACAGAAACATTTTCACTAGCTTCACCTCCTCATCATGACTCATAAATTACTTTTTACACTAATAAATCCTAAAAATAATAATATTTCAAAACTCATTATTTTTCCAAAATAATATTTTCCACCACTATTATATTCCAACATTTCCTATAAAACATTGAATATAATTTACACATCTTATTAAAGCTTTTATCCGACTAATCAGTTGTGCGACTCACCATCAGCTTCTCAAACAACACTCACAAACAACATTCAACAACAATTACTCGAATTATATCACCAGCGATCATGCATCATAGCAATATAATATACAACTCGCAGATAATCAAATAGTTTAAAAACGGATCAAATACCGATACATGATAAACAACACAACATAACCACATAAAACAGAGCAACTACAACCACATAAATTATACGACTTTACAATTACAAGCAAATGGTTATCGAGAAAATCCTCAGCAAGCTCCCCTTACCTTGAAGACAAGTAAAGGATCCTCGCCTTAATGCTCACGTTAGCTCATATCTACTCCATCAAGCAAGCATAGTCGTGTCAAACGCCCCAGAGGGGAATCCAACAACGCGCAACAACCAAAATCAAGAAATCACTACACATGATCAAACACACATTCTAATTTGATCTAAACACTTAATCTTATTACCAAACAAGGTTATTTTCAAAGAAAATCACGCTTGGAGCTTACGCTCACAATACCCTTCGAGGAAACTTTGTTTTGATTAAAGGATCATGAAAAGAACTCGGGAATCATCAATTAAGAGTCCTAATTTCACTAAACCATAATTACTTTCACAAAAATGTAACCAACTTAAATAAAATCAAATTGGGGTTCAGTGGCTCCTAAATACAATTTGGGGAAAACTCATTTTAACTAAAAGAATAATGAAATTGGTTTAGGGAAACACCAATTCAAAGTCCCACTTTCATAAAACAAGGTTTAATCTAAGATTAAAACTCAAATCAAAGCGGTTAGGGTTAGGTTTCCAAAATCAATTGGGGGTTTTGACTCGAGACACAAGAGAGTTTTGACTCACCCAAGGAAGAAGAAGAAGTCAGGTGGTGGGTCGTCGGGAGCTCCTCGCGTTGGGAATATTGATTCGGTGACGGCTCCAAAGAATGCAAGGTGATGTTGTTCTCAGAACACCCATGTACTCAAAACTTGAAGGTAAGTCTAGGAGAGATGAAGGAAGGAACTTAAACTAACAAAGAGAGGTGAGAAACCACCATGAACTGGAAGTCAAACCACTTTACCGCATAAGACTTCGCAGAATCAGGCAGCAGGCATGCCAAGATGGCGGTGGCGAGTCACGGTCATCGCTTCCGCCGTGCAGGGGGCGAACCACTCTGAAAGGTGGTCGCGCACGACCGAGAAGAAGGAAGGAGGGAGGAAGATGAAGTCGGGAGAAGGGAAGAAGAAGTATGGAAGGAAGAAGAAGAAGAAGAGAGAAAAAGAAAGAAAAAAATCTGGAAGAGCTAAGCGAGGAGGTGTAACCCCCCTCCCCTTGAGGGCATTACTTAAGTAACATGTGCGGAATTTAAATTAAAAGATACTTTACTCGTGCTTTGAAAATAATTTATATAAGTATACAATGTTTGAAATCGTATGAAAATTTTGTCACGACTCCTAAGCCTTGATTGCCACACGCACTTACTATCATAGTATGGCAAGCCTATTTAATTTAAAGAATATACTTGAATAAAAGCTAGTATTTTACTTGAAATTTCGGGACGGAGTCTCCTCCTCAGAATTCTGACATCCCGTAAAAGAACACCGCTAAAAATAATTACATTTTCATTCCGGAATTCCAGCTTACACCAAATACAATCAAGCAATAACATGCTAAAGATAGTTATACCAATTAGCTTTACAGACCAAAAGGAAAAAATTTAAGTTTTCTTTTCAAAATAACGCCTCCCGTGCCATAAACATTTCATTTTAAAATAAAGGCTCTTCGAGCCATACTCATACATACTTATCAAAATAATCTGAGTCTCAAAACCCTAAGTCAAGTCATTCTAAAAGTTATTCCCGAGAATAACTCACGGATCGCTCCACAATCAAATACTTCATCAAGCAACTAGATCTAAGTCTCCAGTGACTTAGGAAGACCCTCTGCACCTCCGTACTAAAATACCCAGGTACAATAGCAAACCTAGAAACCTGAGATGTTTGCAGGTGGAGAGATACCATCATAAGATATATCCCACAAACAACCTAGATACATGATACATACATCACATAATCATATGGGGAAATCAATGCATATACATAACATAACGGTTATATCAAAGGGTCTCAAACCCGCACACCAATCTTTTGAAAATATGCATGACACTTCAATCATCGCTCTAACTTAATCTCATGTAGATATCAACACCGCTTTTTCACCGGGAAGAATTAGAGTTGGTCAAGCTTCTAGCCCATCTAAGGCAAGCTACCCCTTACCCTCATGCATTAAGGTCTCGTATGCAACGCCACATGTGCCTCTTCACTGGCTTACATGGACACTCCCGTATACCACCTTGTATCTGGGTATAATCATCAATAGCACGCCTCGCTTGGGGGAAACCCACATGAGAAAATATTTTATTTAAAAAGGATTTCTTGTGTTCATCATTTTCACCGGCCACGCCAAGGCTAACGACTTAAATCATCATTTCCATCGCTTGAAAACTCGTGGCGATAGGACTCATAGTCCAATGCTCAATCACAATGCCCAAGACCGTACCAATACCAAGGGGTCGCAGAGAAAACAACCTTCATCTTTAATCATGTTCATCACACGCGTTGGAATACACACCCAACACAACGCGATTAGGATCTAAGTCCATAACATCATAACCAGGACTCGTAGTCCCGAATTCACACCGATTCAAGATCACGGCGCATCACTCGAATACTAGAGGCGACGCCTCGCACATCAGATTCTCTTTCTTAAGCACTTATTTTTTCGCTCAAAGAAAAACAAATTCAAAATCAATCCTCGATAACCTATCCAGGTCATCGGAAAGTTTCTAAAATATTTAGGAAAAACCTTTTCTTTGAAAATCTTTATAAAGCATCTTTGAAATTATTTTATCTTTGAAATATTTCCAATAGGATATTGCAAATAATCTTGAAAGTTTTCACTTGAAACACATAGTTCAAAAGGATTTTTCTTCTACAACAGAGTGTACACCAAAACCATTTCAACATTTAAAACAAGTACTTTAAGTTAATGAGCTTTGAAAAGAACACCAATCCCTTCATCTTCAAAGCTATTAAGGTTTTTAATCCTTATAACGTTGAGCACGATGCACGCCTGGCTTAGCAAACTTTCAATCAACAACAAGATATATCATCGGGCGGATGCTAATATCATTGAAAGCGCTCATCACATATATCATTTTTATCATTTAGAACAAGTACGGCCTCAACATCGATAATAGCACAACAGCTCAAGTACATAAGATAATCAAGTAAGCTCAATCAACATATAACTATCCAGCTAAACACTTACACACATGCATACAAACATTGAAGATCCCTAGGCAAACTCCCCCTTACCTTTGAAGACAAGTAAAGGATCATCGCCTTAATACTCACATTAGCTCCAAGAGTGTAACTATCTACTCCATCACAAGCATAGCCGTGTCAAACGCCTCCAGAGAGGGAATCCAACAACGCACAACAACCAAAAAATCAAGAAATCAATTTCACATGATCAAACACATATTCTAACTTTATCTAAACACTTAATCTAATTACCAAACAAGGTTATTTTTAAAGAAAATCATGCTGGAAGCTCACGCTTCCCAATACCTTTTAAGGAAACTTTGTTTTGATCAAAAGATCTTGAAAAAGAACTTTGGAAATCATCCATTAAGAGTCCTAATTACATTTAATCATAATTAATTTCATAAAAACATACCCAAATTCAAATAAAATCAAATTGGGGTTTAGGCCCATTATTAAAATTTAGGGAAACTCTGAATAATGAAATTGGTTTAGGGAAAACACAAACTCACACTCCCAATTCATAAAACAACCTTAAATTTCAAGATTAAAATCAAATTAAAGGAAACAGGGTTAGGTTTCAAAATCCATTTGAGGGTTTTGAATCGAGACACTTAGAGAGGGTTTTGACTCACCCAAGCTTGAAGACAACTTGAAGGTGGTGCAGTGGTGCTCTCGCGGCGGGAACGGGGGCCATAGTATGAGGACTACTGTGGATCGAGGTTCTACAACAACCATGGACAAAAGAGATGAGAGAAAATGATAAAAGAAGGAGATTCAACACTTATGGTGGTAGAACCACCATGAATCTAGGCTAAGGAGCTTACCACCACTGGAACGGCAGTGGGTGGCGGTTCGACGCAGACAGCTAAATTGCGGCGAGAACGGTCTGCTCTGCTTCCGCCGGGCAGGTGGGTCGAACGACGCACCTCAGGGTGGTCGCACGACTGAGAAGAAGGAAGGAAGGAAGGTGAGTTTGGGGGAGGAAGAAGACTGGAGAAGGAAGAAGAAGAAAAGAGAAGAAAGGAAGAAAGAAAGAAGAAAAGAGAAAGAAACAAGAGAGAAAAAAAGAAACAGAGAGAGCACGCGAGAAAGAGAGAGAGAAAGCCGAGGAAATGGGTTTTTAAACAAATTACTTAGTGATAGGTACAAAATGAGTGATAAATATTAGACCTAAAATAAACATGTTTTTACTTTTAGAATCTAAAATAAAGATTGATAAGGATATGTTTTCAAATTCAAATTGGAGTGAAGATTAATAGTCGAACCGATCCACTAAGAAAATACCAACTTCAAAATTTAATCTCCGATTAAGGTCAAACCAAAATATTTTTAACTCTAAAATTAAATAGATGAGAATAAGAAAATGTTTTTCATTAATCATATTATGAAAAATATTTTTCTGTACTGATATATTAGTGACAATAACGTAATTACTGGTTCAGTAAGGTCGCATTCACCGACTGAGTGACTAACGCACTCAATAAAATAATTTGGAGAAAGTAATTTAATTACTCAAACTAAAACCACATAACTATAATAAATTTAAACATCCTAATAAAATAATTAATCCTAGGTGTAAAACTAGGGTATTACATTATTACTCCTCTTAAAAAAAATTTCCCTCCTCGAAATTTCGTAGCTCAAAACTACACAGATTTTGTAATCACACTTTAACTCTAAAATCTTCCTTTGCATTCTCATCGATTCATTCCTTTTCATCTATAACACTATAACAGGATCAATTCTTATGCCATTCTATTTATCCTTGAAACTTTTCACTACCGCATTAAGCTCCACCTACCTTTGATATTTCATCTTAGTCTATTACCCTTCAAAGAATAAAATCAACGCTAATCTCTTTCATTTAACTTTCTCAATACAAATCCATTAGGAAAACTTTCTCCAATATCTAACTTTCATAACTAACATTAAAACAAACACTAACCTTACATAACATCAATTAACCTTCTACTCAAGAGATTGCAATCATAGTCTTAGTCCAATTGAGCTTAGTCTACTTTCCCTAGTCATATCAAATTCACACTTTTCAAGTCTCCAATCAAAACGCCATAACATTCCCCGAGTTGCAATGATAAACTTTACGCCAAGAACCTAAGAAATTCAATCTTATTAAAATTGAATCTTACCACATCCAACATAGTCCGTTCTCTTCTTAATTCCTCTCGAATCTTTTGCCTACTTCATTTCATATCCTTCATTTGCCTCTCATTTTCAATGTGGTTCTCAAGTCCCATTAATATCCCTGGTTTAAGAAATTTCCCATGCACATCTACCTTATTGTCCAAGGAAAATACACAACTCCTAACAATTCCTCCATCTGAAGATATAGCTCTATCACTTATGCAAGGAAGTGTTGTATCGTATATGCCCTTATCTCATTTATTTGCAAACTGAGAAAAGAGATTATAAAATGAGTTCCTCTAAGGCCATAACCCCTAAGAGTTACACCAAAAACAAAGCCAAGAAATCTAGGTGGACACTCCCCAATGGCAATCTTGAATTTAAAAATGTCCAATTTCTACTATGGATCATCAACCACATATTTACCAAAATAAGACCTCAAAGATTATAAACATTTCGCCATAGCTTATCACACTCAAAAAGACATACTCAAACTTAATCACTTCTTGTCTCCAAATTTGTCTACTAGCAAAACTTCTTCAACACCTTATCCTCACAACTAACATCAAGTTTAACCTTAACTTTATCACATATATCAACTTTCCACCCAAAGCACACAATTATAGTCTTAGTTTTCTTTGAATATATTCCACCACTCCAAATTATATCATAGTCATTCATTTCAATCTTAAAGAATACGATTACATTTCTCCACGCAACTACACCCAAAAGGAATCTCTTCAACTTGATTTATCCAAAATCATAATTTTTAACTTTTCTAACAACTTAGTTTCACTCAAGAACCCTTTTTACTATTTCCGCTCAACTTAAGGAAAACTACCATATATCTTCTTTTTTTTCTCGTAAACCCTGACTCACGAAGCCAACATTAGCCATAAACTTTGGTCACTACCTAATTTCCTTTAATGATATATCTGCCTCGATCATGATAAAATCCGTCGAATCATCTCACTCAATGACGCTGAACTTGCGGTTCTCATAGTACCATTCACATCTATACATTAACGAAGCTCCTATCAACTCCGGTTCATCCTACCATAGAGATGACAAAAATTAGATACCACACCATCTCCCAACTAACCTCGCTAAAGATAGGTCACCTCATTCCTTATCCATCCCACTTGAGGATGATCAATTGGACTTAGTCTCAACTTAGTCCTCAACACTTAAAGTAAATTCAATCGACACACGTTGATAAAACTTCCGTTTTTCATCCGATACAACACTTGAAGATACTCCATGAAGTCCTGAACAATCCTTTGATACATTATTCTGCACTAGCTCGCCAGGATCTTAACCTCTAAGAAGATGTAGACTTCACCACCGATCAACGATCACTTGAATTCAATCAAGACCGATACAGTGTTCTTCGTAAAACTCATAACAAAGATTGAAGGAATGTCAACATCTCAATAAGGAAGGCCTCAATTGTACATCTTGATGTGAAGATATCCAACTCACGACCGATGAGATAAGTCACACATCGACGACAGCTTGAAAAATACGAGAATTAAGATGATCAATGACAACAAGCACTTTCGAACGACAATAAGACATGACCTTAGTGATCATAAAAGAATTTCTCAAGAAAAGAAATTTTTCTGGATTTCACTTTCACATAAGCATAGAAAAGAATTTCATTAATTTGAAGGATATCTAACATCCAAAGATGGAAAGATCATTCCATCAAGTTCGTGGGATGTAAAAAATGCATGATCAATACACATTTACAAACATGAATCTAATAAAGTCCATTCTTCCACAAGAATCTTCCAACTGATTCAAATAATCAAGAAGTGAATAATGTCTAATCCCAAGAGGATTAATTCTTATTCTAATACAAAGAATTTACAAAATGATGACTTCACCTCTAACAAAAATAGAAGTGATTTAAACTAGGTTTCACCAAGAAACTTCTACTATCACGAAATTATCTAGGTTCTAACTCAAGAAAAATAGTCATAACCACTTTTCTCAAACAACACTTTAAGTGGGATCCCTAATGGATTCCGTTAAATCAATTCACTCAAATGTCTAATACATCGAGAATCATTTGGAAGTGTGAGTACAACTTCCCACAAACAAAGAAATGAATAATGAAATTTATGAATCAGCATAACTAATTCATGAGTTCCAACAGATTTCAAATTAAGATCGAAAATTTATCTCGACTTGCACACAACTTCACCATTGTGATTATCTAATACAATCACAGGATTTGAGAAATAATTGCCAACTCGACAAACACAAGAGAATCAAAGGGTACAATGAAGAATTCCTTAATCAAGAAACACTCACCCAAGATCGAAAATCCACCCATTCATCTTGGTTCCAACCAACATACACGCCTTTTCTATCCAAGCTTAGTACGACCACCTTGAATCGGGTACGATCCCAAACAACCTAATCAATCCATTCAACATACAAAAAGTTGATCTTTCCTCAAAACCGAGTGGACGATGCAAAACCTTAGATAGGTCATCACTCCAATATGGTACTAACTCGCCTTCACGCGATCTTTGAGTAGATGAAACCCCCGCAATTAATTTACCAAATCAACTACGCCAAAGAAAATACTTACCATAAGTCGCCCTTACCTAGTCACGTAAATCTAGACTATGACACGAGCCTCCACACAACGCTGGTGCTTCACAAGGAAAACACTGATCTAACAAACGATTCACACCACCGATCGAACTCGCTTTCAATCTTTGTAGCAACATCCTACACAAAAGAACGAGATCCGACCGCATCCGCAAACTAGATCAATCAAAAATCAAGGTCCTTTGCTAACTATAAACCTAGAATATTTCCATGGAACACCCTGGAAAAACTTTTACAAAACACCTTGTTTCAATGTCCCATACATTCACAAGGAGAATCGAATGTCATATTCAACCCAAGCAACATTCAAGATCTACTTGCCTCCCAGACATAAAACCATTGGAAAAACTATCAACAAAACATATACTTGTAAGCCAACACACTTGCTTCAACAAGAAACAATTCAAACAAGAGCCAACCAGAGATCACACAACAAAACTTAACGCACCTATTCCCCCAAAAGATCCCGAAAGACTCGACCCACCTGCCTGATACCACCTTGTAACGCACTTCCTTGAGGGCATTACTTAAGTAACATGCGTGAATTTAAATTAAAAGATAATTTGTCGGGTGCTTTAAAATAATTTATATAAGATACAAGTATCCGAAATTGGGTATAAAATTTTGTCATGACTCTTAAGCCTTGATTGGCAATAATGACTTACATCATAGTATGGCAAGCCATTTAATTTGAAAAGAATATACTTGAATAAAAGCTAGCATTTTATGAAAATTTCGACAGAGTCTCCTCTCGTAATCCTGACATCCTGTAAAAGAACACTCCTAAAAATAATTACATTTTCATTCCTAATTCCAGCATACACAAATACAATCAAGCAATAACATGCTAAAGATAGTTATACCAATTAGCTTACAGACCAAAAGGAAAATTTAAGTTTTCTTTCAAAATAACGCCTCCTGAGCCATAAACATTTCATTTTAAAATAAAGGCTCTCGGGCCATACTCATACATACTTATCAAAATAATCTAAGTCTCAAAACCCTAAGTCATCATTCTAAAAGCTTATTCCCAGAATAACTCACGGATCGCTCCACAATCAAATACTTCATCACAACTAGATCTAAGTCTCCCGAGTGACTTAGGAAGACTCCTCTGCACCTCCCGTACTAAAATACCCAGGGTACAATAGCAAACCGTAAGAAACCGAGATATGTCTAGGTGGTGAGATACCATCATAAGATATATCCCACAACAACCATATACATGATACATACATCACATAATCATATAAGCAGCAAATCATGCATATACATAACATAACAAAGTTATATCAAAGCGGTCTCAAACTCGCATACCAATCTTTTGAAAATATGCATGACACTTCAATCATCGTGCTCTAACTTAATCTCACGAGATATCAACACCGCTTTTTCACCTGAGAAGAATTAGAGTCGGGTCAAGCCAGCCCATCGCACTACCCCTTACCCTCATGCATTAAGGTCTCGGGCTGCAACGCCACATGTGCCTCTTCACCTCTTACATGGATGCACTCCTGATACCACCTTGTATCCGTTATAATCATCAATAGCACGCTCCACTGGGGGAAATGCACATCAGAAAATATTTATTTAAAAGGATTTCTTTTGTGTTCATCATTTTCACTCACGCCGCCAAGCTAACGACTTAAATCATCATTTCCCATCGCTGAAAACTCGTGGCATAGGACCATAGTCCAATGCTCAATCACAATGCCCAAGACCGCGGGCCACAACCGTGGGGTCAGGGGTCGAGAAAACAACCTTCATCTTTAATCATGTTCATCACACACGCTAGAATACACACCAACACAACGCGATTAGGATCTAAGTCCATAACATCATAACCAGACTCGTAGTCCCTAATTCACACGATTCAAGATCACGGCGCATCACCGAATACTAGAGGCGACGCCTCGCACTTCAGATTCTCTTCTTAAGCACTTATTTTTCGCTCAAAGAAAAACAAATCCAAAATCAATCCTCGATAACCTATCCAGTCATCTCCGAAAGTTTCTAAAATATTTAGGAAAACCTTTCTTTGAAAAATCTTTATAAAGCATCTTTGAAATTATTTTATCTTTGAAATATTTCCAACAGATATTGCCAAATAATCTTGAAAGTTTTCACTTGAAAACACATAGCTCGAAAAGGGATTTTTCTCTTGTATAAGTACACCAAAACCATTTCAACATTTAAAACAAGTACTTTAAGTTAATGAGCTTGGAAAAGAACACCAATCCCTTCATCTTCAAAGCTTATTAAGGTTTTTAATCCTTATAATCTGCTGACAGATGCACGCCCGGCTTAGCAACTTTCAATCAACAATGGGATATATCATCATGATGCTAATATCACGTTGAAAGCAGCTCATCACATATATGGATTTTATCATTTAGAACAAGTACAGCTTCAACATCGAGCAATAGCACAACAGTACACACATAAGATAATCAAGTAAGCTCCAATCAACATATAACTATCCAGCTAAAACACTTACACACATGCATACAAATATTGAATATCCCTTGTGCAAACTCCCCTTACCTTTGAAGACAAGTAAAGGATCATCGCCTTAATACTCACATTAGCTCCAAGAGTGTAACTATCTACCCATCACAAGCATAGCCGCAGGTCAAACGCCTCGTAGAGGGAATCCAACAACGCTAACAACCAAAATCAAGAAATCAATTTCACATGATCAAACACATATTCTAACTTTATCGAAACACTTAATCTAATTACCAAACAAGGTTATTTTTAAAGAAAATCATGCTGAAGCCCACGCTCCCAATACCCTTTAAGGAAACTTTGCTTGATCAAAAGATCTTGAAAAAGAACTTGGAAATCATCCATTAAGAGTCCTAATTACATTTAATCATAATTAATTTCATAAAAACATACCCAAATTCAAATAAAATCAAATCGGGGGTTTAGGCTCATTATTAAAATTTAGGGGAAACTCTGAATAATGAAATTGGTTTAGGGAAACACAAACTCACAAATCCCAATCTCATAAAATAACCTTAAATTTCAAGATTAAAATCTGAAATTAAAGCGGTTAGTGGTGGGTTTCAAAAATCCATTTGAGGTTTTGAATCCGAGACACTTAGAGAGGGTTTTGACTCACCCAAGCTTGAAGACAACTTGAAGGTGGTGTGCAGGTGCTCCTCGCGGACGCGAACGGCGGCCATGGCGAGGACGGCCGTGGATCGAGGTTCTACAACAACCATGGACAAAAGAGATGAGAGAAAACATAAAAGAAGGAGATTCAACACTTGGTAGTGGTAGAACCACCATGAACGGCGGTTAAGGGAGCTTACCACGGCTGGGAACGGCGGTGGGTGGCGGTTCGACGCGAGACAAGAGCAGCCGTGGCGAGGAACGGTCAGTCGTTCGCGCTTCGCCGTGCGGTGGGGCAACGACGACCTCGTGGGGTGGTCGCGCAACGAGAAGAAGGAAGGAAGGAAGGTGAGTTTGGGGGAGGAAGAAGACGAGCGGAGAAGGAAAGAAGAAGAAAAGAGAAGAAAGGAAGAAAGAAAGAAGAAAAGAGAAAGAAACAGAGAAAGAAAAGAGAAACAGAGAGAGCACGCGAGAAAGAGAGAGAAAAGTGAGGAAATGGGTTTTTAAACAAATTACTTAGTGATAGGTACAAAATGAGTGATAAATATTAGACCTAAAATAAACATGTTTTTACTTTTAGAATCTAAAAATAAAGATTGATAAGGATATGTTTTCAAATTCAAATTAGAGTGAAGATTAATAGTTGAACCGATCCACTAAGAAAATACTCAGCCCAAAATTTAATCTCCGATTAAGGTCAAACCAAAATATTTTTAACTCTAAAATTAAATAGGATGAGAATATGAAAATGTTTTTCTATTAATCATATTATGAAAAATATTTTTCTGTACTGATATATTAGTGACAATAACGTAATTATTGTCTAGTAAGCGTGCATTCACTGAATTGAGTCAGTGCTAACGCACCCAATAAAATAATTTGAAGAGAGTAATTTAATTGCTCAAACTAAACCACATAACATAATAAATTTAAACATCCTAATAAAATAATTAATCCAAGGTGTAAAAACTAGGGTGTTACAGGAGGCTTCGAGGATAAGAGAGAGAGAAGAGAAAGTTGAGTTTTAAACTATTTATTTAGTGATAGGTACAAAATGAGTGATAAATATTAAGCCTAAAATAAACATGTTTTTACTTTTTGTAATCTAAAAATAAAGATTGATAAATATATAATTTCGAAATTCAAGTTAGAGTAAAGATTAATAATTGAACTGATCAACTAAGAAAATACTCGGTCCAAAATTTAATCTCCGATTAAGGTCAAACCAGTTTATTTTCAACTCTAAAATTAAATAGAATAAATAAATGAAAATGATTTTCTATTAATCATATTATTTAAAATATTTTTCTGTACTGGTAATAATAGTGACAATAATGTAACTTATTGTCTAGTAAGCGTGCACATTCACCGAATAAGTCAATAACGCACCCAATAAAATAATTTGAAGAGAGTAATTTTATTACTCAAACTAAACCACATAACAAAATGAACATAAACATCCAAATAAAATAATTAATCATAGGTGTAAAAACTAGGGTGTTACATTACTACCCCCTCTTAAAAAAAATTTCGTCCTCAAATTTGGTAGCTCAAAACCAAAATGTAATTGTATACTCACACCTTAACCCTAAAATCTTACTTGGTATTCTCATCACTTCATTCCTTTCATCTATAACTCTATAACAGGGATCAATTCTTATGCCATTCTATTTATCCTCGAGACTTTTCACTACCGCATTATCCCCACTACCTTTGATATTTCACCTTAGTCTATTACACTTTAAAGAACAAAATCAATGCTTAATCTCTTCACTTCTCAATATAGATCCATTAGAAAACTTTCTCCCATGTCTAACTTTCACAGCTAATTACATCAAAACCAACACTAACTTTACCATAACATCAATTAACCTTCTACTCAAGAGATGCAATCATAGTCTTAGTCCATTTGGGCTTGGTCTACTCTTTCTAGTCATATCCAATTCACACTTTTCAAGTCTCCAATCAAAACGTCATAACATTCCCGAGTTACACATGATAAACTTTGCGCTAAAACCTAAGAAATTCAATCTTATTGAAATTGAATCTTACCACATCCAACATAGTCCGTTCTCTTCTTAATTCCTCTCGAATCTTTTGCCTACTTCGATTTCATATCCTTCATTTGCCTCTCATTTTCAATTTGGTTCTCAAGCCCCATTAGTATCCCTAGTTTAAGAAATTTCACATGCACCTCTACCCTATTGTCCAAGGAGAATACACAACTCCTAACAATTCCTTCATCTAAAGACATAGCTCTATCACTTATGCAAGGAAGTGCTTGTATCATATATGCCCTTATCTTATATATTTGCAGCCGAGAAAAGAGATTATAAAACAGAGTTTCTCCAAGGCAATTACCCTTAAGAGTTGCACTAAAACAAAGCCAAGAAATCCAGGTGGACACTCCCCAATGGCAAATCTTGGATTTTAAAATGTCCGGTTTCTACTATGGATCATCAACCACATATTTACCAGAATAAGACCTCAAAGATTATAAACATTTCACCATAGCTTATTACACTCGAAAGACACAATCAAAACTTAATCACTTCTTGCCTCAAAATTTGTCGGCTAGCAAAACTTCTTCAACACCTTATCCTCACTACGAACATCAGGTTCAACATTAACTCTACTACATATATCAACTTTCAACCCAAAGCACACAATTATAGTCTTAGTTTCCTTTGGACTCACGAAGTCAACATTAACCATAAACTTTGATCACTACTCTAAATTCCTTTAACGATATATCTGCCTCGATCATGATAAGGTCCATAGAAATCATCTCACTCCATGATGTTGAACTTAAGGGTTCTCATAATACCATTCACATCTATCCACTAACGAAACTCCTATCAACTCTGGTTCGTCCTACCATAGAGATGTCAAAAATTAAGTACCACACTATCTCCCAACTAACCTGCTAAAGATAGGTCATCTCATTACTTATCCATCCTGCTGAGGATGATCGGTTGGACTTAGCCTCAACTTAGTCCTCAACACTTAAAGCAACTTAACCGACACACGTTGATAAACTTCCATTTTTCATCCGAAACAACACTTGAAGATACTCTATGAAGTCTGAACAATCCTCTGATACATTATTCGGTTCACTAACTCTGCATAGTGGATCTTGACTTGCAAGAAGGGTGTAGACTTCACCAGTCGATCAACGATCACTTGAATTCAAACAAGACTCATGTAGGTCTTCTAAAACTCATAACAAAGATTCATCATAATGCCAATACCTTAACAAGGAAGGTCTCAATTGTTAAACAATCCTTTTTTCATCGTACTTCGACGAATTTCGACATCTTGATGTGAAGATATCCAACTCATGACTGATGAGATAGGTCACACATCGACGACATTTGGAGAATACGTAGAACTAAGATGATCAACGACTTACAAGTACTTTCGAACCGCAATAAGACAAGACCTTGGTGATTATAAAAGAATTTCTCAAGAAAAGAAAATTTTTCTTGATTTCACTTTCACATAAGCATAGAAAATAATTCATTAATTTGAAGAGATACAGGAATATCCAGATGGAAAAAGATCATTCCATCGTGTTCGTGGGTGTAAAAATGCATGATCAATACACATTTACAAACATGAATCTAATAAAGTTCATTCTTCCACGTGAATCTTCCAGCGATTTAAGGAATCAAAGGTGAATAATGTCTAATCCAAATAGGATTAATTCTTATTCTTAGTACAAGGAATTTACAAAATGATGACTTTCACCTCTACCAAAAATAGAAGTGACGAAACTAGGTTTCACCAAGAAACTTCTGCTATCACGAAATTATCTGGGTTATAACTCAAGAAATAGTCATAACCACTTTGCTCAACAAAATGTGAAAGTATCCAGACCAATGGATTCTGTTAAATCAATTCACTCAAATATCTAATACATCGAGGATCATTTAGAAGTGTGAGTACAACTTCTCACAAACAAAGAAATGAATAACTGGAAATTTATGAATCAAAGATAACTAATTCATAAGTCCTAACAGATCGCAAATTAAAAATCAGAAAATATGTTGGACACATACCAACTTCACTGTTATGATTATCTAATACAATCATAGGATTTGAGAAATAAATGTCAACTGACAAATACAAAAGATTCAAAGGGTACAGTGAAGAGTTCCTTAATCACAAGACACTCACCCAAGATCGAAAATCCACTCGATTCGCCTTGGTTCCAACCAACATACATGTCTTTCTTCATTAATTGAATTGACGACGCAAAACCTTAGATAGGTCATCACTCCAATCTGGTAATAACTCATCTTCAAGTCGATCTTTGAGTAAATGATAACTCCTCGCAATTGATTTACCAAATCAACTACGCAAGTCCGAGAATACTTGTTCATAATTCGTCCTTTTACCTAGCTGTCAGAAATTCACACGGTAACACAACCTCCACACAAAAATTTGGTGCTTCACAAGGAAAACACTCGGTCTAACAAACGGTTCAGACCACCGATCTTTCAGTTGAATCGAGTCGTCGAACTCGTTTCAACTTTGTAGGCAACATCCTACCCAAAGCGACAGAGATCCCAATCAATGCGTAAACTAGATCAATCAAAAATCAATGTCCTTTGCTAACCATAAACCTAGAATATTTCCAGGAACACTCCTAAAAACCCTTTACACAAGCACCTTGTTTCAATGTCCGACACGATTCACAAGGATAATCGAATGTCATATCCGAACCCAAGTAACATTCAAGATCTATGGTCTCCCAGGACATAACACCCTTGAAAAACCCATCAAGAAAACATATTCTTATGCATCAACACACATTGCTTCAACAAGAAACAATTCAAACAAGAGCCAACCGGAGATCACACAACAAAAACTTAATGATATATTCCCCAAAGATCCCGAAAGACTCAACCAGCTCCGATACCACTCAAACACCCCCTTGGGCATTACTTTTTAAACACGCTGAGATAAAACTAAAAGATAATTTGCTGGTGCTTTGAAAATAATTTATATAGGTACATAAGTGTCTAAATTGGGTATAAAATTTTGTCACGACTCCACACCTAAGCCTTGATCAAGACACGGACTTACTATCATAGCCTGGCAAGCCTATTTAATTTAAAGAATATACTTGAATAAAAACTAGTATTTTTACGAAAATTTAATGCAGTCTCCTCCTGTAATTCGGACATCCCAGGTAAAAGAACACCCAAATAATTACATTTTCATTCCGGAATTTCAGTTACACCAAATACATCCAGCAAAGAATATGCTAAAGAAAAAAGCTTATAACAATAAGCTTTACAAGACCAAAAAGGAATAGCTTAGGTTTTTATTCAAAAGACATGCTCTCCGAGCCATGACCATCCCATTTTAAAATAAAGGCCTTCCGAGCCATACTCATACATACTTATAAAAATAATCTAAGTCTCAAACCCTAAGCTGGTCATGTTCTAAAAGTTATTCCCGAGAAAACTCACGTGATCATTCCACAATCAAGTACCTCATCAAGCAACTAGATCTAAGTCTCTGAGTGACTTAGGGAGACTCCTCCGCACCATCGGGTACTAAAGTACCCAAGGTACAATAGCAAACCAAGAAAAACCTGAAATATCTCGTAGGGTGAGATGCCAATATATGGATTTAACACAATAACTAAATGCACGACACCACATAACACATATACATTTATCACACAAGAATTTATAAGCTAATAATTTATCAATGGTTTCCACACCCCAACCATCAACGTTGGAAAACTATGCATGAACACTTCAAAACATCATCTAAACATTCATACCTAATCTCCGGAGACCCCCAACGTCATTTAAAATGAGCTGATCAAGCTTGATTACCAAAAGAGGCACGTCGATTTTTGTCAACAGAGGCACGTCGATTTTACCATAGCCCACTGTCCCAATGAACGTGAGAACGCCGATTTATGGATTTTTTCATTGCACGTCGATTGCCCAAGGCGTAATGAATTTCATTATACGTCGATTGCCTAAAGGCGCAATGAATACGTCGATTACATGAATATCATAAAATACCCTGATTTCATTGTACGTCGATTGCCTTGGGCACAATGAATTCCATTGTACGTCGATTGCCCAAAGGCACAATGAACACGTCGATTTCAGGAATATCATAAAGATATCATGATTAACAAATACATCGAGACATGAATATCACCAAGATATCATGATTAACCCCGTAGGCACATCTCACGTAATATGCATGCAAAACATTTTATTCTCGCCATTTTTCTTTGTGTTCGATCTTTCCTTTGCCAAGCTCAAAATGGCTTATGACTCACATAGTTTTAAAACACCTTTAAAACTTTTATCACAACACAGACCTCACCGTCCGAGTGCTCACTCACGACACTTGTCGACCGTGCACCAGCTTTTAGGTTCGTAGGTACTAGAAAACATCTTCAATGTTTCAATACGGTATAAACCACGTATACGGCACAGGACCTCAAAGTCCAAAGGACCTCATGTCCATAACAACACAGAACCTTAGTACCCGGCGTCCCGGTTACTAAGTTCCACAACACTCTCAACATCGTTGAATTAACTTTTGATTTTCGGAGATTCTTTTCCAAATGGAAATTCCTTAATAAAAGCCTTAAATAATAAAACTTAGTTTTCACAAAGGTGAGTCACTTGAGGTTTTAACTTTCTTAAAATATGTACTGTGCCGTTTCAAAACACTTGCCTTCTACACTTTTCCAAATCTGCCATCAATTATCACTTTTAAAGCTTTTTAAGCCAAAACTTAGCTTTTTCCACTTAAATAACTTTCTAAAATCATCATTAACTTCTTTTCAACAATTAATTTCATAAAGTAACTTTGTATAATATTGCAAACTTTCTTACATAAAGATTAGCATTACATAAACATTTTCACTAGTTTCGCTCTCATTGTGACTCATAAATTACTTTTACACTAATAAATCCTAAAAATAATAATATTTCTCAAAACTCATTATTTTTCCAAAATAATATTTTCCACCACTATTATATTCCAACATTTCCCATAAAACATTGAATATAATTTACACATCTTATTAAAGCTTTTATCTCGATTAATCCTTGTGCTCGACCACTATCGAAGCTTCTCAAACAACACTCACAAGCAACATTCAACAACAATTATCGAATTATATCACCGTGCAAATCATGCATCATAGCAATATAATATACAACTGCAGATAATCAAATAGTTTAAAAACAGATCAAATACCGATACACAGATAAACAACACAACATAAAACCACATAAACAGATAACCACAACCACATAAATTATACAGACTACACTACAAGCAAATGGTTATTGAGAAAAAATCCCTCGGGCAAGCTCCCCTTACCTTTGAAGACAAGTAAAGGATCCTCGTCTTAATGCTCACGTTAGCTCATATCTACTCCATCAAGCAAGCATAGCCGTGTCAAACGTCTCAGAGAGGGAATCCAACAACGCGCAACAACCAAAAATCAAGAAATCAATTACACATGATCAAACACACATTCTAATTTGATCTAAACACTTAATCTTATTACCAAACAAGGTTATTTTCAAAGAAAATCACGTTTGGAGCTTACGCTTCACAATACCCTTTGAGGAAACTTTGTTTTGATTAAAGGATCATGAAAAAGAACATGGGAATCATCAATTAAGAGTCCTAATTTCACTAAATCATAATTAATTTCACAAAAACAGAACCAAATTCAAATAAAATCAAATTGGGGTTTAGGGTTCCTAAATACAATTTGGGGAAAACTCATTTTAACTAAAGAATAATGAAATTGGTTTAGGGAAACAACAATTCACAGTCCCAATTTCATAAAACAAGGTTTAATCTTAAGATTAAAATCTGAAATCAAAGGGTTAGGGTTAGGGTTTCCAAAATCAATTTGGGGGTTTTGAATCTGAGACACAAGAGAGAGTTTTGACTCACCCATAGAAGAAGAAGAAGTTGTCGTGGCTGTTGTGGGGCTCCTCGCGGCGGTGGACGGCGACGGCACGGCGTCCAGCAGCGGTGACAGTGTTCTGTAACACCCATGTACTCAAAACTTGAAGGTAAGTCTAGGAGATGAAGGATGGAACTTAAACTAACAAAGAGAGGTAAGAAACCACCAGGAATGGAAGTCAAACCACCTTACCGTGGCGGAGGGCTGCGCAACCGTAGTTGTGCGTGCCAAGATGGCGGTGGCGAGTCGCGGGTCATCCCGCTCTCTCCGTGCGGTGGCGAACGGCAACCTGGGGCGGTGGTCCCGACTGAGAAGAAGGAAGGAAGGAGGTAGAAGATGAAGTTGGGGAGAAGGAAGAAGAAGTATGGAAGGAAGAAGAGAGAAAAAGAAAGAAAAAAAAACTGTTGAAGAGTGGGGTGAGGAGGCGTCGAGGATAAGAGAGAGAGAAGAGAAAGTTGAGTTTTAAACTAATTATTTAGTGATAGGTACAAAATGAGTGATAAATATTAAGCCTAAAATAAACATGTTTTTACTTTTTGGAATCTAAAAATAAAGATTGATAAATATATAATTTCGAAATTCAAGTTAGAGTAAAGATTAATAATTGAACTGATCAACTAAGAAAATACTTGGTCCAAAATTTAATCTCCGATTAAGGTCAAACCAGTTTATTTTCAAATCTAAAATTAAATAGAATAAATATATGAAAATGCTTTTCTATTAATCATATTATTTAAAATATTTTTTCTGTACTGGTAATAATAGTGACAATAATGTAACTTATTGTCTAGTAAGCGTGCATTCACCGAATAAGTCAGCATAACGCACCCAATAAAATAATTTGAAGAGATTAATTTAATTACTCAAACTAAACCACATAACAAATTGAACATAAAGATCCAAATAAAATAATTAATCATAGGTGTAAAAACTAGGGTGTTACAATTTGAATTCAACACATTACATGTTAATCTAAACACTCATCTTTGAGATGAATGTAAATCCAGAGCACTCTAACGCAAAATTAAAGGCACAACCAAAAAGCAAGAACATATGAAGAAGCCACAACACCCAATAAAGCCACAAAAATCAAAAATCCTTTCCCAAACCCTTGCTTAAAATCCCTAAACTACTATAATCCATAAAATCCCTAACAGCAGTAGAATTAAGAAAAAATAAAAGAAAAATTAACTTACCAGCAAGAAGATGGAGATGATGGAGTGAGGCAATAGCGCATCAGCGACGGGGAAGTGGGAACCATGATGCAGCAGTGCATCGGTGATGATGAACTATGAGGCGGCGTGAAGGAGTTAGAGTGTTTTGAATATGGAGTTTTATTTGACTTCTAAAAATAAGATAGTGTAGGTGCGTTTTGGAGAAGAATAACGAGGGAATGTGAAAAATTAGGAGGGAAGGTGGAAAATTATTAGGAGGGAAGGTGGAATAAGGTAAATTTTTATTTTTGCTTTGAGGAGGTTATAAACCTCGCAGATTGAAATAACAACCGCCTTTTTGTATATGATGTTGGACTGTTTGAAGAAATGTCAATATTTTCTAACTTTAATGATAATTTGAGGAGGTTTTTAAAAACTGCCTAAAAATAACCACCACAATATAGTCATTTTTTTGTAGTGATCATAGTGTTAGGGATAAACTTCATTTATGAATTTTTGGGTACAGTAATTGTATAGCTACACTGATATTTATCTAAGATATAGATAATACTCCAAATAATTTATTATTCCCTAAAATATTTCTATAAAATTGATTTAGAGTATTTACAATTACCAATTTATCTAATAACAGTCACCTATGATTTAATATATACCAGAATGAGCTTTTTTACTTAAGTAGTGCAATTTGGTTGCACAATTACGGGACTAGTGTTGTTTTTAAAGTATTTACGTAAGTAGAGTAAGTTGTACCTGACATTAATGAATTGCAAATAAAAGTCGTATTCCTCGTTTACGAAACACTTTCATATTCATAATTTTTTTTAAAAAAAATAATATATAAGGGAGTCGTATATAACACACACGACTTACATTTTTTATAATTTTTCTCACAAGCCGTATGAGACACATACGACTTCTGTTGGTTATTAATTTTTTTTAGCAAGTCGTATCGGTTATATACAACATCATTAATTATATAATTTTTTTTATAAAATTTATGAAGCATGCTGTATGGACTTCTCTTTTTTCTTCTTTACACTATTATGTATTCTATAGAATATTTCTATTCTATCCTAATATAATACGTTCACGGGACAAACCAAATGTGAGGTCTGGGTCATTCATGGGAGCTCATTGCCACTATTTTTTTATAATTCTATTATAGTTATTTAATGGTTAAACTATATTTTTGTTCCCTTATATTTAATTTAGGTTTCAATTTGGATCCTCTTTTATTTTTCGCTCCGCTTTTGGTCCCTTAACATTATTTTAGGTTTAACTTTATTTTAGGTATCAATGTCGTCATTTCTGTTTTAAATGTGGTATGAAGAAGACCAAATCGATATAATTTTTGTAAAATAAAGGATCATTTCAGAACAAATAAAATAAAAGAGGGATCATTTTGGAACCAAAAAAGGGATCACATTGAATTAACTTTTTGTAAAATGAGAGACCATTTCGAAACAAAAAACAAAAGTGGGACCACATTGATATAAATTTAAAAAATAAAGGACCATTTTGGAACAAAAAATAAAAGAGGGACCAAATTGAAATCTAAAATGAAGATAAGGGATCAAAAATATAATTTAGTCTTATTTAACTTTATATTTCATGTTGTTAATTTTATATTTCATGCTGTAGTTATTTAAATTTATATTTCATTCCATAAAAAACTTCAATTTTTTATTTTATATTTCTATTGTAATTATTTTTTTTAAAAAAAGAAGAAGTTGTGGTTATCACCATACGTGTTTCATAATTTTTTCTTAAAAAAGTATACAATAACGAAGGCTGAAAAACATTTATAATAAATAGAAGTCGTATGTATGCCATATGACTTGTGAGAAAAATTATAAAAAATAGAAGTCATATGTAATATATAGGACTCCCTTACATATTGATATATTTTTTTAATTTTATGAGTATAAAAGTGTTTAATAAATTAGGGATATGACTTTCATTTATATTTCATAATTAACACGTACGACTTACACCACTTACGTAAATATTTTAAAACCACACCAATCCCGTAATTGTGCAACCAAATTGCACTACTTAAGTAAAACAAGCCACCAGAATGTTCATTAGAAGAGTGCCAAATGTGCAAATAGTGACGTGAGAGGGTGATGAACGTGTGCACTGTGTTGATAAGATTTAAACCCGGATAAGATTTGTAAGAGAGAGAGAGAGAGTGAAAATAAGTGGCAAAAAAAAATCCTTGGACTTTTCTACAAACATACTCTGGTTGGGTTCAAAAGTGATGGTTACTAATGGGTATAAATTTTAATTAAAATTAATGGATGATATTCTGAATTTATTTTAGAGATTTTTTTTTGGTTACAATGTATTTTAGAGATGATCAATAATAGTTACAAATAGAAATTAATTAGATTTAATGCTTGATTCATTTACTTCAAATATATTGTCAGGATATTTTTAAGAATGATTTTTTTAGTGATGATTACAGATTTCAAATAATTAAATTGGATACTGGTTAAATTATTTTAAGGATTTTATGGTTGCATTTTGAAAGAAAATCTTAACTTTTAAAGCTTGAAAAAAAAAAATAAGTCAGCCGTGCCACATGAATAATATCCTAGTCTTAAATATGAGGGTGTAACTATCTATTATTCATAGAATTCTGAATTGCTCTTAAATGTATCTGTAAAGGGTCTTATTAAAGAAAGGATGATATTTTTTTATATAAATTAATCATCATCCTTGTGGTACAAATATTATAATTGTAAACTAAATGTTTTTTTTTTGGATGCTACGCCATAGTGTAGGCGAGAATTGATAGTGGCGATCTAAAGTATTAGATCTTAGGGATGGTTATGTAGTACGAAATTCCACAGGGGCCAGGTGGTAGCTCCCCTGTGTCGTGGTGCCCTAAAACCCAACATGGCTAACCCGATTATTCATGATCGGTGTAGAGTGTTATGTTAGGTTGTGTTGAAATGAGATTTTTGTACTTTTATAGACCATCGACATACTTTAATGTACTTTCGATTGCATCTCAGATAAAAAGAGTCTCTCTATGGAGAAGAACTATTTTTTTGTGTCACAAGTGAAAATAAAGATAATAATTAGTAATTTATCCTATGGAACGATGATTTACTTTAAATATATAGAAAATAAATAAATAAAAATCTTAAATATTTTATTACTCAAGATGAATATTTGTATTGTTTCGTTTACCATTTCTTTCTTTAAATTTTATTTGATAAATGTATTCTCACTCCCTTCATTCTCGTTGTTGTGTTTTGTATAAACTAATATTTAAAGAATGGACTGAGGACCATGCTACTTAGCTTTTGTAACTTGTACCTTCGACGCTGGTGAATGGGACATAATCCACAATACCGTCATATTCACTTATAGAGGAAGAGTGATATTTAATATCTTCAATCTTATGTTCCCGCAGTTTCCTCCAATCGTTATAGATGGACCGATGCTCACCGTCAATGGCACTCCCCTTTCATTTACTCGTGGACCTTTCCTTTTGTTGCCCCACTATCCTTTCATTTACAATGGACCTTTCCTTTTGTGGCCCCACTGTCTCCAGGAGATGATAGCTCAAACTCTAGCAACTAAGGAACTATATATGATCTAATAAATAAGGACTGACTATGACGGTATGATATAGTCAGCATGGTATGAAATAGTATCTATTGCGTGCTAGTAGTAAGTGGACTAATGAAATAGTGTATGGGTGGCCAAATATTGAAGTAATGGAGTGTGATTATGAACTATATCTGTGTTTTCGTTTGATTTCTTTTGATGGTTGTCCTTTTAATTTGTGAAGAAAAAGTGACTTGTCTTGCAACCTAAATTTACATAAATAATAATTATAAAATTAAATGGCTATAATTATTTGAATTTAAGGCTTCATGTAAGTATAATCTTTTAATATGATCTTGTATGTTTTCCTAAATAAAAATATTAATTCCTATCTTTTAGAAAAATATATATATCTTAGTTGAATAATTTAATGAGACAACGTGTAGTGTTTATGCAAGATCAATTTGGAATAATAACTATATATATAGTCCTATAAAACACAAATGAATATAAACTTCTTTAGGCTAAATGACATTAAGTGTTATAAAATATGGAACAATTTAGAGCGTCACATTTGCGAAAGGCAAAGAGGTGGATACCCAAGAACAGAAAACAAAATCTTCTTTTGATATATCGAAGGCTGAGCAGATTTTCGACTACTTGCTCAAAGACAAACAAAACAATTGAAGGGAAAGAAGTTTTGTAAATGGCATAATTCCTATAGCCATGCTACAGTAAATTGTGTAGTTTTCAGGAAGGCCATCCAAAAGGCAGTGAAGGATGGCAGGTTCAAGTTATATGATAAGATAGTGGCTGAAATGGGTGTGGACGTAGATCCATTTCCAAATATAGTCATTGGCATGGTCTCCTTTTCTAGAGGGTATGGCTCACCATTTAAAAAATGGAAACAGCCAATTCATCAAAGAATGGAGAATGAAGAAAACAACTGAAACACAAGGGGATTCTGAATCTCCAGTCGAAGCCAATGATGGAAGTCAAAAGCCATTCGAGAGGTTGGGGACTCCTAGTGTGATTGCGGTTAAGAAATCAGTTTCTCAGAAGATTTCAGGGAGTGCACAGTCCCAAAGACCTCATGTGTTCTGTAGGTTGATTCAACCAAGAGGGAACAATAGTATTGAGGGCTTGAGTAGACAATTTGAAGTACACACTATTCAATATAGAAGGTATCAAAGCAGATAGGCCTGGGGGCAAAACGGCTAGTCAAGGAAAATTGTCAATGGTTGACGAAAGCCCCATTCCAGAGGGTAAACGACACATAGCCGAAGTGATTACAAAAAGGGGAATGACATCTGTGGATAGAAGTTATAAATAAGGAAGACATGAAACCTCTGAGAATGGTTAACCCTTCATCTAAGGTCGAAGAAGGAAAATCACACGTGAATAAAAAGGTCCAAGTGAGTAGGCCAACGAATCCAACACCTCATCAGCTACCACGTACTCAAAAGAGGGGGCAGTAGAGAAAGGAGTATGTACAGACAATGAATATGACTTTGGAAATGTTAGCCGATGCCAAGGACAAAGAAAAGAAAGAAATTCCATCCAAAGAAGTCAACATGGCTTTGGAAAAGGCCTTCTGCCTTCCTCGAATAGAAGACTCACCAATGCAGGACTCGGAGAAAACAAAAAACAGAGACAGAGGTACCATTGGATGAGCGCGAGGAACAGGACGAACAGGATAACATGCTGGAATCTTTAAATGAAATCAACCTGATGCAGAGCCTTGAATTAGAGAAGGATGGCCAAGGAAAAGGTTGACATGATGTCATTTTTCGAAGAATCTCTGCTTGACACCCTTCTGGGTGAGGAGACCTCACCATCAGCCGAGGTAGACATCGTGGAGTATCTTGCCTAATGAGTTTTGGGCGGGGAAGAACAGTGAGTGTGGCTGGAAGGAGATGTGTGTTCGGAGGAAGTAGAATGGGCCGTGTTGTCCGATGAAGCTTTCTTGAGGCCTCGTGGGGATGACATTTGACAACCCTACAAATGAGATGTCCATGCATCCTAAGCCCTTATACATCAAGGCACATTTGAATGGTAAGGAGATCAACCGAGTGTTTGTAGAAGGAAGGGCGAGTGTTGAATGTGATGTCCGTTAACACTCGGAAAGTTGGGAAAGACAAAGGAAGATTTGGTATCAACTAATATAAAGATGACCAATTTCACTGGTGAAGCAACGACTGCCTTAGGAGTCTTGGTAGTCGATGTTACAGTGGGATCAAAGATTATTAGCTCAGCTTTCTTCGTGGTTGTTGCAAAGACCATCTATTCAATATTGTTGGGTAGAGATTTGATCCATTCAAGTAAATGCGTTCCTTCGACTCTGCATCAACGATTGATTATGTGGAATGAGGGCAAGGCGTAAAACAGAATTGGAAAACAAGAATCCATTCACAGTCGAGGTAAGGGCAATTAAAGCGTTATTTTATGATCACCACATATGTAACCTATTGTAATACAGGAAGGTTACGAAGAAGGAGCTTGGAAGTCATTTGATTTCACCTCCAAGGGTATTGAAGTAAAAATGTTGGCCGACTCACGGCCTTTGGACATTTTCAATGATTAGTAAACCGCAAGTTATTAAGAATCTTCTCCAATGACTGACTATGATGACGGCTGAAAGTAAGATCATTGAGGCAGGGTCAATCGAAGGGGAGATGCAGAATGGGGTTGAGGAAGAAACTAGGGGGCAAGTTCATGACAATAAAGATATACAACATTCAGTACATAAGAAGTTTCCTACTTTTGAAGCACAAGATCCAATGATAGCAGTAAACTTGGGTTCGGATGACGAGCCGAGAAAAACTAAGGTCAGTGGTTTGTTAGCCGAATCTGATAGGATCAGGTTGGTCGAACTCATTAAACAATATAAGGATTTCTTGGCCTGGGATTACAGTGAGATGCCTGGTTTGTCTAGGCAACTGGTAGAAAATCGACTGCCGATTAAGGAAGGCTTCAGGCCGTATAAACAACCAGCCAGGAGATTCAACCCATATTTACTTCCCACGATCAAGGCAGAGATGGAGAGATTACTCAAGGCTGGGTTTATCCAAATAGTGAGGTATACCGAGTGGATCTCTAACATTGTTCCAGTGTTCAAAAAAAATGGCAAATTGAGTATTTGCACTGATTGTCAGAATCTGAACTTGGCAACACCCAAAGATGAATATGTTATGCCTATAGCCGATATGCTTGTCGATGTTGTGGCTAGCAATGGGATTCTTACAGTAATGGATGGGCACTCAGGGTATAATCAGATTTATATAGCCGAAGAGGACGTTCATAAGACTGCTGTGAACACCTAATTTACTTCGGATGTCCTTTTAATTAATTTTTTTAAATAATAAAAAATAATTAAAAAATAATAAATAAATAAATAAATAAATAACTTTGCAAGAATTTTTTTTTTTTTGTTTTTAATGAGTCCAATTTTATTTCATTGTTGAAGATATCTTTTTAGCCTATGGTCTAAACCCAAATCAATAAAAAGAGGTATCCATTGTTTTGGCCCATATCCATATAGCCCAACCCACTTACCTAATCTCACGGTCTAGTTTCTTTTATTAAAATCAAAAAATAAAATAATTTTTAAAAAAAAGTAAGCAGAAGTTCAACGTACAGGGACAAGAGGGGAAAAAGCCAAAGTTTCAAGTTTCATTTCAGAAACTAAGAGATCAATAGCAGAAGACTTGGGCATTTGTAACAAAATGGTTTCAAATTTTTAAGCATCGATAAGGGAAAAATTGGAACAAGTAATGTTGCTACCTATCAACCAGAGTCAACCTAAACCATTGGAAAGATACTCAACAGAAGTAAAAGAAATTTGCAGCATACAAGATGATGTAACAGATGCAGAAATAATGAGAATGGAATCCTGAAAATGACTCTCCAATGTACAACCTTGGGTTTTATTTTTGTATTCTTGCAAGCAAAGAGGATTTAAAATGAGGAGGAGGGGGACGTTTTTGGGGGAACCAACAGAACAGAGAATACAAGACCCATTCTATTTCATCCATTTTTTGGACCTCCCAAAACCACCATACCAGTAACATCCTCCCAACAACAACCCACCACCTTCCTCTCGAACTCACATTTATTCAATAACCAAATGACAGCCATCAACCACATCTCTCAACACCAAACACCTTCAAATCAATAACTCATCCTCACCATCCAAAAAAAAAAAAACTCATCAAATCATTGGTCCCTAGCTCCTCCTCCTACTTCGCACGATCAATCGTCGCTCCGCCATCTCAAAGTCATAGATCCACCGCCCAACAACAGAGCCTGATCCACCGCCGCGTCCAGGTACCCTAGTAGTTACGAAGCGTGGATCAGCCCCTCGCCACTCCCACTGCTTCGCCGTGTAAACCTTCTCCGCCAGCACCCATCCACCACCGTACACCGCCGATTCGTGGGTCCTACCTGAACCGTGCTTCCGCCGCCGATCAAAATCCTCTGCCTCACTGTTTGTCCCTCTGCGTTCACCCCCTTTCTTCCTTCCTTTCTACATGTTGGTAACTTGGCAACCAGAAGCTTCTATGTTACACTTTCATTTTCCAATTATTTTTCTTTCTAACATGTGATCTAATACTTAACATGTGATTGGGCTTCTATTTTTCTTTTGGGCTCATGATGGGTGTTAGTCTTCTTTAAGTTACTAACATGTTTCTTTTCTCTGTTCGCTATTTGGGCCAAAACTAAACTAGCAAAAAACTAAAAAAAATTCTAAAATATATTTTTTTGGTTCCTTGTTTCAAATAAAAATCTCCTAAAAATATTTTGAAACTAAATTGACTTTTGGAATTCACGCAACAATTTACAACGTTGATGGACAGGCGACCGGACGACACACCCATGACGGAGAAGCACTACTGGCGGGAGCAGAGGTCGAACGCACGCGCTGTTTCTTCCTTGGTACAAAGTGCGGCGGCGGTCGGAGGTCCTCCCTAGGTGACGGCACGCGATGATGGAGAAGGAGGATGTAAGACTCAATGACTTAGAGATTGTGATATATGACAAATACAATTTAATATGTGTGCAAGTGTTTTAGTGTCAAATTGCAAAGACAAGATCAAGCAGTGACCAACAAGTTCATTAAGCAAATTCAGTGGAAAATATTCAAGGTAGAACTTGAAGGAATCAAGGAGCTGCATGTAGAAATCAAAAGAGCAAAGTAAAAGATCAAAGGATCATCAAGACCAAGCTTAAAGGAGAATTTTAGATTGAAGTCTTAGATGATTTGTAAGAGAAAGAAATCTCTTAGTCACAAGATAGCTCAACTAAAAAGATGCATGAAGAAAATCAATTTTCATAACCTGCATTAAAAGGAATAAGTTTTTTTAATGAAAATGCTTTTGGAAATAAGAAAATTATTTGTCAAGTACAGCCATGTAATCATTGGATGTATGTCTCGCTACTATAACCGACAAATGAATTTAAGGTTCCCGATTCTATACATAGATATACTTCACCTATGCACAATATGAAATCATATCGCTTATAATGGTTAATCGAATACAGCCCCGTACATATGCTATGTACGCGCTGTATTCAAGTTTCAGGAAAATCCGATGTTCATTAATACATATATGTACTGAATGGATGTACTTGATGGATTAACCAAGTTCAAGATTTTGAGAAACTATCGAACTATCAGTATGAAATTGGTTAATACAGCCCTGTACTCAACCCCTGTTCAAGAACTAGAATCAAGAAAACAGATTCTGTTATCAGACCCAAATATGTTTTAATTGATCCCAACGATTATAACTTGTTTCTTATATATAGAGGGATCAAAGGAACACTTTTTAACATGTCAGACATATCAGAATTATATGAAATCAATTTGAGAGATCAATTATGAAAATCATTCATCATCTTTCTTGAGCTTATTGTGAAAAAGAGTGTTTCGATTCTCATTAGTGCTTCAATTTGTATTTCTGACTATTGACAGTTTAGGAATCAATCTTTTCGTTCTATTTGATTGTAAAGAGAGAGGGAGACTCTCTGTGTGATTAGGGTGAGGTATCCCTAAGGAAGAACATTGAGGCTCTTCACAAGAGTGTGGTATCTCGAGGTGATGGAGTGCTCTGTGGTGTAAAGGTTTTTCAAGCTACCTGGCTAAAGCTTGTTGTGTTAGTGTGTGAAAACCCACAGGTGGAGTGGGGACTGGATGTAGGTCACAGTGGTGGTGACTGAACCAGGATAAATCTGGTTGTGGGGTATCTCTAAACTCAAACTCTTTAATTTCTGTCTTGCGCATATAAATGTGATCCTGATGTTCTAAGTTTTCAATTGATATCAGTTCTTGATCTGCATAATTAGTATTGAACCTTGAGTAAACTGTAATAATAAATGTGTATTCAATTATATTCTCAAGGATTAATATTTGAATTGAATCTTGCACCATATGTGATCAAATTCGAATAGCTTAATTTATGTTTCTTAATCACTGAAACCGAAACCTGCATGTTCTTGATTATTAATGCTTGTATCTGAAACTTGCATAACTTGTTCTTAATCTTTAAAGGCTTAATCAATTTCTGTATTTTGTTATTACTGAGTTTTGAACCTGAACCTATTCTGTGATATAATACATCTGAATCAATCTTTCTTATCCTCATCGCCTTCTATTCAATATTTCATAAAAAGCCCTTCACTGTTTTTGTAAAAGATCCTGAGGCAACTCTGATTTAAAAAGTAAGTTTTTGAAAACTCAATCCCAAAAAATTGAAAGAGAGGGTCCTGTACGCATATAAGAAAGAGAGATAGGAGGAAATTTTCACTTTTTCTTTTCTTTTGGTTAGTATTAGGTAAAATTTGAGGTTGAAATTGATTTTAGAAAAAAGGAAATAATATGAACCATTAGATCTAAAAACAATGAGTGACAATTATATAATTTCAAAATTCAAATTAGAGTAAAGATTGATGATTGAACTGGTCAACCAAGAAAATCAGTGATCCAAAATTAAACTCCAGTTAACACTAAACTAATTTATTTTCAATCTAAAATTAAATAGAGTAACATATGAAAATAAATTGCTTTGAATCATATTATTTAAAATATTTTTCTAAACAAAGAATAATAGTGACAATAACGTAACATTATTGTCTTGTAAGCTTGTATACACTGCAATAACGCGGTGTCAACGCAATCAGAAAATATTTTTAATGAGTAAATAAAATTACTCAAACTAAACAACACAAAAAAATAATAAAAAATAAACATCCAGATAATTAATTATTTCAATAAAATAATTAATGGTATATGTGAAAAACTAGGATGTTATAAAATAATCCATCTCAATTCAATGGAGGCTATAATTAGAATAAAGTTGAACTTAGAATCCAAGAGATGGAAAATATTTTTCAAGATATGATCTGCACTGATGATCAACAGGTAACTTTTGCTACTTTTATGTTAGTTGGAGAAGCCGAGTACTGGTGGGATGGAACTCGTAGGCTCTTGGAAGCGGAAGGAACCCAGATAACTTGGGTAGTTTTCCGGAATAGATTTTTGGAAAATATTTTTCAGTTGACTTGAAGCATACAAAGGAACTTGAATTCTTATAATTGAAGCAGGGAGGAATGTATGTTGGAGAATACGCTGCTATGTTTGAGGAACTAGCAAAATTTTCTATGTATTACCAGCATCACCCAGATGAGCGTTGGAAATGTGTGAAGTTTGAAGATGGACATCGTCATGAGATACGAATAGCAGTGGGACCGCTAGAAATTAGAGAATTTTTGGCATTAGTGAATAAGTGTCGCCTCATTGAGGGATATGAAAGAAACAAGGATGGGAAACAGAAGTAGTTTGGACCTCAACAATTTAAGAAGGGAAATGAAGGATTCAGAAAGAAGCTGTATGCACGCCCCCAAGGGAACCAACGACCACCTCGGACTTACAGAGGAGGACCAAGTTATATATCTACGCCAAAGTGCTTGAAGTGTGGAAAGCCGCATGAGACAAGGTTTTGTACGATAAAGGATCCAGTATGTTTTCACTGCGGGAAGCGGGACACTTTATAAAAAGACTCGCAAGCAGCCCAAACCAGAACCGAATATGAACAATACTCGCGTAACCAGATCAATGACTGAAGGTGGAGTGTACACGATGGCAGGAACTGAGGCAACCTAGTCCGATGATATGATACAAGGTAAATGTCTCATAAAGGGTAAACTTTTAAACGTAGTGTGTGACTCAAGCATAACTCATTCATTTATTTCCTATGATTGTGTGAGACGAAAAGATATTCCAATATCTCCCCTCCCTTTGGACTTGATAATTTCGACTCCTACAAATAAGCCTGTTGTTACTACCCAAGCTTGTTTAAATTGTTTAATTACTCTTGAAAATAGGATTTCGTAGTAAATCTGATTTGTTAACCACTATCCAATTTGGATACAATTTTTTAACCACTATCCTATTAGATTGTTCGGAAAAAACTTTGATTTTTCTGAATCCCGAGGATCCTAGATTTTTAACTGCCAACCAAATTCAAGCTTCTTTAAAGGAAAGAGCTCAGGGAAACATGCTACTATCTTATTTGAAAGTTGAAGAGGAATTCAACTTAACAAAGGTGCCAGTTGTTAAGGAAATTTCCTAAAGTATTTCCTGACTATGTTTCGAGCTTGCCTCCGGAAAGGGGAATAGAATTTTCTATAGATTTGTTACCTGGACCTGGTCATATCTCTGTAGCACCCTATAGAATGTCCCCCTCAGAGTTAGCAGTATTAAAGAAACAGTTGGAAGAGTTATTAGGGAAACAGTTTATTGGATTGAGTGTTTCGCCCTGGGGAGCTCCAGTACTGCTGGTCAAGAAGAAGGACGGGAGTTCTAGGCTGTGCATAGACTACCGCCAATTAAACAAGGTCACTATAAAAAACAAGTATCCTCTACCAAGAATTGATGATTTGATGGATCAACTAAGAGGAGCATCAGTCTTTTCAAATATTGATTTACAATCTGGTTATCATCAGATACGTCTAAAGGCGGAAGATATACCAAAGACAGCCTTCAGGACGCGTTATGGACACTATGAATATTTGGTGATTCCATTTGCGGAAACAAACGTTCCTGCTATTTTATGGATTACATGAACATAATTTTTCACCCATACTTAGATCAATTTGTGGTTGTCTTTATTGATGATATTCTTACCTATTCGAGAGTCATGAGGAACATACAGAAAATCTCTGAATCATTCTTCAGATTCTCAAAGATAAACAAGTGTACACCAAATTGTCTAAGTGTGAATTTTGGTTGGAAGAAGTAAAATTTTTGGGACATGTTATTTCAAAAGGAAGGAATATCTGTAGACCCAGCTAAAGTAGAAGCAGTGTTGCAAGAGGGAACGACCAGAAGACAGTGATGGAAGTTCATAGTTTCTTAGGATTGGCATGATACTACAGAAGGTTTATTGAAGGATTTTCTTGAATACCTTTAACCAGGCTAACTCGGAAAGGACAAGCATTTGAATGGACTCATGTGTGAAGAGAGTTTTCAAGAAATAAAGCAAAGACTAACAACATCACCAGTGTTAGTGTTGCCATATCCAAATGGACATTTTGAAGTATATTGTGATGCCTCTAAGCAAGGGTTGGGTTGTGTACTTATGCAAGAAAGAAAAGTAGTGGCTTATGCTTCTTGACATCTGAGACCACATGAGGAAAATTATCCGACACATGATTTAGAGTTGGCTGTAGTGGTGTTTGCATTAAAGATTTGGTGACACTATCTCTATGGATCTAGATTTGATGTTTTTAGTGATCACATGAATTTGAAATATTTATTTGACCAGAAATAATTAAATATGGGACAAAGGAGATGGTTGGAAGTTTTAAAATATTAAGATATTGAATTACAACACCATCTAGGAAAAGCAAATGTGGTGGCTAATGCATTAAGTTGAAAATTTCTACATGTGTCAGCAATGATGATCAAAGAAATGGAGTTGTTGGAAAAATTCAAATATTTAAATATGACGATCGAAATGACATCAGATCGACTCCGACTAAGCATGATCATGGTCACAAGTGGATTACAGGAACAAATTCGGACAGCTCAACAGATTGATCAATATCTACAGAAGATAAAGAAATTGATAGATGAGGGAAAAACTGTTAATTTCACAATAGGAATAGATGAAGTAATAAAGTTTTGGAATAGAATCTGCATGCCTAACGATCCAATCCTTAAGAAGCAGATTATGGACGAAGCACATTAGAGTAAGTTAAGTATACACCCTGGTGCAACCAAAATGTATCCAGATCTTAAGAAAATGTTTTGGTGGCCCAAAATGAAGAAAGAAATAGCACAATATATAGCTTCTTGCCTGATCTGTCAAAAAGCCAAAATCGAGCGTAAAAAACCAACAGGAATGCTGCAACCATTAAGTATTCCAGAGTAGAAATGGGATACTGTATTAATGGATTTTGTTGTAGGATTACCAAGGACCCTTAATGGACGTGACTCAATTTGGGTAATTGTGGATAGACTAATGAAGTTCGTGCAGTTCTTACCTATAAATATGAGGTATTCCATGGAAAAATTTACACAGTTATATATCCAGGAAATAATAAGATTGCATGGAATCCCATCAAGTATAACATCTGACAGAGACCCCACATTCACTTCGAGTTTTTGGGAAAGCTTACATAGGGCTCTTGGGATAAAGCTCCGACTAAGTTCAACATATCATCCACAGATAAATGGGCAGTCAGAAAGAGCAATTCAATCGTTGGAGGATATGTTAAGAGCCTATGTTCTGGAACATTCTGGAAGCTGGGATCAATTCTTATCATTGACTGAATTCACTTACAACAACAGTTACCATTATAGTATTGGGATGGCACCCTTTGAAGCTATCTATGGACGGAAGTATAGAACTCCACTGTGCTGGTATTAAAATGGGGAGAATCTCATCCTTGAAGCAGATGTAGTACAACAAACTACAGAAAAGGTGAAAATGATTCGGGAAAATATGAAACTGGCACATAGTAGATAAAAGAGCTACTCTGAAAAAAGAAGGAGACCTCTAGAATTTCAGGAAGGTGATCATGTATTTTTGAAAGTCACTCTAACGACTGGGGTTGGCAGAGCAATAAAATCTCGGAAACTCACTCCTCATTTTATTGGGTAATATCAAATTCTTTGAAAGATAAGTCATGTGGCCTATCGGATTGCTTTACCACCTTTTCTTTCTAATCTCCATAAAGTTTTTCATGTCTTACAATTAAGAAAATATATTTCGATCCTTCTCATGTTATTAAACCCGATCACAAATGAGATAAAAGAAAACCTAACTTATGAGACAATACCGGTGAGGATCCAGGAATAATTGAGAGGCCGGCAAACAAATTTCACTAGTTAAGATTATATGGGATGAGACCACTAGAGATGCTACTTGGGAACTACAGGATAAAATAATGGAACAAGATATCCACATCTCTTCAAGAATAAAGGTTGGCAAATTTCAAGGACAAAATTTTTATAAGTGGGGAGAGTTGTTGTAACAACCTAATTTTTAATTACGCTATTTAACCGGTTAAAATATAATTAATTATATTTTAATCTGAGAGTTAAAAAGTGATTTTGAATAAAATTAAAATCATGTTCATAGTCTTTCTTATGGTAGAAGGTTACGGTGAAAATATAGGTTGAAAATTCAGACGGAACCCTATGCGCATTTTCACTGGCAGTAAGATTTTACTGAGCAGAAACCCTAATTTAGACTCTAGAACGAAACCATTAGCTTTTATATTTTGTTCCGAAGTATTTTCCAAGTTTCTAAAAAATTCATTAGGAATGAAATAATAATAATTTTATTCGGGCGTAATCTTTAAGAAAACACGTAAAACCTAAGTCGGGTAAATGACGGAGTCGATTATGGAGCTGAGGTATTATGAGAGATTAATGTAGCAGAGAGGACAAGGAGTCCGGCATTAAATTTTAGTAATCGGGAATTTTCAAGTGAAATGACCAAAATACCCCTAATCTTAACCTAATCAACGTTGAGTTAAATTTTAACCATGGTTAAGGAACCAAGGTTAATTCTTGTGGACCAAAATCAGCCACACCCTTCATCAATTCTTGGTCACATATTTTAACCCTAGTTAGCAAAGTAACCCTAGTTAAGTTAACTATTAACCATAGTTAACTATTATATTATTTAATATTCACAAAACCCATTAATTTAAATCCTAAGAACCAAACAAAGTCTAAGATCTACCCTATAAATAACCCCAAAACCGTAGCCATGCCCTCCCCATTTTCTCTCTTCATCTTCTTCATTATCTTCATTTGCTTCACAAAAACACCATTGTTTCTTAAGAGCTAAGTTACCATTTTTGTTGAAGAACTTGCCAAGATCATCATCCTTTCTTCATCTTCTTCACACTCTTGAGGTAACATGATCATACATGATCATCGCCTCTCTTTTTAAGCTCTTGTTCTTCATATTTCATGGTTTTCCATTTCTAGATCTAGAACTTCAAATAATTCTAGAAAATGGTAGAAAAATCATAAAAATGTGAAACCAATTTCTATGATCTAGTTATTATCTCTGCTTTCATTATCCAAGAGCATGTAATCAAAAACATTTTTCCTTCCCTAATATCTGTTGTTGGCCAAAACCCTCTAGGAAAATGGGTTTGATGTTTTGTTTCTTTTTTTGAAAGTTAGTACTTGATTTAAGTTATATAATACTTGTATAGCCTATATCCAAGAGCTTAAGTCCAACTAAATTTTCTAACCTATTTATTCTATTAAGGCCGAAACCCTAACATGAAAGGGTTGCAAAGTTTTTGTTTGATTTGTGAAATATATTGCTTGATTCATGCTCTCTAATACTCTAAGATCATTTATCTAAGAGATTAAGTTGATCTGAAAATCCTAGCCTATTTTCACTCATGAGGTCAAAACCCTAACCAAAGTGGTTAGAGAATTTTATTTCATATTTTTGAATGGTAACAATTAATCTATGCTAGTTAATACTATAGGAACTAGACTCCAAAAGATTAGAATGAGAAAAGAACCCTAACCCTATTTTGAATTAAGTGGCCGAACCTAGCTATTCTAGGATTAAGGGTGATTTTGTTGATTAATTTGTTATTATGTTGTTTGGTTGAAGGAGGAATTGGTAACGTGTGGTGTGACAACGAGGAACATCAAATTCGGGATTCCGGTGATAACTCGGGTGGGGGAAAGGATTACTCTGTCGTCAGAATTGGTAAGTAGTATATTATATAATAATTGTGTAGGGCGACCTAAACCCTACTAGTAGTCGAGTAATCGACAAGACCAAAATCACATTGGAAACCTTTTCTATAAAACCAATGGTGATTTGGGGATTGTAGGTTTATCAACATTAGGTTGATTTTAAGTATTTGATGATGTCTGAGTTTATGTTATTGAATTTACTGTGATACGCTGGTTGAGGTATTCCATTGCATGTGACGTATTATTTTTGGTGTTTGAATATTTCCTGATATTTTATTATGCAAGATCTACCTGTTTTTAATATTGTGCTTAGTGAATTTTAGGCAAAGATATATGTTGTTTGGGAGATAATTGTTTGGGGGTAAGGATAAATTGTGACTTATAGGTGCCTAGCCTAAACTATTTATTTCAAAGAGGAGTGGTGACATAGAACATGTGTTGGGGTTTTGATGGAAGGTTAAGGCACTAGGTTGTTATTAATGTGGGTCAGTGAGGTTCGTGTATTTGCATTGTTGTTAACGATCGTGTGTTGGGAACACGCGAGGTCAGAGTATCCGATCATGGATATAGGATGCCATGCGTCAGTTCTCTAACGGGAATGGGGAAAACTAACGTGATACCCTTATAGTTCTGGATGAGTCGTTCCTTATCCTAATAGGAATGAGGATACTTTTGTATTGTGCAGCTATTCTCTAACAGGAATGAGGGAATAGTGTCATTCTTTGAATAAGCATCCTAACGGGAAAGAGGGTGTGTGTCATTCACTGTATGAACACCCTAATGGGAATGAGGATGTGCACTGGTTGGAACACTATAACGGGAATTGAGAGTGTGTACCGATGCAAATGAGGGGTGGTGACAGGATCAGGTGGTGGTCATGTTAGCATAAAGGTGTGGTTGCATGAGAGTAAGGGTTGAGGAAGATATCATAATTGAGGATGATTGTTAGTTATGAGTGATGTTTTGTCTGCGACATTTGTTGTATTATATACTATGACACTTTTTCGATTTTTGATGACAGAACTGTTTCTTATCCCCTACATGTTTGTCTATTGTATTTTGCTTTCTGATGTGATCGTTGAAAAAGACCCTGTGGAGGAGCTTGACACTGAGGAGTTAGACACTGTGAATTAATGTTTTAGGTGTTAGAAAGTATGGCTAGTGTGTCGATTACTTATTTTATATTTTTATGGTCAATAATAGTTTTTTAAATATACCTGTTAGGGATCCAACTGACAGGATATCCTAAACAGTGTTTTGGTAATGTAATGAATAAACAAGTGTGTACTTATATATTATAACATTGATGTGTCTTAAATTTGCAGAAGTTATATGATTATGAATAAAGTTTTTAATTCCTTCGTAGTTTTGGGTTATTATTAATGTTAAATAAGCGATTAAGATTTAATTAATAAGGTTTTGACTTAATGACAGTATAATTATACTGCTCAAAAGACCTAATTTTAATTCGTGAACAAAAAACTTAAGATTTTTATTTTATTTCCTACAATAGTTTATTTTTAGAATTATTTCATAAAAAGTGAAATAATATACGTTTTACAGATGCTATACTCAATCGGGTGAACAACGGAGTTGATTACTGGAGTTTCTGGACTCGATAAGTGAATAAACCCTACATTCTCTTAGGGATAAGTCATCCATGTGAGAGGTTTAATGTGGATTAGGGTTATGTTAGCAATTTTGTATAATTGCATTTTGACCCCTAAACTTTCTATTAATTACATTTTGGTCCCTACACTAATTTTCATGATACACTAAGTGAAATGGGCCAAATTCTTGTCATCCAAACCCATTAAGGGCTGCGGCCTAGAGCCCAAATGTCATGACCAAAGATTAATTTTCATGATATTTTAATTACCTAAGTTTCATATGTCATGATTTTATGCCATAAGCTATTTTCATGTACAAAGTCATTTGGACTCAGGCTATCTTGGCCCAAAAATGGCGCAAGGCCCATGCTTTCCATGGCTTACTCATAAATTTATGATGCCACTAGATCCTTCCACCATATTCTTGATCTTACTATCAACTTCTTCATCTTTCCAAAGTTCTAGCTTGTTCTTGTTTTCTCTCACAACAAAGAAGCTTGGTTTGTGAAGGAACTTGAAGATTTCTTGACCATCTTTCATTTCCAAGAGGTGATTCTTCATCCTCATCATCTCTAAGCTAGTGTTTCTTCAAATCATTTCATGATTCAAAGCTTTATTTTTCATGTTCATCTTAGTTGTTCTTAATTGTGATAAATCATAGAAAATCATAGAAAATCCTAAAATTGTGAAACCAATTTCTATGTTCCTATTAACTCTTCTATCATAATCCAAGAGGATATTGAAAACCAAAATTTCCTTCCCCTTTATCTTGTTAGGGCCGAACCTATAGGGATGTTGGGAGGAAAGTTTTTGTTCATGTTTTTCATCAATGATCATGTATATTATCTTGTTAGTATATATGCTTGTTGAATCCTAGTTGTTTTGTCAAACTAAAATCCCTAACCTCATGCACTCACCATTGTCGAAAATAGGCATTTGAGGGATTGGAAGTTTTTGTTCTATTCTTTGTTGTTAATCATGTGTTTTAAAGACTTGAGTGCTTAGGATCATTAATCCAATAACTTAAGCAAATTTATAAATTTTAGCCACTAAACCTAATCCAGGCTGTGACCTATCATAGAGGATTAGGTGATTTATTTACTTGATTTTGATTGGTTGACTTGTGATTTATTGAAGGATAGTGGTTTGTGATTGTGTACGTGACATCCGGACTTCCGACGAAATTCATTTAATTCACATAAAATTCTTCAAGAGGTAAGAGGGGATTACCTGAGGGATATATTCGATGGCTATATGATATCCCGTGTTTGTCTATAATTATTTGTCTGTTAGTATTTATTTAAGTTGTTTAAGTTATGGTATTTGTATCTGTGTTGGTTTAATTGCGTTTAATTGTTTATCTGCAATTATATTATGCCATTGTGCTGCATGATCTGCCTGGGAATATCTCTGATATTATTGTTGGTTGTTGTTTGAAAAGCCTGACAGTGGTCACTGCCCAATTAAATTAATTGGATAAAAGCTTTAAGAAGCTTCATAAAGTATATCCAATGTTTTAACCGTAAAATATTGGTATTTAATATTAATGGAAATTTTTATTTGGGAAAAATAAGGAATTTTGGAAAATATCATTATTTTAATGATTTATTACTGTAGGAGTGAACTATGAGTCACAATGAGAGCAAAACCGCGAAATTATTTTTGTACTGCTAATTTTTACGTAAGAAATTCTGTAATATTATAGAAAGTTATTTTATGAAATTAATTGTTGAAAATAAGTTAATTATGATTTTAGAAAATTATTTAAGTGGAAAAAGCTAAGTTTTGGCTTAAAAGGCTTTAAAAGTGATAATTGACAAAGAAATTTGTAAAAGTGTCGACTTACAAGTATTTTGAAATGGCAATACGTATTTTAAGTAAGTTTAAAACCCAAGTGACTCACCTTTATGAAAACTATGTTTTATTATTTAAAGATTTTATTGAAGAATTTCCCATTTGAAAAGATTTTTCGAAAGAAAAATGAATTCAACTGTGTTGAAAGTGGTGTTGAACTTAGTAACTGAGACGTCGAGGTACTAAGGTTCTTTGTTGTTATGAACTTGGTGTCCTTTGGACTTCGAGGTCCTGTAGATTTGGTGTCTACTATATACGTGGTGTATACCATGTTTAAACATTTAAGATGTTTTCTATTACATGAACCTATGACTGGTGCATCGGTCGAGAGGTGTCGTGATTGAGCACTCGGACTGTGAGGTCCCGTGTTTTAATGAAAGTTTTAAAGATGTTAAAACTATGTGAGTCGTAAGCCATTTTGAGCTTCGAAAAAAGAATGATTGAACACAAAGAAAAGTGTTGTGAGCAAAGTGTTTTGCATGCATTTGGCAGACGTGCCCACGGCTCTATGTGTGATTACCTTGTGGCGTTAGGGATTTCATTATACGATTTTCTTCATTGTGCCCGGGTTGGACAATGAAACACCATTTAAGGTTTTATCACTTATGCCCTTGGTGTGGACAGTGTGCAATGGGTTATGATCTGCGTGCCTTAATGCCATGGGATGGCAATTGAGCATGATCAACTCACCATGTGTTGGGATATCTCAAGAGATTAGGTGCGAATTTAGATGACGAATATGAAGTGTTCATACATAGTTTTTCACATGAAGACGTTCGGGGTGTTAAACCCATTGATAAACTATTTGCTTATGAATGCTTGTGTTGATATATGTGTATGTGTTTTATGTGGTGTCTAGCATGTAGTTGTCGAGTAAAATCCATATATTGGTTTCTCACTCTTGCATGTTTTATTTGTGGTTTCTCTACTTGTTCATCTATCTTTACGTCTGAGATTAGATGGACCCGGATATGCCTCTGGCACAATCGAGGCTTCGGTCGATCATGTTTGATCGCGCTCATTTTGGTGGTGCCTGGGAGATAAACCCAGGGGCACTCGGCGCCACCTATCATGGCCCTAGTAGAGAGGTTGTTGGCACAGTAGAGGCAGGACCGCAACGAAGGACGCATGTTGTGGAGACTATTGAGGTATCTCTATCTCTGGTATGGCTATACTTACAGTACTTGGCTGAGCACGGGTTACTTGATTTTCCACCTCAGCTGATTCTGCTTCAGATAGCAGGATCAGCAGTACCTCCTGTTGACGTAGTTTTGGATGAGGTCGAGGAGGACCCAGGTGAGTACTTTGAGGACGATCTTGAGTTCCACCCTCCTGCTGTTGATGATGACGATTCTTCCGACGAGGGAGTGGGAGCGGAGGTATCTTCATCAGATACATCTGCTGTAGGTGGGGTTGATCATCATGATCTCCCCAATGGTTTTCATTACCTTGACCAGCTATAGGTATAGTTCGGGGGTAGCGAGTCTTGTCAGCTTTTTATCTGGCTATTGAGAGCCATGAGTTTTTGGTATGGTTCTGGACTGCTCGTTACTTATATGTATATGTCTTTATTTTCTTTGCTTAGATTGATGGATAATAGACTATACTTATGAGGGCACTTTTGTGATCTCCTATTAGTAATATGTGTGTATTTAAATGATGATGCGTGTATATATATATATATATATATATATATATATATACGTTTGTTTACATTCACGATGGTTCGATGTTTTTTTAAAAAAAAAATCAGCACTATTTTCGTAATGAGACGTTTACTTTAAAGTATATTTTCCAAAAGTAACCAGCGATTAATAATTTAATTTTCTACTTTTGGTTAACTATGTGATGACCCTAGAAAGGGTGTCGCATGTAACATCTTCAATTTTTACTTTATTATAAATTTATTTTTAACATAATTTGGATGAATTATTAAAATATTTTTATCCCTCATAAAGCCAAAGGAGAATAGAAAGTACAGAATCAAGATATTATGTGAAAGAAATGGACTTAATAATGGAGAGGTAGTTAATTTCACCGTAATTATTTTTAGCTTAAGAAATTTTAACTTTTAGTGTATCAAAGATAAGTTCTTATTTCAAAATTTTCCAAGATGCCTATGGATAAATATAAATTTTTGAATGTCATTACTTGACTTATTGTACAACCTTATGTATGTATTATTATTTAATTTGTGACGGTTTTAAACAACCGTTGGTATCTTATTTAATTTGTGACGATTTATTTTGCGGAGGTTTATAAGCTCCACTATGTGCGATCCCCCATTAGGTAGGTATTTTGTGGGGGTTTTAACCTCCACTATATTGTACGGGTTTTTAATCACTTTTATTGTCTTTTATAATTGAAGAAGTTTTTAACCTCCTTGATTATGATGATACTATTGTTTGCACCGCCTGCTTGCTATTATATTCCACCATTTTTGGCAATTTTTGTTTCAAATGTATTTATTTGCTATCATTTTGCATTCTCCTAAATTGTGGCAATGGAACTATATTTAACAAATTTTTCAAAGTATTCACAAAATTTTCATTAAAAATATAATAATAATGACATAAGTATGATTCAAATGCAGTTCAAATGTCAAGTGTAATTTATAGAGTACAACTTAAATTCATAATAGCCTAAAAGAAGTTCTATACTAAATAAACATAAAAAGAATATTAGACATTGCTAGCTCCAGATGATCCTCTTGCATACAAAAAGGGAACTTGGTTTCTTGTATCATCATTTGGCTGAAACAATAGAAGGAAATCACTTAGTTAAAATATTCAAAATGTACAAATATTTCTATAAAAATGACATATCAATACAAAAATAAACTATACTTTAAATGGTCAGATTTTGTGGAATTCAACAACATACACATCATACAAGTCTTCATACAGCAGCAATTTATTTTTGTACCATAATTCAGACACTTTGCAAGTATACTACTTCTTATCCTTCCCAAAACAAACATAGCTGAAACAGAATTAACTTAATCGTTAACTATATTGTAAATGCTTCTATATAATCCAACTAATAAAGAATATGTTAGAATACAATGGAACTTACTGAGGAAGTAGTTTAATTTACTCCTTGAGCATTGTAGTTACCTTGCCAAAATTAATTCATCTATGTAAATGATGACAATTCTGGAAATGAAATAAAGTATAAATTAGAAAATAGATGATATAAAGTAGAGAAGACTACCAGATTATATTAAATGAAATAATTTAGTAGACTATCAAGATTATATCTACAGAAGACATAAATTAATTGCGAGAGGGCATAAGGTGTCAACTGATAAAACTAGTAAAATCTTATGAGTAGCAGCAGAAGAGATCTAGGACCAAAAGCAATGGTTATCATGGCAGATTAATTATCAACTATAAGACATGAATATTCTTATAAAAAGGAACAAAGGTACTCATGAATATGGTGATAAAGTCATAGGAATTACCTTCAGAACAAAATTGAGGTCAATTATTATATGCTAGATAAGGAGGCCATGAAGGGTGCTTGTTTGGCTTGTAACACTGAATAAGTTTTAAGGCATTCTCATAGATCACATGGTGCATCCTTTCCAAATTTTTGTTTGTTTCCAAGGATAAAACCAACACCATCAGCCCTTTGAACTTCCAAGCCTTTTTTTTAATTTTTCCTGTTGCCCTCTCATGCAGAGAACTATCTTCCCCTGGACCTTGTTAGGTTGAAGGGTATTGTCCAGGAAATACCTGCATGACATAATAGACATTCTCAATTTATTATTAGTAAAATAATCAGAAGTAAAAACCAATTCAATCCCATTTATCATTTATCATCTGAAATATGTACTAGGAATGCCTGATGTTCAACATCCCTAGCCAGCACCAATGGGTAGAAGTTGTTTTCCATTTGTACTGGAGCAATTGATCGACCCTGATTTTACTATGACAAGTTTGGCATTTTACCGAATAGCATATGGGCAAAACCAAGTAGCACCAATTCAATCTCAAACAAAACTAGAGAGGATGCGATCTGTGACCACTGAACATGCACCGAAAGAAAATATCATTGTGCATAAAATTTAAATTTAAATCAAATCGTTAAAAGTATGAAACTTTCAAAGGATTACCATAAATGAAAGTATTAGGGATGATAAAATACCATTATGCAACAACTCCCATTGAATCACCATTCATTGTGTTTACAATAACTCTCTTTGATAAAAATCATTGCCCTATGTACCAGACTCTCAAATAGGTAGTTAGTGGTGATTTTGTTAAATACATAGTAAGAACAAGCATTAGATCAGACATATTCTAAAATAAAACAAGGTATTTAAGAAGGATCTAAAATAACAGGGTTTCTAACACAGATGAAAGTAAAACTCTCAACATCATTCTTACATTCTTCGTGATGGAGAAAACTCTCACCATCATTGATCATCAACTTCACCATCTATTCAATATTATTGGGCAGAGATTGGATCCATTCAAGTAAATGTGTTCCTTCCACTCTACATCAGCGATTGATTATGTGGAATGAGGGCAAGGCAGAAACAGAATTGGAAAACAAGAATCCATTCACAGTCGAGGTAAGGGCAACTAAAGCCTTATTTTATTCACCGCATATGGAACCTATTGTAATAAAGGAAGATTACGAAGGGGAGATGCGGAATGGGTTGAGGAAGAAACTAGGGGGCAAGTTCATGACAATAAAGATATACAACATTTAGTACATAAGAAGTTGCCAGCTTTTGAAGCACAAGATCCAATGATAGCAGAAAACTTGGGTTCGGATGACGGTTTCGAGAATGACTAAGGTCAGTGGTTTGTTAGCCGAATATGATAGAATCAAGTTGGTCGATCTCATTAAACAACATAAAGATTGCTTGGCCTGGGATTACAAAGTGAGATGCCTGGTTTGTCTAGGCAATCGGGTAGAGCATCGGCTCACCGATTAAGGAAGGATTCAAGCCGTATAAACAACCAGCCAGGAGATTCAATATATCCATATTTGCTTCCCAAGATCAAGGCAGAGATGGAGAGATTACTCAAGGCTGGGTTTATCCGAATAGTGAGGTATACCGAGTGGCTCTCTAACATTGTTCCAAAGTGTTCAAAAAAAATGAGAATTTGCACCGATTGTCGAATCTAAACTTGGCAACACCCAAAGATGAATATGTTATGCCTATAGCCGATATGCTTGTCGATGTTGTGACTTGCAATGGGATTCTTACAGTAATGGATGGACATTCAGGCTATAATCAAATTTATATAGTCAAGAGGACGTTCACAAGACTCACTGTGGAACACCTAATTTACTCCGGATGTCCTTTTAATTAATGTTTTTTTTAAATAATAAAAATTTATTAAAAAAATAATAATTAAAAAATAAATAAATAACTTTGCAAGAATTTTTTTTGTTTTGTTTTTAATGAGCCCAATTTCATTTCATTGTTGAAGATATCTTTTTAGCCCATGCTCTAAACCCAAATCAATAAAAGGAGGTATCCATTGTTTTGGCCCATATCAATATAGCCCAACCCACTTACCTAATCTCATGGTCTAGTTTCTTTCATTAAAATCAAAAAATAAAGTAATTAAAAAAAAGTAAGCAGAAGTTCAACGTACAGGGACAAGAGGAGAAAAAGCCAAAGTTTCAAGCTTCATTTCAGAAACAAAGAGAGCAATGGCAGAAGACATAGGCATTTGTAACAAAATGGTTTCAAATTTTTAAGTATCAATAAGGGAAAAATTGGAACAAGTAATGCTGCTACCTCTCAACCAGAGTCAGCCTAAACCAATGGAAAGATACTCAATAGAAGTAAAAGAAATTTGCAGCATACAAGATGAAGCAACAGATGCAGAAATAATGAGAATGGAAGTCTGAAAATGACTCTCCAATGTACAACCTTGGGTTCTGTTTTTGTATTCTTGCAGGCAAAGAGGATTTAAAAAGAGGAGGAGGAGGACGATTTTGGGGGAACCAACAAAACAGAGCATACAAGGCCCATTCTATTTCATCCATTTTTTGGACCTCCCAAAACCACCATACCTGTAACATCCTTCCAACAACAACCCACCACCTTCCTCTCCAACTCAAATTTCTTCCATAACCAAATGGCAGCCATCAACCACATCTCTCAACACCAAACACCTTCAAATCAATAACAACTCACACTACTACAGAAAAGGGCTTTAATAAAGCTTTTTTTTTGCCTTTAGTAGCGCTTCCAAGCGCTATGTATTCATCCGCTACTGAAGGTGGGAGAGATTCAATAGCGCTTAAAAAGCGCTACTGAAAGTAGGAATAGGCAGCGCTTCCTTGAGAAAACGTTGTTTAAAGTTGGTAATAAGACAATCTATTACATGCTTTAGACAGCGCTTTCTCAAGGAAGCGTTGTCCTAAGTTTGCAACAGATAGCGCTTTCTCAAGAAAGTGCTATCTATTTGTCACCTGCATAACCATCCCTCATCAATTCACAGTAACACTGCATTTAGGTATATCACACACATACACATATATAATGTACAAATCTTACATAAAATATTGGTAAGCATATATATATAAACCAAACCAAATATCAAAATCATGCATATAACTAATTAAGTAATATACTTTAACACAATTCACAGTAACGCTTACACATAACCAATTCTACTATTTAAGTCCATAAACCAAAAGGTTGCTAACCTACACTAGATAATAACCATGCATACTAACAATAGATACAAGCTAATCAACACACTAGTAATTATAAAAAATTTGTGCATTCTGCTTCCATCTTCTACTTGATTGCACAAAGTCCTTATTGTCGGCCTGCATAAGATACATATACAGATCACTTGCACATACACACAAGTCTAATAATATAGGAGAGACACTAGCTAGCATAATATCAGAGTATGTCGTACCCTTTAATTGTTGATAAATTTCATAACCACATAATGACACCACTCATCTTTAAGTTGAGTAAGTTTATCGTCGGAGTATGTGATGCATTTACATTCAGAAAAATACTTCAAAATGAAAATTAAATCAAATTAGAATGACTAAATCTGAGTAATTAAATTATATAAGCTAGAACTGAAATTAAATACCGTGGTAGGGATTTGCATTTGGTTCTGAATGATGATATCCTTGATAAATTTCAGAACATAGTAGCCACAGTCGTTGTCATTCGGTTGACGGGGGACACTATAAAACCAATAATAATAAATTAATTCTTTTAATTTTTTAATTTAAATTAAAAATTTGTATATGGATTTTCATTAATACCATTATAGATATCCATTTAGTCATCTTGGATGATTTAGAAATTCGAGGCTTGCCTCCATTTAATCCTCGATGAATTAGCAAAGCCCTGAGTGCAAAATCAAACAATTTCATTGAAGCAAAGGTTTTGAACCATCATATATATGAAGATAACAATAAATACATATATATATATTACTGATTGTATGTATCCCTCATTTTTTGTTATTGTTAAAATGCATATGCAAGGGATAATCATGATAATCATGATCAATTCTTTTCCATTGAGGAGAATCTGTAACGCCCCCCCTTGGGCATTACTTACGTAACACATGCGGAATTTAAATTAAAAGATAATTTGCTGGTGCTTTCGGAAAATAATTTATATAAGTATACAAGTGTCTGAAATTGGGTATAAAAATTTTGTCACGACTCCTAAGCCTTGATTAGCACACAGACTTGCTATCGTAGTATGGCAAGCCTATTTAATTTAAAGAATATTCTTGAATAAAAGCTAGTATTTTACGAAAATTTCGACAGAGTCTCCTCTGTAATTCGGACATCCCAGGTAAAAGAACACCTGCTAAAATAATTATATTTTCATTCCAGAATTCCAGTTACACCAAATACAATCAAGCAATAACATGCTAAGATAGTTATATCAATTAGCTTTACAAGACCAAAAGGAAAAGTTTAAGTTTTCTTTCAAAATAACGCTCTCCGAGCCATAAACATTTCATTTTAAAATAAAGGCTCTCTGAGCCATACTCATACATACTTATCAAAATAATCCAAGTCTCAAAACCCTAAGCTGGTCATTCTAAAAGTATTTCCTGAGAAGAACTCACGTGATCGTTCCACAACCAAATACTTCGTCAAGAAACTAGATCTAAGTCTCTGAGTGACTTAGGAAGACTCCTCTGCACATCTGTACTAAAGTACCCAAGGTACGATAGCAAACCAGAAGAAACCTGATATGTTTGTAAGGGTGAGATACCGACAAATGGATATATCACACAACAACCATATACATGATACATACATCACATAATCATATAAGCAGTTAAATCATGCATATACATAACATAACAGTGTTATATCAAAGGGTCTCAAACCCGCACAGTCAATCTTTTGAAAATATGCATGATACTTCAATCATCAGGCTCTAACTTAATCTCATGAGATCACAACACCATGTTATCACTGGAGAAGATAGAGTTGGTCAAGCTCTGCCCACCGGGCTGTTGCCACCGCATCCTGATGCACCAGGCCTCTTGGTCAGACAACGCCACATGCCCTTAACGAAACAGCTAGCAATGTGACTGACTCTCAGATATCCCATGGGTGTCCTCAATAAGCAAAGGCACGTCTGTCAGGGGAAATGCATATTAATAAAAACTTTCCTTTTAAGGTTTTTCTTTGTGTAAATATTTCACTGTCAAAGCTCAAAGCTAATGACTTAACATTATTTCCCCATCACTTGAAAACTTAGAAACATAGGACACACAGTCCGAATGCTCAATCCCAACACCTAGACCGTGGCCGCAGTCAAGGTTTGTGGTAATGGAAATCAATATACTTTTAGTCATGTTTTACTTATCATGCTAAGGACAATAGCCCACAACAACGGAAATCAGAATGAACTGTCCTCGATTCCGCGAATTGGACTTGAAGTCCATAACATTATGAATAGGACTTTACGGCCCCGAATTAACACTGATCCAAGATCACGTGCACATCACTGAATACTAGAGGCGACGTCTCGCGTACTAGATTCTCTTTCTTAAGTACTTATTTTTCGTTCAGTGAAAAACAAATTCAAAACCGAATCCTCGATAACCTATCCAGGTCATCGGAAAATTTCTAAAATATTTAGGAAAAACCTTTTCTTTGAAAATCTTTTATAAAGCATCTTTGAAATTCTTTTATCTTTGAAATATTTCCCCCCAATAGGATATTGCCAAATACTCTTGAAAGTTTTCACTTGAAAACACATAGTTCGAAAAGGATTTTTATCTTGTATAACAGTAGCACACCAAAACCATTTCAACATTTAAAACAAGTACTTTAAGTTAATGAGACTTTGGAAAAGAACACCAATCCCTTCATCTTCAAAGCTTATTAAGGTTTTTAATCCTTATAACGGTTGAGCACAGACGCACGTCTGGCTTAGCAAACTTTCAATCAACAACAATATATATCATCAGTTCAATGCTAATATCACAGTTGAAAGCAGTTCATCACATATATGCATTTTATCATTTAGAACAAGTACAGTTCAACATCAGATAATAGCACAACAGTTCAAGTACATAAGATAATCAAGTAAGCTCAATCAACATATAACTATCCAGTTAAACAATTACACACATGCATACAGTTATTGAATATCCCTAGGCAAACTCCCCTTACCTTTGAAGACAAGTAAAGGATCCTCGTCTTAATACTCACATTAGCTCCAAGAGTGTAACTATCTACTCCATCAAGCAAGCATAGCCGTGTCAAACGTCTCAGAGAGGGAATCCAACAATGCGCAACAACCAAAAATCAAGAAATCAATTTCACATGATCAAACACACATTCTCACTTTATCTAAACACTTAATCTAATTACCAAACAAGGTTATTTTTAAAGAAAATTATGTTTGAAGCTCACGCTTCCTAATACCCTTTTAGGAAACTTTGTTTTGATTAAAAGATCTTGAAAAAGAACTTTGGAAATCATCCATTAAGAGTCCTAATTACACTGAATCATAATTAATTTCACAAAAACATACCCAAATTCAAATAAAATCAAATTGGGGGTTTAGGGCTCCTTATTAAAATTTAGGGAAAACTCAGAATAATGAAATTGGTTTAGGGAAACACAAACTCACAGTCCCAATCTCATAAAACAACTTTAAATTTCAAGATTAAAATATGAAACCAGAGGGTTAGGGTTAGGGTTAGGGTTAGGGTTTCAAAATCAATTTGAGGATTTACAAAAGAGAAGAGGTTAGAGGTAAAACTCTTACCCAAGGTGAAGAAGAGAGGACATGGTGGCTGAAGGTGGTGGTGATGGCGACGGCGCGACGGAGCAGCCGTGAACGGAGGAGTTTCGGGCCGGGACGCGTGTAGATCGCGACTGTCTTCTCCCTACGCGGCGCGATCGTCGTCCTTTCCATGCCAGGCGGTGGTCGACGACGTCGAATGGCGGAGCAAACGGCCGGAATCCGTGTGGGTTGCGCAGCTGTCTTCTCCCTCGTGCTGGTAAGCAGCGACCGGATCTACTCTTTGAGGTGGTGGTTGTGCGGCTTGCAGGTGGCGACGCGAACCAGTCCGCAAGGAAGAAGGAGATGGAGTTGAGATGGAAGGAAGAAGAAGAAAAGAGAAAAAAAGAAGGAAAGAAGGAAGAAAAGAGGAGAAGCAGAGAAGATAAGGGAGAAAGAGAGAGATTGCGTCGAGAGAAAGATAGAGAAAAGAGAGAAAATGGGTTTTTAAACAAATTACTTAGTTATAGGTACAAAATGAGTGATAAATATTAGGCCTAAAATAAACATGTTTTTACTTTTTAGAATCTAAAAATAAAGATTGATAAGGATATGTTTTCGAATTTCAAATTAGAGTAAAGATTAATAGTTGAATTGGTCAACTAAGAAAATACTCGGTCCAAAATTTAATCTCCGATTAAGGTCAAACCAAAATATTTTTAACTCTAAAATTAAATATAATGAGAATATGAAAATGCTTTTCTCTTATTCACATTACTTAAAATATTTTTCTGTACTGGTATAATAGTGACAATAACGTAAATTATTGTCTAGTAAACGTGCATTCACTGAAATAAGTCAGTGCTAACGCACCCAATAAAATAATTTGAAAAGAGTAATTTAATTACTCAAACTAAACCACATAACATAATAAATTTAAACATCCAAATAAAATAATTAATCATAGGTGTAAAAACTAGGGTGTTACAGAATCTGCCGGGTTTCGTAGCTTGCCATCTTTAATCCTTTCATGCTCATGTCATGTCAAGTGTCTTGCATCTTCTGAGCTATGGTACATGTGCCTAAATCTGGGAATTATGGGGAAATACCATAGAACCATCTCTGGATCCAATTCTTTCTTCTTATACTATGAGGTATTATATTTAGGACATGTCTTTAACGATGCATATTCATTCCGAACTAAAATGCAATCGTTAGGACAAGCGTGTATCCTCTCATATCTCATGCCAATAGAGCGTAACATTTGTTTAGCCTCATATGTCCGACTAGGAATCACATTATCCTCCGGCAACATATTTTCAATAGTGTAAGTAAGTCTGTAAAGCTCTTATCAGTCCATCCATTGCCCGATTTCAAGTTATACAACTTTAGCATCACTAACAATCTTGTGAATTTAGTACAACCCTCATACAACGGTTTCTCAGCATCACTTACCAACTTCTCAAACATTCGAGGACAATCATGAAGATCTTCTTCAACCGTGTTTACCATCTCTTCAAAATGGTCGGTATCATATGTATTTATATCGGTGTCATCTGACGCATATCTCCCACTATTCCCCATATCACTAGATTCACCTCTAGTCTCACCATGCTTTGTCCAATAGGTATAACTTTGATCAATTCCATTGCACACTAAATATCCTTCCAACTCAGCTACACTAACTCATCTTGTATAACAACAACTTAAACACGGACATATGATTCTACTAGGGTTTTTTGCATGCTCAACTGCAAACCTAATAAAATCTTGCACTCCGTCCTTATATTCCTTCAACAAACGATTGGCAGACATCCACTTCCGATCCATATTTTTACTATCGACCATAATTATTTTGAGTTTGAACAGGAAACAAAGGTTAATGCATGTTTATACTGATAAAAATAAACATGTATAATTATACAACTAAAGGTTTAAATAAAACACAGGGGAATAACAAGTGGTAAAACGTACCAGAGTGAAGTCGAGCAGCTTGAACAACAGAGAGAGTTGATTGACAGACGTACCTGACAGAATCCAAAATTGTTAGTTTCTTTCTTTCTTCCTAAATGAAATACCAGTATGAATACACTACTACAGACTAAAATCCATCAGCTAGTTAAGTTGCACAATTAATATCTCATTAGATTGTGCTAATGAATATCGACAAGGGTGATTCAAGTCAAAGAAACTAATTAGCATGTATAAAAGCATACCCAGAATAACTTCGGGAATATAAAAGACAAGAAACATTTGAAATAGTCCTTGAATTTTCAATCTGTCATTGAAGTTGATCCATATCTTAGATGATTTCTGTTAAAGTGTTATAAGTGCCTAACACATGCATTTTCATAAAAACCGATAAACGAATTTTTTGTCATACTAACTCTATCATAGAAAATAAGTTAGCACGTGTTACAATAAACTAATGAAGCATTGAGGGGTGGCAATGGTCAAGAATAACTCTCTCAAGTTAAAGCTAAAGAAGTATATCTCATTGGTTACAAGTAATAATTTTTATTGTACATTAATGATAGCACTTAGAATCACAATTTAAAATTTAAATAGGAAGTGTCACAAGGAAGCATAAAGAACGATGAAGTGAAGAGTAAAATGACACCTTCTAAACAACAATATTGCAATTTCAAGTTTTTCTGCAATCACACCTTCTAAACAATGGCTACAACCCTTTTCAAGCTCAACCCTTATGGTACTAAAACTGAAATCAAGCAAACACAATCACAAACTCAGTTCTGAAGCTTCATGGTTGCTATCTTAAATCTTTCATCAAATCAAAATTAAAAGCTATAAATGACTATGAAACCAATTCAAAAAAACCCCAGAAACCATTATTACTACTTCATAAATGATACGCCTTGACAAGTATTGCAGACAGATAAGACAATGCATCAACATTTAACAAATTAATCAACAAAAAACTAAGCAATGATCTTTTATTCACACATCATCAGAAACAAGAAAAAGTAAGCAATTAGCCATAACAAGTTAACAATAAGTCAGTACAGATGAAGAGATTAGGTTCAAATAACGTAATTGAGAATAGATTTTGTTTATAGATTCATAGATGAAAGAAACCCAGTACAGATGAAGAACACACAAAATTCTCCCAAGATGTAAAGAGAAAAATTCTAGAAAAAGAAAAAACAGAATACACAGTACAGAGAAAATCTTGAAACCCCTTTTTTTGCTATCACACTTATCTTGTTTCTGAACTTTCTACCTATATTTTATTCTATCAAAAGGAGATGCTCTTCTTGTTGATGTTGACCCCTAGTAATATCATCCTAAATCCCCTAATAGAGCCACCCACATACGTATAAGTGGAATCACCACTTAACATTTAAAAGACTTCAGAGACAAAGGAGTTTTCAAAACAGTCTAAATATTGTTTCCAATGAAGACTTTTTAAGCTTATGCCATTTGTCATGCTTAAAAAAAACCAAGGTTTTGAAAATCGGACCGGACCGACCGGTCCGACCGGGAACCGGGACCATGGCCGGTCCGGTCAGTAGGAAAAACCGGTCATGCATTGAACCGGTGCAAAAATCGGAAAACCGTTAAAACCGGTCATAACCGATAGTGAACCGGTCTGAACCGGCCTGAACCTGTTTCCTTAAAAAAAAAATAGTATAAAAGGATTTGGATCATCCTAGCCAAAACCCAATTCTTTTGTTTTCTAACATATGTGGGCTGGTTGTAGATTTTGGGTTGGTTTTCCCTATGAAGATGATTTTAACATATATCTTTATATTTATTTAGTTTAATTTCAAAATAATAAAAATTATGCTTAATAATTTTAGTTGTTATGTTGTTTTTTTGTTTAATATTGTTATAAATATTATATTAAAAATTAAAATAATATTATTTAATTATAACCGGTTCAACCACAGTTCAACCTCGGTTGGACCATTGAACCTCGAACCGCTGCCTTCACCGTTTCGATGGCCGGTCCGGTTTTGTAAACCTTGAAAAAAACTAAAGAAAGCCACATAGCCACTAAATTAAGCTTAAGTGAAATGAATCAGTAGTGGCCACAATTTTTCACATAGTTTGCCTAGTAAGGATGTAGTAATCTTTTAATGATAAAAATCACACAAATGATGGAAATGAAATAGCAGGTGCCAATACCATGGAATATCCCTCATACTTCAGTACATTTTTATGCTTTATCTATTACAATGCTAATGCATACATATAATATTATCATCAAGGTGTTTATCATAAGGGTGGTATTGTAAAATCAATTGACGCAAGGAACTGTGTTTCAAAGAAGTTGAAAATTACCTTATGTCTACGCGTAGAATCCAGAGCAAGATATGCAGCAAGTTTGTCAGCTGCACCAACACCAAGTCAGATGGGGTTAGGGTATAATTTCTGAGGTGAAGTGAGAGGGAGAGTAATGCAGGAGGAGGGTGAGCAAACACACATCAAAAGTGAGAGGGAGAGTTTATACGAAGGAGAGACTGGCAGTTGCATAGAAATTGCATAAACACACATTGTTTTGTTTTACTAACATAACTGCGAGATTAACGTTGGGATAAAAAATAATGGTTAGATAAAGTCCTTTCAAATGAAAACTTTAGAATTCAAAGTTTTAACCTTTGCACATAAACTTACTTGAGGATGCAATTTACTTGAATTACAGTCAACCATTGTTCGATAGCTAATTATCTATCCAATACAATTTTACATATTTACCTTAATACATTTCCTTAAAATTAACAATGTCGTGTACTCTGTAGGATGTTAATCCCTTGGGGGGGGGGGGCGTTAGTATCTATTTATAGCTTTTTTTGAGTCATTGCCTTCTATGATCGGATTCAAACACATTAAGATAAATGTTTGTGAATTGATTTGACAAGAAAAAAAATCACGAATCAAACATCAAACAAACAAGACAAGTGGGTCTGCTCAAGGTGCAAGTCTTTGCATGCAGTTAACCAGAAACCTCCCACATAACAAAGTAAATTATAAGACATCAGGTAGAAATTAAAAAGTCAAGCTCCTCTAAATACATTGACCAGTAAGAAAGGGGGTAGTTGACAATTTAACATCATCGTACCATAGATCAAATATAGATATAAACCATTGACAACAAGACCAAGTAGAAATAAGGCTCTACTCCAAGAGGTGGCAGTGAGACCAAGTATAAGTATATATATGTTAACAATCATAATTCTTAAATCTGAATAGCTCGTTTTCATAATAGACTGATTGTTGTCCATTATCCTTCTGTGCTCAAGGTTACTAGCATGCGTCTTCTTCTCAAATTCAATAGCATTCCTATATTCATCAGTAAATGGAAGTTTAAAACATGTACAATATTTCAAACTCTAATTTTTCCTAGCATCAGGCTAGGTGCAGGAGAAGACAGGGTTCAGGGTGGTTGAACATAAATAAACTGTTGCAGGGGAACTTAATTTGACCAAGGCAGGACCAAGCTTTGAAAGAAATCCTTGGCATCTAAGACCTCATGTATCACTAAACAATCACTCACTTGCCCTAATCTATTTATTTAAGAGAAAAAGTATAAACCCAAGCAAATTAAAAACTACAAATTAGTTTCCTTCCCTTTTTCCAATTTTAGGGCTCATCAGTCTTCCAATCAGCTGATCTAGACCAAATTTCCAAAATCCATGAAGTACCATCACAAATTAGTGCAGAAACACAAATGCAACAACCACCACAAGGAAAACTGGATTGGAGAGTGAAAAAGAAGGAACAACTCACCAAAAGATTCCACAGCCATAGTAGCTCCGACACAAATGAGGACAGTGGTGACAACAGAGTAATGGAAAGCAAATAGTGGCGACACATTTCGAATGGTGGAGTTCAAACACAGTGCGTGCAGTTCGAAAAGGTTAAGACACGAGGGTTTTGAGCTAAGGTGGTTAAGGGTCACAAATGGAGAGGTGGGATGCGAGCTCCGGTGGTTGAGGGTCGGAAAGGAAGAAAAGGGCCGCGAGATCCGGTGTGTCGACGGTGTTGGTTCGACGATCGTGCAACGGCTGCTCTCGATAGTTTTGGCGAACTGAAAGAATTTTTAGGGCAATGGCAGTGGGACTTGCGAAGAGGGAAGCGATGGAGTTTGAGTGTGGCCTTAGAAAACTGAGGGTAGCTTGAATTTTAGTGTGAGGGAAAAAATATACGTGGGAGGAACCAGTGTTATTCGAGGGAAAGCAATAGATAGCGTTTCCTAAAGCAAGCGCTATCTTAGATGACGCTTTCTTTAGGAAGCCCCATTAAAAGTCTTCCGCCTCTCTTATAGTAGCGTTTCTCACTGGAACGCTATTAAAGATCCGCTATTAAAGCCATTTTCTGTAGTAGTGTCACCATCCCAAAAAAAAACTCATCAGAGCCTTGGTCCCTACCTCCTTCGCCGTACTCTTCACGATCGATTGCCGCTCTTCCATCTCGAAGTCATAGATCCGCCGCCCAACAATGGAGTCCGCTCCACCACTGCGTCCAGGTCCCCTCCGTACCAGACCCGCAAGTGTCATCGTGTCGCCGCCCTCTGCTCGCCCCGCCTTGTCGCTGCCTCCCTTCCTCACTGTTACGAAGTGCGGATTTGACCCTTGCCACTCCCACTGCTTCGCCGTACAAAGCCTCTTTGCCAGCACCCATCCACCATCTCACACCGCCGATTCGTGCCTCCTGCCTGATCCGTGCGTTCGCCGTCGATCAAAATCCTCCGCCTTGCCATTTGCCCCTCTGCGTTCACCCCCTGTCTTCCTTCCTTTCTGCAAGTTGGTAACTTGGCAACCAGAAGCTTCTATGTTACACTTTCATTTTCCAATTATTTTTCTTTTTAACATGCGATCTTGATACTTAACATGAGATTGGGCTTCTATTTTTCTTTTGGGCTCATGATGGGTGTTAGTCTTCTTTAAGTTACTAACATGTTTCTTTTCTCTGTTTGCTACTTGGGCCAAAACTAAACTAGAAAAAAACTAAAAAAATCTTCTAAAATATATTTTTTTGGTTCCTTGTTTCAAATAAAAATATCCTAAAAACATTATGAAATTAAATTGGCTTGTTTAAATTCACGTAACAATTTACAACGTTGATGTACGATTTTTCGTCCTCAACTGTTGTAAAAATTGTAAGGGTTTATCGTATAGTTTCAATATCTTTAACCCTGTGCAAAAGTGAGTTCTCTCATTTTAGAAATAAAATTGATTTTTATGTTCTATTTTGACAAAGCTTTTACAAAAAATAAATAAATAAATAAATAAATACTTTTAAGCATCACTAATAAAATTTTAATAAATAGAAACCTTTTTAATTCACGCAACAATCTATGGCATTGATGTATGAATTTTAATCCTCAAGTGTTATATGAATTGTAAGGGTTCATCGTATAGTTTAACTATCTTTAACCCAGTGCGAGAGTGAATTATCTTTTATAAAAATAATATAATATTTTCAATTTACACCTTTAACCAATTTTATCCGATTTAATTTTATAAAAATATCTTTTGAATTCACGCAACAATCTACCACATTGATGTATGAATATTCATCCTCAAGTGTCGTATGAATTGTGAGGGTTTGTCGTATAGCACTGCTACCTTGGACCCTGTGCAAGAGTGAATTTATTTTGAAATAAAATCCTTTTTTAACAAAAAAAAAATCAAATCTTTTTCCAAAAAAATAAAATCAACCAACCAATCAAACTTTTTCTAGAAGAACTACGTGGCTGAGTTTCCCATCGCACCCGGGAATACGTAGGAGTAGAATCAATCCATTGTTTTTCCCAAATAAAATATTGGTGGCGACTCCTCTGTTTTTGCCTTCTTTTTCATGGCATCCGAAAGGGACGGTTGCGACAGCTGGCGACTCCACTGGGGACTTTTGAGAGTCAGACCTATCATAGTTGGTTGTGCAATTTCTTTTAATAGCTTTAAAAGTATTAACTTTACCCCTTTTGTTTATTTTCGTAAATAGTTTTATATGTTCTCATAAATGCCTTTGTATATTCTTGCAACCCCGGGATAGAGAACTCTTTTAAATGTTGGTTGTTCTTTTGCAGGTTTGGGGATAGTTTTTTAGATTTTGTGCAGGTTTGTTTACTCCCAGCACACACATCACCATCACATTTTCACACACTTTTGGGCTTTATGCCCGAGTCTTGGGATGCCATAAGATTAGAAGGGGCTTCAGTGATGTTATTGTGATGTATTTGCATCCCTGACAGTCGTTGATTCTCCCGCTCGGATTGCTACCGAAACATGGACTGCATATTGATGTTCGTATACAAGGTATGTGTTTGATAGCTGGTAGACTCTTGTATGTGTTGTTTGACTCAAGCGCTACGCATTATTTTATTTCACATGAATGTGTGGATCATTTAAACTTAACTATTTCTAAATTACCTTATACCCTTACAATATCTACTCCAACCAGTAATCCTTTGACTATTATGTCTGTTTGTGTACAGTGTCCTATAGTTGTCGAGAATATGACATTTACTATAGATCTTATCTGTTTGCCTATGCAACAGATAGATATTATCCTTGGCATGGATTGGCTTTCGACTAACCAAGTAGTGCTAGATTGTTCTAGCAAGACTTTAACATTTATTGAACCTCTAGTATGGTATCTGCCAATGAAGGAGTTTCTATGAGGAGTAATAACTCTCAGCAGTTTGCCATGCTTTTCGCAGTGGAGGCTAATGAGACTCCTAGCAAAGATTCTATGCTTATTGTGAGTGAGTTTCCTGATGTTTTCCCACCAGGTGTTCCAGGTTTCCATTGGAAAGAGATGTGGAATTCACTATAGATCTCGTACCAGGGACAGGACCTATATCTATAGCACCCAATTGGATGCCGCCGGTTGAGTTCGCGAAGTTGAAGAAACAATTGGATGACATGTTAGGGAAAGAGTTCATTAGACCGAGTGTTTCGTCTTGGGGAGCACCGATGTTGTTTGTTAAGAAGAAAGATAGAAGTGCGAGGTTGTGCCCCGATTACAGACAGTTAAATAAAGTGACAATTAAAAACAAGTATATGTTGCCTAGGATAGATGATCAGATGGATCAGTTGAAAGGAGTAGCAGTGTTTTCCAAGATTGATTTAAGATATGGATACCATCAGATTAGAGTAAGGAAAGAAGATATACTTAAAATAGCTTTTAGGACAATGTATGGGCATTACGAGTATTTAGTTATCCCTTTCGGTGAGACTAACGCTCCAGCAGGGATCATGGATTATATGAACCAAATTTTCAGACCTTTCCTCGATAAGTTTGTTGTTGTGTTCATCGACGATATTCTTATCTATTCTTGTACGCATGAAGATCATGAGGAACATTTGAGGGTAGTACTGTAAGTTTTGAAAGATAGGTAACTTTATGCCAACTTTCCAAGTGTGAGTTTTGGCTTGAATAAGTGCAGTTTATAGGTCGTATGATTAATAAAGAAGGAATAGTAGTAGATCCAGCTAAGGTTGAGGCAGTTCTTAAGTGGGAATTACCTAAGACATTAAGTGAGGTATGGAGTTTTCTAGGATTAGCTGGATACTATCGGGGGTTTATAGAAGGATTCTCGAAGATTGCATTGCCTATGATGCAGTTGACGAGGAAAAAATACAACTTTTGTATGGATAGATAAGTGTGAATAGAGTTTCCAAAACTTGAGGGATAGGTTGACTATATCACCTGTGTTAACTTTACCGGATCCTTGAGGACAATTTGACATATATTGTGATGCTTCATACCAAGGTTTGGGATGTGTATTGATGCAAGAGGGAAGAGTTGTGGCATATGCTTCCCGACAGTTGAGGATTCATGAGAGGAATTATCTGATTCGTGATTTGGAGTTAGCGGCAATAATGTTCGCATTGAAGATATGGCGACACTTTCTGTATGGAGCAAAGTTTAATGTTTTTGAGAGCACAAGAGTCTGAAGTACCTATTCGATAAAAAAGAATTGAATATGAGACAGCGGAGATGGATGGAATTTATCAAAGACTATGATTTTGATTTACTGTACCATCCAGGAAAGGTAAATGTTGTAGATGATGCTTTAAGTAGGAAAGCTTTGCATGTATCTGCAATGATGGTTAAGGAGTTAGAGTTACTTGAACAGTTCAGGGATTTGAACTTAGGAATGGAGTTGGTCAAGGATAAAATTTGCTTAAGTATGATCATCATCAGTAGTGACTTTATGAGAGATCTTAAGGATAAACAAGCGCATGATCTGTACCTTCAGGAGGTAAGCAGAAGTATAGAGGAAGGTAAAGTTTCTGAGTTTAGTAGAGGAACAGATGGTGTGTTAAGGTTTAGAGATAGAATATGTGTACTAGAGGATGCGGCAGAACTTAGGAAGATAATTTTGGAGGAAGCACATAAGAGTAAGTTGAGTTTTCATCCTGGATCCACTAAGATGTATCAGGATTTAAATAAAATGTTTTGGTGGACGAGGATGAAGAAGGAATTAGCACAGTATGTTTTATCTTGTCTGGTGTGTCAGAAGGCTAAGATTGAACATCAGAAGCCAGCAGGATTATTACAATCCTTAGATATCCCATAGTGGAAATAGGATAGTATCGCTATGGATTTTGTGGTTGGATTACCACGAACTCCGAAGAGGCATGATGCGATTTGGGTTATCATTGATAGGTTGACAAAGTGTGCTCACTTCTTACTTGTCGGTGAAAGTTATAGTTTGTAAAAGTTAACCCAGATTTATATCAAAAAAGTTGTTAGGTTGCATGGTGTGTTGTCAAGCATTGTATCAGACCGAGATCCTAGATTCACATCTAGATTTTGGAGACAGTTACCAAATGCTTTGGGGACAAAGTTGAGAATGAGTTCTACTTGTCATCCCCAGATTGACGGACAGTCAGAAAGGACAATTCAATCAATGGAAGATCTATTGAGAGGTTGTGTGTTGGAGCGCACTGGCAGTTGGGATGAGTTATTGCCATTGATTGAATTTACTTATAACAATAGTTTACTTAGAATGGCATCATACGAAGCTTTGTATCGTACGAAGTGTAGAACCCCGTTATGTTGGTATGTGACTGGTGAAAGCTAAGTTTTGGGCCTAGATGCAGCACAACAGACTACGGCACATGTTAGGAAGATAAGGGAAAAGATGAAGGAAGCACATGATAGGCAAAGGAACTATAGTAACAAGAGGAGGAGATCATTAGAATTCCAGGAAGGTGATCACGTATTCTTGAGAGTTACTCCGAAAACTGGAATTGGCAGGGCTATCAAGTCTAGAAAACTTAAACCACGATTCATTGGACCTTTTCAGATTCTTCGATGAATCGGACTAGTAGCTTACCATATTGCCTTACCACCTAATATTTTCAACCTTCATGATGTATTTCTTGTTTCTCAGTTGAGAAAGCATTATCTTGATCCTTCTCATGTTATTGAATATGAGTCTATAAAACTACGAGAGAATCTAGAGTATGAGTCTCTACCTGTAAGAATAGCAGATAGAGAGATTAAGGAGCTTCGTGGTAGACAAATTCCTTTGGTTAAGGTCATATGGGATGAAACTACTGGAGATAATTCTTGGGAACGTGAAGCAGATACGCAAAAACAATATCCACATCTTTTCTAAGGTATGTAAATACCAAGGACGGAATTTTTTTTCTAAGAGGGGTAGTAATGTAACAGCCTATTTTTAATTAAACTAGAACCTATTAAGTGTTTTAATAACCTTATTGATCCTTTGTAAACAATCAATTTTGAGGTTCCTTCTTTGTTTTGGCCCAATAATCGATTATTTGAACCACCATATCGATTACAAGGTTTCTGACTGAGTTCCTGAAGTTCAGAATCATCATAATCGATTATATGTAAACTCATAATCGATTATGAACTGTCTGGAACAGAAAAACCTGAAAACAGAACCTGCATAATCGATTATAAGGAGTTCCATAATCGATTATGAGATGTGTAATCTATTATATAGCCTTATATAATCGATTATATCCAAGAAATTCTATATAAAGCCCTCTTGACAGACCCCAAACGTGAAAAATTGGAGTTCTAAGGCAAAAACCTCATATTTTTTAGAGAAAATCTCAAAGTTCATCACCCTAAACCTCACCACCATTAAAGTTTGCCATATACATCAATCACGCACTTTCATCTTCATCTTCCTACAAATTCATCTTCTCCAAGGAGCAAAGTTCTTCTTCCATCTTCATAAATTGAGTTAACTTGATCATGTTCTTCCTCTTGAGTCCATCTAATTCTTTTCATGTTCATTTTGTTGGAAACCCATTTTATATCACCCATGAACATGAATCATAAGTTCTTATATTAGAAAATTTCATGAAGCTTGATTCTTTATCAAATCTTCATAAGACTCTATCATGTTGTATTGAATAGTATGGATGAAAATAAAAACCCAAACCCCACAAAACCCCTTTGGCCGAATCTAGCCTATTATAGTTAAGGGTGGTTTTGTTGGATTAATTATGGTTGTGTTGTTTGGTTGAAGGTGAAATTGGTAAAGTGTGGTGTGATAACGAGGAGCGTCGAATTCGGGGTTTCAGTGTTAACTCAGGTGGGGGAAAGAATCATTCTACCGTCGGAATCGATAAGTAGTATATTCTATAATAATTGTGTAGGGCGACCTAAACCCTACTAATATTTGAGTAATCGACAAGACCAAATCACATTGGAAACATTTTCTGTACAACCAATGGTGATTCAGGGATTGTAGGTTTATCGACATTAGGTTGATTTTAAGTATTTGGTGATGTCTGACTTTATGTTATTGAAATTATTGTGATACACTGGTTAAATTATTCCATTGCATGTGACGTATTATTTTTGGTGTGTGAATATTTCCTGATATTATGTTATGCATGATCTGCCTGGTATTTAATATGGTGCTTAGTTGATTGTTATGAGAAGATACGTATAGTTCGGGTGTTGTTGGTTTGGGTGTGAGAATATTGGTGACTTAGAGGTGCCTAACCTAAATGATTTATTTTAAAGAGGAGGTGTGACATAGAACATGTGTTGAGGCATTGATGGAAGGTTAAGGCAGTAGGATATTGTTAATGTGGGTCGGTGAGATTCATGTGTTTGAATTGTTGTTCATAACCGTGTATTTGGAATACACGAGGTCAAGAGTTCTCGCTAGACCGTTCCACCTTAGATATAGGTTGTGCAGCTATAGTGTCATTGAATTTCATGAGCACCCTCGAGAGTGGACAGGGTGGGTACCGGGATAATCGTGCAGCTATAGTGTCATTGCTTTCCGTGAGCATTCTCACCATGGAAGAGAATGTGCACCGGGAATTTGGAACCCGTTGCTTGAACAGCTGACTGACATTCCCAACGAGGAATGTGCGAAGGAATTGGTAGTGGCCACGTCAGCATAACGATTTAGGTTGCATGATTTGAGGGTAGAGGATGATATATATTGAATTATGGATGATGGTTGATTTAGAGTGATGTTTGTCTGTGACTTTTGTTATATTATATACTATGACTCTGTTGTGCTTTTTGATGATAGAATTGCTTCTTATCCCCTATATTTCTATATTTTTGTGTCTACTTTATTTATGTTAGAAGACCCGATGGAGGAATATGTTGCTGAGGAGCTGGACGGAACTCTGTATTAAACGGAGGTTGCTGAGGAGTTGGATGGAACTCCTTACGACCAGAGGCGGGAGGTCGAGCTGTGACCCATGGTGATTAGAGTATAGATAGTATTGCCAGTGTGTATAAGAAGTATTTTTATATTTTCCACTAAGAATAATAGTTTGCTTAAATGTATACCTGTAAGGGATCCTACTGAGAGGATCACCTCAACAGTGTTTTGTATTATGGGTATAAGACATATGTGTGTATTTATGTATTATAACGCTGGAGTGTTTTAAATTTACAGAAGTTATATGATTATTAATGGAGTTTTAATTTTTACGTATTTTCAAAGATAAGCACGGGATTAAGTAATTAATTAATAAGGTTTTAATCTAATAACACAACGGGCCACAACGAGGTGTCTTAGGAGGTCCTCCCAAGGTGGCGGCACGCGATGATGGAGAAGGAGGAGAGGCCTTTGAGTTGAAGGGAGGAAGAAGAAGATTGTTCTGTGTGGGGGAAGAAGCAGAACTGTAACGCCCCGATTTTCTGTTTCTTGTTAATTTGTGCTTAAGTGTGTGCTTGCCAGTAATTGATTTTAAAGTTTTAGAGATTATTTTGAAAAACTAAAATCATTTTCATAACTTAGTCTATCTTAGGAAGATCCAGTAAAAAATTCAGATGAAAATTCAAACGAAACTCGGTCTGCGTTTTCTCTATCGGTACAAGTTTACTGATCAGAAAATGAAATTTTTAGTCGTAAATGAAACGATTAGGCTTCTAATTATGATTGCTAATGTTTCCACTATTTTAAAATTTTTCTTTAAAAAATTTTATTTTATTGATTTTTCGGGTGTGATTTTCATTAGAAATACGATCGATTCGGTGTAGATATTTAACTGGAACGAAACAAAAATCAAGGGAAATAACTTGTATAAGATTTTGGAGTGTCGGGTGAGGAAAATCTGATTTTTGTAAGGTGAATAGTAATTTTATGACACAAAATCATAATTATCATAAACTCAAAAATTACTAATTACACTTTTTTCTAATTCTTCTTGTTCATAAGAAAGCTCAAGCTTTTGCTTTCAAGTTCTCAATTTGTGCAGCAACTAGGTATAATATGTAGCTATTATACTTCAAGTTCTTGTTATTATCATCTTATTGTACATGCATGTTGAGTTGGTTCTTGCAAAGCTTGTTCATTTTTCTTAAAGCTCCTTTATTTCAAAGTTCCACTCATCTTCACCACCATTTTCAACCTTTGCATGTTGGAATGAACCCTCCTATGACCATTTAATGAGGTTGGCTGAAACCCTAAGGAGGAGAGGTTGTGATTTTTCAACATATTTTTCACATCATGTTAGTTTTACATGCAAAAGATTTTACCATTTCTTGCTCATCTTTATTCTCATATTAATGGCTTGCATGTGGAGAGAAAATCATCTTCCCTAGGATCATGGTGTGACCAAAAAACACCAAGAGGGAGAAACGATGAATTTTGCTTAAATCTCACATACATGGATTTAGATCTTTGATTCATGAATTTTTTTTTTAACTAAAGCAAATTTTTTTGAGACTATGTATACCTTCTTATGATGGTTCTATGGCCAAAAATCTAAAATTTTGAAGTTAGTGAGGCCTAATTTTTATCACTTGGAAGGTTGCATGGTTAATACACTAAGTTCTTTACATTAGTAACTTGACAATGGTGCTTGAAAAATTTTAGTGTTCCTAGCCTCGATGGCTTGTAATAGCCGAAACTCACTTGATGAGTTGATGAGGCTTGTTCAAATTTTTTTTAAGCTACATGATGCTTAGAACACTATAAAGTTTACATGCATGAAATAAGATTGATGAAAAATAGTATTTTCCCAACATTTTTTTGATGTGACCGAAACCTATGGTTCATGAGGGCAAGATTATAAAATTTTATTTTCAAGTTTTAAACTTTTATTTTACCTCCTTGATGATTAAGGATCATAGATCCAAAAGTTTGTGAAAATTTAAAACTTCTAGCATGATTTTCTAAGCATGGTCGATTGCATGCATCAAAATAGGGTAATTTAAGAAAAAATACTTATATTAAACACTTGTTTTTTTATAGATTTGCAACTGTAACGCGAACCGAGTCGTTCCTCTTTAAAAATCACAACCGAGTTTCATTACCAGTTTACTCTGAGGCAAGGGAGAAAGCCTGAGGGATATTAATTTGTGATAACTATGTGTTACCTATTATTGTTTGATGATGCTTGGTTGATATTTTGCCATGATGTTTGGTTGATGGTTGATGATGGTTTGTATTGATATGCTGAGTTCGATTGGTTTTTCATGTACTATATGTTGGTTTACTTTATAAAATGCTTATGATGCTGTGAATATGTTGAAGTGATAGTTTAATTGCTGAGTTGTTGCATGAGAAGCCTAACCTTGAGTTAGAGCTCAAAATAATAAGTTAAGATAAAAATCTTAACAAGATCATGAAAGAAGCTTACAAATAAATAATGTTTTTTAAAAGAAGTTTTGTCTGAAAAAGAGAAGAAAGTTAAGGTTATTTTTCTAAATTTTGTAACATTAGAAATTTTATAAAAAAGCATATTTTGATTTATTGAATTAAAAGGAATTTTTTTAAAGGGAGATTAAACTGATATTTTAGTGAAAAAGAGTGAATTTTTTTAAAATCAAGGTGATTTCTGAAAAATGTATTTCAAATAATTTTTTTTATTAAAAACTTTGCTCAAAACAATATTCCAATAACTTGGATAAGTTATGGAAATTTGATTTTGTTTTTTTTTTTCATTGAACAAAAAATAACGTTGAAAAGTGGACCTAGTAGCCGAGACGTCGGGCTACTAGTGTAATAAAACACGTTGATCTATGATTCATGTCACGTTGTTGCGGACTGTGTCCTTATACGTTGTTGTGGACAGTGTGTCCTACATACGTTATACAAACGTGATAAACGCAGTAATGGTGTAAAGTTATTTTCTACTACCACAAAGTCTTAGACTAGTGCATCGGTTTAAGACTCTCGTGATTGGACACTCAGACTCAAATGTCCTGTGTTTACAAATTTTAAATACATTGAAAAGTTATGGAGGTCGTGAGCCTTTGAGCTTCGACAAGGAAAGAATTATACACAAAGAAAAACCTCGATAAAAAAATGTTTTTCATGCATTTGGCAGATGTGCCCAAAGTTGTTTTGTGTCAGTACCTTGAAGGGTAGGGTATATCATGCTACGTTGTATCATTATGCCTTGACGGACAATGAAATCCATATGCCTTGATTACTACGCCTTGAGTTGGATAGTAAGCTATGGATATCCACGCACGTTGCACACTGTGCCAGGAGTTTGGGCAGTGTAGTGGACTAACACGTTGTGCCTTTTATGGCAAAGATTGAGGGCCTGATCAGCTCATTTTAAACAAAGTGAAGTTGGGGTCTCCAGAGATTAGGATAGAAGTTGAATTATAGAAGTGTCATGGTTTTCAAAAAGCGATGATTATCTCTTGCTACGTACTGCTTAAAATGATATCTTGTTATTTGTATATGTTTCTCTGTGTGTTTTGGGTGCATATAGTTGTCATAATTATCCATATATTGGTATCTTACCCTTGCATTTTCCTTCATGTATATATATGTACCCTGTTATGTTGAGACTATATGGACCCAGCTCTACCTCCCGTGCACTCTCGGGTGCGGACGATCATGTTTGAGGATGCCGACAACCCTGGGGCTTGGGTGATTCATCTGGGGAATCTCATGGCCGAGTACACTGGCCCGGTTTGCATTATAGAAGGAACACAGGAGGGAGGTCCATAGAGGAGGATTCATACCGTGGAGGCCATCCAGATATCACTTCCTCCAGCTTGGTTGTATGTACAGCACCTAGCAGACTTAGGACAGCAAGTGTTAAATCCACCACCTCTGAATGTGCTGCCAGCTTCACCCATAGAGGAGGATCTGGAGGAATTCATGGATGAAGACCCTCGGTATCATCCTATGAGCAGTGATGATGATGATGATGCACCTGGCAAGGGAACCAGGGTCGAAGTATCGTCTTCTGATACTTCTTCTGGAAATGAGGGAGACTTTCGTGGTCTCACGAATGGGTATCACTAGTTGTCTTGACCCTCTTAGGAAGTCTAGTTTTATTTTAGAGTAGTGATGTTGGATGGATACTTTCAGGAATATGTTTAAAATGTCTCCTTAACCTCTAGTATGACTTTAGTATTTTGTTTAAGTAACTTGGATGTACACTCAAGGAAACCTCTATCAATGCACCTTTCACTAAGAAGGTGTTTGTTATCAATGTGAATATTTATGTATGTTTTTCTATGAATATAAGTTTATCTTTTAATTTCCCCATCTGATGTTGAGAGTCTTAACTTAAAATGAATTACCAATTAAGTATTAACTTCCGAAAGAAATCGACATGCCTTAAAATATCGTTAAAATTAGTAAAAAGGGTCAATTAATGTAATGCCCGGGTGAGGGTGTTACATTAAGGGTGGTATCAGAGCTGGTCGAGTCTTTCGGCAATCTTTGGGAACTAGGCCTATTGTGTTTGTGTTGTGTGATATCTGAATAGGCTTGTTTGAATTACTTCTTAGAAGTAATAAATGTTGTAGAAATAATTTAATATTCCTTATCTAGTTGCCATTTAACTGATTTTATCTTGTTGGTCAGTTATGGAGCTAGAGGCAGGACGAGGACGTGGCAGCAGAGGAGGCCGTAGAGGTGGTTTTGTTGGTGAGCGCAGACCGGTTGGTGGGGGAATGGATTTTGCAGCAGAAGCTATGGCAAACGTTGCAACTGCCATTGCTCAACAGAGCGCTACTATGGCTACACAACACCAACAGGAGCAAGCTCGTGCTGAACAAGCTGCTGAAAGTCGTGCTCTGACCGCATTCCGACGCCATAACCCACCACAGTTTCATGGGGATGTCGATCCCTTGAAAGCCGACTTGTGGATTCAAGAGATAGAGAAGATTTTTGAACTGATCAACAGCCCCGAGGCAGTTAGAGTGCCTTATGCCACTTTCCTGTTGATGGAGGCACCAGGAAACTACTCGAGGCGAACCAACAAGAAATTACTTGGGTGGTTTTCCGTAAACCATTTCTAGACAAATAATTTCCCCATAGTACTCGAGCTAAGGAAGAGTAGGATTTCTTGCATTTACGATAAAGAGAAATGACTGTTGGAGAATATACGGTCAAGTTCGAGTCATTGGACAAATATTTTCGATTTTTCCAAGGCAACCCAGATGAAGACTGGAAGTGCGAAAGGTTTGAAGGAGGATTGCGGTACGAAATCAGAGACTCGGTACTGCCCCTAGAAATCAGGAATTTTCAAGCTCTAGTGGAAAAATGTAGAAAAGTGGAGCAGATGTGGAAAGGAAGGGACAATCGAGGAAATGTTGGGGGACCCTCAAGAACAAGGAATCAAGGCCAGAAAGGAAGACAAGCCCAGAAGAAGCCATACTCTAGACCAACTGGGAACAATTGGAGCCATCCACAGTACCATCCAGTTGCATCAGCCACCGGAAGTATTAACCAGAGGAGTCAAGGCAATAGTCAAGGGAGGAGGTGTTTTAAATGTGGAGATCCAACCCACTTAGCTGATGTATGTCCCGTGAGAGGGATGAAATGATTCAACTGTGATCGGATGGGACACTTAGCAAAGGACTGTAAGGTGAAGAAGCAGGAACCCACACTGATATCATCCTGATCCGGACCGCCTTGAAGTTTCAGACAAAAGAAGGATATTGATGCCACACTCAAGATATAGGTGAGAAGGTGAGTGATAAGTCATGGGTTTGATCGCCACAAGTTGCCTTGATAAGATCAAATTTAGTTCTTTTACACAAGAACCAAAGGGAAGCTCCACAATAGAGAAAACTCTTCAAATTTCATTATCTTCAAAATTGATTTGTGTAGTACAGGAGTTCCCTATTTATAGGCTAACTTGGAAATACAAGAAATAAAACTCCCACTACCATGCATGTACCACAAATTGATAATTGCCTTTACATTACCTAGTAAATGAGAATAAACATGATAATAACTTCCCACTAGCCATTATTATGACTAAGAGCACTAATATGAAGCATTTAGTGAGGCTAGGAGAATACAAAAGGTCATCATAAAATTCATCCTAAAAATATTACAAAAATTAAAAATAAAATGATAGAAATTGGACTTAATTATTATCTAATAAGCCCACTAATAATAGTACACTAATCTGTATCTGAATTTGCTTCTTTCCACATACTCAAGCCATCCATGTTTCTATCACACAGTCAACAGTGCCAGAGTTTCAAAACCCACAGCTAAAGGAAGAGTTTTTACTATGAGTGGTGCAGAAGCCTCGACCTCCAAAGACCTTATGAAAGGTACTCGTGAATTAGTTCGTAACCTTTTAACAGTGCTTTTCGATTCGGGTGCAACTCATTCCTTCATCTCAAATGATTGTGTGAGACTTTTTGCCTTACCTATTACTTCATTACCATATTATTTAATTGTCTCATCACCTACTGTTGAACCTGTTACAGTAAATTCTGTGTCCTTGAATTGTCCGATTGTCATTCAAGATCGACATTTTCTTGTTGATCTGATCTGGCTGCCCTTAATACAACTAGATGTGATTTTGGGCATGGATTGGTTGTCTTCCAATCATGTACTTTTAGACTGTGCTCACAAGAACCTAGTTTTTCCGGATTCCGAAATTTCTGGATTTCTATCTACCTATTTGATGAGGTCTTTCTCGAAGGAAAAAGATCATAAATGCTTACTTTTAACAAGCTTAGATGTCGAGGAAGAAGTTAGTTTGAGTGCTATACCAGTTGTAAGAGACTTTCCGGAGGTCTTTCCTTCTGATGTATCAGGATTACCATCGGTAAGGGAAATTGAATTCTCTATCGATCTAGTTCCAGGAACTGGACCGATATCGATTGCTCCTTATCGGATGTCACCCACTGAGCTCGGTGAATTAAAGGCTCAACTAGAAGATCTGTTGTCAAAGCAGTTCGTACAACCTAGTGTTTCTCCTTGGGGAGCACATGTTCTTTTAGTACGAAAGAAAGATGGAGGCTCAAGACTCAGCATTGATTTTAGGCAGCTCAATAAGGCAACGATCAAGAATAAGTACCCGTTACCACGCATAGATGATCTGATGGACCAATTGCAGGGAGCTGCTGTTTTCTCGAAAATTGACTTGAGGACAGGCTATCACCAGATTAAAGTCAAGACTGAGGACATAAACAAGACGGATTTTCGAACCCGCTATGGGCATTATGAGTACCTTGTGATGCCTTTCGGAGTGACGAATGCACCAGCTATTTTCATGGATTATATGAATCGAATCTTTCGGCCATTTCTGGACAAGTCAGTAGTCGTGTTCATTGATGACATCCTCATTTACTCAAGGAGTTATAAAGATCATGAGATACATCTACGACGGGTTATATAGATTCTATGCGAGAAGGAGTTATATGCAAAACTCTCTAAGTGTGAGTTTTGGCTCGAAGAAGTGAAGTTCTTGGGACATGTAATTTCTAAAGATGGAATTGTTGTAGCCCCAACCAAAGTGGAGGTAGTGCTTTTTTGGGAAAGACCTGAAGTTGGTATAGGCAAACACAAGAAGGGGGGTTGAATTGTGTTTGTTAATTATTTTCGCAAAAACCCTTTTTGAGAAACCTTTTCACAAGCAGGAGATAAAAAGTTTAAGCACACAAGAAATCCTTTTTTAAAGATTAACAAAACCAAAATCAAATCCCACAATTAGTATAAATAAATAAAACTGTAAAAGGTAAGGGATAGAAAATTCACTCGGGTATTTTATCCTGGTTCACTCTCTTCCAGCCAAGAGCTACGTCTAGTCCCTTCTCCTTGAAGGATGTTCTCCACTATTTCCAAATAGTTTCTACAACAAGTATTCTACACCTCTCCAGGCTACAAGTATTTCTTTCTTTCCAAGCCTCTTCAGGCTCTAATTCAATCACAGAGATTTTTCTAAGATCTTTCTAACTCACTATATGTGAGGGTATGAAGGTTTAAGATCTACTGAATATTTTTACAAATATTCAACCTTAAGAATTATAGACTTTTGTTTTGCAAAAGGAATATGAGCTTTGAATATCTTGCAAATGTTCAAATGGCAAAAGTTGTTCTTCAGTGCTTGAGACCAAATATATAGTTCAACTTCTCTTGCAAATTTTCAACGGTTATTTTTAATCATCCTGTTTAGAGATAACATTGCATGCATGATACCCATTGAGACTGATAGCTTGATTTTGGCCGTGTTGAAAAGCATCATTGGTTATCAGAAAAGCACAAAATGGAGGCTCACTGTCCTGAACAATCGTACCTTAAAAACTTTCTTTCCTCCAGCAATAAAGTTGTCATCGTACAGATCGTTTTGCAATTCCAATTGTAATATTTGCTTTTTGTATTTCCTTGATAGTACTATGAATTTTCTCACAAAGGAACAAGGCATTAACCAGATAAAACAATTATAAAGAACATATATTCCATTGAAATAAATATCAATCATTTGAAATAAATTCAATGTGGTCCAGATTGCATTAAATCATATTCAAGGTAGTAAAGATATAGAAGATGTAGAACCGTCTACAGGCACTCAGTTTTAGAACGCATCTACACAAGGTTATGTCCTGGAAAATCTATATAAAGCCCTCTTGTCAGACTCCAAACGTGAAAAATTGGAGTTATAAGGTAAAAACCTCATATATTTGAGAGAAAATCTCAAAGTTCATCACTCTAAACCTCACCACCATTAAAGTTTGGCCATCTTCATCAATCAAACACTTTCATCTTCATCTTCCTACAAATTCATCTTCTCCAAGGAGCAAAGTTCTTCTTCCATCTTCATAAATTGAGGTAACTTGATCATGTTCTTCCTCTTGAGTCCATCTAATTATTTTCATGTTCATTTTGTTGGAAACCCATTTTATATCTCTCATGAACATGAATCATAAGTTCTTATATTAGAAAAGTTCATGAAGTTTGATTCTTTATCTCATCTTCATAAGACTCTATCATACAGTATTGAATAGTATGGATGAAAATAAAAACCAAAACCCCACAAAACCCCTTTGGCCGAATCTAGCCTATTATAGTTAAGGGTGATTTTGTTTGATTAATTATGGTTATGTTGTTTGGTTGAAGGTGAAATTGGTAACGTGTGGTGTGATAACAAAGAGTGTCGAATACAGGATTTCGGTGTTAACTCAGGTGGGGGAAAGAATCATTCTACCGTCGGAATCGATAAGTAGTATATTCTATAATAATTGTGTAGGACGACCTAAACCCTACTAATATTCGAGTAATCAACAAGACCAAATCACATTGGAAACCTTTTCTATAAAACCAATGGTGATTCAGGGATTGTAGGTTTATCGACATTAGGTTGATTTTAAGTATTTGATGATGTCTGACTTTATGATATTGAAATTATTGTGATATGCTGGTTGAAGTATTCCATTGCATGTGCCGTATTATTTTTGGTGTGTGAATATTTCCTGTTATTATGTTATGCATGATCTGCCTGGTATTTAATATAGTGCTTAGTTGATTGTTAAGCGAATATATGTATAGTTCGGGTGTTGTTGGTTTGGGTGTGAGAATAATGGTTGAGACACCCCGATGTCCCACTAAATAAATCCTAATTAACTAAGCCTTAATCCGTTGTATTAACATTAGCGTGATTATACATACGAAAATAAATTAATTTGCGGAAGTGATAAAATTAAATTTGTTTAAAACATGCACATCGGAATAAAACACACATACACTATATATACATAATAAGTACGTCTGTCACCCAAGTACGATAAATCCCAACAGAGGGATCCTAGGTTTACTAAAACATACAAACACTGTCAAACTAAAACTGGACATAATACATAAACTGCTCACAGAAAACAGGAGAAAAGTCCTAGATCTACCCAGACTGCCTTTCAAACTACATCCAAAATACAAAATAAGCTCACAGAGGCACACGACCTAGCAGGTGCATCCGACAGAACCATATCACCGACGATATGGGCACCTAGAGCTACCCTCTCCCTCTCCATAGGTGCGTCGGTAGGCTCTGCCGTGTCGGGTCCTCGGCTCCCAAACCGACTCATCACTGCTCATGACGACGCATCGACGATGATAGTGATACATCGTCTGAACACTCTGCTGCCTCCGACACCTCTGCACCATACCAACATGGCTACTCGCCACTGAGCGGTTCACCATGTTCCATATGTTGTCAGGAAACTCTCTCTGACGAGGTGGATACCACATCTTTGAAAAGGGTAACCTCTGTTAAATACGATACGGGCCGTCCAAGTGAAAGTACGGACCGTCTCCCATCCGTATGTAGAAACTAACCATGCCGATGTACGTCATGAAGAATCGTGAGTGGTTGACATGCCATCCACGATCATCATGGTAGACGATCTCAATGTCGCCTAGTATCGGGATCCGGGGAGGGATCCTCTACAGATAGTGCCTCGGCTGGCAACCCAAATCCGCCACTGTCTCCGTCCTGCTGGCGTTGCTCATCTATTGGTTTTACATACAGAGAAACGTAGAGTAGAAGGGAGATAAGCAACAATACATAGTCATAAAATGGGGATGGGGACACATAGAACAATAATCACATATACATATAACACATACAACAAGTAAAGGGAAACCATCTTCCAAATCAAGCCAACACAGTTCATCCTCAAGTTCACTCTCAGATCAATCCTCTAAGGAGTCTCACTCCTAGGCATGTCGACCAATATCTCTCATCCGGGTATTAACCCCGAGATATTCCCTTATCAAGCCTGTTCGCTTAGGGAACATCAGTTAGTTTGTCTAGGCAACTTTTCTGCTCGCTGTGACCCATAAGAGTGCATCTCTCTATGAGCTCAGCTCCATCAGAGGTATCTGGGTTGCCTCGGATAGTCAACCTTAGACATGGATACTCACTGTAAAGTCGAGATAACTAGGCTTTATCGGGGTACACGACACATTAGGAGCTAACTAAGGGTCACTGTGAGCCTCCCGAGTCCAGTTTTACATCCCCAAGGTCTCTTCACAGACCGGCCCTTCCATAATCCGTACTCGCACTCGAGTACAACTAACCTCGTACGACTCCCAGTCATACGGCTCGCCACCTTGGCAAAATGCAGTGCAACAAACATCACTATAGTTAACACCGGAACCTTATCCATTTATATTCTCACAGCGGATGCCCATACATCCCCGGCCTCAAAGCCGCAGTCTCAAGGCATTACCACGGTGTTAACTCTCAACTTATCCATACAGACGTATATTCATCATACAATCAGCCAGCATCAATTCTCACATATAAAATATTCATGTGAACATATTCAGCATATCAAATATAGTAAAAATCACAAATAATCACGAATCAATCACATAGCATAGCAACACGCATTTCAGACAACCTCAACCAGTATAAAATCAACAACTTAGAGTCGATAAACCTGCAACCACTAAACCCATCAAGACATTAAAATATTATTTTATTAGGGTTTAGCCATTGTTGAATATTCGACATCCTAGTAGGGTCTGGGGCACCCTACACACATGCATATATAATTATTATTCTACGCTTGCCTCCCCGACGATGTCGGTTACTTTCTCCCCACCTAAAGTGTCATAGGCTGGCTTTAATGCAATGATACGAGCCCACTCCTATACTCCTCAAATCTGCCACGCTTGGTTCACCACCCTCCGGGGCTCCAAAAATTCACCTAAACACATCATTGTGAAGCAGACATTACGTGTAATCCAAATCTTAAGACGGAATTGAAAACCGATAAACGGATTTAAAGATAACCTCAATACCATCGCCGACAGCATTTCGGCATAAAAAGGACATAGGCTTACCTTAGCCTAACCAAGAAAAGAAAGATAGGGTAATGAAGTAGACGTTTTCAGGATCATAACGGTATAGTCGGTTTCTCGCTAGGATGTACGGATTGCTCCGAATCGGCTCCGAAAATTCTCTCACCCTCACGGACTCCCTCTCTTTCTCACGCTATCTCACTCACTCTTTGCCTTATTTTTCCATCACGTTAATTGGGTAAGTAAGAATAAAATTCACTTCATTTTTGGATTATAATATTATGACTCACCTAAGGCTATCCTTATTAGGCCTCAATGCTGGCGTGAAATGAAGAAAGGAGGTGTGGCATTTATGTGTCATGGAATTGCATGAAGAAAGGAAAATGATCAAGGAAAGGCAAGTAGCTTGTGTGGTTTCATAATGATCATGAGATAAACTTGTCACTTGAAAGTAGGTGGCGTGGCTTAGGGAGGTTCATTGAAATTATTTATACTTGCATGAATTGAGGGAGAACAAGCAGGTGTGTGGTGTATGATTGATCAAAGGAATTGCATGACCACAAAAGGCAAGCAGGAGGTGGCATGAATCAAATCTAAACTAGCAGGCAGATGGCGTGATGATGATCAAGTAGTAGTCTCTTTCTTTTATTGAATGAAAGAAAGAATGGCTAGCACAAGTAGGAGGTGGCGCCTCCTTGGCTTGCCTCAAAATTTGAGGATAGATGTGCCCTTCATATATAAACTACTGTGTCCACCAATAATTATAAGGATAAATTTATTTTAATTAATCTAATTAAGTTAAAACTTGCAACTAGAGCATAGTCAGGATTAGTGCTAATTTATCATGATAAATTAAATACAATTAAGATCTATATCTATGACTAATTGTCTTTTAATGTTGTTGATGGTAAACCACCTTAATTAAGAAATTAAATTGAGGTGCTTGCCTAATGAAAATTTTGGGTTGCTTAAATTTTACTCTAAACTTATATATGTGTTCTGATTCTAAAAAAAAATTGATTTATCTAACCCTCATTACCATTTAATTAAGACATCAAATTTTCACCAGTTAAAATCGGGATGTTACATTACTACCCCCTTAAAAGAAATTTCGTCCTCGGAATTCAAATTAAGTTACCTCGCAGGAACAGATGTGGATATCTCTATTGCATATCGGCTTCTCTTTCCCAGGTAGCGTCACCAGTTATTGCATTCCATATGACCTTGACTAAAGGAATCTATTTCCCGCGGAGTTCTTTTATCCTTCGGTCTTTGATCCGTATAGGCAAAGCCTCATACTCTAGGTTTTCTCTTAACTGTATTGATTCGGGCTCTATGATGTGTGATAGATCGGGATAGTATTTTCTGAGTTGGGATACATGGAAAACATCATGAAGGTTCGAAATATTGGGCGGTAAGGCTATCTGGTAGGCAACTGGACCAATTTGGTGAAGAATTTGAAATGGTCTGATGAAACGAGGTGTAAGCTTTCTGGATTGTACTGCCCTGCCAATTCCCTCGGGGTGACTCGCATGAAAACATGATCGCCTTCCTGGAATTCCAAAGGCCTTCTCCTCTTGTCACTGTAGCCTTTCTTCCTATCTACCACTTCTTTCATTTTCTCCCAAATTTTCTGAACTTGTTCCGTTGTTTTTTAACCACCTCTTGTCCAATCAATTGACTTTCTCCTATCTCGTACCAACAGAGAGGGGTGTTCTACACTTTCTTCCATATAGTGCTTCATATGGTGCCATGCCAATACTTGTGTGAAAACTATTATTATATATAAATTCAATCAATGGAAGAAATTCGTCCCAACTTCCAGTGTGTTCTAACACACATGCTCTTAGTAAATCTTCCAACGACTGGATTGTTCTTTCCGACTGACCATCCGTCTGAGGATGATAAGCTGAACTCATCCTTAACTTAGTTCCCAGAGCACTGTGTAAACTCTGCAAGAATCTTGATGTAAATCTCGGATCCCTGTCCGAAATTATACTTGATGGCACTCCATGCAGTCTGACAACTTCCTTGATATACAATTGGGATAACTTTTCCATTGAGAACCTTTGATTGATAGGAAGGAAATGATCACATTTCGTTAATCTATCAATTACAACCCAAATTGCATCATACTTCTTCTGTGTCCTTGGTAAACCAGACACAAAGTCCATCGCAACATTGTCCCATTTCCATTTTAGGATATCTAGAGATTGCAATAGTCTCGCTGGTTTTTGGTGTTCAATCTTTGTTTTTTGACACCAAGCAGGATTGGACATACTCTGTAACTTCCTTTTTCATTCCAGACCACCAAAACATTTCCCTCAAGTCTTGATACATCTTTCTGGCACCTGGATGAAAACTCAACTTGCTTTTGTGCGCCTCTCCAAGAATCAAATTCCTAACTTCTTTATCTTCAAGTACACATATCCTTTCTCTAAACCTTATGATTCCATCAATACCTCTTTTAAATTCTATGGTCTTACCTTCTTCTATCATCTAGTTAACCTTCTGGAGGTACTGGTCTTCGACTTGCTTTTTCCAAATTAAGTCTAGGAATCCACTAGTAATAGTGACCATTCCTAAACTCATCTTGTTCCGGGATAGTTCAATTATTTTAAGATTCAAATCTCTAAATTTTTCGATCAGTTCCAATTCCTTAACCATCTTAGCAGACACTTGCAAAGATTTTCGACTTATTGCATTTACTATGACGTTTGCCTTTCCTGGATGATGCTGAAGATCGAACTCATAATCCTTTATGAATTCCATCCATCTCCGTTGTCTCATTTTCAGCTCTTTCTAATCGAATAAATATCTTAAACTATTGTGATCACAACGGTATAGTAGGTTTCTCGCTTGGATGAACGGATTGCTCGGAATCGACTCCGAAAATTCTCTCACCCTCACAAACTCTCTCCCTTTCTCACGCTATCTCCCTCACTCTTTGCCTTATTTTTCTTTCACGTTAATTGGGTAAGTAAGAAACAAATTCCCTTCATTTTTGGATTATAATATTATGACTCACATAAGGCTATCCTTATTAGGCCTCAATGCTGGCGTGAAATGAAGAAAGGAGGTGTGGCCTTTAAGTGTCATGGAATTGCATGAAGAAAGGAAAATGATCAAGTGAAGGCAAGCAGCTTGTGTGGTTTCATAATGATCATGAGATAAACTTGTCACTTGCAAGTAGGTGGCGTGGCTTAGGGAGGTTCATGGAAATTATTTATACTTCCGTGAATTGAGGGAGAACAAGAAGGTGCATGGTGTATGATTGATCAAAGGAATTGCATGACCACAAAAGGCAAGTAGGAGGTGGCGTGAATCAAATCTAAACTAGCAGGCAGATGGCGTGATGATGATCAAGTAGTAGTCTCTTTCACTTATTGAATGAAAGAAAGAATGGCTAGCACAAGTAGGAGGTGGCGCCTCCTTGGCTTGCCTCAAATTTTGAGGATAGATGTTCCCTTCATAAATAAACTACTATGTCCACCAATAATTATAAGGTTAAAATTTATTTTAATTAATCTAATTAAGTTAAAACTTGCAACTAGAGCATAGTAAGGATTAATGCTAAGTTATCATGATAAATTAAATACAATTAAGATCTATATCTATGACTAATTATCTTTTAATGTTGTTGATGATAAACCACCTTAATTAAGAAATTAAATTGAGGTGCTTGCCTAATGAAAATTTTGAGTTGCTTAAATTTTACTCTAAACTTATATATATGTTTTGATTCTAAAATTTTTTTTGATTTATCTAACCCTCATTACCAGTTAATTAAGACATCAAATTTTCACCAGTTAAAATCGGGATTACTACCCCCCTTAAAAGAAATTTCGCCCTCGGAATTTAAATTAAGTTACCTTGCAGCGACAGGTGTGGATATCTCTGTTGCATATCGGCTTCTCTTTCCCAGGTAGCGTCACCAGTTATTGCATTCCATATGACCTTGACTAAAGGAATCTGTTTCCCATGGAGTTCTTTTATCCTTCGGTCTTTGATCCGTACAGGCAAAGCCTCATACTCTAGGTTTTCTCTTAACTGTATTGATTCGGGCTCTATGATGTGTGATAGATCGGGATAGTATTTTCTGAGTTGGGATACATGGAAAACATCATGAAGGTTCGAAATATTGGGCGGTAAGGCTATCTGATAGGCAACTGAACCAATTCGGCAAAGAATTTGAAATGGTCCGATGAAACGAGGTGTAAGCTTTCTGGATTTTACTGCCCTGCCAATTCCAGTCCTCGGGGTGACTCGCATGAAAACATGATCGCCTTCCTGGGATTTCAAAGGCCTTCTCCTCTTGTCACTATAGCTTTTCTGCCCTATCTACCACTTCTTTCATTTTCTCCCAAATCTTCTGAACTTGTTCCGTTGTTTTTTTACCACCTCTGGTCCAATCAATTGACTTTCTCATATCTCGTACCAATAGAGGGGTGTTCTACACTTTCTTCCATATAGTGATTCATATGATGCCATGCCAATACTTGTGTGGAAACTATTATTATATATAAATTCAATCAATGGAAGAAATTCGTCCCAACTTCCCGTGTGTTCTAACACACATGCTCTTAGTAAATCTTCCAACGACTGGATTGTTCTTTCCGACTGGCCATCCGTCTGAGGATGATAAGCCGAACTCATCCTTAACTTAGTTCCCAGAGCACTGTGTAAACTCTTCCAGAATCTTGATGTAAATCTCGGATCCCTATCCGAAATTATACTTGCTGGCACTCCATGCAGTCTGACAACTTCCTTGATATACAATTGGGTTAACTTTTCCATTGAGAACCTTTGATTGATAGGAAGGAAATGAGCACATTTCGTTAACCTATCAATTATAACCCAAATTGCATCATACTTCTTCTGTGTCCTTGGTAAACCAGACACAAAGTCCATCGCAACACTGTCCCATTTCCATTTTGGGATATCTAGAGATTGCAATAGTCCCGCTGGTTTTTGGTGTTCAATATTTGCTTTTTGACACACCAAGCAGGATTGGACATACTCTGCAACTTCCTTTTTCATTCCAGACCACCAAAACATTTCCCTCAAGTGTCGATACATCTTTGTGGCACCTGGATGAAAACTCAACTTGCTTTTGTGCGCCTCTCCAAGAATAAAGTTCCTAACTTCTTTTTCTTCAGGTACACATATCCTTTCTCTAAACCTTATGATTCCATCAATACCGCTTTTAAATTCTACAGTCTTACCTTCTTCTATCATCTAGTTAACCTTCTGGAGGTACTGGTCTTCGACTTGCTTTTTCCAAATTAAGTCTAGGAATCCACTAGTAATAGTGACCATTCCTAAACTCATCTTGTCCCGAGATAGTTCAGTTATTCTAAGATTCATATCTCTAAATTTTTCGATCAGTTCCAATTCCTTAACCATCTTAGTAGACACTTGCAAAGATTTCCGACTTATTGCGTCTGCTACGACGTTTGCCTTTCCTCGATGATACTGAAGATCGAACTCATAATCCTTTATGAATTCCATCTATCTCCATTGTCTCATTTTCATCTCTTTCTAATCGAATAAATATCTTAAACTCTTGTGATCACAACGGTCGAGTCGGTTTCTCGCTAGGATGAACGGATTTCTCGGAATCGGCTCCGAAAATTCTCTCACCCTCACGAACTCTCTCTCTTTCTCATGCTATATCACTCACTCTTTGCCTTATTTTTCTTTCACGTTAATTGGGTAAGCAAGAAACAAATTCTCTTCATTTTTGGATTATAATATTATGACTCACATAAGGCTATCCTTATTAGGCCTCAATGCTGGCGTGAAATGAAGAAAGGAGGTGTGGCCTTTATGTGTCATGGAATTGAATGAAGAAAGGAAAATGATCAAGGGAAGGCAAGCAGCTTGTGTGGTTTCATAATGATCATGAGATAAACTTGTCACTTGCAAGTAGGAGGCGTGGCTCAGGGAGGATCATGGAAATTAATTATACTTGCGTGAATTGAGGGAGAATAAGCAGGTGCGTGGTGTATGATTGATCAAAGGAATTGCATGACCACAAAAGGCAAGCAGGAGGTGGCGTGAATCAAATCTAAACTAGCAGGCAGATGGCGTGATGATGATCAAGTAGTAGTCTCTTTCTTTTATTGAATGAAAGAAAGAATGGCCAGCACAAGCAGGAGGTGGCGCCTCCTTGGCTTCCCTCAAAATTTGAGGATAGATGTGCCCTTAATATATAAACTACTGTGTCCACCAATAATTATAAGGTTAAAATTTATTTTAATTAATCTAATTAAGTTAAAACTTGCAACTAGAGCATAGTCAGGATTAGTGCTAATTTATCACGATAAGTTAAATACAATTAAGATCTATATCTATGACTAATTATCTTTTAATGTTATTGCTGATAAACCACCTTAATTAAGAAATTAAATTGAGGTGCTTGCCTAATGAAAATTTTGAGTTGCTTAAATTTTACTCTAAACTTATATATATGTTCTGATTCTAAATTTTTTTTTTTTTTGATTTATCTAACCCTCATTACCATTTAATTAAGACATCAAATTTTCACCTGTTAAAATCGGGATGTTACAATGGTGACTTAGAGGTGCCTAACCTAAATGATTTATTTTAAATAGGAAGTGTGACATAGAACATGTGTTGAGGCTTTGAAGGAAGGTTAAGGCACTAGGATATTGTTAATGTGGGTCGGTGAGATTCATGTGTTTGCATTGTTGTTCACAACCGTGTATTTGGAATACAAGAGGTCAGGAGTTCTCGCTAGACCGTTCCACCTTAGATATAGGTTGTGCAGCTAGAGTGTCATTGAATTTCATGAGCACCCTCGTGAGTGGACAGGGTCTGCACCGGGATAATAGTGCAGCTATAGTGTCATTGCTTTCCGTGAGCATTCTCACCATGGGGTGTCTCAGGAAGTCCTCCCAAGGTGGCGGCACGCGATGATGGAGAAGGAGGTGAGGACTTTGAGTTGAAGGGAGGAAGAAGAAGATGGTTCTGTGTGGGGGAAGAAGCACAATTGTAACGCCCCGATTTTCTGTTTCTTGCTAATCTGTGCTTAAGTGTGTGCTTGCCAGTAATTGATTTTAAAGTTTTAGAGATTATTTTGAAAAACTAAAAGCATTTTCATAACTTAGTCTATCTTAGGAAGCTCCAATAAAAATTTCAGCTGAAAATACAGATGAAACACGATCTGCGTTTTCTCTATCGATACAAGTTTACTGATCAGAAAATGAATTTTTTACTCGTAAAGGAAACAATTAGGCTTATAATTACGATTGCTAAAGTTTCCACTATTTTAAAATTTTTCGTTAAAAATTTTTATTTTATTGATTTTTTGGGTGCGATTTTCATTAGAAATACGATCGATTCGGTGTAGATATTTAACCAGAACGAAACCAAAATCAATGGAAACAACTTGTATCAAATTTTGGAGTGTCGGGTGAGGAAAATCTGATTTTTGTAAGGTGAATAGTAATTTTATGACACAAAATCATAATTATCATAATAAATTATTATATTTCAAAATGTATATTACAAATATTTTTAAATTTTATTTTATTTTTCTCTCTTTTCTACTTAAACCAATTCCCCCCCCCCCCCCCCCCCCCTTCTCTATATAAACCCCTCTTCCTCACACTTCTTCATTTTCTCTCATAAACTCAAAAACTACTAATAACACTTGCTTCCAATTCTTCTTGTTCATAAGAAAGCTCAAGCTTTTGCTTTCAAGTTCTCAAATTCTGCAGCAACTAGGTATAAGATGTAGCTATTATACTTTAAGTTCTTGTTATTTTCATCTTATTGTACATGCATGTTGAGTTGGTTCTTGCAAAGCTTGTTCATTTTTCTTAAAGCTCCTTTATTTCAAAGTTCCACTCATCTTCACCACCATTTTCAACCTTTGCATGTTGGAATGAACCCTCCTATGACCATTTAATGGGGTTGACTGAAACCCTAAGGACGAGAGGTTGTGATTTTCCAACATATTTTTCACATCATGTTAGTCTTATTATGATTTATGCTTATAGTTTTAACTTGTAATAAAAAAGAAATCATCTTCCTTTACATGCAAAAGATTTTACCACTTCTTGCTCATCTTTATTCTCATTTTAATGGCTTGCATGTGGAGAGAAAATCATCTTCCCTAGGATCATGGTGTGACCGAAAAACACCAAGAGGGAGAAAGGATGAGTTTTGCTTAAATCTCACATACATGGCTTTAGATCTTTGATTCATGAATTTTTTTTAACTAAAGCAAATTTTTTTGAGACTATGTATACCTTCTTATGATGGTTCTATGGCCAAAAATCTAAAACTTTTAAGTTAGTGAGGCCTAATTTTTATCACTTGGAAGGTTGCATGGTTAATACACTAAGTTCTTTACATTAGTAACTTGAAATTGGTGCTTGAAAAGTTTTATTGTTCCTAGCCTCGATGGCTTGTGATAGCCGAAAATCACTTGATGAGTTGATGAGGCTTGTTCAATTTTTTTTAAGCTAAATGATGCTTAGAACACTATAAAGTTTACATGCATGAAATAAGATTGATGAAAAATAGTATTTTTCCACCATTTTTTTGATGTGGCCGAAACCTATGGTTCATGAGGCCAAGATTATAAAATTTTATTTTCAAGTTTTAAACTTTTATTTTACCTCCTTCATGATTAAGGATCATAGATCCAAAAGTTTGTGAAAATTTAAAACTTCTAGCATGATTTTCTAAGCATGGCCGAATGCATGCATCAAATTAGGGTAATTTTATAAAAAAAATTACTTGTATTAATCACTTGTTTTATTATAGATTTGCAATCGTAACGCGAACCGAGTCGTTCCTCTTTAAAAACCAAAACCGAGTTTCATTACCATTTTACTCTGAGGTAAGGGAAAAGTCTGACGGATATTAATTTTGTGATAACTATGTGTTACCTATTATTGTTTGATGATGGTTGGTTGATATTTTGCCATGATGTTTGGTTGATGGTTGATGTTGGTTTGTATTGATATGCTGAGTTTGATTGGTTTTTCATGTACTATATGTTGGTTTACTTTATAAAATGCTTATGATGCTGTGAATAAGTTGAAGTGATAGTTTAATTGTTGAGTTGTTGGATGAGAAGCCTAACCTTGAGATAGAGCTCAAAATAATAAGTTAAGATAAAATTCTTAACAAGATCGTGAAAGAAGCTTACAAATAAATAATGTTTTTAAAAAGAAGTTTTGTTTGAAAAAGGGAAGAAAATTACGGTTATATTTCTAAATTTTGTAACATTAGAAATTTTATTAAAAAGCATATTTTGATTTATTGAATTAAAAGGAATTTTTTAAAGGGAGATTAAATTGATTTTTTAAGTGAAAAAGAGTGAATTTTTTAAAAATCAAGGTGATTTATGAAAAAAAAATCAAATAATTTTTTTTATTAAAAACTTTGCTCAAAACAATATTCCAATAACTTGGATAAGTTATGGAAATTTGATTTTGTTTTTTTTTTCACTGAACGAAAAATAACGTTGAAAAGTGGACCTAGTAGCCAAGACGTCGGGCTACTAGTGTAATTAAACACGTTGATCCATGATCCGTGTCACGTTGTTGCGGACTCTGTGTCCTTATATGTTGTTGTGGACTGCGTGTCCTACATACGTTATACAAACGTGATAAACGCAGTAAAGGTGTAAAGTTGTTTTCTACTACCGCAAAGTCTTAGGTTGGTGCATCGGTTTAAGACTCTCGTGATTGGACACTCGGACTCAAATGTCCTGTGTTTACAAATTCTAAATACATTGAAAAGTTATGAAGGTCGTGAGCCTTTGAGCTTCGACAAGGAAAGAATTATTCACAAAGAAAAACTTGATAAAAAAAATGTTTTTCATGCAATTGGCAGACGTGCCCAAAGTTGTTTTTGTGTGAGTGCCTTGAAGGGCAGGGTATATCATGCTACGTTGTATCATTGTGCCTTGACGGACAATGAAATCCATATGCCTTGATTACTATGCCTTGAGTTGGATAGTATGCTATGGATATCCAAGCACGTTGCACATTATGCCAAGAGTTTGGGCAGTTTAGTGGACTAACACGTTGTGCATTTTATGGCTAAGATTTTGGGCCTGATCAGCTCATTTTAAACAAAGTGAAGTTGGGGTCTCCGGAGATTAGGATAGAAGTTGAATTATAGAAGTGTCATGGTTTTCAAAAAGCGATGATTATCTCTTGCTACGTACTGCTTAAAATTATATCTTGTTATTTATATATGTTTCTCTGTGTGTTTTGGGTGCATATAGTTGTCATAATTATCCATATATTGGTATCTTACCATTGCATTTTCCTTCATGTATATATATGTACCCTGTTATTCTGACTAGAAGAACTGGTGCTCCCCACGGGGATACACTCGGTCTTATAAGTTGCTTTGACAGAAGATCCTCCAGTTGATCTTTCAACTCAGTTAACGCTGTAGGCAACATTCGATATGGAGCGATAGAAATTGGAGCGGTTCCCTGAACAAGGTAGATGGAGAATTTGATATCTCTTATTGGTGGCAAACCTGGAACGTCATCAGGAAACACATCCAGAAAGTCTTTTACTACAGGCACGACTGTAACACCCTTCTCGGGTGTTACATCGTAAGTGACATTTTAAGGCCGAAAAGTAGGTTAATTAAAATTTTCTACAAAAGAATGGGGTATTTTTTTTCTTTTTCGTAAGTCATAAATATAACTACTTTGTTTTAAATGAATGGACAATCAAATATTCCATTATCACAATTTGGGTCATGTGTTCGAAAATCATTTACATAATACCCAACCCTACTCATAAAGAGAAATCATAGAATGTACAGATTCAACATGAAGATGTGGAGACGCAGCTCCTAGAATATAAGATGCTTGGAGTCGTAGCTCCATAGACAGTTATATTAACTCCCAAACATACCCAGTTGGTCAAACTAAAATAGAAAATACAATCCTTTCTCATACATCGTGAGAAAGACAAACCCAACTATCGAGGTCTAGTGAAAACTCTATTTGAGTCCACTACCGTCGTCGTCACAAAAGACACTACTAGGGCTACTACAATAGTCACTCTCGAACTAAGCCATTTCCACTCCCAAGAGAAAAACTTGATCTACGAACTATCGATACTCTGGAAGACGTCCACTAGAAATTCCAACATAACGTCCATATGCTCGAACCTCAATCTCTACAATGCGTTGGTCAAGCGACATCTTGACGTCTCAATCTTCTCAAAAGAATACAAAAGACACATAGTCAACCGACATAGGCAATATAAAAATAAGGAGGTGAGATTTCCATTCATCTTACAAATAAGGCAGACATGCAGTGGTATGACTCCTCAGGTACGTACAATTAACAATTATCAATCATATCTACACTCATAACAAAACAATAATGTTTCACAGAAACATGACCACAACATCGCATTTTCCTAGATAGAAGACATCTAAGACTTGAGGAATGACCTCTGAATTCCTATACCATGGTTTTACCAACAGTCGGAGAGAGTGGTTCGGGGGGTTGTTCCGAAGGTACCAGCCTTGGGTAATAAACAATGCGTCAATAGTAAAGGGCGTGCATGTCATGCCCCAAAAAAATTACGGTAAGTGGACATTGTAATTAATGAACTAATTAATTAAGTATAAAGAGGTTGAAAGGGTTTTATCATCCCAATGTGAAGATCGTATGATGATGGAACATTTTGCTCGTCCGAATTTAGTTAAACCTGGTTCAAAGATAATAGGGTGCATGTGTACAAAGTGTGAAGGTGCATGTGTGCCAAGTGTAAGAGTGCATCTGTGTAGTGTGAAAGTGCATGTGTGCCAGGTGTAAGAGTACATGTGTGTAAAGTGTGAAGGTGCACGTGTTCCAAGTATAAGGGTGTCACCAACACCAAGTGCATGTGTGCCAAGTGTAAGGGTGCAAGTGATACAAGTGTCATAAAGAGATAAGTGTTTATAATTGAGTGTTTATTTTTATAGTTTGTGAAGAATTATTTTAACAAACCAAATTTCATGGTCATAATTTATTTTATTAAAAGTGCATTTTGTAACACCCCGATTTTTTCTGCTTGTCTATAAATTGTGATTATATGAATATTTAAGATTTTATTTTCATAATTGGTGATGAATTATTTTGATAGACCAAATTAAGTCAATTTTTATTTATTTTATATTAGAAATGTACAGTTGAATTTTCGGTAGAAAATTTCAGACGTTTACAGTTTGAGTTTTCGCTGTCAGTTAAGCTCTACTAACCCGAAAATAATTTTAAAATTTTGAAAATTCAAAATTTTATTTTTGTAACCCAGTTATATTTATTTTATTATTTTAAAAATTATTTATTTTTATATGAATTTTTCGGGTAAACTTTTGCAAATAAAAATACGATCGGTTTTTACCATTAGTAACAATTGGTACCGGAACGAGCCAAATTTATTTAATTCAGATTTTTTTTCCAGATTTGGCAAAGATTTTATTTGATGTGAATAGTGACCCTTGTCACTATTTATCACTATTCATGACATATTGTAATTATTGATTTCAATTTACTAGAAAATGCATCATTTTGATTTTCAAAATAAAATTGAATAAAAAATTGTTAAAATTTTAAAAATATCCCAATTTTTTCTAGATAGGCAGCCCCTCTCTATAAATACCCCTCACCACCTCTTCTACTCATTTACTTCATCCTTTATTTTGCTCCCAAACTCTTGCAAAATTTTCAAGTTTACTACTCATCATCTTCAACCTATAGCCACTTGAGTTTGGAAGCTAAAAACCACCTCCATCTTCATCTCTTACTCGCATCTTCATCTCTTACTCATCATCATCATCATTTAGATGGTATAAATTCTAAACCATTACTCTTTTCTCACAAGTTTCTAATATCAACATGCATGTTAATTATTTTAATTAGTTGCCAGTTGAGTTTCTCTTAATACATGTTCTTCAAATTAAATTTTCTTTCATTCATCTTCATCCTTGCTATCAACTTCTATACTTGCATGTTACAAATAAAATTTCTAAACCTAATTTAGAGGGTGTGGCCGAAACCCTATAAAGAGAAAAAGTGGTGTTTTGTTGTATTTTCAACTTGCATATCACACTCTATGATTTCATGTTTATGTTTTGGACAAGAAGTGAATTTCCGAACTCATCACCATCTTTACTTTTATTTCCATGGATATCATGTGGTAAAGAAATCTTCCAAGTCAAATTTTTGATGATGACCGAAAATCATATGTAAAGGAAAGTTGGTGTTTATCCAAAATTTCTCATATTTGATTTAAAGATTTTTTTCAACTCTTTGTTTGAACCATTATTTGATAATAATGGTTACTAATTTTAGTTGATATATGTTTGAATGTATGATTTTAAGGGTCTAGGACCCTTATATGTTGGTTTTGTGGCTTGTAAATGATGCTAGAGTGAAGATAATAACTTGGTGTGGATGAACATATGTAAAATATAAATCTGACAACATGACATATACTTATTCGTAAGACCATAACTTTTTATACAAAATGTGTTTCTGAAATCTAAATACATAGTTGGAAATAAGACTTCTGGGGCTTTAATTTGATATATAATATGTAGATATTTGGATAAGAATCTCTGGGTTGAAACACCTCTCAAAGTAGAATCAAATTCTGACTGCGAAAATAGGAACATAGTTGGTTGCATGATGATTTTAAATATGATTTTGAAAGTTAAAAACTTTTGTAAAATTTTCTAGGTTATTACTAAAGTATGACTAAAGTTTTGTTTAAGTTTTGATATATTTTACATGTATATATATATATAGAGAGAGAGAGAGAGAGACAATTTCAAAAAAACAAAATTTTACATGTTGGTGAACTTGGAAGTTTGGAAAATTCTGTACAAACAGAGGCAGTGTGGGATTTTTAATAAATTAATGCCTTCGACTTTTTACATGGGACCAACTACAATATGTTTGTATGTGAGTTGGGTACCTTCAATTAAATTTTCAACGATTTTTAAGATCATTTGAATGATCATTCACAATTTAAACCCACTGCTGTTCTGAAAATGATTTTATAAAAGAATTCACTCAAATTTTTGAATGGAAAATATGATCTTGAAAATAATGTCTTTTAAAATGATCAATTAAAGATTTTTGATATAAAATGGACTATAAACAAGTGTTAATATAAAGGTATAAGAATATCGGATTAAAGTATATATATGTGTCTGTGTGTGTGTGTGTGTGTGTGTGTGTGTGTTATGTATACATATGTAAGTCTTGTATCAAATGTAAATCCAAGAATTAGGAGATTTGCAAATCTCTAGCATCATTTTTCTAGCCATGGCCAAAAATCTAAACATAGGAAGATAAGGTTGCTTTGTTGTTTTAATTTAAGTCGTTCACTTGATTATTAGGCTTGCGGCACGCTGCGGACAAAAGAAGTTCGCTCTGGGGAGAAAGCCTGAGGGATATTAAAATTATGGTAACTATGTACTTGTATGTTTGGATTGTTTGATTTTATTAATGTTGTTGTTTAATATGTGAAAGGTTGATTTGATATATATATATATATATATATATATATATATATATATATATATATATATATATATATATATGTTTATGTGCTAGTTTATGAAGTTGTTGTTAATATGGATGTTTTAGAATTAGATGAATTCATTATGTCATGTTGAATTTAAATATGTGCTTAAAACGAATTATGTTAATTATGTTGTAAGTGCTTGAAGTTGTATTGATTGTTACATAGTAGCCTAACCATTGGTTAGAGCCCAACTCCTAAGGAAAGATAAAAGCCTTAAGAAAACTTTACACAAGTTGAAAATAAATGTTTTAAGTTGAAACATACTTTTAGAGAAGACAAATATTTCTCTAGGTGAAAAATTCAAGAGATGGAAGATAAAGATTTTATTCACAGAAGGTGAAAAGAGATCATTTTAGAAGATTTGAAGGATATTTTCTATAAAAATCTTAAATTTTTGGAGACCATTTATGATAAAGAAATTTTTTTAAAAACAAATTAAATTCTTGGTTCTTTGCCAAAAAGATTTTAGTTCTCATATATTACACTAAGTTTCTTCAAAAAAAAAATCTCTATTCTTAAAAGAGGACTTTCTTTTTAAAAATGGACTGTTAGAGTTTTATTATAAGGTTTTTTTAAAAAAATTAATTTCAAAGGAAAAATGTTTTTCAAAAGAAGGTTTTATTGGAATAAAGTATCCGATAACTTGGATGAGTTACGGAAGTTTTGTTTTTGGGTTTTGTATTTTCACCGAGCGAAAAAGAAGAAAAGTTGAATAGTTTTACCTGGTAACCGAGACGCCGGGATACTAATATTTTAAAAGCACGTTGATCCATGATCCGTGTTACGTTGTTATGGACTATATTCCAATGTACGTTGCTATGGATTGTTGCTCCATATACGTTGAGTTGAAACTTGGTGAAAATAATAAAAAGGTGAAAATTGTTTTCTATGACCATAAAGTCTAAGGACTGATGCATAAGTCTGAGACTATTGTGATTAGACACTCGGACGTGAAAGTCCTGTGTTGATGATAAAAGTTGCAAGATATTAAAAGCGTTGAAAAGTCATGAGCTTTGAGCCTCGACAAAAGGAAAATATCAAGCACAAAGAAAAGGTGAAAATAAAATGATTTTCTCATGCATTTATTTTGGCAGACATGCCCACGTTGTTTTTGTAAGAATATCTGTAAAGATCGGGTATTTCATGCTATGTTGTTTCGTGTAAATATCTGGAAAGGCCAGGTATTTCATGCTACGGTGTTTCATTGTGCCTTGATGGACAATGAAGTCCATTAGTAGGGACTACTATGCCTTGTGTTGGACAGTATTGTTGACGAATCTAGGCAAGTATACCTAGTCGTACAAGTAATACGGTGGTGAGACCGTTTATCGTTCCCACGAGGACTGTGCCAAGTACTAGCACGTACCGAATCAATTACTATCTAAGCGGATATTTGGATTGAAGGGAGTTCTATACTAATTATCAAGCCCAAAACGAACAAAATAAAAGGAAAAGTTCTTTGAGAATTTCTGTCGAACACTTGGAAGGCAGTTAAAAGGATCCTTCAAATATATATAAAAGACATTGGGATTAGGTTCACTAAACTTCATCCCCATGCAATGAAATGACTAATAAACAATTTCTACTTCAAATATGACAATCAATCCACTAGATTACTCAAGCCGTGATTCCTCAGATGACAAGAGCCTAAATCCACTAATAGACCCTAATTCCTTAGGTGGCCTAGATTAATGAATTTGCATGATGATTATGGATTACACGATTGCTAATAAACCTAAATCCATTCCTAGATACAAGGTTTACTAGGTGGTTGATTTTAGTTCTAGTTCTAATACGAATTTTCCAATTGCATACCAAAACAATAATCAAGTCAAGGGGGATCACGCCACAACGAGAATTAAGCATGGAAATCAATCACTCATAAGGAAGCAAAAACTGTATTACAAGATCAAGTCAAATACATAGAGAATTCAGAAATAGCTACATCTAATCCCAACAATGGGAGTTTAGCCATTCATGATCATAGCCAAAATCAAAGAAACAGAGATGAAGAGGAGAAGAGACTCCATGGAATCCTTGTGCAGCTGCCCCTGGTTCAGAGAGAGTGTTTGAGGGTTTCAAAACTGTTTTCTTCTGTTCTGTCCGTGCCTCTTTATAGATCAGGATTCGCGTCACGGCCGTGATGGCCATCACGGCCAGGCCGTGACGCTTTCTGCCTTGGGCGCGCTTTCAAAATATGTTTGTCACGGCCGTGACACTGATCACGACTAGGCCGTGATAGCTTCTACCTCCACCAATTGGTCTGTCACAGCCGTGATGGGCATCACGGCTAGGCCGTGACAGATTCTGCCTAGGAGGGTTCTGACTCAATTAACTTGTCACGGCCGTGATGGGCATCACGCCTAGGCCGTGTCAGCTTCTGACTTTTGCCTTCTTTCTTCTCAATTATTGCTCGATCAAGGCCGTGATGGTCATCACGGCTAGGCCGTGATGGGCTCTGCTTTGGTCATTTTCTTCACTTTTCAAGCTATGTCTTCATTCAAGCTCCATCATGGCTAATCTTGAGCATTTTTCCTTAAATTCCTGAAAAACAACACCAAGAAACCGCATCACCCGTTCCAAGGTAAAAACTAATAAAAATAAATTTAAATATGCCTAAACTATATGAAAATGCATGCAGAAATGTACAAGAATTATGATGTGAAATCACACTATCAAATCACCCCAAGCTTATTCATTTGCTTGTCCTCAAGCAATCACTAAGGACAGAAGATATAAATAATCAGAACATGGATAGTGAACTAAGAACCCGAGTAAATAATCCAAGTAACAGGTATTTCAAATAATTCAGCAAGAGACAATCAGTTTCAAGTCCAATTAGAGGCTCAGGTTTCTTAGACTCATATTGTCACTGATTTGGGCACTCTTTCTCACCTGAAACTCACCCCAAGCTTGTTCATTTGCTTGGTACTCTTTCTCACCTCACTCAAGTGTTTAGGGATCTATGACAATTAGCTCCATTTTCCTCAAGGAATGAATTCTACCATAGGCTTGACTATCAACCAATTCTCTACTTTATTAATGAAAACGATTAAGAATCAAGAGGTCTTTCGCTTTGGTTGTAACGGGGTCATGGGATTAATCGTTAGGTGGGGAAATCAAGAAAAGGACATTTCAAAAGGTTACACAAAACATCAAGCATTGCAAAACATGACACCTTCTAAAATACCTTTTTGGGTTTCGATTCACTTTCCACCTTTCTTTATTTCTTTTTCTTTTTATTTCTCACTTTTCTTTTTGTCATCCCCTTCTCTATATATATTTCTTTTTCGTTTTCTAATTTTTCTCTTTTTCTTTTCATTTGGAGAAGGGGAGATTTTCAGCTCAAGAGAAATGTTTTTCTAATTTTCTCATCCCATACTTTTTCAACTACCTTTTTACCCTTTGTGCAATACTTTAGAAGGTCTCTCATCAAGCATCATTCATCAAAAATTTTCAAGGGACCAAGAAAAGTATTTTATTCTTTTAGGCTCAAAATTGGGCAACTAAGGGGTAGCATTTAGTCAATCAAAGCTCAGAAGGCCGGAAAAATACCTAATGCCTCAATCATTTTCAAAAGTCTTCTAAAAAATTTTAAAGCTTCAAAACGGTTTTAAGTCAAGTTCTAGAGAAATACAATCCAAGAGGAATAACACTCTATCACAAATAATGGGGTAGATTTAGTGAGTACCCCTTTTTGGCTCAAAATCTCACATTTAGCAGTTCAGAAATTAGTGAGAAACATGAATCTATGGAACCACATGCTAATTATCAACTATCAAAGATTATCTCAAGTATTTTCATTTGTAGCCTTATCACAAGAAAAAAAAAATTGGGTTCAAAAATTCACTATCTCAATTTATTTGGCACTAAGTTCTCACAATTGGATGCATAATCTAAGCAAGGGGGCAATGGAATCGTGTGATCATGCAAAACTATGACTATATGAATGCAACATGAAAAATGCAAAAATGCCCCTACCCCAAGCTTAAGAATTTACATTGTCCCCAATGTAACTAATCAAGTTAGAGAGAGGAGAAAAATGGAACGACTTACCAAGGCGGTAGCGGGTGCTGGCTCACATGCCAAGTCAGAAGGAATTGCATGAAAATTGGGTCATGGCCGTGATGCTTATCACGGGCAGGCCGTGATGCATTCTGGTCCATAGGGGTAGCCTCTCACGGCCGTGACCTCCATCACGGCTAGGCCATGATGCTCTCTGATCTTCAGGGTTCTCTCATCACGCCCGTGATGGGGATCGCAGCTGGGCCGTGATCCTTTCTGATCTTCATGATTAGCTTATCACGGCCGTGACCAGTGTCACGGCCTGGGCGTGATGGCTGCTGACTGTGCTTGTCCTTGCCCTTTTTGCATCTCCTTCCTTATTACCCTGAAAACACTTAACAAACCTATTAATCTATGATCTTTTTCCTCTTGATCTTATCAAATTATTCAAGAGTTAAAAATAAAAAACAAAAGGAAAATGAAAAGAAAACTTGGGTTGCCACCCAATAAGAGCTTCTTTAATGTCACTAGCTTGACGGGTAGGTGGCCTCAAGGATCATGAAGGCGCACAGCTGTGATCAATCTCTCGATGTCACCACCCAAGTAGACCTTGAGCCTTTGGCCATTGACTTTGAAAGTCCTTTTTGAAGTAGGATCCTCCACTTCTACAGCTCCATGAGGTGAGACTTCTTTGACAATGAACGGTCCCGACCACTTAGACTTCAACTTGCCCGGAAACAATCTCAGCCGGGAATTGAATAATAGAACTTGTTGTCCCGGCTAAAATTTTTTCATCACGATCTTCCTGTCATGGTAGGTCTTGACTCGCTGCTTGTAAATAGTTGCATTCTCATATGCATTAAGGCACATCTCCTCTAATTCATGCAGCTGATTGACTCTTTTCTCACCCGCCAGAATGGCATCAAAATTTAAGAACTTCAATGCCCAAAATGCTCGATGCTCCAACTCTACGGGTAGATGACATGCCTTCCCATAGACCATCTGAAACGGAGATAAACCCACAGAAGTTTTCAATGCAGTGCGGTAAGCCCACAAGGCATCTCAAGCTTCCTTGCCCAATCTCTTCTTGAGGTGGCCACAGTTTTTTCCAGAATCCGCTTAATCTCCCGGTTAGAGACCTCCGCTTGCCCATTTGTTTGCGGATGATAGGGAGATGCCACCTTATGCCTCACATCATACTTGGTCAACACATTTCTCAGTTGTGAGTTGCAAAAGTGAGATCCCCCATCACTTATAAGGACCCTTGGGACACCGAACCGGGCAAAAATGTTCTTCTTGATAAACTTAATCACTATCTGTGCATCATTCTTCTGTGTTGCAATGGCCTCCACCCATTTGGAAACATAGTCCACCGTCACCAAGATATATTGATTGGAGAATGAAGGTGGAAGTGGACCCATAAAGTCTATGCCCTAGCAATCAAATACCTCAATATCCAATCTATTTTGCAATGGCATCTCATCCCTTTTTGAAATGTTCCCAGTCCTTTGGCACTTGTCACAACTCTTCACATGATTGTAAGAGTCCTTGAAGATTGAGGGCCAAAAGAGCCCAGATTGGAGGACCTTTGCAGTTGTCCTATCCCCATTGTAATGTCCACCATATGGAGAGTTATGGCAATGCCACAAAATTTTCCTTGCTTCCTCTTGACTAACACACCTCCTCCATAAGCCACCCGGTCCAACCTTGAACTGAAATGGGTCATCCCACATGAAATGGTTGGCATCCCGGAAGAATTTCTTCTTTTGTTGCCAAGTGAGGTGCTCTGGAACAATATCGGCTGCCTTGAAATTTGCCATGTCGGCAAACCATTGTCTTTCATACACCAGAAATAAGGCCTCATCCGGGAACTCATCCCGAATGTCCTTTTCTTTGGCAGCAACTTCTTCATTCACTAGCCGAGATAAGTGGTCAGCCACCAAATTTTCGCTGCCCTTTTTGTCCTTAATGACTAAGTCAAATTCCTGCAACAATATATTCCACCTTATGAGTCTTGGTTTTGAATCCAACTTAGTCAACAAATATTTAATTGCTGCATGATCAGTAAAAACAGTGACTTGTGAACCAATCAAGTATGAACAAAATTTATCCAATGCAAACACTATGGCCAGCAACTCTTTTTCAGTTGTTGCATAATTTACTTGGTTCTCATTGAGAACCTTGCTAGCATAGTGAATGACATGGAAAAAATTTTCCCTCCGCTGTCCCAAAACTGCCCCAACTGCGTAGTTGCTGGCATCACACATTAATTCAAATGGTGACTCCCAGTTGGGTGCAACAAGAATGGGAGCGGTGATCAACTTGTCTTTCAAAATCTGAAAAGAGGTAAGACAAGCAGTATCAAACACAAATGGAGTGTCCTTGTTCAAAAGGACACACAACGGCTTGGCTATTCTTGAGAAGTCCTTGATGAACCGCCGGTAAAAGCCTGCATGCCCAAGAAAACTCCTCACGCCCTTGACATTCACTGGTGGAGGTAGTTTCTCAATCACATCAATCTTGGATTTATCCACTTCGATCCCCTTAGCTGAAATTTTGTGCCCAAGTACAATGCCTTCCTGCACCATAAAATGACACTTCTCCCAATTTAAGACTAAATTGGTGTCCATGCACCTCTTTAACACAGCAGCAAGGTTAGACAAACAAGTATCATAAGAGGAACCGAAAACAGAAAAATCATCCATGAAAACTTCAATGTATTTTTCTACCATATCAGAGAAAATGGAAAGCATGCACCTTTGAAATGTCGCAGGTGCATTACAAAGACCGAAAGGCATCTTCCGATAGGCAAAAACTCCAAAAGGGCATGTGAAGGTAGTTTTCTCTTGGTCTTCCGGGTTAACCGCAATTTGGTTATAACCCGAATAACCATCCAATAAACAATAATAAGCTTGCCCGGCCAACCTCTCCAACATCTGGTCCATGAATGGAAGTGGGAATTGATCCTTCCTAGTAGCTTGATTTAGCTTCCGGTAATCTATACACATTCGCCAACCGGTGACCGTTCTAGTTGGGATCAACTCATTCTTCTCGTTTTGCACGACAGTCATGCCACCTTTCTTTGGAACCACTTGTACCGGACTCACCCAAGCACTATCGGAAATCGGATAGATCATTCCAGCTTCAAGGATTTTCAGCACCTCCTTCCTTACCACTTTTTTCATTGTAGGATTGAGCCTCCTTTGCGGTTGGACCACCGGTTTAAATTCAGCCTCCATCATGATCTTGTGCATACAAAACGTGGGGCTAATACCTTTCAAATATGAGATGGACCTTCCAATTGTTGTTTTATGCTCTCTAAGCACCCTTACAAGTTTCTCCTCTTCCAACTTGGACAATACATTGCTCACTATGACAGGGTCTTCATCATTCTCACCAAGAAACACATACTTCAAGTGGGGAGGTAGAGGTTTAAGCTCTAACTCGAGCTTCTCTTGGACATCATCCTTTTTGAGCTCTTCTTCTTTAGTGTTCACAGCAAGTTGCTTGGGTTGAGCTTCCAAATCACCCAAACACTCTTCTATTTACTTCTCCTCTTCCTCATCAAGATTTTCAATAGAGTTCATAATTACCTTCTCAAGAGTAGAAGAATGGTGCTGTTGTGCAAGGACTTCATCATCCACTACATCTACAATATCCATGCGGAAGCAATTCTCTTCATCAGTTGGGCGATGCATAGATTCAAACACATTGAAAGTAACCTCTTCATCTTGCACTCTGAGTCGGAGTTGGCCCTTTTATACATCTACCAAAGCACGACCAGTTGCTAGAAAAGGTCTCCCCAATATAAGTGGAACTTCTGCATCCTCCTCCATGTCTAATATCACAAAATCCGCTGGGAAGATAAACTTATCCACTTTAACCAAGACATCTTCCAAAATACCATAAGGACGCTTGATTGATCTATCGGCTAGTTGCAATGCCATCCTTGTTGGTTTCACCTCACCACCTCCAAGCTTGTTCAAAAATGAAAGCGGCATCAAATTGATACTCGCTCCCAAGTCACACAAGGCATTCCCAATAGCAACACTCCCAATAGTGCAAGGGATTGTAAAACTACCAGGATCTTTAAGTTTTGGAGCTAGCTTCCTTTGAAGTATCGCACTACACTCTTCTGTCAAGGCAACAGTCTCACCTTCTTTGAACTTTCTTTTCTTCGTGAGCAACTCCTTCATGAACTTTGCATAAGTGGGCATCTGCTCTAGTGCTTCAGCAAAGGGTATGTTAATCTGTAACCTCTTGAAGATGTCAAGAAATTTGGCAAACTGTTCTTCCTTCTCCTTTTTCTTGCTCAAATGAGGATACGGCAACTTCATATAAGAGGGGATCTCTTGAGGCTTATCTCCATATTTCAAAATCTAACTTTTACTCCCCTCAAAATTGAATTCTCATCCACTAGCTTCTCCCTCTTGTCTTTTTCACTGTCTTTTTCTTCCTCCTCTACTACAACCTCTTTGCCTTTTTCCTCTTTTTTCTCAGCACTCAACTCTGTTTTTTCATCAACTCTCTGATTTTTCACCAAAGTCTCACCACTCTCTTCCTCAAGGTTTTTACCACTCCTCAAAACAATAGCCTTACAATGCTCTTTCGGATTAGTTTGAGTATTACCTGAAAAACTGCTGCTAGATTGCTCCGCTAGGTGCTTTGCAATTTGTCCAACTTGAACCTCCAAGTTCTTTATGGAAGCATCGGTGTTTTTCTGGTTTGACATGGACATTTGCATGAATTGATTGAGGGTGTTCTCCAAGATTGAAGTCCGGTCTTGAGGCGGTTGTGTGGGAAGAGGCTTGCTTGCTTGTCCGGCATCTTGTTTCCAACCAAAATTTGCTTGATTCCTCCACCCTTGGTTGTAGTTGTTAGGGTATTGGTTGTTGCCTTGCCGCCCATAGTTCCCCATATAATTGGCTTCCTCATGGGAACTAGGTGGTGCCTCACATCTTCCATTATCATGATCTCCTCCACAAAAATCACATCTCATTACATGTTGAAGTGGCATGGTTGTCCCTTGAACAGTTTGGAGTTGTTGTGGGAGTTGATCTAGTTGCTTGGTGATGGACTCCAGTTGCTGTGTCATGAGCTTATTTTGAGCCAGAAGTGCAGTTTGTGAATCTAACTCCAACACTCCCCTTCTTAATGTGGGACCTCGATCATGATGCATCAAATAGTCATTAGATGCCATAGCTTCTATCAAAATCAGTGCTTCCTCCGGTGTCTTTGTGTTCATGGAACCTCCAGCTGAGGCATCCAACATATACCTGGTTGACGGCCTCAATCCATTGCAAAATGTTTGCATTTGAGTAAGATCATCAAACCCATGATTTGGACATCTTTGGAGTAAGCCTTTGAACCTTTCCCATGTGTCATTAAGATTCTCACCTTCTTGTTGAGCAAAGCTTATGATATCACCCCTTGTTTTCACAAATCTTGAGGTGGGGAAGAATCTTGCCAGAAATTTTGCCTCCAAGTCATCCCATGTAGTGATGCTCCCCCTTGGGTGAGATTGGAGCCAAGACTTGGCTCTATCTCTTAGAGAGAAAGGAAACAACCTTAGGCGAATTGCATCATCGGAAGCACCATTTATCTTCACCGTATCACACAACTCCAGGAAGTTGGAGACATGACTATTAGGATCTTCTTTCTCCAACCCGGCAAATTGATTTTGTGAAACCATATTGATGAAAGCTGGCTTGATTTCAAAATTTGCGCAGTTCACTGGAGGCCTCACAATGCTAGTGACATGCTGATTGACATTTGTATTGGCATAGTCACCAAGTGTCCTCCGTGGTGGAGCATTTTCACCATTGCCTGCCATCTCAAGTTGTGCTAATAACTTCTGTTGTCTCACTTGCCTCCGATTCTCCCTATCTGTTCTTTCTATTTCCGGATCGTAGAGAAGTTGGTCGGTTGGGACAGTACCTCGCATGCACAAATAAGACTAGACAAAAAGAGTGTTAGCAGTAAATGACAGCACACAAACAACAAATAAAACAGAAAAACCTATGACAGCAAAACAGAAAAAATCTATGACAGCAAACAGAAACAAATAACAGATTTTTTTTTTTTTGCTTAAATTAGTAATCGAAATGGGTATGCTAATATTGAAACACAATCCTCGGCAACGGCGCCAAAAACTTGTTGGACGAATCTAGGAAAGTATACCTAGTCGTACAAGTAATACGGTGGTGAGACCGTTTATCGTTCCCACAAGGACTATGGTAAGTACTAGCACGTACCGAATCAATTACTATCTAAGCGGATATTTGGATTGAAGGGAGTTCTATACTAATTATCAAGCCCAAAACGAACAAAATAAAAGGAAAATTTCTTTGAGAATTTCTGTCGAACACTTGGAAGGCAGTTAAAAGGATCCTTCAAATATATATAAAAGACATTGGGATTAGGTTCACTAAACTTCATCCCCATGCAATGAAATGACTAATAAACAGTTTCTACTTCAAATATGACAATCAATCCACTAGATTACTCAAGCCGTGATTCCTCAGATGACAAGAGCCTAAATCCACTAATAGACCCTAATTCCTTAGGTGGCCTAGATTAATGAATTTGCATGATGATTAGGGATTACACGTTTGCTAATAAACCTAAATCCATTCCTAGATACAAGGTTTACTAGGTGGTTGATTTCAGTTCTAGTTCTAATACGAATTTTCCAATTGCATACCAAAACAATAATCAAGTCATGGGGGATCACGCCACAACGAGCATTAAGCATGGAAATCAATCACTCATAAGGAAGCAAAAACTGTATTACAAGATCAATTCAAATACATAGAGAATTCATAAATAGCTACATCTAATCCCAACAATGGGAGTTTAGCCACTCATGATCATAGCCAAAATCAAAGAAATAGAGATGAAGAGGAGAAGAGACTCCATGGAATCCTTGTGCAGCTGCCCCTGGTTCAGAGAGAGTGTTTGAGGGTTTCAAAACTGTTTTCTTCTGTTCTGCCCGTGCCTCTTTATAGATCAGGATTCGCGTCACGGCCGTGATGTCCATCACGGCCAGGCCATGACGCTTTCTGCCTTGGGCGCGCTTTCAAAATATGTTTGTCACGGTTGTGACACTGATCATGGCTAGGCCGTGATAGCTTCTGCCTCCAGCAATTGGTCTGTCACGGCCGTGATGGGCATCACGGCTAGGACGTGACAGATTCTGCCTAGGAGGGTTCTAACTCAATTAACTTGTCATGGCCGTGATGGGCATCACGCCTAGGTCGTGATGGGCATCACGCCTAGGTCGTGATGGGCATCACGCCTAGGCCGTGACAGCTTCTGACTTTTGCCTTCTTTCTTCTCAATTATTGCTCGATCACGGCCGTGATGACCATCACGGCTAGGCCGTGATGGGCTCTGCTTGGGTCATTTTCTTCACTTTTAAAGCTTTGTCTTCATCCAAGCTCCATCATGGTTAATCTTGAGCATTTTTCCTTAAATTCCTGCAAAACAACACCCAGAAACCGCCTCACCCGTTCCAAGGTAAAAACTAATAAAAATCAATTTAAATATACCTAAACTATATGAAAATGCATGCAGAAATGTACAAGAATTATGATGTGAAATCACACTATCAAGTATGCTATGGACATTCCACGCACGTTGCACACTATGCCAGGAGTTTGGACAGTGTAGTGGAAATTAATTAACGTTGTGCCTTTATATGGCAACCGAGCCTGATCAGATCATTTTTAAAGAAATTTGAAAACTCCGGAATCTTGCGTCAAAGTTGAATTTTTCATGAACATCATTGTTTTTCAAAGTTGATTGATGAATTGGTGTGATATTATATTCAGTTTATTATTTCACGTGCTGTAGATATGATGGTAGCTATTGTGTATGCTATTTGTGTTGCAAATATGTAGTTTATCATAATTATCCATATATTGGTATCTCACCCTTACAATATATCAGGTTTTCATGTTTCTTTGCTGTTGTACCTTGGTACACTAGGACAGGCGATGCCGAGAAGCTCCTGACCTCACTCAGGGATATTAATCCCGATCTTTGAAGAAGTGGGTGATTATTCCAATGGTAAGAACTACTGAGTTCTTTCCAACAGGTGTCTATTAGAACGACCAGCTTAGGATGTTTCCTTTGGGTTGTGTGCATTTTAGAGAAGTCGGTATAGGCAGTTCTGAAAAACCTTGGGTAATTTTGTAACTTCAAGATGAAAGATTATTTCATGAAATGTATATGCTGAGGTGCTATGAAAGACCTTAGTCTTTGTGTGTTAGTAAAATACAGTGTGATTTCATTTTAAGTGATGCATAAATCATTTTATGAGGTGAATCCTAGAAAAGAAAAATTTTACCCCCATATTTTCAGACCTGTGAAGATAATAGAAGTTTTTTTTTTCCCGAAAGCAACCAATAAACTTTCTTTTAATTTATTTCCGCATGTGATTAGGAAGTAATGCCCAAGGGGGGTGTTACAGTGCACGCCATAGGCTTTTTCAGGAACATCCTACACTACCAGAAAACATGTAGTGTCTAGTCGAGTATGTCGGTGCATTCCAAAATCACCACGCCACAGAGGAGCTACCAACTGGGCCTATGTGAGTATTTCATACCCCGACACCCCTTATGATAAGCAAGATTCGCCACTACCGAATTCGCACCCGCATTAAAGTGTTAGCTCTTCTCCTAGGCACAACGGCCTTACAGAACATAGTTTCACTATGTGTTTAGGCAAAATTTCCGAAAAATGCATTCTTCTTGTCTTTCCATCGGATGACATCTTGATTCCATCGGAATTATTTCATGTTTAAGTCCGAATTACGGTACTTAACATTGAGATGAAGTTCTCAAGTAACCTTTCATCTTTGTGTAAAGATATTTTAAATCACTTGATTTTAGTCCTAATGCATTATGAGATTGGAACACAAGTCCAATCATTTATTTCTCTGTACTTTTCTAATTGAGCCTTTTTCTTTGACTTCCAAGAAAGCAAATCATTCTGCGTTCATTAAATTTTATGGAATAAGGATAATTATTTATCCATACTTTATGACATAAGGTCGTGTTCCACCCGACGTCATAAATTATTACGTTCGTATTTTCACTAAGTCGTTCTTCACTTAGGTTTTTGCATTTTACTGTAAAAACTCATTTTTGAAGACTAAAATCCTTTTGGCTTAAAACCAAAACCTTTAGATAAAATCAAATCAATTTTCAAGAATAATTTCCATCAAAGATACATAGGTATCAATTTCTCAAAACATTTTCTCGAAAATCCTTAAAAACGTTAAACGACATTTTCGTCGCTTTTTACTGAATTTAGGCCCAAAAGTCATATTTTTGAAAACATGGTTCTTCACCTCAAATGTATTACTCTCCTAGGTTATATTACTAATATGTAAATGTTGAAACACCGATTTTATATCTAAATCTTCATTTATACAAAATTTCTAAGAATTTGACCGAACGTCGTCAATTTTGTAAATCACGTAAATCCTTTTTCAATGATTTTACACTCTAATAGTCCAAAACTCATTTTGGAGTTTAAGAACTGTTTAATAGGTATGCAAACAGTTTCTAACTGCCCAATTACATAAATTTTCGAAAATTGCATTTTAGTCCCTAAACTCATTAATTACAAAAAGGTCCTTATTCACTTAAAACCTTGTAACTTTTTATTTATAACTTCAAATCACACCAAACCAACTTCTTTAGAAATATTTTTCAGTTGCCCTCAAATTTCATGAACTTATATTTCTGGCCAAATATTTTACAATATTTGCAAAAAGGTCCTTGTTTACTGAAATGCTTATATCTTTTCATGTATTAATCCAATTAATACCAAACCAATTTCTATGGTTTTGTCTCATCAAGGACTACAATCTTAACACACAAGAATATGAATTTCAGTGCAGCCACTGAAATTCTCAGAAATTTCATTTTAGTCCCTAAGGACTCATAAATTCATATCTTTCAATATACACATCCAAATCAATCCAAACCAATTTCTATACTGTTATATATTTTTTCAATCCTCATAAAAATTATTCAAACAATTTAATTCCATATGGAACCCATTTAACCAGTCAAGACCGAATGGCCAAAGGATGATCAGGTTAGGCAATTTTTCACATTAAATCAAATAAACAACCATCAAGTATCCAATTAGAAATCATTAACAACAATATCAACATATATCACAATAAAGCATCACCCAAATCCTCCAAGAGGGTCACACACATATACAAATAAATATACAAATTTCATACTTAGGAATTACAAGACCGCATATACACTAAATAAACCATCAACATATCCACATTAAGGTAGGATAGTGGAAATCTCCCCCATACCTCTTGTAGATCACTTGAAGATCAAACAAACCCAAGTCAAATCAAGCAAGGTAGGCCACAATTTTGTCCATCAAAACCTAGCCATGATTAATCAACAAGAAACAAGTTAAAGAATGAAGAAAATCCTACTTAACCCATTGATTATAGGTACGGTCAACTCAAAAAGAAATAGCTAGGGATCTCTAAATTTTTCAAGCTCCTGGATGATGAATATAGAAGTCATATGAAGATCATAGAAATTGATCTCACATTAAAATGATTTTTCTATGATTTTCTAGAATTAATTGAATAACTAGATCTAGGAATTTGAACTTGACGAAAACTTGAGATTGGAAGAAATTTTGTGAAGAGAGATGAAGGTATGATCATGGATCATAAGTCTATACCTTTAGAACTTGAAGAAATGAACAAGATCTTAGACCTCCTTTGAAAATCAAGAGAAAGAACTTAAGAGTTTTTGTGAGTAGAAAAGTATAAGAACATGAACACTAGTGAAGGAGAAAAAATGAAATGGATGTGGCCTTTTATTGGAGGTGAGTCTGCACGAAATTGGCCCAAAATGAGGATAAGAAATTGATTGTTTAATGGTAAATGGTAACCATGATGAGTATTAACCAAAGCTTGGTTAGATTAGTCTATGAAAATACTATACTTTAATATGGCTAGTTTCATGAATCATCAAGCTATGTAATTTTGTGTGGTGAAGGTGTTCCTAGGGTGATGTGGCTGTGTTCTACAACACATGAAGGAGGAGAATTCAATTTGAAATTGTCTTGTGAACCATGGTTGAATTAACCAAACATAGGTTAGGTTAACTTAGGGGTAATTTGGTCATTTCACTTGAAGTCATCATGATAAATGAGTGGTTATGGCGAGTAGGAGGTGTGGCTAAATTATGACCACATGTGAGGAAGAAGAAGCAAATTTGATAATGTCTTGCCTTAATCATGGTTATCATTTAACTAGGATGGTTAGGTTAGGGGTATTTAGTCTTTTCACATTTACTTGTCATAAATGCATCCTAATGACTATGGTGAGTCATTTGGTGACTCATTCCTCTTGAGTCATCATTGATGACTCGTCGCTTTGTCCTCCCTAGTATATCTCTGCACATTCGTGTATGGTTCCGTTGTTTACCCGATTAGGGTTTTTGAGAGAAAGATGATGAAATGAAATCAAAATGAAATGAGTTTGGTTTAGTGGAGGGGCTGCACGAAATTAAATAATTTTAGAGGGTATTTTGGTCAAAATTCACTTAGGAATACTCTTGAAATTTCACTTAAAGACCAAGGGCATTTTGGCCTTTTCGCTAGAATAAATATCATGATATTTTGGTGTCATCATTATGCTTCATAAATGATAGGTGAGTCACCCATGTGACTCACCACCCTAAGTGGCAAGATGTCCCATCATCAAGTGCCCAGTTTTGTCTCTCCACATCAGTTCTCAACTTCGTCGATTAGTCGTTTGTTGATGATGTGCCCGAATGAAGTATAATAACTTATTTATTTTGAAAATTATCAAAATAACCAATATCATCGAAAAAATAATATAAACCTAAAACGTTATGTTCACGAGTCCAAATTAGGTTTTCTGATCAGTAAACTTTTACTGTCAGTGAAAAACACAGACCGGGTTTTGTCTGAATTTTAAACCTTAAATTTCATCGTAACTCTCTACGATAAAGTAGAGTATAAATATGAGTTTTTTTATTCAAAATCATTTTCTAGGTCTCGGATAAAAATATAAACAAATATATGTATATATTTATCGATATTAAAGAATAGTAAAAAATCGGGGTGTTTCAACGACACTCAAATCGATCTCCCTCTCGACTTCCAAGTTGGATAAAAGCAAGTATCCTTGAGCTCCTTCTTTCAAAGAAGTTCTTACTTGGTTGGCAAATAAAAATCCAGAAATCTCAGGATTAGGAAAAACTAATGTTTTATGTGCACAGTCTAAGAGGATATGGTTAAGATAACCAACCCATGCCTAAAATCACATATAAAGTTAACAAGAAAATGTTTATCCTGAATAATAATACGACAGTTCAAACATATTGAATTTACAACAACAGGTTCAGCAGTTGGAGTTGAAACAATTAAGTCAAGTGACAAGGAAGAAATTGACAAATTCAATTGTCTCACACAATTACCAGCTATGTCGCAATTACCTTGTATGAGATCATCGGATTGTGAAGCCTCAGTACCATTCATGGTGTAACCTCTTCCCTCCGTCGTCGGCCTATTGGTCCTTGAATTGTTGACGACGGTTTCAGACTTTGGTGCAGAGCACTCCCTTAACATATGTCCCATCTTTCCACAATTGAAGCATAGGACTCCCTTTAGCGTGCATTCCGCGGTCTTGTGAGTCGTCTTCCCACATTTGAAACACTTTTGAACTTGTCCTTGATTTTGGTTGCTCCCGCCTCCACCACCATAGGTAGAAGCGACAGGACGATAGGTCTGTTGATTCTGGCTATTTCCTTGAGATCGAAAATATGGTTTTCTATGGGTTTGTTTCCCTCTCTGATTCTGGTACTGGTTCTGGTTTCGGAACCGAGATGGTCCTCTGGTGTTGTTTCGATTTTCTCTTCCCTTCCTCATATGTTCCACCTTACGACATTTTTCAACTAAAGCTTGAAAGTTAAGAATTTCAAGCGGAAGCACAAACTCATTGATCTCGAACCTCAGACCTCCTTCAAAACATTCGCATTTCCATCCTTCATCTGCTTGTGCCTGAAAGAATCTAAAATACTTGGTGAGTGATTCAAACTTTGCTGCGTATTCTTCTACTGACAGGTCTCTCTGCTGCAGACACAAACTCTTGTTCTTTCTCAATTCTGGCACTTTGGGGAAAGTACTTGTCCAAAAAGGTGGTGCGAAAAACTCCCCGCATTATTACCTGATTATCAGCTTCTAGTAGTTTCCTGGTGCCATTCCACCAGTATTCAGCGTCTCCTAGTAGCAGAAAAGTTGCATACTGAACTTTTACCGCTTCCGACGTATTTATCAGTTCAAAAATCTTTTCCAATTCTTGCAAATATAGGTCGGCTTTATCAGGATTAGAATCTCCATGAAACCGTGGAGGATTCTGACGTCGGAAACTGGTTAATCCTCTTGCCTCAGCCTCGAACCTGGTCCTACTGGTTCTGTGAGCCATAGTGGTTGTTTGTTGAGCCACAGCAGCAGCAACATTAGCCATTTCTTGAATAGCTTGATTCATCTGTTCAAACACTTCATTATTGTCAACATTGTGGCGACCGGCACCACGACCGTTCCCACGGCCGCCTCGACGACCGCCTCTAAATCCACCTCATTTTCCGTTGTTTTCTGCAAGACGAAACTGGTTAAAACGCAACAAGGAAAATATATACTTGAGCGTCAACTTACAATGTCTTAACGAAAACAATTCACACAAAAACAAACAGAGGTCACACAACATAAACATAATGGATCTATTCCCAAAGATTCCCGAAAGACTCGACTTGCTTTGATACCACTAATGTAACACCCCCTCGGCGCTACATACTTAAACTCGTTGCGGAACTTAGAATAAAACCTTTAGTTACTTTTGAAAGATAGTTATGTACTTTTCTATACGTCGGAAAAACAGGTATAAATTTTTTTTCTTTTTATGATATAGTAATATACTACTCCGAAAATCTAAAGAACAACATAAACTAAAAAAACATAAAAAGAACTCATACAACATAATTAGCGCCATACATACATATAGCAAGAGATACAGTACAAAAGGTTTCAGAAATCAAGTTACATAAACGGAAACCTAAATAATATAATAAAACCTAGATAATAACAGACTCCTTTGATCCAAGAGTGAAAGGCTCCCAAAGCCAGATACGACCGTAAACAAAAAGAGACACGACCTCCATCAAGTCAACTAGCCCAAGGGTCCCACCAACTACCTCTATACAGGAAGCCATTGGAGAAACCTTCGTGAACTCCTCTGCCAAAAGATCCCACAGATGGATCTTCCTCCTCCGAACCAACCTCAATCAGATCTTCGGGCTCCCCATCGATCAGATAATCGTCCTCCTCTGGATCCTCCTCTATGGCCTCTTCCTCTGGGAGTGGACGGGCAACAACATGTGGATAGGGGACGTCCGGGGGCAAAGGATGATACTCGGGCTGCTCGGGAGGGGGAACGACAACATCCTCTCCGATGCCAAGAGCTCATATGATCTGCCCAATGGGTGGCAGGGGGACCTCTACCGTCATAACATGATAGGTATTGGAGATCGGGCCACCTATAGTACCATCAGTGGTACGTACGTTCTTGGTATATACGGCTCATCTGCCTCCTGGGAGTACCACCCAGGTTCCTGGAATATCTGCATCATCGAAGGTCAGGGCCAATGTCCCTGACAGCTGGAGAGGACCTCGGGGAAGCATCTATACTCATACAATAATATACAACAACAAACCAAAACAGGTATATTGCAAGGGTGAGATACATCATAAAAGAGTTTATCATAATAGTCACATACTCGACACAATCAAGACAAGATAACAAGTATTTATATTAACAACTCATATATTGGTTTAAAAGAATTAAATTCCTATTTACAATATTAATCCACTCAAGGGATTTCCATACCGTCAATCAACATATATTTTTTTTCGAAAATGCATGACATTTCATATATTCTTTTTCTAAATCTCCGAAGATCTTAACTTCCCTTCGTCGAGTGATAGGCCACAGTACACCCATAACACAATTGTCCTAGGAGGTTGACCTCTAAATTTAGGTCCGACCTCCAATCGTTCAAGGGTATCATGTCAAACCTAAATAATGTTGTCCAGTCTATGATTGAGCCCATTCGTGTTTGGAAATTGATTACGACGACACGGGGTCGCGAGGCCTCCAGACTTCTGTGGCGTTCAAACCTAGATGTCCTTACAGACCTAGTGGTCTTAACTGGCTAAACTTGTCAATACACAATGGATTGTAGCTCGAAAAACATGGCACGTCTGCCACCTCATGCATGTAAAACAGTTGTTCTTTTCTATTTTCTTTTTCATATCGTTCTTCTTTGTCGAGGCTCAAGGCTCACAACTACAATTTTCTTGAAGGCATCAAGCCCACTCATACATAACACAAGACATATAGTCCGAGTGCTCAATCAGGATACACTAGGCCGATGCACCGGTCCTAGGCTCGCAATTCATGGGAATACGAAGTCCACCATGTACAACACGGATTAAATCCACATGTCTTTCTCATAGAACTCTAGACCCGACGTCTCGGTCTCTAGGTCCACTTCTTCTGTTTCATTTTCAATAAAATTTTCATTCTGTGAAAACCAATACCAAAAATAAAATTCCGAAACTCATCAGAGTTTATCAAAAAAAATTCGCCATTGTAAAATTTTTTGCAGAAAATCTTTTTCCATTAAAATTCATTTCTAAAACATTAAATCGTAAAAATTCATTTTTATCAAACCTTTTAACTAAAAACAAAAGATTTATAGAATTTTCTATCACAAAGGCAATTTTTTAAAAAAATATATCTAAATCAACTTTTTATAAAACAAAAGAATTTTTATTTCAAAAATTCTTTTTCTTTGATAACATTAAAATATTTTAGAGACTTTTTATTTTACTTTCAAAATCTATAGGGAAAAATAAAGATAATGTTAATTTTTCACCATTTGTTCTCACAAACACTCTTACTTTGAAAACCATTCTAAAATCATCACTACAACAGATTAGACTTTTAATAACGCACCTTTTATAGCATTTCCGTGTGGAAATGCTATTAAAAGTGATGGGGGGACTTTTAATAGCGGTTCCTTAAGGAAACGCTATCTTAGGTATCACCTAAGATAGCGTTTCCTTAAGGAACCGCTATTAAAAGTCAAGCTGCAGGAAAAGATAGCGCTTCCATTAGGAAGCGCTATCTTAACTAACAACATAAGATAGCGGTTCCACACGGAAATGCTATCTTTTCTAATTTGCAATAAATAAATAAAATAAAATCAACTTTTAATAGCATTTGTAAAATGAAATGCTATTAAAAGGTAACCTTTAGATAGCGTTTAAAGTTAGAAACGCTATCTTAGGTGATTGCTGTTTTAGAACTACCCGCGCGCGCGTTGCTTTGATCCTTCGATTCTCAGTTTCTGCATACCCTAACATACTCAGTTCATCACTGACCTCAGTTCAAGTCTAGGGTTGCCATTGCAGATTCATCCTCGCATTGCATCCAGAGAGCTCGTCCCCACTCATTGCTCGCCATCTCCACCATTCGTGCGTTGTCTTCGCCATTCTTTGAGTCGTCCGTGTGCTTCTTTCTCGAAATTCCTTTATTAAGAGAGTGGGTTTTCACTTTTTAGTTTCAAGTTTCCAAAATATCGAAGTTGCTTCTTTCGGTTTGATTTCCCTTTTACAGGTAACAACTCTTCTCGTTTATGTTTTGGATCTTAGCAGTCTGTTCAGATTTTCATTGGATTAAATTGTTGGAGGAAGTTGATGAAAACTAAACCTTTCTATGTTGGCTTCTGATGTTCTGTCTCAATGACCATAGCAAGTTGCAACTAATTTATCTGGAAATGGATGTGCATGGTACAGTCACTTCTTTGTTGGGTTGCTCACTGTTGTTTGAGGTGAGTTTCCACCTAAACTTTTGAGTCTGTGTGTGTTTGTGTGTTTGTTTTAATATTTTTATGTTTAATAACTTTTTTCTTTAGTAGCAATTGTTTTTGTCATCGACTTGATTGGCTTTGGATGGTTTTGTTGAAACATTATAACTGAATGAACCCATGTGTTTGTGAGTGGGGTACTGCAATTTGTTGGATTGAATAACTCTGCTAAAACATCATAGGTGAACACAGTCATGAGCTGAAGAGAATTAGATTAAAAGAATGCAGGGAGATAGGTGAGAAGCCAAGCTGAAACCTCTCTTGGAACACCAAATATTTTTGTTGGTAGAATAGAGACAAAGCTAACAGAGCAGAGTTTGCTTCTGCCATTTTAGTTAAGAAATTAGCACTTAGAAGTTAGGACTTAGGACTAAGTTGGCAGAATATTGCATCAAATGATAAAATGTACTAATAAAGTGTACAACTTCTGAAGTTCTGTGAAACTGTACTAAAGACATTCTTTTAGTTTTCATCTCTGCAGAAGTCATGTGCTTGATAACACCATAATAATATAGCAAACCAAAGCTTCCTTTAATGAAATCTTACTAAAACCTAGAGACTCCATATAGATATTAAATCAAGAAAGGGTTTTTGGGGACTGAACTCCTGAATCAGTCTTCCAATTAACCACCATTGAGTTAGCTTATAAATGTTCAGTACGTTATATATTGCTAATATATAACTTCATTGTTCTAGATTCTAAAAATGCACAATCTATAGACAAGTAACTTAGATATACATGTGTCTTTCATGCATATCTTTTCCCCATGATTCCTCATGGTTACAACTGGTATAGAAGAACAAAGAGAAAGATTAGGAAAGGTAGCAGATGTTCAAGTAATTTGGAAGATATGAACATAATGACTATTCCAAGCTAATCAGTGCAAAGAACAAAGAGTAAAATGGACTTTGGATAATTGATTAACTGATATAACTATCATTTTGATTCATGCTATTTCGATATACATAAAGCTTAGCCATGAAAGCCACAGCAAGCAACTCATACAAAATTTGTTGTTCTCTCTCCCATAACATCCCGTTGTTTCTATTTACACTCCACCATGAATCATAGGGAGAAACAAAAAGGGTAAGACAAAAGAGAAAGAAACAAGGGGAAAATACATAGAAAATAAAAGGAGAAAGAACCCTTCTTCCATTGCTATGGAAACCAAGCTTGGACTTCAAAGTACTAGTCATGCCAGCAAAGGAGCATGACCACACACCTTCTTATTATGTATAGACTTGCCCTTTGCTCTCTTAGGACTCCTCCAAGTCCTTTGTTTGATGATAGCCTTCTCTTTGAGCCTCCCATGTTAGCACTACCCATCTTCATTTCTTTAGTCAAAACCTTTTAGAAATGGAAATGGGGTTGTAATTTTTCCTTTCCTCACTCTTGAGCTTAAGCTTAAAGATTTGAACACTTGTGTGTGATGTGTGACTTGCTTTAGAATGAGTGAGATGTGGGGTTCTTAAAGGGCTCTCAGGGTGTGGTCCTAACACACCTTGGTCTAGTAAAGAGCCAGCTATGGGGCATGAAAGAGTGTGCAGTGCCTCCAAACCTACCAGACAGGCACCAATTGGACCCCATCTCACTATTTGAGAATGAATACATACCCCAATAAGGGGGGATTGATAAAACAAAACAAGCCAAGCTTCTCTCTTTCTTGCATTGCTATGTCTAACACTACATTCCTACGTGTAGGCACTACCCACCAGCATAATGTGTCGGATTAAGTTTATTATTGCTCATCTAATATGTGCACATCTTTTACATCTGAGATTATGTGACAGAATTACAGAATTATAGAAGGGGGTTGGGTTAGTTGAATCCAACATAAGAATTCATAACAGCAACAACCATTACAAAGTTTTGAGAGCATAATGGACTCTTAAACTTATCACTACCTTGACTCTAAACAGAAAAGATGTGTATACGTAGGGTAGGGGTCCCAGCTATCAGCATCAAAGTTTGCATTTTGCATAGTTAAAAATTGTATTTATCCAATAGGACAGAGTCCAGAAATTATTGCACATCTTTGGTTATCACTTGAGAAACATGAAATCGAATTTGGTGAGCCTAACCCCATAATAAGGAGAACATTGAATTTCCTTGGCTTGTGAAAAGGAGGGCATAAGAATATCAACCAAATTAGTGTATGATGGATATTATTTTTGCAGCTTGCTAAGGACTACAACCTAACCCCTCTGTTGTTGAGTTGGGTGCTCTGCCGCGCGAGAATTGAGCAAAAGTCAGGGCTAATTGGAGATATGGAGAGAGATGGAGTTGAATAATCTCATTGAGTTGTGATAATTAGAGAACAATGTAATTTAAATTAAAAATATAAAAGTTGCTGCACTTTAATTGATAAACTCGGAGTCGTAAATAATAAGTGGTCATTTGATGGAATTAATAAAAGGCAGGAAATTGAAGGTAAGACTACAAAAAACAATGCATAGAGAAATTTAGGAGTGCACTTAACAAATCAATTTAGATAGAGTGCACTTAACAAAGCTGAAGGAAGATCAGCATCAGGTATAGCATTTTGCTGATAAGGTATAGCATCAGGTTCAAGATGCCAACTATCCTTAGGAATACCATACCTTTCAATTCTGGGCACTTTGTAAGCTAGAATTTGATCAGAAAATCTGAGCATCTCTGCTTTAAAAACTGTATTAGTTAGATGAGATCCCTTATGTTGGTGCTTGTGGAAGAAGGTTAGACAATTATGTACCTCTTCCAGTTTGGCTACTTTTATCCCATTTTCTTATATATATGAACAATTTCTTTTTGGGCATGATAAAACGAATCCTCAATCTTTTAAATTTCATGATTGATCTTAATATTATTGGATTGAGGAACAGGTCATAAGTGCTCTGCACAGTTGTAGTTAACATCGACTTTCTTTGTATTTTGTAAATCTTTCAGGAATGATATACTGGGTTCTGTTTTCATTGCACACCTTGTTGAGATTCTAAAGTCCTCTTCCCCCAGTGTACAAGAAAAATCTGCATATGTGCTCGAGTTTGTGGCACTGACGGACCCAACTCTGGCCCCTATTATATCTGTGGAAATTGAATATGTTCTCGATTCTGTTTTTCAGCAAAAAATTTTGAAAAGTTCAGGTAAGAGATTTCCGCTCTATAATCCATGATTTGTTATAAGAACATATTCTTTTTTATCTGTTTGCCATGTTTTGATTTTCTCTTTTGGATGTGTACTAAGTAGATAAAAATGATCTAACCTCATAGTAGTGTTTGTTTCAATATGTATATGTATGCGGTTTTTAAGAGAGACGTGAAGTTGATAACAACTGGTTATTTAAGCAGAAGAATCAATCGATCTTGATTCACTGCTACTCTGAATTCCTCTAACAGAATAGAATTACAGATGGACCCACATTCACACACTCATGGTTATTCGAGAGACCGACAGTCTCCTCTTGGGTATTTGGAAGACCCAAACTCTCCTAACTCTTTCTCCTTCTCAATTCCTGAATGATTCCTTCTCTTCTACCTACTGATATGTACCCTTTACGATTGTCCTAAATGCCTACAACTGTTCTAACTGTTATTAACAGATTTGGGCCCCACTATTTAACCCTTTATTCCCTACAAATAATGATTTTGAATTTCTTGAGATGAGATGAGCTGACGATGGGTTTTGAATTTCTTGAAAATAATGATTTTCAAGTAGAGCCAATCATGCTTTACACTATTTTACAGGGAATCTGCATATCTGCCTCACAAACCAAGGAAGACCTTGAATTATGCCATTCTAGTGTTGTTTTGCTTTAGCTTGGCAATGCTACTTTGCTTTCTATCATTCCCCACCCACAAAGGATATCTTCTACCAGGTATTTGTTTTTTTAATCCTTTAGTTGTAGCATTAGGGATGTTTATTTTAATCTGTATACATTGCATGTAGACATCAACCACTCTAAACTCAAAGTAAATATGTTTAATAAATATTTTTGTAGATCGGGAAAACATGGATCGGAAATGGATGTCTGCCAATCGTTTAACGAAGGAGTATAAGGATGGGGTGAAAGTTCATTAGGTTTGCAGTTCGGCATGCGGAAAACCCTAGTACAATCATATGTCCTTGTTTAGATTGTTGTTATGCAAGGCGAGTTAGTGCAGCCGAGTTGGAAGAACATTTAGTGTGTAATGGAATCGATCAAAGTTATACATGTTGGACAAAACATGGTGATACAAGAGATGAGTCTAGTGAAATGAGGAATCGTGTGAGATATTCATCAAACGATACCGACACAAATACTTATGAGGGCGATCGTTTTGAAGACATTGCAAATGCTGTTGAAGAGGATCTTCGGGATTGTCCTCAAATGTTTGAGAGGTTGGTAAGTGATGCAGAGCAACCATTGTATGATGGTTGTACTAAATTCACAAGATTGTCGGCGATGTTAAAGTTGTATAACTTGAAATCGGGCAACGGATGGACTGATAAGAGCTTTACGGACTTACTCACACTATTGAAAGACATGTTGCCGGAGGATAATGTGCTTCCTAGTCGGACATATGAGGCTAAACAAATGTTACGCTCTATTGGCATGAGCTACGAGATGATACATGCTTGTCCTAACGATTGCATTTTATTTCGGAATGAATATGCATCGTTAAAGATGTGTCCTAAATGTAATGCCTCACGATATAAGAAGAAAGAATCAGATCCAGAGAAGGTTGTGTGGTATTTTCCCATAATACCCAGATTTAGGTGCATGTACCGTAGTTTAGAAGATTCAAAGCACTTGACATGGCATGAGGATGAAAGGATCAAAGATGGCAAGCTGCGGCACCCGACAGATTCTCCTCAATGGAAGAAATTTGATCATGATTATCCTGATTTTGGGAAACAATCAAGAAACCTACGACTTGCATTGGCTACTGACGGATTTAACCCGCATGGTGTTCAAAGTAGCTCTTACAGTACATGGCCTGTGATTTTGGTGATTTATAACCTATCTCCATGGCTATGCATGAAGCGCAAATTTATTATGTTATCTATGTTAATTTTTGGGCCCAAACAACCAGGAAACGATATAGACGTCTATTTGACTCCTTTGATTGAAGACTTGAAACAACTGTGGGAGACAGGTGTGGAGGTGTATGATGGGTATAAGAAAGAAAGTTTCAATTTGAGAGCTATGTTTTTTGGCACAATTAATGATTTTCCAGCCTACGGTAATCTGTCAGGATATAGCATCAAGGGTCAGTGTGCATGCCCTATATGTGAAGAGGGTACGGATTGGATGCGGTTACAACATTGTAAGAAGAATGTATTTCTTGGGCATCGTAGATTTTTGCATCCAAGTCATCATTACCGGTGGTGGAGAAAGGCGTTCAATGGGAACTCGGAAGAAGGTAGAGCTCCTTCACCGTTGACGGGTGATCAACTTTTTGAAAAGGTAAAGGATTTAAATATCCAATTCGGTAAACCTTTTGCGAGAGATATTGTCACAAGAGGGTGGAAGAAAAGGTCGATTTTCTTTGAGTTGCCATATTAGAAATCATTATATGTAAGACATTTCCTCGATGTGATGCACGTTGAAAAAAATATATGTGATAGTGTCATTGGTACGTTACTCAATGTGCCAGGGAAGACTAAAGATGGCATCAATACAAGGTTGGACTTAGTTAGTATGGGAAAAAGAAGAGAATTGGGACCGACAAAGAAAGGTAAAAGTACATATCTTCCTCCGGCTGCTCACACTCTATCTAGAAAAGAAAAAACTGTTTTTTGTAAGTTTCTTGACGGAGTTAAGGTTCCGGAAGGGTACTCTTCAAACATTAGGAACCTCATATCGATGAAAGATCTCAAGTTAAAGGGTCTAAAGTCCCACGATTGTCATGTTCTCATGGAGCAGTTGATACTCATTGGTATACGGTCTATTTTACCTAACAAAGTGCGGGGGGCCTTAACTAAACTCTGTTTCTTCTTCAAGGCAATTTGCAGCAAAGTGATTGACCCTGGGAAGTTGCCATCATTGCAAAGAGAAATTGTTGTGACTTTATGCGAGATTGAGATGTACTTTCCACCTTCATAACAGTGTTCAGATTGATGAGTCGGGGTTCATGCAGGTGGATCTTAACAGGGTGGGGTATAAAGATGAGCCTTTTCTATTAGCATATCAAGCTCAACAAGTGTTCTATGTCACTGATCCAGCTGATATGAAAAGGTCCATTGTTCTTTTGACTAACAAAATAATTACTAAGATTGATGATCAAGACCATGGAGATGTTGATATTGAAGATGATCCTTTCGTCGGGACATTACAATCACTTGAGATTGATCCAACTAGGGATGATGGTATGTATATGAGAGATGATCATGATGAGGGGCTTTTGGTAAATCCACCATTTCGTACTAATTAAGGACAAACAAATCTCAATCCAATGAAGAAAAGAAAAAGGTTTACTTAAACATGTATGTAGTGTTTGTGTTTAAATGAACTTTCAGATCCTTTTATATTATAATTAGCATCTTCCGGTAATGCTAGTGTTGATTTTGTTATCCAATGATGTTTTATATTTTGCATCAATTAATATTATATTAATGTCCAATGATGTTTTACTTGTGTCTAATTTTTTTGTAGGTAAATGGCATCTTCCAGTAATGCTAGTGCTGCCAAAGTGACGCGACGTGGGCCAACTGTTATGAAGGCAGTCATCCGCGCTAGGAGTAAAGGACAAAAATTTGAGGTAATTTACTTACTAATCTAAGGATTTCATAATGTTGTTTGATATCTAGATTTAATTACTTTATTATTTTTATTAGGTTGAATGAAATTATTTGGACCAACCAATTCGTGCCAATGGAAAAATATTGAAGAGTTACATTGGGGCCGTTGTTCGGCAAACGGTCCCAATTATCTGTTCTAATTGGAAGGATGAAGCTTTGGATGCTTTCAAAGAGAACATATGGGCTGATGTACAGGTAATTATTAAAATTTGTGAATTATATTGTAAACTATGTAAACATACTTACTTTGACACGTTTATATTGTTTTGCAGATGTCTTTTAATGTTGATGAATCTCGAAAAAAAATTGTACTTGGGAAGCGGTAACCTACATCGGGAATTCAGAACTAGATTGAGAAAAAAATTTCTAAGAGATGCTAACGGGAATATCATAGAGGAACCTCCATCACAATATCCACACATATCAAGGGATGAGTGGGTAGATTTTGTAGCAATACGCACAGGAGATGCACGATTCCAGGTATGTTTAATATCACGTTAGTCCTTATAATTATATGTATACATATGACATTAACCATGTATTAATATTACTTATATGTGTCTGAATAGAAATTAAGCAATGAAAATCGCAACAGAGCGTTAGATCCTGCATGCCCTTACAAAGCATCACATAAGGGGTATGCTGACATTGAGGATGAATTGGTATGTATATATATAATTAATTGCATGTGTGGTAAATATGACTTTTAAACTGTTTGGTTAATATATATTATCTCAATATACAGATACAGGAGGCAGGGCCAGAAGTTAAAAAAATTAAACGCCATATTGTGTGGAGGAAAGCCCGCGAGAACAAGGCGGGTGTAATTGACAACAAAAATACGCAAAACGTGTGGAATAAATGTGTAAGTAGACTAACGTTTACATTTTCATTTGTTATTTTCTTATGACAATATATAATAATGTTAACATTTGCATTTCACCAATAACTATGTGTCAGGAGGAACTGTCACAGTCTGCAATAGAGGGAGAGATACAAGATTTTGGTCGCCAGGATATTCTTGCTAAAGCCCTAGGTGTGCCAGAGAACCCTGGTCGTGTTAGGGGTGTGGGTTTTGGCGTCTCTCAAAAAGACTACTTCCCACCTGAAGGTCGTGCAAAACATAACTGTGAAACGAAAAGGTGGGAGACATTGGTGTCTCAACTCTCAGAAAGATTGAACAATTTGGAAGATAAGCTGAAAAAACAGGAGGATGAGGAGAGGAAGGCTAATTTCACAGCCCCATCAAGCATCAAAGATAGTTGCACTCTAGCATCTGCCATCAAGCTTCCAGAGGTAATAAATGCCTTTTTTTTTACTAGTATTGCATTCGCAGTTAAATACATTCAATTGGATGCCTTAATTCACAGCTTGTTCATCTATCATTGGATTAGGGCGTCAATTCATGTCATCTATATTTATCAACCCCAAACCATCGTATGGTTGGTATGGGTAAAGTATATAATGAGCCGGGTGTTACACTGCACACCGGACCACTACCCCTTAACCATGTGAAAGTTGGAGTTGATGTTGCAACTGAGGGGGATGCGCCATTGCCGATACCTATCGATGATGCAGATGTAATGACAATAAGAGATGCAATAGGTACTTATGTGGCATGGCCAATTGATCTCGTGGTTGTAATTAATATGGTATGTAATTGCATTTTTCCACCTTTTCATATACGACGTATATTTATTACATTAGTTGATCACTAACTGGCATATTGAAATGCAAAATTTCTAGGCACCTGCAAAATCTAAAGGCAAGGGCAGAGTGTCTGAACATACAAAGGAGTCAATTACAACCCCGGAAAATAAAGGAGGCAACTCTGAGGCCAATCCTCCTACAAATTGGTTTAACTAACATTTCTCTGGAATATTTCAATTTTCTTAAAATACATGAACGAAAGAATATGAAAAATGATGACCAATTGGACATAGAGATAGAACAAAATATTTTTGGTGATCATATCATTGATATGATCAATGCTGAAAATATCAGAGAAATTGTAAATCATGAATGGGTATCTGCCTCCGTTATTTCCGTATATATCAGGTACTAAATCATGCTTAAAGTGTACAATATTTTTTTAGTCTTTCCATTTAAATATTGATGTCATTGGTGTAATCCATTTTTATATTTTAATTGAAGGTATTTGTATGAAGAATTTTTGCTTCCAAAGGAAAGAACGAGGAGGTTTCTATTCTTGTCCCCACATCAAACAAATACATACGGCTTCTTCGGGAGGGATTCACAGATAACGTATATAGCTGACCAGTTTGCAACTACAGAAAGAGAATATCAGCCCTTATTTCTAGCGCCGTGCAACGTTGGGTGAGTCACTTATCCTATAGGACTTAATTCACAATAATGAATTATATAAAAGTTGAGGTGTTTAGTATTTGTTATCTCAACATTTTTGTAGGAATCATTGGGTGTTGTGCGCGATAAATACTGTTGAAGAGATTATTTACTATCTGGATTCCTTGCATGTTGATCCTAGGAATCGCCCAGAATTAAAAAATATGTTCAATAAGTAAGCATGCTTTTATATTTCTGATTTTCTATGATTCTGTCGAATGGCTTCCATGGTAGATACATGTTGCAAGTTGTCGTGGTCCTAATGTGCTTTTGATTTTTGACATTAGAATAACTGTGTTGAATTGACATATACTAGGTTGTGGCTGTTGTGGTTCAAAATAAAAAAAAGCATGCGTGTGTTTGTGATGATTGAAAATATGTTTCTTAATGAAGTCTGTTTGATTTTGTGATTAGTGCTTTGCAAGTTTATCGCGCACGTAGCAGAGCTAAGGTGCCACGTTTAAAGGCAACCAACATTAAATGGATTCAGATAGAGGTATATTTGCAAAAACTTAATGCGCAATTAGTTAAAAAAACTATATTGATTTACTATTTTATTTTTTATAGTGCCCAAGACAACCCAACGATACAGATTGTGGGTACTATGTCATGCGTTTCATGAAGGAAATTATCTTACAGAACCAAGTTAAAATACCAATGGCGGTATGTTGTTTACTTAGCTTTTAACTGTGACTCTTCAAATGTTTTAGCAATTGTAACTTAATTTATTTAATTTTTATGTCGCAGTACTTCCCTGACTTCAAATGATCCACATACTCCACTGCTCAACTATCTGAAGTCAAGGAAGATTGGTGTCGCTATATTGTCGAAAAGTTTATTTGATTACGCTTGTTGTCTAAACTTTGTATTGTACTGTATATGAATGAAACAATTCTTGGTTATAACTGATATGTATGCAATTGGGTCAGACTTAGTAGCTGAAGCGTATGCAATTGGGTCACTTTCATCTATAGGGACTATTGAGTAGCATTTGATGATTTGAAGATTTGCTATATGCCTTTATTATTACGGGTTCAATATATTGATGGTTCTACACAGTTTTTTGGTGGAATACTTTCTATCAAAGTAGCTTGTTATATGCATATGGTTTGGTACAAGTAATTTAGGTGTCTGGGTTTTATTTGCTACCCATAATTTGGATTGTGCTTCATTTCTTTCTGTAAACCTTCTGTTTTTTATAAACAATATGCAGGAATGGAGGTAAAGTTAAGAAATAGGTAAACTAAAAAAAAAAAGAATAGATAGCGTTTGTTTTAACAAATGCTATCTAAAGGCAGACTTTAGATAGCATTTGTTAAATCAAATGCTATCTAAAGGCAGACTTTAGATAGCGTTTCCTTGTACAAACGCTATCTAAAGTCTGACTTTAGATAGCATTTGTAAAAACAAACACTATCTAAAGGCTGACTTTAGATAGCATTTGTATTAACAAATGCTATCTAAAGTCAGACTTTAGATAGCGTTTGTACACGGAAACGCTATCTAAAGGCAGACTTTAGATAGCGTTTGTACACGGAAACGCTATCTAAGGTCACCTTTTAATAGCATTTCTTAAATGTTATCTTTGCTAACGACTTTTAATAGCGGTGGCATAGATAGCGGTTACAAACGCTATTAAAAGCTGCCGGAAACGCTATCTAAAATCATTTCTGTTGTAGTGCATCTATGAATCTTTTCCAAAACTCTTACTTAGGTTTTCATAAACTCTTCCTTTTGAGTAAACTAAAAATCTCATTTCTTTTCTGATTAAAGTTTTTCAATAGCTTACTTCATTATTATCAAGCTATGGCCAGTGTCGTGCTCTCAGTCAAACCCGTCATACATAACATAATTTCATATAAACATATAGGTAGTGATAAACATTTATTTATTGACAGTTGAGTAAAACAACATATTATCATCAAACATCATAAAATAAACTTACTAAAAAAAACAAGGACTTTAAGCATGTAACCATGAAACTCATGAGATAAGCTCCCCTTACCTTTAAGTAGTATAAATAGTCTTTCTTTTCTTCAAACTCAAGCACAAAAATTCAAACCTCTTGATGATGATTCTGGGGAACAAGTTTGAGACACTTTTGATGACTTTGGTTGGTGATGAGATAAAACAAAGCACAAGTGAAGGTATTGATGATGATGTAGTCAGTGCAAGGCACACCAAAAAAGAACAATTTTTGTTTCTAAGTGATTAAAAAGTTAAAGTGAAGAAGAGTTGAGATGAAATAGAGACTTATGTTGTGTGGGTCAGGCGCAAGTCGCCCTGGTGGAAAGAAAGAGTTTTCTTCCTTCTTTTGGGTGTGTGAATTTAGGATGCGGATTGTCTGCAGGTGCCTTTCCCTTCTTCTGGACCGTCAGATCAATCGGACGATCCAGAAGTCGTCATGTGTCACTTCTATAAAAAACTAAAAAAAATTACAAACTAACGTAAAATGGAGGCGGAGAAGGGATGAAAACGGAGAACCAACACCAGCAGCAACATGTTTTTTTCTTCTTGTAGCTTCTGAGCTTCGTCCCCTCACTTTTATCTTCATCCTTCTTCCCACTACTTCATTCTTCTTGGAAATTTTTTAATGGCTTCCTCCCATCACTTTCTCTTCCCTATTCTGAGAAGCAATTAACCTTATTGTTTTCTACAATTAGCCATGCACAAAAGCAAAAGAGTAAAGACCAGAAGCTGGCTTTTGATGAGTAAATTGGAAAATTTTGCATCTGGTCGGAGCTAGGTAGGACTGCTGCGGCGGAGGACGGATCCAGAGGAGGGAGGAATCGGGACTCGCGAGATACGAGGGACGTTGGGGGAACTGGGTGGGCCATACAAGGAGAGGGATCGGCGGCCACAACCCACAGCGGCGACATTGGGCTGGTGGACGGCGGCGGGGTGACCTCGCACGAGGGAGAAGAGCGACGACCATAAGCATTGAAGAGGCGAATGCTTCCAATGAGGGTGGCGATGCTGGTGGGTATGTGGTGGCAGTTATGTTGTCAGTCTACAGGGAGAGAAAAAGACTTGTACTTTTTGGAAGAATGTTCGTGTATATAATGAAAGAGAGTGAGGGTATGGTGAAATGAACTTACTCTCCTGTTTCTCGAACTCTTTGGGTTCTAAGGATGTAGTTAGGATTTAGTTGGAATATAGGGGTAATTAATCAAGTAGATATTTTATCAAAATATTTTAATCAAGATTATCAGTGGTGAGTTTTTGTTGATCTGACAATTTTTTTCTTATCTGCATGGTTTATCTCTACAGCTTCGTGCTTAGCCTCAAATAAAATATATTATTTTATTCTTTTAGCAAGAATAATTCTTTTTAAATAGATAGTATCATTAAAAAAAATGATACAATATATGATTTTTCAATTTCGGGTTAAATCAGGGTCTACTGACTTGTACAAAATGTACTGCCAGTAAAAACGTAGATCGATTTTCGTTTGAATTTTAAACTAAAAATTTAATCATAACTTCCTACTATACGGTAGGTTCTCAAAATGATTTTGTTTTCAAAAAAATAAAATGATTTTGTTTTCAAAAAAATCATTTTTTGAGTCACAGGTAAAAATATAAATATATAGATTTATCGTTAAAACGAGACGTGCAACAGCCATAAGAAAAAACAGGGTGTTACACAAGCAAATCTTAAATTGCAGATCCCTCACTTCAAATCCCGGGGGGTTAATATTTAGTTTTAACATTAAGTAAGAAAATGTTTATGGTAGCTAACACTTAAAAGCAGTTAACAAGTAGTTAATTAACTTGAAATTAGTTACATATTTTATTAGGAGCTAATTACTGTTTTTTTTGTAGTGATAAACTTTTCTTCTCACTTCATCAACAATAGTATATATGTATACATATATATCAACCTTGACAATAACAAATACATGAATAATGAACATAAAAGTAAACAAAGATTCTTTGGAAATTATAATGTATTATGAGCATTTATTCTTTTATATTTTGAGCAACTTCTTCACTCAGTGACTAGAAAAAATAATTATTATGAAATGAAAGTTGAGTCATTTGTTTTTCTCTGCGGGGTGTCCTTTTTCAACAGTTCAAACAGGCTTCCATCATAAACAGCTCGGATTGTTTCTTTTTGCAATAAGCCCTCCTTGTCTTTGGCAAGTTTGTAAAGGAGATTCCATTCAACCAGGCTACCAATCCTGTACATCAAATGGTTGCAACATATATATTAAAACTTATCAATTTTAGACTGAATTACTAATATTAATTAATAGTGAGCAGTATTGTGATGCCATGATAGATATCACAAATTCTACCTTCCTTTTAAATCATTAGGCTCTCTGTTTGCCTTTATCATTTCCTTCAGCTCATCATATGTTAAGGCATTTGGATGTGTACGTGCATGTTTGGTGAAAATTTCTTCAAATCTTGAAGGAACAAACCTAAAGGTCATCATGGCAAATTATAGTAAAGCAATTATGGCAATGAAAACAATAAGTTCATAAGTTTTAGACTACTGAAACGAAAGAAATAAATAGATAGGAAAGGGAATATGCAAGCAATTACCTTCCTTCAGTATTATAGACTCCGCTGTCACTGCCATGTTTGGAGAGTTGGATGTTCTTAACTTCAATTGGAAAGAGTGGAGATGGAAATTTTCCCTTACCCACAAGAAACGAATAAGTCAACGGGATGAGATGCAGCCGAAATCATATTATAATTACTTTTCAAATGCCAAAATTTAAACTTAATTTGATCAGAACTATTAAAAGCTTAATAAAAAAAACTGTTAAAAGCTTATCACCTTCTCTAAGATTAAATTCAATTAATAAATTGAGATGATTATCTTACTACAAATGTGGGATCTTTGATCTCAGTAATCAGTATGCATTTTATATCTATGTTATCTTGTATCTTTTTTTTTTTTTTTTTGGGTTTCAATGTTATCTTGTATCTTAATACTAAGATGACTAGAAGTTTGGAATTTTATGCAAAAGGAAAACTAACTAGGATGGATATTGTCCAGATCTAATGTCAGCTTTCAATATATGAATTACACATGTTATTAGTTATATTTTAATATTACTTCCATATGGGCCGGGAATAAAAGTTTCTTATTTAATACAAGTTTCAAAAAATTATTCATAAGTATAATAAATGTCCGGTAATAAAATTAGTAAATAAAAATTAAAAACTTCATTTTAATATGTAAAGATGATAAAGAAATATTTCTTAAAATGATATTATTTTTTTGACGGAATGAAAATGACATTATTGAGAATGTAATTTACCTAGACATAAAATATTATATGAACCAAATTACATATCTGTATTTTTAATTTTTTATCAACAAATTTTATTCATATTTTGTTTCAAAAAATTTATAAATAAAATATGATAATTTTAAAGTTCACCCTATTTACTAGGCGGCTTCTATGAACTTATTGAGTCATTCAATTGAATCACTTTCAGATAAATTTTTTATCAAAAGAAACTTAAAATTCGACAACATAAACAACAAAACCATTTATTGATATTGGCACATGCACATGCACATATTTTATATGCACATGCACATGCACATGCACTTTTTTTTTGTTATTGGCAAATGCACATAATTTTTTCGTCATAAATTTCTCACGGATTTTAGTAAAAAAAATAAAATAATCCTCAAAGTTTTTTTTATATAAGAGTTTAGTTTCTGTAAAGAATTTACACTGCCGTCCAATAGTATCTTAACAAATCAACGTTATGGATATTTCTCTTCTTAATTATTAAAATAAATGTACACATGTCAAAATATAAGTGGACGATGTTAGTGTAAAATCTTTTATACTAACATATCACTTTAATTCATTAAGGATTAAAGAAGTGTACACTGTCAGTGTAAAAGTTCATTGACATTTTAGCATGTGTCATTTTATTTTAATAATTAAGAAAAAGAAATAACAATGATGTTGATTTGTAAAAATATTATTAGATATCTGTGTAAAAATCATTTATACTGACAAAAAAAATTAAACTCAAAAGTTAAACTGTTATTTTTATCCAAATGTTTCTAACAAGATCTTGTTACAATTCATTATTTCACCCTACAGCTCAAATGTCTTCTTTTTCTTTTTGTTCTTTTAAAGATTTTATCAATCTTATTCATCAAAAAAATAAATATTTTATCAATCTTCTTTGGAAAGCCGCTATATAGATAAATGATTCCCACTTGAAACATCAAAAATATCTGTCATCGCGTACCGCGAAAAGAATAAGTTTTAATTGATATATACTAATAATGTAAAACTTTTTTTATACTATCAATCAATCAGAAATTGAAATATCATTATAAATATTTGATTCTTATCTTAAGCATCATACAAATCATCAATCCTATGATTTCTGATTGATTGTCAATGTAAAAAATTTTATATCGACAGTATATAAAAATTAAACTCAAAAGAATATTGAGGTTGCAACGAGAAGGGACATCTCTTTTTATTCATATCTAAATATAATAAATACAGTTCACCCAAAACAAATAATTAAATATAAGATAATATTTCATCCATTTCACAATATATATCATGTATAAAAACATTGAGTATGTATTTAAAAATATATTATTTAAATTTTTACATAAATATTAAATATTATTAAAGAACTGAAATTTTAAGAAATATTATTAAATTAATTTTCATAATAAAACATTTAAAATTAACATTTTATTATTGTTCTTCTCCTAATTTAGTAAACATTTGAAAAAAAAAACCAATTTCTTTTTATAAATTTTAATTTTTTGAAAAGATAAAATAAAATAAATAATTTTTGTAAAATAAAAAATTGAGTAAATACTCAAATTCATCCTTAAAAAATATGTTCCCCAATTTAAATCTTGAAAATGAAAAATTCCAACTCTATTATTAAAAATCTCAAATATCAGTAAAATTAATCTTTTTCAAGATTAGAGACACATTAGTTCCTTTTTAGAATTATTTGTCTCGAATCTAAATTTATAAGAATTAAATTGTAATTTTTTATTCCTTTAAAACTAAATTGGGATGCATATTTTCTCAACCACGAAATTGGATATTTACTCTAAAAAATATTATGAAATCAAAAGAATAACACGTTAGTCTAGCGAAAAAGAAAGAAAGAAAGAATAACACGTTAGAGGGATAGAGTCAGAGAGAGAAGTACAGGGCGAGTATTCTGACTGATGGCCAAATTGATAAAAAGTGTAAGCCCGATAGACAAGAAGATCCCATTCCCAATTTCACGCAAGCCTGTAGTTAATCAAAGCCACCCATGGATATGATAAACTCAAAAATTGATAAACACCAAATTGGTTTTGTTTTTTAATTTTTACGAATGAAGAAAAATTTGATGACATTAAGGGCCCGTTTGGTGATCAGGATAAGAGAGACAGGATACGATAAGTAATCATATCTTGTCTGAAACTGTTGTTTGGTGAGCCAGCAGGATAGGATAAGTCAATACTGTCACTTATCATATCCTGTCAATCTAGTTAAAATTTTATCCTGAGGGGATGGCTGGATTAGAACTCAACATGATAGGATAAGGTGATTTTTTTTCCCCGGTAACAAGTAGGATATGGTGATTTAAAGTATAATAAAATATAAAAATATATAATATATAAATTAATTAAAGTATAATAAAATAATAATTTAAAGTATAATAAAATTTAACATGATTACCAAAAAAAAGGTATAATAAAATATAAAATATTTAAAATTATAAAAATATTAATAATCAATTCTAAAATTTATTTTTATTTTATCACAATGCTAAGTTTGTTATTTTATATTATTTTTAAAAACCGTAAAATATAAAAAATTATTCTAATAATTTAACTATATGTAAAGTGAAAACAAAAAATGAATATTTAAAAATATAAAAAAATAATTTTAGTTAGACAATATTTAAAAAATTTAAAATATTATATGTAATTTTATCATAAGGATAATTTTGTTTTTTATATAAATTTAAATAATGAAAATTATAAAAAAAAGTAAATCTAATGAAAGATGAAAACATTTACAATAAAAACGAAAAATTTTTAAATTCATACTTAAATTATAATGCTGTCGAATTGGTTATCTGGTGGACACCAAACGTCGGATAGGATAACAGCTTATCCTGTTCATATCCTATCATACTCATATCCTATTCTCTTATCCTATCCGTCCTTATCCTATCCTGACCACCAAACGAGTCCGATAGATAAAGGAAAAAGATATAAAACCTTGGTAAGTCTCCCATGGGTAAATAACACCATCTCGATTCAAGTCAAAGAATGCAGCGTGCTTCTGCAAAACGTTTTCCTGAAGTGGAATGGATTTCTGGTCAATAGTACCAACTACTCCTGCATGTGCATCGATTTTAAGAGCATCAAATGAAAATAAAAAAGACAAAAACTACAGAAAAGAAAAAGGGAAAACAGTTTGAGAAGAAGGTAAATTTATGGCATACCTTCTAATATTTTGCTTTCGGGGGTAGGAGAAGCAGCCATATTGATAGAAAGCAGAATAAAAAAGGAAGCAATCAAACTCATAAGGAGAATAGCTTTTTGGGATTAAGCTATAACTTAGGTAGTATATATAGATAATGATTATGAGTGTTGATTTTGTTTTCGGTTACATATGCGTGCACAAAATATAATATAAATGAAACTTCCAAGGCACCATTGTCCTGCATAATGAATTGTTGATTAATGATTGGACACGTGTCTATCAAATCTACCAGACAGCTTTTGGTTTTTCTTCCACTCAACCTAGCAGAGTTGATCAGCCTTATCACTTTCCCGCAGTGAGGATCGATGCATGGCTCTGCTGATTGGGTCAGATGGTGCAGAGATTACTCCAACGCCCCAATTCTTATACAAAGCTGCGGCGTTTTGTTGCAACTGACGCAGAAAGGTTAGCTTCACGACGGTTCAAGTTAATCAGCCGCAGGTTCAAAACATTTTTGCTTTTTTATCATTTTCCCGCAATATTCTCAGTTAATTCCCGCTATTTTTTCCACCCGCAATGTGGAACCATTTCACGCGTACCCCAACGCCTCTCCATCACATTGCTATTTGCTACAAACAAATTTATGAACCCTAAGTCCCAACCCCTCTGAACCGTTTCTGCATCGTAACTGAGGATTGATAGTCCCAATCGCTTGCAGGTCTTTCACGCTGTTTGATTTCTTTTGCTCTTGTTCTATAACTTTGTTTTGCTGAGTTTTGTTTTACTTTCAAAATGTGAGAATCTGATTTTGTTGTCGTGGCTTCCAATTTCTGCAATCATTGTTCAAATTGTTCATCATTTTGTTCAAAATGTGAGAATCTGAGTTTTTCGTTCAAAATCTGGAAAAACATGCTCTTGGAAGCTTTAATACAATTGGACCATCTGTTTTGCAGCTTCCAAGGAACCACTTCCATTGATTTAAATGCTTCAACTACAAGCTTGGAATCAGTTTCAATCCAAAGCCTATTCCATCCCTTCTTGCAAGCTATCTCCAAGCCATACATTGCTGCATTTAGCTCTGCAATTACAGATGATTGAACTCCTAGATTGCAGCAGAAACAACCTATAACAGCAGCCTGATAATCCCTGAAAATCCCTCCACATGCAGCTGCTCCAGGGCTTCCTCTTGCAGCTCCATCTATGTTGCATTTTATCCAATGGTAAGGAGGTGAATACCATGTGACTTGTTTGATTTTTGGAGCCTTTGATGGGTGACCTGCAACCTTAAACTTACAAAAAACAGCAAACTCTGTTATATCATTATACATGGTTCCACTAGACAAATTTCCAGTTAGAGATGCAGCAGCAAATATTCTGTTTTTAACCTGAACAAGTGAAAGATTCCTATTTTCAAATCTATGCAAATTTCTCAAATGCCAAATATTCCATAATACATGAATCATAGCAGAATTGATGATGTCCTGCATTTGAGAACTATATGACTTTTTATAGCTTTCAAAGACACTACCTATTGATGCAGTGTTTATATTGAATTGCAGGATTTCTCCAAGCCACAACCATAGGGAATTTGCAAAATCGCAATGCAAGAACAAATGAGTGGAACTCTCTTCAGACCTACCACATAAGCTGCACATAGAGACACTAGGTAGACCTAAAAGCCTTATATTTTCATCAGTTGAGACTCTATTATGGAAAAGTCTCCATACTAGAAATGATCTAGAATGAGGAACATTTTGCAACCAAATAGATTTACTCCAACTAACAAAATTAAGAACAGGGTTAAGAAACTGATAAGCTTCCTTAAAGGTTAATTGGCCAGTTGAGGAGGCAGTCCAGACTAACTTGTCTTCACACGAATCAATAGGCAAAGCTACCTGCATAACAATGTCATTTAAAGCAGGATATCTAGCAGTAAGAGCATTATGAATAAACCATGAACCATCTACTATAAAATCAGAAACAGAGGCAGACATAAATTCACACTTATCCCATTTCCAATTTGCCAAGAGACATTATCCATGACCAAATGAAACCACTTACTCATAGCAGACCAAATTGATGAACTAATATAATGATTAACAAGTTTCAAGTTCTTTAGAAACCTTGCCCTTAAAAAGCAAGCACATTGTTCAGGGGATGAGGCTAGGTTCCAATCAAACTTAAGCAAGGCTGCCTCATTAATAGATCTAATTGACCTTATGCCAAGTCCTCCATCAGTTAAAGGAGAGCACATTTTTTTCCCCATGAATGATATGAGCCAAAGGGGGGCAAGTCAACTTTTCAACAAGAATGATTTGAGCCCAATGAAGACCATGGATCAAGAAGCACTACAAGGACTTGGTGGGTCTAAGACAAGAGCTAAAGTCAAGAAAGTCCAAGAATTTATAAACCAAATAGTGTCAACCTTGATGGAAATAAGTCCAAGTTCAAGTTTTAATGGAGTGGGGGCCAAAATGCTTACTTATCTCATCCAACTTGAAGACCCATGATGGGCTTGGACGTCCACCTCTTTAAAATGACATTTTCTAGTTTATTTCTTTTAAATAAAGTGTAATAAGCTTGGTTTCATGAAGAATTTCGAATTCTAGGCTTAGTTGGAGGTATCTTTTGGTTTGCATACCACAAGTAACTCCTTTTTGAATTATTAGTCTTTTATGTATTTTGTGTAAATTATGGGGGGTTACACTTTTAATTTGAGAAGCAAGTGTAACCATCACATAATGAGTATGAGAGAGTCATAAAGGGGTGGGGGTTATGTATTTTCGTTTTATTTTGGTGGCTGATTTAAGTTAGGCTTTTAGTGTGTTTAAGGTCATGAATTAGGCCAATTAAGTGGGGGTTATGGTTTGTTTTAGTGGCTGAATTAAAATGGTGTTAAGTTAATCTTGATTAGGCTAGTTATGAAGGGGTTTTGGAATCATTTGGAAGACTAAGTGTGAGTCAAATGAAATAGGTCACACTTCTATATGTATGAGGCCTAAAACACATGAATAATAACTTTGATGTTGAATTTGGATTGAAATCCATTTGTGAGACTTTGTTCTCTTTGGTTCTTGGTTGAGCCAACCTTAGTTCTTATCAAGAATCCAAGATTCTTATGACGAACATCATAGGCTTATCAAACTCTCTAGTTTGTGGCGTCATCATCATCTCTTTCTCGTCCATTTTGTTTATTTCTTCTTCTTATTTTGGTTCCAAAATTGGTTTCACATTAACTTGTTAAGAATTCATCCAAATAGATCATCAACAAGGCAACCTCACCATTTGGTTGTCATCAATGAAACATTAACATATTTCCTTCTGAAAACATCTCCAGTCCAAATGAAGTTTCTAATCCAACCATCTAACTGTTTTAACAAACCAGTTGGCCAAGAATATACATGAAAGCTATAAGCTAACATTCCATGAATGACTGATTTAACTAGTTGCACCCTCCCCATGACAGATAAGAGGGACCCTTTCCAATTAGCTAGCTTAGTCTTAATTCTATCAATTATAGGTTGCAAATATCTCTGCTTAGGTTTTGCCCTTAAATAAAGGAACACCTAAATAAATGAAAGGCAAGAACCCTGCAGAAAAACCAAGAAAGCTTTTCAGCTCAGCCACTCTCCTGATAGAGATAGAGCCTATGTAGAACCTACACTTATCTATGCCTAACACTTGACCAGAGATCTCACCACACCTTTGGAACAGATTCATTAAATTCTGCAGGTTTCTTTTTGTTCATTTACAAAAGATTAAAATGTCATCAACATATAACATATGGCTAGGAGTGGCAAAGTTCCTAGGACTGCTCATATGCTGAAACATACCAACTCTAGATAACAAGGAGATAGATTTACTTAAAACATCTTTAGCTAGGCAGAACAACAAAGGAGACAAGGGGTCTCCTTGTCTAATCCCCTCTTACATTTAAAAAGTCCTATAGCATGACCATTAATAGAAATAGATAGCTTAGCAGACTTAAGAATTAGATCAATCCACTGACAAAGTTTGCTATCAAAACCAAAGGCTTTTAAGACATTAAGAAGATAGGACTAATCTATAGTATCAAATGCTTTTTTAATATCTAGTTTGAGAGTTGTTCCCCCCATGCTTTTTCTTATCAAGCATATTGATTGCTTCTGAAGCAATACATATGCAATCAGTTATGTGTCTCCCTCTTAGGAACCCTCTTTGCTCATGAGAAATGATTTTAGGAGCAGCCAAAGCAAGCTTATCAACTATGATCTTAGTAATAGTTTTAAACTGAAAATTAGCTAGGGCTATAGGCCTATAATTCTTTATTCTATCAGCATTAGGGAACTTGGGAACTAAGGTGACAATGTTTAAATTAAGGTCCTAAGCAATCCAGCTTTTGGTGAAAAAGAACAGAACAGAGTTATATACATCATTAAAAATGACATCCCAATATGTATGGTAGAAGCTTCCACCAAAACCATCAGGGCCAGGAGCACTACTTCTATCAAGGGAAAAAACAACAACTTTAACTTCATCCATAAGAGGCACATTTGTTAACATAATGTTATCTTGTAATGTGACTAAAGATGAAATGAGTTCATCAACTAGCCCATTATCAATACAATGATTATCTGAAGCATACAAGTTAGTGTAAAAGTCAAGAACATGACTCTCTATATCACTTGGATTAACTAAAACAGAGTCACCTACCTTTAGAATAGACATTTGTTTAGATGAATACCTAATCCTAGCCACTTTATGAAAAAATGAGGTATTTCTATCTCCACGAGTCACCTAATTCATCCTAGACTTCTCTTTCCATAACAATTCCCGACTTTTTAAGTCTTCAGAGCAGCCATATTTGTCTACATCATCTTGAATTTTATCCACTTTAGCCATGGCCTCTTCCACTTTTAAATGCACATTTCCAAAAACTAAAGAATTCCATGATCTTAATTCCTTTTTTAAGTTCCTTAACTTCTGAGAAAGAATGAACATAGGATTCCCATATACAGGCCTATTCCAAATCTCCTTAACTAACCTCCTACAATCTATATGCTCATTCCACATATCATGAAACTTAAAAGGTGAAGGATATGGTTGAACACCTTTCTTTAAAACCAACAAAAGAGGGTAATGATCAGAACAACTCCTAGTTAAAGTACAACATGCCACACTATCCCAAAAAGCTAACCAAGCATCACTACAAATAGCCCTATCCAATCTTAATTCAGTATGCTCCCTACCACTCCTCTTATTTTTCCAAGTAAATTCTGCTCCACGAGTCTGAAGGTGAGTAAGATTACAAGAATCTGACCAACCTTTAAACTCCTCACAAGCAACTGAAATAGGCAATCTACCTCCTCTTTTTTCATGAGATGCTACAATGGCATTAAAGTCTCCAATGAAACACCATGGCCCCTTAAAGGATTGTTGTAAAGATGCCAATTCCATCCATAAATTCCTCCTAATAATTTGAGATATGGATGCATAAACAGCAGGAAAAAATACTTGTTCCTGTTGCACTTCAACAGAAAATAAAATGTGCTGTCTAGAAGAAACTATGATAAAAGGGGATAGAGATACAGAACATATACCCCACAGAGAAGGAATATCTGAACCCCTACCATTAACCATGAAAAATTTTAAGTTCAACCTTTTCCAAAAAGAGATAGGGACTTGATCAATCCTAATTTTAGGTTCAGCAATAAAAACAAAATCAGGTTTATGAGCAACACAAAATTGTGCTAAAACTAATCTAGTTTGAAGGATACCAATACCCCTTGCATTCCAATAAATAACTTTCATATTAAAAAGCTAAGGATTGATCTAAACCTGTCCTATAACGAGTGTTATAGGCTTCCACCTTTTGAGCTTGCTTCTTTGCCTTCTTTTACTTTTTCTTATGAGACTTTGAGCATACTGGAGAAAAATTCTCTTCTTCCCTTCCCTCTTCTGCATTATCCTTCCAAAGACTGCCTGCCAAAGTACTAATGTCTTTATCCACCCTTTCATTTACTTCTTTAATCGAATCAAGCAACCTTCCCTGGATCCTTGCTTGGAAACTCAGCATCCAATGATCTTCCATGTGAGTTATCTGCTGCAGCAACACCATTCGGAGGGCCCTTCTCATTAATGTTCTCTGCTGAAGCAGCATAGTTTTCTGCAGTGTTAGAAACTGAAGACTCTGAATGACCAGCATTGGTATTAATGGAGTCAGAAACCACCATTTTAACAGAGTCATCTATCAATGAAGGCATATCAACATTGTTGAGACCTCATAAGTCTGAGACACATTCAATGTGTAAACTCTCAAGTTTTGATGATTCCAAATAGATTAAGTATGGTAATATTGAAAATTACTGATAAGTCTGATAAGTGTGCAGGAAAATAGACTTAAGGTCATTCGTCTAAAAAATATGACCCATCTAATTTTAGTACAACATAGTTTTTTTAGACTTGTCTAAAAATTCACCCGTCTAAAAATCAATCAGCTCAGACACAGACCAAGTCAAAGCTCAATCATGGTTCTGATCTAGTTGATGATGTGGCAAGAATCATAAGTTTGAAGAAGCCTCAATTGATCACCCGTCTAAAAATGACTCGATCACTCGTCTAAGTTTTGGCTTATTATCACTCGTCTAAATCTGGACTGCACAAGCACCCATCTAAATATCAAACACTGCTACACTTGGTAAAGTGTAAATTTGTCAGAATGAAGTCCAAGTCAACTTTATTCAAATAAGATGCCTTCCTTAAGGATCTCAAAGGCCTCTGGACAAGAGCACAAATGATGAAGAATAAAGAACGTTTGTTTCAAGTTTTTAAGGAATAAGCACGCAACCTCTGTAGCACAACAATCACCTTTTAGATGTTCTAGTACAAAGTAAAGGTGCTTTCCAGAAAGTGAATTGAGTGTTGCACTGAAAGAGGAAAGTTCTCTGCTGCAAGTACAAGAAGCATGTTGCTGCAACTCTGATACAACAACTGCTCAGAACAAAAGTGTACTCTTGGAATGCCTTGTTTAAAACTCAACGTCCCTAAACTTTTATGTATACACAGAATGACTCTTTGGCATTAATGGCATTCTAGAAACTCAAATCAAAGAACACACTTTCTGAAGCTGTGCCTAGCGGATCAATTGATTGAATTCTTTATATAGATCAAACCATGAAGATGAAGACAAGAAGTTGAACAACATTAAGAGCTCTGCGCAAGAAGCATTTACTCTCTTCATTAACTGAGTTGAATGATTTGTTGGCTACATTATGAGGGGTTTTAGACCAATTAACTCATGATTATGGTGGCTGGGTTAAGTGGGAGTTATTGGATGTTTTAGTGCCATGATTAGGTGAGTTAAGTGGAGGTTTTGGAATCCTATGGAAGGCAAAGTGAAGCAAAAATAACTCAGCCATGTTCTCTATATGTAAGATGCCACAAGCACATGAATAAAAAACTTTGATGTTGATTTTGGATTGAATCCATATTGTGAGAATTTGTTTTCCTAGGTTCTTGGTTGAACCAAGCTATGTTCTTATCAAGAATCCAAGATTATTATGGCGAACCTTACTTGGCTTATCAAAACTCTTGTTTTGTGGCGCCATACCATCTCTCATCTTCACCCATTTTTCATACTTTCTTCCTTTTATGTTACAACACAATTCTGACTTGGTTTTGTAACTTGTTAAAATTCAACCAAAAAGATCTTTTCAAAGGCAATTATCATTTGATTGTCATCAGTAGAAGATTGGACGGAGGAAAGCACCTGTGAGAAGAAGTCATATGCCCAAACCCTTCTGTAGGGCTCTGTCTTCAATCCTCACTCCCATTAAGGGAGGATGGAAACTCATGTAGTTATAACCGTTGATATAGCAGTTTTTAAGTGAACGGTCCAGATTAATTGTTGTCAACCGGCTGAAAAGTAGATAGAAGGTCATACTAGATGAAAGGGTGGAAATATATTATGTCCCTAGGTTAGCCGCTCATTACCTGTCTTCATCCCTTCATCCCTCTCACTCTCTCAATAGAAAACTGTTCTTGTCCAGAACTTCATCTAGTTCCTTCACCACCCGATCTTGCCCTTTGGTGGCAATGGTCAACCCATAGTTCAAAACCTCAAACTCCTCAGTTTCTGATTCTCGAACACGAAGCTTGAAGAAATAGTGGGAGCCGTCGAGCTTCATTGAGAACAAGTCTTTGGCCAACGGCCACTGGATTTGGTCACCGATGTGAGCGAGAATGGCGAGGACTAGATGTAATCCTTGGTGCCTTCTTCGCTTCCTCCACCCTCGATGGCTCCGGCTCCTTCCACCTTGTCTCCAAGGTTGACCTTGACTTCGGCTACCCCACCAATCACCAATAAATTGTCGTGCCCACCTCTCCAACCACCCTGTCTCACCACCATTTTGACTCCGAGAACCACCACCATTGTTATGCATTTTGCCGGTTCTTCCATTCTCAAACCCTATTGCGTCTCTTCCTGATGGTCTTTGGTAATATGTCGTACTCCTTGAAAACCACCAGGTGGTTCGTACGTGGCCCCTCATCTGCGTGATGCCGATGTCGTCGAGTGGTTCAACATTTTGGGTGGATCTGTAAGGAACATTGATGTCGTCAAGAAAGATGATGAATGATATGTGTTCTGTAGTTATGATTGATATCGTTAAAAGTGTTCCTTTGATCCCTCTTTATATAGAAAACAAGTTATAGTCGTTGGGATCAATCAAAACAGATTTGGATCTGGTTAACAGAATTTGTTTTCTTGATTTTGGTTCTTGAAATAAGATTCTGATAGTTCTTATAGAATTCGCGTCCATCTTGAAAATAACCGCGTCCATCTAGCCATTAAGATTTTACATTCGGACGGGCTAGTAGACGAGCTCCATATGCCACGTCACTGGACGAATATTCTCATTAAGATCTTAGCAAGTCCAAAGACATGTGTGGACAAGCGTTTCTATCACTTTAGTGGACGAGCGCTTCTGTCACTTTAGTGGACGAGTGCTTGTATGACTTTAGTGGACGAGCACTTCTGTCAGTTTAGCGGACAAGCGCTTCTGTCACTTTAGTGGACGAGCGCTTGTATCACTTTAGCGGACGAACGCTTCTGTCACTTCAGTGGACTAGCGCTTCTGTCACTTATGTTGGACGAGCGCTTCTGTCACTTCAGTGGACTAGCGCTTCTGTCACTTATGTTGGACGAGCGCTTTGGACGAGCACTTCTTATTTCGGAAAATCATTTTCATTAACGAAAACTTAATCCTTTTAATGCAGGTTATGAAAAAAAGATTTTCTTTCATGCATCTTTTCAAATTGAGCTTCTTTGTGACTAAGAGATTTCTTTCTCTTACAGATCATCTAAGACTTAAATCTAAATTTCTCCTTTAAGCTCTTGTCTTGATGATTCCTTGATCTTCGTCTTTGCTCTTTGATTCCTTCAAGTTCTTCCTTGAATGTTCTCCTTCAATTGCTCACTGAACTTGTTGATTACTGCTTGACACCTGTCTTTGCAATTTGGCACTAAAACACTTGCATACACATTAAGTTGTATTTGTCATAAATCAAAATCTCCAAGTCATTGAGTCTAACAATCTCCCCCTTTTTGATTATGACAAACCTTTTAACAAATTATAAGATCAGAGTATAAGTATAGCAGACGCTAAGTGTTTTTGACAGATTTATATCATGGTATCGGAGAGGCGGTGGAAAGCGAGTATATCAGAGCAAAAAAAAAAAATATTAACATAGCAGAATTTGATTTATTCCCCATTAATCATATAAGTTTATTAGCTCCCCCTCAACATATGCATGTATAATTTGTTATTATCCCCTTTCTCTATATCATACTTTTTCCTCTCCTTTTTGGCATCATAAAAAAGGTAAAGAAAAGAAACATTCAAAGTAATAGAGAAGGCAAACATTTAAACATTCAAACATAGCATAGGATTGATCAACTATGCCCAATTCTCTTCTAATGAAAAAAAAACTTTCCATGTTCAAGGGCTTGGTAAAAATATCTACAAGTTGTTTAGTTGTATCAACATATTCAATCTCAATTTCTCTACTTTGTATATGGTTTCTAATGAAATTGTAACACCCTACTTTTTATTTTCCGATTTTTATTTTTTCAGTAAAAATATTTTCGCTGTATTAATCGGTATAAATGTATTTATTTATATTTTTATCCAAGTTCATGGAGATTGATTTTTATGAAATAAAAATCATATTCATACTCTATCTTAGGGTAGAAGCTTAGGATAAAAAATTTGGGTTGAAAATTCAGACGGAACCCGGTCTGCGTTTTCACTGACAGTATAATTTTACTGAGCAGAAAACCTAATTTTGACTCGTGAACGAAATGGTTTATATTTAAATCATATTTCCAATGAGTTTGGTTAGTTTGAAAATTTTCAGTAGAAAACGAAATATTACGCTTTTACGCAAGCGTAAAACCCTAATCAGGAAACCGACAGAGTCGAAAACGGAACTACAGAGACCCGTCAAGAGATCAGGATAACAAGTCATACATGATGATTCATGGGGATGAGTCACACTTTTAATTCTAGAAGATTCTACAAGGTTAAAGTGACAATTTAGGAATTTTACGCTTAAGTCCCTGAACTTTATGTTAATTACACTTTGGTCCCTAAGTTAGTTTCTAAGTTTTTTTTTCAAGTGAATTGGGCCAGAATCTTTGTTCCCAATCTCTTATTGTACCGTGTCTATGAAGCCCAAATTTCTTGTCCATGGATTGATTCCATGAAGCCTATTTGAAACCATATAAGTTCCAATGTCATGCTTAAGCTTAAATCTTTTGGTGGGCCCCACAAAAATAAATCCAAGCCCAAATTCATTAGGACCATGCGCAAGCCCATAAGGGAGAAGGGGCTGCCCTCATAATTTTTGATGAGCCAAGATTGTTCTACATTCTTCTACAATATTCTACTACATTCTACAATATTCTCAACTCTTCTCAAATGTTCTAAGTTTTTCTTAAAATATCTTATGAAGAAAATCAGCCAAGAATAGTCAAGATAAGACCACATTTAATGTGGCAAATGGCCATCATTACAATTTATTGGCAATTTTCAAAATAGTCCTTATACTTTTGGAATCTTTGCAAAATGGTCCGTAGGAATTATTTCAACTTCAATCCTATTCAATCCTTTGAACAAGCCAACTCATTCCTACTAGATCCTTCTAAAGTGGCACAACCAACCCCTATAAATACCCTCCAAACCGTGTCCTCCCTCACCATTTCACTCATCTTCTTCATTCTCTTCATCTTCCTCACCAACTAAGTTACAAAACCCTAAGAACACCGAATCCCCACCAAACATATGACCCTCTTACTTTCTGAAACACGCAAAACACTCAACATAAAAGTTGTTCCTCTTTATCTCTTCTTTCCAACAAGATAAAGATCATCAAAAACGGATAAGTGGATTGGGAGATAGTATCAAAATACCGAAACTGCCCAGAATTCTCAGCAACCCACGAAACAGCAGAAAGAAGTCCCTTTTCACACCTGTTATGATCCGAACCAAATGAAACCTTCAACACCAAAGTTGTTCTTTTTCTTCTTATCTTTCTATCAATCCAAAGTTCGTAATTTTTGGATGAGTATATTGTGAGATACACTAACAATACCATCACACCCTCAAGCTGTCCAGTTTTCAACTTAGTGAGGGTTGATCATTTTCTTCATTTCTTCAATCTTCAAGAGGTAAAAGCTCTCCTCATTAATCATATAAGTCTTATCCTTCATTTATTTTGTAAGATCAAGCCGTGATCAACAAGTTTTCATAAATTTCCATTCCTAGATCTAGAACTTCAAATAATTCTAGAAAATTGTAGAAAAATCCTTTTAATGTGAAACCAATTTCTATGATCTTGTGATGTCTTCCACTTTCATTATCCAAGAGCATGTAATCAAAAACATTTTCCTTCCCTATTTTCTTTAAGTGGCAGAATCTCACTCAAAGGAGGGTTTGATGATTTTGTTTTCATTTTTGAAACCTAATGCTTGATTTGAGCTCTCTAATACTTATATGATCTAAATCCAAGAGCTTGAATCAAACTAAATTTCCTAGTCTATTTTCCTAATATGGGTCGAAACCCTAACCCTAAAGGTTAGAGGATTTTGTTTCAAATTTTAGTCTTGTAATAAGTAATCTATGTTAGTTAAGACTCTAGTAACTAGGATCCATAAAGATGACATTAAGAAGATAACCCTAAACCTATTTTCTAAGTCTTGGCCGAACCTAGCCCTAAAGTGTCATAGATGGTTGTCATTTGATTAATTATAGTTATGTTGTTTGGTTCAAGGTGAAACTATTAAGTTGTGGTGTGATAGCGAGGAACATCGAGTTCGAGATTTCGGTGCTAGCTCAGGTGGGGAAAAGAATCAGCCTATCGTCGGAATCGATAAGTAGTAGATTATATGATAATTGTGTAGGGCGACCTAAACCCTACTAGTAGTCGAGTAATCGACAAGACCAAAATCCCATTGGAAACCTTTTCTATAAAACCAATGGATTCGGGGATTGTAGGTTTATCGACATTAAGTTGATTTTAAGTATTTGAGGATGTTTGATTTTATGTTATCGAATTTACTGTGATACGCTGGTTGAGGTATTTCATCTGTATGTGACGTATTATTTCGGTGTTTGAATATTTATGATATTAAGGATGTTTATTGTCTGTCACGGCCGTGATGGTTGTCATGGCCAGGCCATGACAGAATCTGACTTGCCTTTGTTGTATGTCATGGCCGTGATGGCTATCACGGCCAGGCCGTGACAGAGTCTGACTTTGTTATTTATTTGGTTGGACTATTTGAGTTGGTTGTGATAAATTGCCTTATATGATATTGAGATAATTGAATATTTTGTTGATTAATGTCTTATGCATGATCTGCCTGGGTTTGATAAAGGTGATTTAGAGGTGCCTAGCCTAATTAAGTGGTTTTATCTATGAGGAAAAAGGTGTTGAGACTTTGATGGAAGGTTGAGGCACTTGGTTGTTATTGATGTAATGTAGGGAGATTCATTTATAGCTGTATTGTTATTCACAGCCGTGTGAGTGGAACACACGAGGTCAGGATATCCTATTTTGGGATATCGGATATTGCGGGTGAGTGCCCTACGGATGTGGATGCCGAGGTAGACTACCGTAATGCTCTTTAGTTCTTGACGCGTTCGAATGTTCTCGGCACTGGACCATTATGGAATGATATTCCTTGACGAGTTCACATGTTCTTGGCACTGGACCGTTCTGGATTGATACTCCTTGACGCGTTCGTATGCTATTGGCACTGGACCATTTTAGACTAATACTTGTTTAGTCTTTGATGCATTCGAAAGTTATTGGTACTGAACCGTTCTGGACTACTGACTAACGTGATAGGAATAGAGATGGCCACGTCAGTATAAAAGTTTAGTTATATTAGATTGGGGTAGAAGATGAATACTTGAGTTTGAGGATGTTTTGTTAGGTGTTGAATGATGTTATGTCTGTGACAGTTATTGTATAATTTACTATATTACTCTTTTCCGCTTTTTAATGATAGAACTGTTTCTTATTCCCTATATCTTTCTGCGTGTTGTATTTTATTTCTGATGTGATCATACGAGAAGACCCGATGAAGGAACCAATTGCTGAGGAGTTAGATGGAACTCCTTATGAACCATATGCTGGAGGTCGAGCGGTGAATCATGGCGATTAGAGTATAGACATTATGGCCAGTGTGTCTAAGGGGTAATTATAATTCCGCTAAGTATGTCTGTAGTGAAGTTTATGCCTGTGAGGGATCCTACTGAGAGGATACCCTCAACAGTGTTTTGGTAATGTAATAAATAAACATGTGTGTATTTATATATTAACGTTGATGTGTTTTAAATTTGAAGAAGTTATATGATAATTAAATAAGTTTTAATTTTTACATACTTTTCAACAATAAGCGCGCGATTAAGTAAATAAATAATAAGGTTCTAATTTAATAAGATAATGGGGCACAACGGGGTGTCTCAGAAATGATGTTTGATTTCTATGTGTTTAGTTCTAGAGTGCATTATGGGATTCTTAGTTAGGTTAATTGCACTCGTATTGCCACATCTAATAGGAACTTGGTTTAGTTGCACACCATAATCAACTAATTGTTGTTTCATCCATTAAACCTGTGCACAACAGCTACCAGCTGCTACATATTCAGCCTCTGCAGTGGATAAAGCCACACTAGATTGTTTCTTACTGAACCATGATACTAATGAGTTTCCAAGTAAATGGCAAGTTCCATTGGTGCTCTTTCTATCCAGTTTACAACCAGCAAAATCAGAGTCTGAATAGCTAATTAAAGTACATGTAGCTCCCTTGGGATACCATAATCCCATCTCTTTTGTTCCTAACAGATACTTAATTATCCTTTTAACTGCTGTTAAGTGTGATTCTTTTGGATTTGCTTGATATCTAGCACACATGCATACACTAAACATGATATCTGGCCTACTAGCAGTAAGATAAAGTAGTGAGCCTATCATACCTCTGAATTTAGAAACATCAACAGGTTTACCTTGCTCATCTTTGTCCAGATAACAGGAGATACTCATTGGAGTAGCCATCTCCTTAGCGTTTTCCATGCCAAACTTCTTGATCAACTCATTACAGTACTTGGTTTGGCTAACAAAGATTCCATTTTCAGTTTGCTTTATTTGCAGTACAAGGAAAAATTTCAGCTCACCCATCATTGACATTTCAAACTCACTCTGCATAAGACTTGCAAACTCATTGGACAAATGCTCATTAGTAGCACCAAAAATTATATCACCCACATATATTTGTACAAGTAAAATGTTGTGTGCCTTTTTCTTAGTGAACAAAGTTATGTCAACTTTACTTCTTTTAAATCCTTTTTCAATGAGAAAATTACTTATCCTTTCATACCAAGCTCTAGGAGCTTGCTTTAAGCCATATAGTGCTTTAGACAGTTTATAAACATGGTTAGGCAATTCATTATTCTCAAAACCAGGTGGTTGACCAACATACACTTCCTCTTGTATGAATCCATTTAAGAAAGCACTCTTAACATCCATTTGATACAATTTAAATCCCATTATGCAAGCATAAGCAAGTAGCATTCTTATAACTTCTAATCTTGCTACTTGTGCATATGTTTCGTCATAATCTATGCCTTTTTCTTGGTTATACCCTTTGGCTCCCAATCTAGCCTTGTTTCTTACAGTTATACCATTTTCATTTAGTTTATTCGTAAAAACCCATTTTGTACCAATTACTTGACAGTTCTTGGGTTTAGGCACTAGTTTCCAAACTTGGTTTCTTTCAAACTGGTTTAACTCATCTTGCATAGCCATCATCCAATGTTCTTCAATTATAGAATCATCTATGTTCTTAGGTTCTACTTGAGGCACAAATGCCTTAGGATTATTCCATGATTGATCAAATATCTTTAATACAACAATGTAGACATTTTATACAATGATATATAAGTCAACACAAAGATTCACAATCATAATGATAATCAGATAACATATTCAATCAATATTCTTTCTTTATTGTTACCCATTTTGTGTTTGGTGAAGGCTCTATGTCATGATTCCAATTTTTTCTCTTGACCTTCCACCACACCTACAAAACAGAATTTCATGTTTTTGTTATAGGTACCCAAATCTGTTTGGGTCCTTTTGAGTTAGTTGTAGCAATAGTTCCTTCAGGAACTCATATATACTTAGATTTATTGTATTCTGATTTTCTGTATTGAAATGTAGAAGCTGTGTGACCTTTTTTAGAACAAAAATTGCATTTAACAAATGGTGTGTTTGATGTCTTAGGTGCAGTAAAAAATTTCTTGAAAGATTTCTCATGTATCTTAGGTTTATAGCCTATTCCAGCCTTATCATAAACACATTTTTGATGTCCTAACAAAGCATTCAAGTTATCCCTACCATTTGTGAACTTTGCTAAGTCATTTTTTCAGTTTTTCAACTTCTTTAGTCAATGGAAAACACTTAGAACAATCAGAGCATATAGGTGGTTCCAAAACAGTAGCCAATCTTTCTTTTACAGCACAATTTTTTGATTTTAATTCATCTAGCTCTTTGTTTAAAACAGAAGTTTTCTCCTCTAGGCATGTGATGGTTTTCTTAGACTTAGTTAGAAATTTAGAAAGTCTAATGGATTCTTTATGAAGTTCTTCAAAAGCATTTTGCAATTCATCATAAGAAGGTAATTCATCAAGGTCAGAATCAGAATTTACCTCACCATCTTCTTTATGAAGATGAGCAGTTAAGCACAAGTTTGATTTTTCAACATTGGAATCATTCGTTGAGCCAAGATTGTTATCCTCCCAAGTAATGTAGGCCTTTCTTGGCTTTCTCCACTTCTTGTCCTTTGAGTCAAACTTTTCTATTTTGTCCTTCTTAAGCTTTCTGTCAACCTTTGTAGATTTTTCCGCTTTGAATGTGACGATTCTATTGTTCTTGTCTTCTTCTTCACTTAGCATCAATCTAGTCAACTCCATTTCCTGTTCTTGCAATTTTCCAAACAATGTGGCAATGGTCATTGATGAGAGATCTCTGGATTCTGAGATTGCAGTGACTTTAGGTTGCCGTTCCCTGGTCAAGCATCTCATTACTTTATTAATTTGATCCTCATTTGAGATTGCTTTCCCAAGACCAGCCAATTGATTTACAATGTGTGTGAATCGCTTTTGCATTTCAGTCATAGGTTTTCCTCGATTCATTCTGAATAGCTCATAGTCATGTGTGAGGGTGTTCATTCTTGCTCTTTTGACATCTGTGGTTCCTTCATGTGTTACTTGCAATGTATCTCGCATCTCCTTTGCTGATTTGCAATTTGAAACCCTGAAAAACTCATCACGACTTAAAGCAGATGTTATAATATTCTTAGCACGTGCATTATATTGAACTCTTTTCTTATCATCCTCATTCCATTCAGTTTTAGGTTTATTTCTTGGAGCACCATTAGCATCTACGATGGGGGACAAATTGTCCATTTTCTACTGCATCCCATATGTCAACACCTGATGCCTCAAGAAAGATTACCATTCTTTCCTTCCAATAGATATACTCAGATCCATTAAAGGCAGGCGGGCGTGCAAGGGAAGCCCCTTCATTCAAACAGTCATTGGAAGCCATACTCTTATAGTTGTTAAGCCAAACTTAAGAGTTTAGCTCTGATGCCAATTGTTATTTTGGCTTCAACGACTCAAGAGGGGGGGTGAATTGAGTTTTCAAAAAATATTTCCCTCTTAAAAACTTTTTCACAAAACTTTTCAAATCAGAGATGCGGATTTGTGGCCTCGGGATCTTTTACAAAATCAATGAAGGGCTTATATAAAATCTTGAATTGGAAGATGATGAAGATAAGAAAGATTAATACCAAGTTATGCAAGTTTCAGATACAAGCATTCACAATCAAGAGCAAACTTGCAGGTTTCAGTTTCAGTTATAGTTCAATTTCAGCAACAAGAATGGTTTTGATCAACTCAGTTTTGAATGTAGATAACACAGACTTGATTACAATCACACTCGGGTTTCAATACAGTTTATACAGATCAAGAACAGAAATTATATTGAACTTTAAACATAAAAAACACAGGTTCTTGATCATAAACAAAGTAAAGGAGTTTGAGTTTAGAGATACTACACAACCAGATTTATCCTAGTTCAGTCACCTTCACCGCGACCTACATCCAGTCCCCACTCCACCTGTGGGATTTCACACACTAACACACAAGCTTTACAAGGTAGCTTGAAAAACATTTACATCACAGAGCACTCATTCACCTCGAGATGCCACACTCTTGTGAAGAGCCTCAATGTTCAACCTTAGGGATACCTTACCCTAATCCCTCAGAGAGACTCCCTCTCTCTTTACAATCGAAATAAAAACAAAAAATTGATTCCTAACTCTCAATAGTCAGATAAACAAATTGAAACACTTATGAGAAAGAAACACTCTTTTCACAATAAGCTCAAGAAATATGATGAATGATATGTGTTGTGTTGTTATGATTGATATCGTTAAAAGTGTTCCTTTGATCCCTCTTTATATAGAAAACAAGTTATAGTCATTGGAATCAATCAAAACAGATTTGGATCTGGTTAACAGAATCTGTTTTCTTGATTCTGGTTCTTGAAATAAAATTCTGATAGTTCTTATAGAATTCGCGTCCATCTTGAAACTAACCGCGTCCATCTAGCCATTAAGATTTTACATTCGGACGAGATAGTAGACAAGCTCCAAATGCCACGTCATTGGATGAATCTTCTCATTAAGATCTTAGCAAGTCCAAAGACATGTGTTGACAAGCGCTTCTATGACTTTAGTGGACGAGTGCTTCTGTCACTTTAGTGGACGAGCGCTTGTATCACTTCAGTGGATGAGTGCTTTTGTCACTTCAGTGGACTAGCGCTTCTGTCACTTATGTTGGACGAGCGTTTCTGTCACTTCAGTAGACTAGCGCTTCTGTCACTTATGTTGGACGAGCGCTTTGGATGAGCACTTCTTATTTCCAAAAATCATTTTCATTAACGAAAACTTATTCCTTTTAATGCAGGTTATGAAAAAAAGATTTTCTTTCATGCATCTTTTCAAATTGAGCTTCTTTGTGACTAAGAGATTTCTTTCTCTTACAGATCGTCTAAGACTTAAATATAAATTTCTCCTTTAGGCTCTTGTCTTGATGATTCCTTGATCTTCGTTTTTGCTCTTTGATTCCTTCAAGTTCTTCCTTGAATGTTCTCCTTTAATTGCTCACTGAACTTGTTGATTACTTCTTGATACCTGTCTTTGCAATTTGACACTAAAGCACTTGCATACACATTAAGTTGTATTTGTCATATATCAAAATCTCTAAGTCATTGAGTCTAACAGAATCTCAGAGGAGAAACCATATCTACCTCTAACAGTAGGAGTGTTGGCCTTCTCATTATCAGAGAGTCCAGAGGAAGAGGCTTCTCTATTGCAGATCTTCATGTGACATGCCAGAAAACCTCTTGCATCAAAGTTTGTCCTCTTGCTTTCTTCTTCATTCAGTAGAAATTCCATGAGTTATTCATTTGCTAAAGGATCAGGACTTTGTTCCATAATGCAAGAACTTGCACTAGTGCAATAAGTGCTTTTTACGTCAGTTAAAATTGATTTTTTACGTCAGAATATCGACTGACGTAAATATAGCTGACGTTAAAAGTTAAAATTTTAACGTCAGTTGAGAACTGACGTTAAATATAAAACTATTAACATCGGTTCTTTAACACAACTGGCGTTAATTTTGTCAAAATTAACGTCAGTTCTTTAACACAACTGACGTTAATTTTGTAAAAATTAACGTCAGTTCTTTAAGAACGGACATAAATTTTGTTAAAACTAACGTCAATTGTTATAAAGAACTGACATTAAAGGTCTTAATTTTAACGCCAGTTGTTATAAACAACTGACGTTAATAGTGTAATGTATATTTTATAAAATACTATTAACGTCAGTTGTATCATACAACTGACGTTAATAGTATTTTTTTTTTAAATTCAGTTTTAAAATATCACTCCCCTCAGCTATCCCTACATTTCAGTAAATATCCCAGTAACACAGAATATCACACACATTACAGAATTGCAAAGGGAAAATGGAACAATGATCCATATGTATGCCTGTTCAGAAACAGTATATATTTATTAACATAGGTTATAACTCAAAATAAATACAGAAATATAAATAAAAATAAATGTATACTAAGTTTAAACTACCTATATCAATATCCCTTCGTGATGATCATCACGAGTGGCATGTACATTGTCCACCTGTGTCTCCTCGATTATAGTAGGCATGTTTGTTGAAAAAGAAGGAGTCTCAGGAATATCAAGATTTGAATCTTCATTTTCATCACTACCATTATACATGCTTTTTCTTTGGAGAACCATGGACAACCTTTTGTTAGAAGGATCAGTGATGTAGAACACTTGTTTTGGTTGGGAAGCCATTATGAAAGGCTCATTTATATGACCTAACTTGTTGAGGTCTACCAATGTGAACCCCAATTTGTCGGTTTGTACACCACCGTTACTATCAACCCACTTACATTTAAATACCGGCACCGTAAGCTTAGTGTAATCGAGCACCCAAATATCTTCAATATATCCAAAGTAATGTCTCGGTGCTTTAACGCGTTTTGTGTCCTTTGCACTAGAGAAGTGCATTGCTTTGGCCACGATCATAACCCCACTATTTTGCATGGTACTCTTGTTATCTTGTTCCTTTGTATAAAAGGAAAAGTTATTTATGTCGTATCCGCTCCAACATATGACGTTGAAGCTAGTCCCACGTGCTAGCCATCTTACGTCACCAGAAGCAGTACTACCATCCTTAAGCATTTCTTCCTTGAACCATGGTAAGAAAGTCTTGTTATGCTTGTTCAACAACCACCTTTCACTCATTCGAGGGTTTTCTTGATTGACTTTTCTTTTATGTTCAAATAAGAAAGGCTGAACACATTCGATGTTGTTCAATACATACAAATGTGCTTGAAGCACTTCCTCCTGATCCTTCCTATTAATTCTTAAGCCATGTGTACCCTTACCTTGACATCTGATCTCATCATGCCAAGGCTTAGGAACCCCTATAGGATCCGTGTTATGAAGGTAGTCCGAACAAAACTCAATAGCTTCTTCTACAACATACCTTTGAACAATACATGCTTCCGGACGATGAGGATTCTTCACGTACCCTTTCAAGATCTTCATATAGCGCTCAACTGGGTACATCCATCTCAGAAAAACCGGCACACATAATCTAATCTCCCTCACCAAATGAACAATTAAGTGAACCATTATGTCGAAAAAGGAAGGAGGAAAATATATCTCCAATTGGCACAAGATTGTAGCAGCCTCAACTTCCAAGTCATCCAACATACGGGGGTCAACGACTTTGCTACATATAGAATTGAAGAATGAGCACAACCGAGTAATGGCATGTCTCACATTTTTGGAGCAATACCACGAATAGCAACGGGCAGAAGTTGTTGCATCAAGATGTGACAATCATGAGACTTTAAGCCAACCAATTTAAGATCACTAGAGACAAGCCTCTTCATATTTGAAGAGTAACCATATGGAACTTTGATGCCCTGAAGACACCCACAGAAACTTTGTCTCTCTTTTTTTGACAAAGTATGACATGCTGGCGGCAAATAAGTCCGCTTACCATCCTCAACAACTGGAGCTAACTGCTCTCGTATACCCATAGCAATGAGGTTGAGACGAGCATTCACACCATCTTTTGTCTTGCCCTGAATGTTGAGAAGCGTCCCGATCACACTATCACACACATTTTTCTCCACATGCATCACATCAATGCAGTGTCTGACATCAAGCTTGCGCCAGTTTGGAAGATCAAAGAATATCGACCTCTTCTTCCATATGTTTTTCTCAGCAGCTTTACCTTTCTTTTTGGACTTGCCGAATATAACATCGATGCCCTTTACCTTCTGATAAACCTGCTCTCCAATTAAGGTCGCCGGCGCTTCTTCTGTCTCTTGGCATCCATTAAAAGCTTTTTTCATCTTACGATATGGGTGATCACGTCTAAGAAATCTCCGATGCCCAAGGTAAACCGTTTTCTTTCCATGATGCAACTGAGTGTAGCATGTGCCTTCTTCACATATAGGGCATTCTCTATGCCCCTTGACATTGTACCCGGACAAGTTACTGTATGCTGGAAAGTCGTTGATGGTGCAAAATAACATGACACAAAGCTTGAAAGTCTCATGAGAATACCCATCAACTACATCAACACCTTCCACCCACAACGTTTTCAAGTCTTCAATAGGACCTAGATAAACATCTAAGTCATTTCCCGGTTGCTTTGGGCCCGAAATCATCATAGACAACATCATGTATTTGCGCTTCATGCACAACCAAGGGGGCATGTTGTAAATTACCAACAGAACAGGCCATGAACTATGAATACTACTCATGTTACCATAAGGATTCATTCCATCCGCAGCAAGTCCAAGCCTTAGGTTTCTTGGCTCATCGGCGAAATCCGGAAACATAGTATCGATATTCTTCCATTGAATAGAATCAGCCGGATGACGAACCTTTCCATCACGTTTCCTCTCATCATTATGCCATCTAAGATTCTTCGCATCTTTCGCATTGGCAAACAATCGCTTGAACCTTGGAATTATTGGAATATACCACAACACCTTCGTAGGAGGACCCTTTTTTCTCACATCATCAAGATCATCATCATCATCACCACCCTTCACTGTGTATCGTGATAACCCACATTTGGGGCAATCGTGATTGTCTTCACGAACACCTGTGTACAATATGCAATCATTGGGGCATGCGTGTATCTTATTATACTCCATACCCATAGGACACAATACCTTCTTGGCCTCATAGTTACGGTCAGGCAATGTGTTGTCCTCCGAAATCAAGTCTTTCAACACTTCAAGCAATTCCGTGAAGCTTTTATCGGTCCAACCATTTCTCGCCTTCACACAAACCAATTTTAGCACCACCGACAACCGTGTATGAGTAGTACACCCTGGATATAAAGGCTTATCCGCATCACCGCACAACCTATCATACACATGAGCTCGATGAAAAGATTCTTGTCCAATATCACGGATCATGTCCTCTACTCGATCATCCTCCATATCTACATCAACGTCCTCACTTTGGAAGACACTTGCCGTACTACTCAACAACACATCACCATGCCATATCCATCTTGTATAACTCAAGTAAATCCCTTCACAAATCAAATGAGTACGTATATCCTTCACCGTACATTTCCTCGTATTCAAACACTTGACACAAGGACAACAGAACATTCCATTACTATTAGGAACATTCCTTTGAGCAAATTCTATAAATTCTCCCACCCCCTTCAAATACTCAGCACTAGTACGCTTACAAACCATCCAACTACGATCCATAACTAGATAGGTCCTGTAGATATACAAAACATATATCCAATATAAGGACAATACGGGAGATTGAAAACTATTGTTTTTGAAGATTGCCAAGCACTGGTCACGGCCTGGAAGTGATGTCCATCACGGCCGTAACGTGCCAACTGAACTAGACCATCACAGGCAGAACTGATCACGGCCAAGCCATGATGAGCATCACGGCCGTGACAGATCAACCAGCAGAGCAACATGCACTCAAAACCAAAAATAGAGACGTACATTCCAAACAACTCAAACTCACGGTTTCAAGTTTCAACTACTGAGACTACAGTTTCAACATACAATCAAAACCAAAAATAAAAAAATGTGCCCTAAAGACTCACCAGAAATAGGTGCTCGTGTGGTGGTGGGGAGGGGAGCTCGAGTGGTGGCCAACGTTCGATGTGGTTACTGAGAGCAGAGGGATAAGGAGAGTTAGTGCGCGGGAAGGGGAAAGAGAGATGTAAAGTTATTGCAAAGAATGAATGGAAAGACATAGTTAGGGTTAATAGTGTACCTCACGGTGGTGGCGAAGAAGCCCTCGCGGTGGTTGCGGTGGAGATGAGCTCGCGATTAGGGCAGAGTGAGAGTGAGAGTGAGAGTGAGGGTTGACAGTGAGGGTTGAGCGTGATGAAAAGAGAAAAGAGACGTACAGAGCGAAGTGCAGAAGGCGCGTGGGTGTAAACCAAAATAAAACAACATTTCACGTCAGTTGTTTGTAAAGACTGACGTTAAAGGTCGTATATTTAACATCAGTTGTCTTAAGAAACCGACGTTAAAAGTGTATACCTTTATCCAAAAACATTAATTCATTTGACTATTTATTTAATTGAAGTAAAAATAAAATTTTTAACGTCAGTTGTATAAAAAACTGACGTTAAAAATAAATATGACTGGCAAATTGCCACCACCTCATTTTTAACGTCAACTTAATTTATGACTGCCAAGTTCCCGTATATTACATTATTTCCAATATTCATTCTGCACGTTTATAATTTATAGGATTATTTACGTCAGCTATTTATTATACTGAAGTAAAAACCACACTTTTAACGTCAGTTGTATAAAAAACTGACGTTAAAAATAAATATTTTTTATTTTAAAAACACTTTTAACGTCAGTTGTACTAAACAACTGATGTTAAAGGTGTATAAGTTTCTGCAAGAATTCATTCCTTTGACTACTGTGCTACTTACCCATGCACCTTGTAACTTAATCCTCTTAATGAGATTAAGTTTATAGGTAAGTTTCCAAGAAAATCAGAATAGCTTAGTAACTTCATCCCCTGCTCCTATAAATAGCTTCCTTCCATCCTTTTAATTTTCTGCTTCACAATATGGCTCTGTCGTGGAGATTAACTTCATCACTCTTTCTTCCTATTCCTAGACTCAAAGGTCTTTGTCTTAATGGTCAAACAACTTCTGAGGTTGTGTAAATCACATAACATGGGTGATAAGGTTGTGTAAGTCACATAGTGTGAGTTGCTCACCTTTTCATCTTTCTGGAGAATCGGCAGCTACAGCACCAGAACGTCAGCTTTGGAAGCAAATGACTATTCCAAGACCATTGCTGAAACAGATCGGGTGCACCCTTGCTCAGCCGCTCTGGAAAACTCGGTCGCTCGACTCTCCTCTCTTGCTCACCCGTGAAGGGAACGAAGCGTCAACAAATGTTTAGGATTTTAAACCCTTTCAATGTAACTTTTTATAGGATTTTAAACCCTATAAATGTAACTTTTTATAGGATTTTAAAGGATTTTAAACCCTTTCAATGAATAAGATCCGTTTTGGGTTATTGATTCAACTTATACTTCGCACATATATTTTAGTTTTCAAAACAGAAACACAAAACATCAAAGCAATTGTGAAACTGAAACTTTGAGGAAGGCAATGCGGAAGGGTACGTATAATAGATAAAAAAATTATTAAAATAACCTTTAACGTCTGTTGATGAAAGAACAGAAGTTAAAAGTGAAGTGACGCACTTTTAACGTCAGTTCAATGAAGAACTGACGTTAAAAGGTTCACTTTTAACGTCAGTTGTTTATTGAACTGACGTTAAAAGTGAGTCACTTCACTTTTAACGTCAGCCCTTAAAACAACTGATGTTGAAATTGAATTAATGAAGTCTGATATTTACAAAACTGCCACCGCCTCCTTTTTAACGTCTAGCTTTTGGTTAACTGACGTAAAACCTTACCGTCTAATGTATATTTTACACTAGTGTTGGTGTAGGCATACTTTCAGTTTTAAGTATTTTCTCGGCATCCTTGTCCTTGTTGAGATCGATCATAGGCAATCTTGGACAGATTTTCAGGGGTACCATGTCAATCTTTGTGTCCTTGGTTGAGTGGAACAGCCGAGTAAGTGTAACAAAATTTGCAGCCCTGATATACCTAGGCAGTTCAAACTCTGCCTTGAGGTGGGCATATATGATGTGATCACACACATCAGCAACACTCCCATATTCTCTGGGATGGACAAATTTCTTCCACTTAACATTTTTGTCCAGGATGAATCTGTGATAGCCATTGGTTCTTGCCCTCTAGAGAACTACTTCAGTTTCTTGAAGCTTTGATGGAACAGTCCACTAGACAGGGATAATATCTCTATCAACACCATTAGTATGGGGTTTGAATGGTGGAAATTTTATGAGGTTTGGGTAGATTTTCTTTGGAGGTAATTTTTGTTGTGGTATGTGAGTGGGGAGGGGTCCATGGGCATTTTACAGGGCAGATGGAAGGGGACCATCTCCTTCATATGGAATGGGTACATGCCAAGGGTAGTAGGTGGGTTCTGTTTCGTATTCATATTCAGGTAAAGGATAGAAGGGTCTGGTTGACTATGGTTCAGGTGGGTAAGTGTGATACAGGATTCTCCAATATCTTTTTACTTTGGCCCAGCTTTCAGCTTTGCCATTATACAGAATGGAGGGGTTAGTGTATGGAAAAGTGATTTTGGGTAGTTTTGGAAACGATGCACCTGGGTTGATCCCAACATCATCTGGTTGATTAAACCAGGGATCATCAGAGGTATTATAGGTTGAAATTGAGATCTTATTGGAGAAGAATGAATGAGTGAGTGTGCATGGGGAATTTTTTGGCGAGGCTATGGTTGAGGAGAGGAGTATGGTTCATATATTGGATCAGTTTGGGGTGAGGTTGGTTGTTCTTGGATGGGCAGGGATGGTTGATTTTGTTGTTGTGGAATAATTTAGTGCGGTGATGGTGTGGATGTGGTGTTGACAGGAATATTAAAACTCTCAACCAGAGAATCAACAGCTAATTGAACAGGATCATTAGCTGGAAGTGTTACCTCTAAAGTCACAATGGGCTTAGCCTCTCTGGAGGGTTGTTGCCTTGCCTTGGTTGGAACAATGGTGTGCTTCTGCTTCTTCAGTGTTGATCCAGTAGGCATGTTGTCCTCATCATCATCCTCATTGTGGAACATGATCACTTTTCTTGTTCTCTTCTGTCTTGGGACAACTTGTGGTTCATCAGTTCTTTCTTCCCTAATGACTACCCTAGAGTCTCAGCTTCATTCAACTCTATTTGCTCTTCTTTAACTTTCATCAGCTCCTCCTTCATAGCCAATTCAACTTGAATGACTGGACTAAGCGTCATGTTTGTCAGGTTTACCTTGCCAAAGACAACAGAGGACATGCCTTTCTCCTTGAGGATTGCATCTTGTTCCTCAGGAGTCTTTGCTTCAAGTTTTCCATAAATTTCACGAGCCTTGAATATTTTTGATAGAAGATGGTTGCCTTCTCCCTGTCAACCACATGTTGGTGTAAGCCCTAGAGGCCAATGTATTTCTTTAGACTTACATTTGTATCTTGTTATTTCATATATATATATATATATATGATATGAGGCATTCCAGTTTATTGTGTTACTTGTTTAAACATAATAAAGTCCTTAGAATAGAAATTTATGTTCAATAGAATATCAAGTATATGACTTGATCGTGAGACACTATTGAACAATGAAATCCTATTCTTAAATATCCGTAGTCAAGTATTTTATTGATAAGGACAATAATAATACAATTGAGACTATTATGTGTGCAGACTGATGACCACATATCACGTGTCATAGATATGAGATATCGAGTTGCCACATAGGTACGCATTAAGGTAATGATGTACTGGATTGACCCACCATGAGAACACTACATGGAGCGTTATGTGAGTGTCATAAGTAGTTCTCATAGTGACAATGGTGTATGTAATCCTTCGACCTGAAATCACTACGATCCCTACATGAGGAGTCATGTGCTTTAATATCGTCAAACGTCGTCTGTAATAGGATGATTATAAAGACGATCATTGGGCATACCACGAGCCATGCAGAGGGATGTGAGTGACCTAGATGGAATTTGTCCCTCCTACATAACAGGAGTAATATCTCATGGGCCCCCGATAGAGTGAGACTGTAAAATGCATGGTCGTCTTGAAATGAGTCAATATGAGATATTGACCTCATTTGTTGTTAAGTCTACTCGGGTATCAGGGAACATGATATTGAACCATACAAGGGTGACACATTCTATGCCTTGTGTTCAATATAGATATATGGACAAAGGGATAACAATGCACATGAATATTTGTCACGTAAAGGTTTCATCAAATCATCGACTTTCTCACTACTTAGGTAGCAAGTGATGTATTGCTAGATACCACATCGTTTGTAATATTAAATGGGATTTAATATTACTGCTAACGTATTGGGAACCTATAGGGTCACACACAAAAGAGCGGATTAAAAGAAGCATTAAAAGAAAGTTGGACTTTCCTATTGGGCCTAGCGCATAGTAGATGGGCTTAGGTTGCTCACTAACTCACTTAAGGAGGTGATACTATAAGTAGACCACTTAAGTTGTTGTGCCCACACGGTTGATAACCTAGCCGCACAAAAGAGAGTAAGTGTGAACAACAAAGTCTCAGTTTTGAAGCTAGCACTGTGAGACAGAGACGCTTCGGTTCGTGACGTTGGACGCTCACGGAGTCCGCTCGTGTGGATACCTCTAGAGACACCGTTCGTGCGGTGTTCGTGGTAGACGAATTTCAACCAACAGCCATCGCTTCAAAAGGTAAACCTTCTAATCATGAATCATGACCATTCGCAAGGATCCTTCGATGGGAATTTTTCCGCTGCGTTTTATTTTGTTTTATACGCAAATTCCCAACAGTGGTATCAGAGCCGCTTGCGAAACCATGATTCTATTACGTGGTTTATCTGTTATGTATGATAACATGTTTGTAATGTGAATCGTTTTCTGAAAATTGTTTTTGAAAATCGTTTGCATCTGGTTTGCGAAACCTTGTTTCTGTGATTTTCGTATGTATATGATATATATGTCTATTGCATGTTTGTGTATATATGCGATATGTACATTGGTTCTGAATCCTTATTATGTTCTGCGATGGCATCAAATGTTGATGTTAAACATGATTGTTTTCAGTTCTGTGTTGGCGGCGTTAAGGGGTTTCAGACATGAAAAGTTCATGTTGTTGCGGCTGAGGTTCCAAGTGTTGAAACCGTAGCCGTCGTTCCTTGCAACGTGAAGTGTTCATGGGCATTGCGGTTTTAGGGTTGAAAGGTTGACGCCCTAGCCACCAAGGAAGCGAGGCACACTTCAGAATTTCGGAATTTCCAGCGGGACCCCCGTGCTACCTCTGCGTAGTGTCTAATTTCGAAATTCAAATTTTGAAATTTTATGTCACCATTTAATAATTATATCAATCACAATAAATGTGATTTATAGTAACATCAATTATAATAAATGTGATTTATTATATATATGTTACGGTTTCAAAATTCAGATTTTGAAATGTGATTTATATCAATCACAATAAATGTGATTTATAGTAACATCAATTATAATAAATGTGATTTATTATATATATGTTACGTTTTCAAAATTCAGATTTTGAAATGTGATTTATATCAATTACAATAAATGTGATTTGTTACAATAAATGTGATTTATGTTAATTGAATAAATGTGATTTATGTCAATTACAATAAATGTGATTTGTGGTAACAACAATTGCAATAAATGTGATTTATGTCATTTACAATAAATATGATTTATAATAAATGTGATTTGTGGTAACAACAATTGCAATAAATATGATTTATAGTAACATCTATTATAATAAATGTGATTTATTATATATATATGTTATGTTTTCAAAATTCAGATTTTGAAATCTCTAATTTATGAAATTAATAATAATAATGATTATGTGTTATTATTGGTTGTTACTATTTATTTGGTGATGTATGGTGAATGGTTATGACCTTAGTCCTTTTACCTTTTGGTTTATATTTTGAAATACGGCCTGCGTGCCGTGCCTTTCTCTTATATTCCATATGTATCTTCTTTTCTCATCTCACTCCCCTCATATGTAAAATGAGGTTTCTGTTTATGTAATGTAATGATGGAGACAAGAAGACGCTATCACGTGGGAGATCTTGCTTGGAGAAGCTTGGACGCTCCTAGGTTTTAGTTTAGATTCTCACATTGGCTTGGGAGAATCAATGCGTTAGGGGCCATAACCATATCACATTTATTTACCTTATATATGTATGAGATGCATGTATGTATATAGTATGTTAAAAGATGTTTAACTAATATATGTATGAGATGCATGTATGAAAATAGTAAGTTAAAGAGTTTAACAAATGATGAGATCAAGTTTTAATCAAATCCCTCAAAAGGAAATATTAAGTCACATTTAAAGGCCTTCCGATGCATGGCACTCGTCAAGACTACTATCGATTAAGTGTGGGTCCGCCAAAGCGGGGTACCTTTATCTATAATAGTAAGGCGCGATGGGACAAATGTAATGTTCAACTGCTATCCATTGGGTCTAACTTAACTAAGCCAACTTCAATAGGATTGAAAGGCTTAGAGGCTCATAAGTTGGGCTTTAGTCCATGTGATGGATTAGAATAAGAGTTATTCACCCAACTATCCAAGAGTTGCATGAGATGCAATCGGAAAGTGTTTCCTACCTAAATAACCGAATTTTGGGTGATCAGCCAAAGCTGACTTAAAGCTAGGTGAAATATGGATCTTGGCCCACTAGAAAATCTTCCAACGGGATTTTCCGAATCAATGATGAGGGTCATTGTTTTGAGTAAAATAGTGGGAGGCGTATTTAATTAAAGACCTTATTAAATAACTTCATGGCATGATACTTATACTTTGCATATTTATCTCAAGAGATTACCATGGCATCAAACACATCAAGTAACCTGTCATTGCGATCCGTCCTTGAGAAGGACAAACTATCCGGAAGCGAATTTTATGGACTGGTACAGAAAACTTGAGGATTGTCCTCAAACATGAGAAAAAGCTGTATGTTCTTGAGGAGCCTATTCTCGAGAAGCCACCGCTTCAAGTGCTCCTAGGGTGACAGGGGATGCTTATAAGAAGCATCGGGATGACGCCTTAGACGTGGGGCTGTCTTATGCTTGCTGCCATGACCTCCGAGCTGCAAAAGCAACATGAGACCATGGAGGCGTACGATATGATCGTGCACCTCAAGCTGCTCTACCAAGAGCAAGCAAGCAAGAGGAACTGCCCAAAATACCGGAAGAAAGCAAGAAGAAGAAGGGAAATGAGACTTTCACTTCAGGTATGTTTGTTATAGAAGTCAATTTATCTACTTCTGCATCATGGGTATTAGATACCGGATGTGGTTCTCACATTTGTACAAATGTGCAGGATCTAAACAGGAGTAGACCATTGGCAAAGGCGTAAGTCGACCTACGAGTTGGAAATGGAGCAAAGGTTGCTGCTTTAGCCGTAGGGGACTTATGTATTGACTTTGCCCACTGGGCTTACTATTCATTAGAGAACTGTTATTTTGTGCCTGCAATTAGCAGGAATATCATTTCCATTTCTTGTTTGGACAAGATTGGTTTTTCTTTTATAATAAAGAACAAAAGTTGTTCTATTTATTTGGATGATATTTTCTATGCTAGTGCACACATGAGTAATGGACTTTATGTCCTTGATCTTGAAATGCCCATCTATAACGTAAATACTAAGAGGATCAAACCAAATGAGTTGAACCCATCTTATCTTTGGCATTGTCGTTTAGGCCATATAAATGAGAAGCGCATTTCGAAGCTCCATAAAGATGGACTCTTGGACTCATTTGATTATGAATCATATGAGATATGTGAGTCTTGTTTATTGGGAAAGATGACTAAAGCTCCATTCACCGGCAAAGGTGAAAGAGCCAACGATCTTTTGGGTCTTATAATAGCGATGTATGCGGACCCCTAAACACATTAGCTAGAGGTGGTTTTCAGTACTTCATCACATTTACTGATGATTTCAGTAGATATGGATTTGTGTATCTTATGAAACATAAATCGGAATCCTTTGAAAAGTTCAAGGAATTCAAAAATGAGGTACAAAACCAACTTGGTAAAAATATTAAAGCTCTTCGATCAGATCGAGGTGGTGAATATTTGAGCCTAGAGTTTGATGATCATCTGAGAGAGTGTGGGATTTTATCTCAACTCACTCCACCTGGAACACCACAATGGAATGTTGTTTCTTAGAGGAGAAATCGAACCTTGTTGGACATGGTTCGGTCTATGATGAGTCATGCAAACCTTCCAAACTCCTTTTGGGGATATGCTCTATTGACAGCAGCTTTTACACTTAACCGTGTTCCATCCAAAACGGTAGAAAAGACACCATATGAGATATGGACTGGTAGACGACCCAAAGATGTCTTTTATGAAGATTTGGGGTTGTGAAGCATATGTAAAACGTCAAGTTTCTAATAAGCTTGATCCCAAATCGATAAATGCTTCTTTGTAGGGTATCCCAAAGAAACCAAGGGATACTATTTCTATAATCCTTCGAAGGCAAAGTGTTTGTCGCATGGATCGGTGTATTCCTAAAAAGGAGTTTATCTCCATAGGAACCAGTGGGAGGAAGATAGAACTTGAAGAAATTCAAGAATCACAGAGTAGTGACCTACCATTGGTGGAACAGGAGCAACCTTCACGAGAATCTTTGTGGAGGAACAACCCGCTCCAAGAGCACAAGACCAGCGTAGGTCTAACAGATACGTCACCAGCCTGAGAGATATGGATTTCTCATGACTCCACAAGGTGATGTATTGCTCATGGATCAAGATGAGCCTGTGACCTACCAGGAGGCCATTACTGGCCCAGAATCTGAGAAGTGGCTTGAGGCCATGAAATCTGAGATGGATTCCATGTACACCAACCAGGTATGGACCTTGGTAGAGCCACCTGAAGGGGTAAAACCTATAGGGTGCAAGTGGGTTTTCAAAAAGAAAACTGACATGGATGGTAAGGTACACACCTTTAAGGCGCGATTGGTCGCTAAGGGTTTCAAGCAAATTCATGGTGTCGACTATGATGAGACCTTTTCACCCGTTGCGATGCTTAAATACGTCCGGATCTTACTTGCTATCGCTGCATACCATGATTATGAGATATGGCAGATGGATGTCAAAACTGCCTTCCTTAATGGAAAGCTTCTTGAGGATGTGTACATGACACAACCTGAAGGCTTTGACATTTCAGAGGATGCCCGAAAGGTATGTAAATTGCAGCGGTCAATCTATGGATTGAAGCAAGCTTCCGTAGGTTGGAACCTTCGTTTTGATGATGCTTTGTAAGACAATGACGGATTCATCAAAAATGAAGATGAACCTTGTGTCTACAAGAAGGTTAGTGGGAGCATTGTTGTTTTTCTGGTGTTATATGTAGATGACATATTACTCATTGGAAATGACATCCCTACACTACAAAATGTAAAGACATGGTTAGGGAATTGCTTCTCTATGAAAGATTTGGGTGAGGCTACCTATGTATTGGGAATCGGGATCTATAGGGATAGATCGCTGAAATTGCTTGGCCTAAGTCAGAGTACATACATAGACAAAGTGTTTAGACGCTTTAACATGCATGAATCCAAGAAAGGACTCTTGCCTATGTCACATGGTATATGCCTATCAAAGGCACAATCCCCTTCCACTCAAGAAGAAAGGGATCGCATGAGTAAGATTCCATATGCATCCGCAATTGGATCTATCATGTATGCCATGTTATGTACTCGACCAGATGTATCGTATGCTTTAAGCATAACGAGCAGTACCCGATCCCTCGGTGAAAGTCACTGGTATCTTTGTCAAGAGCATCCTTAAGTTATTGAGAATAACTAAGGATTCGTTCTTGGTATATTGAGTTGAGGAAGAGCTTGATGTATTAGGTTACACCGATGCTAGCTTCCAGGCAGATAAGGATGATTCCAGATCGCAATCTGGTTATGTGTTCTGCTCGAATGGCGGGGTGTGAGCTGGAAAAGTTCGAAGCGAGAGACGATTGCGATTCTACTACTGAGGCCGAGTATATTCTTGCCTCCAATGCAGCAAAGGAGGCTGTTTGGATCGGGAAGTTCATTATCGAGCTTGGTACGGTTCTGGTATTGTGGACCCCATTGATCTCTATTGTGATAACAATGGGGCCATTGCACAAGCTAAGGAACCTAGATCTCATCAGCGATCCAAACATATACTTAGGCGCTTCCATCTCATTCGAGAGATTATCGATAGAGGAGATGTGAAGATATGCAGAGTACCAACACTTGATAACGTTGCTGACCCACTTACGAAACCTCTTGCTCAACAGAAGCATGAAGGTCACACTAGATCGATGGGCATTAGATTGATGCCTGATTGGCTCTAGTGCTAGTGGGAGATTGTTGGTGTAAGCCCTAGAGGCCAATGTATTTCTTTAGACTTACATTTGTATCTTGCTATTTCATATATATATATATGATATGAGGCATTCCAGTTTATTGTGTTACTTGTTTAAACATAATAAAGTCCTTAGAATAGAAATTTCTGTTCAATAGAATATCAAGTATATGACTTGATCATGAGACACTATTGAACAATGAAATCCTATTCTTAAATATCCGTAGTCAAGTATTTTATTGATAAGGACAATAATAATACAATTGAGACTATTATGTGTGCAGACTGATGACCACATCTCACGTGTCATAGATATGAGATATCGAGTTGCCACATAGGTACGCATTAAGGTAATGATGTACTGGATTGACCCACCATGAGAACACTACATGGAGCGTTATGTGAGTGTCATAAGTAGTTCTCATAGTGACAATGGTGTATGTAATCCTTCGACCTGAAATCACTACGATCCCTACATGAGGAGTCGTGTGCTTTAATATCGTCAAACGTCGTCTGTAATAGGATGATTATAAAGACGATCATTGGGCATACCACGAGCCATGCAGAGGGATGTGAGTGACCTAGATGGAATTTGTCCCTCCTACATAACAGGAGTAATATCTGTGGTCCCCCTGATAGAGTGAGACTGTAAAATGCATGGTCTTTGAAATGAGTCAATATGAGATATTGACCTCATTTGTTGTTAAGTCTACTCGGGTATCAGGGAACATGATATTGAACCATACAAGGGTGACACATTCTATGCCTTGTGTTCAATATAGATATATGGACAAAGGGATAACAATGCACATGAATATTTGTCACAGAAAGGTTTCGTCAAATCACTGACTTTCTCACTACTTAGGTAGTAGTGATGTATTGCTAGATACCGCTCACTGTTTGTAATATTAAATGGGATTTAATATTACTGCTAACGTATTGGGAACCTATAGGGTCACACACAAAAGAGCGGATTAAAAGAAGCATTAAAAGAAAGTTGGACTTTCCTATTGGGCCTAGCTTATAGTAGATGGGCTTAGGTTGCTCACTAACTCACTTAAGGAGGTGATACTATAAGTAGACCACTTAAGTTGTTGTGCCCACACGGTTGATAACCTAGCCGCACAAAAGAGAGTAAGTGTGAACAACAAAGTCTCAGTTTTGAAGCTAGCACTGTGAGACAGAGACGCTTCGGTTCATGACGTTGGACGCTCACGGAGTCCGCTCGTGTGGATACCTCTAGAGACACTGTTCGTGCGGTGTTCGTGGTAGACGAATTTCAACCAACAGCCATCGCTTCAAAAGGTAAACCTTCTAATCATGAATCATGACCATTCGCAAGGATCCTTCGATGGGAATTTTTCCGCTGCGTTTTATTTTGTTTTATACACAAATTCCCAACAGTGGTATCAGAGCCGCTTGCGAAACCATGATTCTATTACGTGGTTTGTCAAGATATCTGCCTATTGATGGTCAGTATCTACAAACTGTATATCAATAACACCTTTTTGCATATAATCTCTAATAAAATGATGTTTAATCTCAATGTGCTTAGCTCTTGAATGCAAGATTGGATTCTTACATAGATTGATTGCAGCAGTGTTATCACACATGAGTGGAATAATACTTACAAACACATTGTAGTCCTCCAATTGATGTTTGATCCACAGAAGTTGTGAGCAGTAGCTGATATATACTCAGCTTCAGCAGTTGATAAGGCAATGGTACTTTGTCTTTTGCTTGACCATGAAACTAGATTGGCTCCAATGAAATGACATCCTCCACTGGTACTTTTCCTTTCTATTCTATCTCCAGCATAGTCAGCATCACAAAAACCAACTAATTTGTAATCATCATTTTTCTTAAAGCACAAACCCAAATTAGTAGTACCTTTCAAATATCTAAATATTCTTTTAACTGCTGATAAATGAGATTCTCTAGGATCATATTGAAATCAAGCACATAAGCAAACATTGAACATAATATCCGGTCTGGACGCATTAAGATATAAGAGAGATCATATGATATCTCTATATACATTTTGGTCTACCTTTTTATCTTTGTCATCTTTGTTCAGTATGGACGTGGGGTGCATACGTGTGTTCATTGCTTTGCAGTCATCCATTTTGAATTTCTTAAGAAGTTCCTTTGTATATTTGGTTTGATAGATGTACACCTCGTCCACTATTTGTTTTACTTGAAATCCAAAGAAGAATTTGAGTTCTCCCATCATGCTCATTTCAAATTCTTTTTGTATTAGCTTAGAAAATTTCTTGGACAAAAATTCATTAGTAGCACCAAATATTATATCATCAACATATAATTGTACAATTATAAAACTGGATTTGCTGGATTTTCTAAACAAGGTTGTATCAACCTTTCCTCTACTAAATCCATTGTCCATTAAGAATGCACTTAGCCTTTCGTACCAAGCTCTAGGAGCTTGCTTGAGGCCGTATAAAGCTTTCTTTAGCTTATACACATGTTCAGGATGGGTTTCACTTTCAAAACCCGGAGATTGCATAACATACACTTCCTCATTTATAAAGCAATTTAAAAATGGACTTTTCACATCCATTTGATAAAGCATAATATTATGATGTGCAGCAAAAGATAATAATATGCGTATTGCTTCTAACTTAGCAACTGGAGCAAAGGTTTCAGTGTAATCTATACCTTCTTCCTGAAAGTAACCTTGAGCAACAAGTCTTGCTTTATTTCTGACCACGTTACCATTTTCATCAAGCTTGTTTCTGTACACCCATTTGGTTCCAAACACTGATTTATTCCTTGGCAGGGACACAAGAGTCCAAACTTCACTTCTTTCGAACTGGTTCAATTCCTCTTGCATTGCCAGAATCCAATCCTCGTCCAGAAGAGCCTTGTCTACTGTCTTTGGTTCCAACTCAAAGACTAAAGCAGAATCATCTTGCTCTCTGAATGTTGATCTGATTCTTAGCCTATCACTAGGACTTCCAATTGATATTAAGATATGGAAAGGCTTCATCAAGCTTTGATAATTTCTTATCATGCTGCTTGTCATCAAACTTGACATGTATACATTCTTCAACTACTAAAGTTCTAGAATTGCAAACTCTAAAGCCTTTAGACGACTCAGAATGTCCTAACAGAATTCCATTATCTACTTTAGCATCAAACTTACCAAGTTGATCTTTAGTATTTAGTATAAAACATTTACAACCAAAAGGATGAAAGTAAGATATTTTGGGTTTTCGTCCTTTCCACAATTCATAAGGAGTCTTATTCAGAATTGGTCTTATGTATATTTTGTTCTGAATGTAGCAGGCAGTATTAACAGCTTCAACCCATAAGTGTCTAGGGACATAGTTGTCATTGAGCATTGTTCTAGCCATCTCTTGGAGAGATATGTTCTTTTTCTCTATCACACCATTTTGCTGTGGTTTTCTAGGTACTGAGAAGTTGTGAAGAATACCACTTTCCTCACAGAACCTTTCGAATTGCTCATTTTCAAACTCTCCCCCATGGTCACTTTTGATTGAAGTTATACACGTGCTTTTTCATTATGTACACGCTTGCAGAATACAGAGAAGACCCTAAATGACTCATCCTTGTGAGCTAGGAACATAAACCATGTCCATCTAGTGTAGTCGTCTACTATGTGTAACACCCCCCTTAGGGTATTACTATGTAACACATGTGAAATTTAAATTAAAGAGATAATTTGCTGGTTGCTTTCGGAAAATTATTTTCTTTTAAGTCAGAAAACTGGGGTATAAAATTTTTATTTAAGGATAACTCTAAAATCCATAATACATACATTTAAAACGTAAAGTCACATTCGTAACAAAGTTACCATGACATACAACATTTCTCTAAGTTTCCATTTTCGAAAGAAAAGGTTTAAACTACAGATGGATGTATATAACACTACATTTACCGATCTCTTTAGATATACAACCCAACTCAGACTCCTAAGCTGGTCATTCTATCAAATATTCATTGAAGAGAGACCCCCAATCAGAATACTTTCCCAACCTCTAACACTAGGTCTTCAAGTGACTTAGAAAGACTCCTCTGCAACATCGGTACTAGGGTACCATGGTACTACAGCAAAACTCGAAGAGACCTGATATAACTGTAAGAGTGAGACACCGGCAAATGGATATATCGCACAACAACCATAAACATGATACCTACAACACTTTGGCATATTAACATTTTAAACATTATTGATAGGTAAACAACAAGTATTATTTCAGTGGGTCTCATACCCGAATCAATCGATTTTATAAAGATAATGCATGCCACTTCAATCACCAGGCTCTAATATTAATCTCATGAGATACCATCACCGTTTTATCATTAAGAAAGAAAGAGTTGATCAGGCTCATACGCCACATTTGGCAAGTTGTCTCCGTTACCTTATGCACCCGGATCAACATCATCATGAATCTCTTATAACGGTCATTCGGCTGTATACCTCATTGAATACCATATCTTAAGCGGATATTCCGTTAACTCAAGCACGTCTGCTAATGGAAATGCATATGAATAAAATACTTTTCATTATCGAGACTTTTCTTTGTGTTCACTCTTTTCCGTTGTCGAAGCCCAAAGCTAACGACTATTCACAATTTTCATTACTTGAAAATCAATAACACAGGACACGCACGCGATCAGAGTGCTCGATCACAACACCTTAGACCGATGCCACAGTCCAAGGTTGTGGTCGTAGAAACAATTATAATTTTATCCATGTTTTATTTCAACATGATAAGGACTCCTAGTCCATAACAACGAAATTAGGACACACAGTCCTCAATTCCAAAATTAGGACTCCTAGCCCATAATATCACGATCAGGACCCTTGGTCCTTAATTCATGACATGGATCCCAGATCACGTGCATAAACTGAATGCTAGAGGAGACGTCTCACGAACTAGTATTCTCTTTCACATGTGCTTAATTTTCGCTCAATGAAAATCAAAAACCAAAACAATACCTCGGTCACTTATCCAAGTAACTAGAACGTTTCTAAATCATTTAGGAGAAAATCTTTTCCTTTACAAAGTCTTTTATAAAACATTTGGAAATTCGTTTGCTTTTGAAATCCTTGATGGAATAAAGTCAAATATTTTCAAAGGGGTTTTTCCTTCATGAAACACATAGTTCGAAAAAGATTTTCTCTCGTACAAACTTCAGATCACAAAAATGTAGTTTCTATTGACTTAAAAACACTTCAACGTTTCTTTTCAAAACTAGAATCTCATTCTCTTGAAGTAGCGTTTTAAACAAGGAACTTTTATATATGAAACCAATGTTTTCAAAGTTCTATTCAAGGCTTATTAAGGCTTTCAATCCTTATAATCATTGTGCACAGACTCAAATCCTGCTTCTCAAAATTCAATCAACAGTAATATATTCTCAACACTAATATCACAGTTAACGACAGTTTATCACATATCTACAACTAACAACACTTTAAGGCAAGTAATAATCAACTTCAAGTAATAATCACAATAGTTCAAGTAAACCAGTCATTCAAGTATTTGCTCCATATCATAATAATATTTAAATCACTCAAGTAAACACATACACACATGCATATAGTCATTGAAAATCCCTAGGCAATCCCCTCTTACCTTCGGTGAAGGTAAGGAGATTAGATGCTCAAAGAGGTATACCACGAACGTCCTCATTTCCTTTGCGATGGAAGTCTAAGGTTATGAACACAAAATCACAAGTTAAAATCAAACAATAACACTAAACCACAAGGTATAGGTTCGGCCAAGACTAGTTCTTAGGGTTAGAGATTCCCGAAAATTATACAACTCATGGATTTATGATCCTTAAGTGTTAGGAGTTCATAAACAATGATCATTTAACAAAGTTGAATTAAAATCCCACTAAGTTATAAACTTAGGGTATTCGGCCAAGGCTAGTAAAATAGGCTAGCATTCACTAAACTTTCCAATCTCTTATGTTTTAACATCCATATGTATTAAGGAGCTCAAAACCATGATCATTTTGGAAAAATAAGAACAAAGTATCCTAGGTCCACAACCTTCTAGGTTGGGCATTCATAGGATTTATAGGCTAGAAATCTTTAAACTTTCCAATCTCTTAGACTTGGTATCCAAATATCTTATGGAGCTCAAGTCCATGATCATCTTGGAAAACAATGGAAACTTAAGCATTCCAATCTCTTAGACTTAGCACCCAAATATATTATGGAGCTCAATTCCATGATCATCTTGGAAAACAATGCAAACTTAAGCATTCCAATCTCTTAGACTTAGCATCCAAATATCTTATGGAGCTCAAGTCCATGATCATATTGGACAAATGAAAGTAATACATACTAGCTTTAATAACATAGAATAAACAAGCTAGAAATCCTTAAACTTTCCAATCTCTTAGACTTAGCATCCAAATATATTATGGAGCTCAAGCCCATGATCATTTTGGAAAAATAAAAATTCAAACATCCTAGCACCTAAACATTAAGTTTCGGCCATCATAGGATGATGAGGAAAATATTCTTTGTTTAACAATAACTCTTAGGTTTAGAATCACAAGGTATTGAGAGTTCTAAATCCATGATCATACTTGGAAAGTTGAAACATAGTATCCTAGGACTACTTATTCATATTTCCGGCCATCATAGGAACAAGCTATCAAAACTTCCAAGATTTATAGATTCAAGATCAAGGGATAGTTAGAAACTCAAACACATGATCATATTCCAAAAGTTGAAACAAAAACTTCCTAGGTCACAAATGCAAGCATTTGGCCTTCATTGGAAGAGATGGGTAGAGATTTTTGTTTTACACAACCTCTTAGTATGTGAAAATTTAAGTTAATACAAGACTATAGAAAGTGGTTTCAACTCAAAAGGAGTTTTCTACCATTTTAGAGAGATTTTAGAAGTTTAATGCATATAAAGAACACATAAAGTAAACTGAGAAATAAAAGATGAAACTTGTAAAAAGATTCATATGATATCATTACCCTTAGTATAAGGAAGAAATTTAATGAAGAACTTAAGTAGAAAAGATGAATAAAAACTAATGCTTTAAGAGCATGAACTTTTTAGAAGAAAGAAGAAGATGAAGGTTTAATGGAGGTTGAAGGAGGAAGATGATGAAGTGAAAATGAAAGGGGTATATATAGAAGGGGAGAAGGAAGCTCACAGTCAAGGGGAGTGAGGAAGAGCTTGTAGAGCAAGCTTGGTGGTTTAATGCTTGATTGGATGGAGGAAGAGAGAGAAATGACTTTTTGGATTAGAATAGCATTATAATTTGAAAAGTGTGATGATTACACTTCTAGAGTGTGTCATAGTATCTTCCATCATGTCTCCTTACTTCTTTTATGGTCCCTAATCTGCTCCATTTCGTACCCGGTTTTATTTCCGATCGTAATTCTTTCGACGTTTTCACCCGAATAAAATTTTATTTTATTTTTTGCACGAAAATTTTCAAAATAACCAAAGTTGAAGGAAACATAATAAAAACACTATCTGTCTCATTCATGGTTCAAAATTAGGTTTTCTGCACAGTAAACTTGTACCGGCAGTGAAAACGCAGATCGACTTCCGTCTGAATTTTCAACCAAAAATTTTAGCGTGACTTCATGTGGTATAACAACACAAGAAAATGATTTTAGTTTAATTAAAATCATCCTCTGAGTTTAATCTAAAATAAACATATTTAAATATGTATTTACTGCTACATAAAGCATAGGAAAAACAGGGTGTTACTTTATGACTAGACTATATTTCTTTCCACTAACAGAGGCAGTCCTAGTTGGTCCAAATATATCAAGGTGTAGCAACTCTAGTGGTCTATTGGTACTAACAACATTCTTAGATTCAAAAGAACCTCTGACTTGCTTTCCCTTTTATCGCGACCGAAAGGAAAACTTGCATAAACATGGAGCCACCACCAACTTTATTTAATTTCGGGAAAGTTGGAAAACCCTTTAAGAAAAAGCTTTGGGTTCGGGGGTCGATTACATCTAGGGAAAGCATGGAGACTTAACCCCACGACACCCTAGAACATCCATAAAAATGGTTACCCAAAATTAGTTGTGTAATTATTAATAACTTTGAAAATATTTGTTTTACCCCGAAAATCATTTAAAGGAAAAAAATCATTTTTAGTTGTGAAATTTTTTATTAAACCTAAATGAGGTTGAACATGGCACGTGAGTCCACAGGGCAACCTCAAAATCTAAAGGGTTGAGCATGACACTTGTCATAGAGCAACCCAAAAATAACATTGATTTAATTAAGTGATCATCTTTTATTTTTATGTAAAATAAATAATTTTACCTCTTGGAAATAGAACAAAAATAAAACGTAGAAATGAAATGTTTTAATAACTTATTCAGTAAACAGAGACATAGAAACATCATAGTAAACAGAGACAAAGGTGAAACATTTTACTAAATCATTAAGTTTACCCAAAAACGAAACATATAGCACTCATCATACCAACTCATTCAGTTTCAATATCCATGGATTCTCCTTTCGTCATAAACAAAGACACAGAAAAATAAGAATGTCAAGAGAAACTCATGAATAATATCAACAAAGAGAACAAGGATTACCAAATGGGAGCAGAATAACAATGATTTTGTTTTCTCCCAGTGGTAAGATTTCAAGATCAAAACCCTTACATTTCAATTTCACTGACTCTTTTAACTTTCCATTCTTCTGAAAATTTGGAACCACTCTAAGGACAGAGAAGAGAAAAAAAAAACTCAAATCCCTAATCTCTTTTCTTCACAAAGAAAATATCAGATAAAAATCTCTCTCCCTTTGTCTTCGTCTCCTCTCCTATGATTTTTTCCCTTTTTATAGATGAAGGAGGGGGCTTCATGCTTCTTCTTACCCAGCGGCTTCAAGGTTGGTCTTCACGAAATCCGGAGCTTGGGTGGTTCTGAGCAGAAATCGCATGTGTCCAAATGGGAGCGGCGCGAGCAGCGGAAAGGAGGTGATTTGATGTGAAGGTTGCATGTTTGAATAGAGAAGGAGATGGGGTTTTGTCTGATATGTAAGATGGGTTTTTTAGGGTTAGAAGTGGGGCTGCTAGGTTTAAATGAGGGAGGAGATGAGGAAGAAGAAGGACCAATGGGTAGAGGAGGCGCAGGGACAGTTGGAGAGGGGGAGGAGGAAAAGTAGTCTTGTCTGATATGTAAAATAGGGTTTTTTAGGATTAGGATAAGTAACTCAATCTCCTTTATTCTTTTCACTAATTGTCCTTTTCTCCTTCTTTTCTTCGTCCTTTCTTCATTATCTTCTTCTTCTTCTTTCTTTATTCTTTAGCGTCCAGCCTGAAAATAAATTTGCAGTGGACAAAACCTCCCTATCCAACAGAAAGTTAGATATGCAAAATTAGATATGCATTGGACGGACCTCTTCGTCCAATAAAAGTTTAAACATGCAATGGACGAAACTTCCTAGTCCAACAGAAAATTAGATATGCAATGGACCGAACCTCCTTGTCCAACAAAAAATTAAACATGCAATGGAAGACCTACTCGTCCAACAGAAAGTTAAACATGCAATGGAAGACCTACTCATCCAACAGAAAGTTAAACATGCAATGGACGGGACATCCCCATCTAATAGAAAATGCAATGCAATGGACATGACCTCCCCGTCCAACAGCAAATGCAATGCAATGGACGGGACCTCCCCATCCAACAGCAAATGCAATGTAATGGCCGGGACATCACCGTCCAATAGCAAATGCAATGCAATGGACAGAACCTCCTCGTCCAATAGCAAATTAGATATGAACCTCCTCCTTTCTTCATTATTTTCTTTTTCTTCTTTCTTTCCTTCTTATTATTTTTTGGTCTCCTTGAAATATAAAATCATGATAATAAAATGAAGACGGATAAAAATGGGTGCTCACAGTTGCCCCTCTTTACTTGTTGCATACTAGAAGACATGATTAGTCGTGACTTTTCATGTATTATAGTAATGAACAAGTAAAGAAAATGAACACATGTTTTGTCCGTCAAAAAGAAAACCTAATAGTTTGAAAATAAAATTGCAACGAGCCTCAGACCTCAAAAATAAAATTGCAGTAAGCCTCAGAGCTCGAAACAAAATTGTAGTGAGCCTCCAAGCTCGAAAATAAAAATGCAGTGGACAGAACCTCCTCGTCCAACTGAAAATTAAACATGCAGTGGACGGAACCTCCTCGTCCAACTGAAAAGCAAATATGCAACGGACAGAACCTCATCGTCGAACAGAAAATTAAATATGCAATGGACGGAACCTCCTCGTCCAACAGAATAGTAAACGTACAATGGATGGAACCTCCCCGTCCAACAAAAAATTAAATGTGCAATGGACGGAACCTCCTCGTCCAACATAAAAGTAAATATGCAATGGACGGAACCTCCTCGTCCAACAAGGAAGTAAATATGCAGTGAGCCTTAGCTCAAAAATGAACTTGCAGTGAGCCTCAGAGATCGAAAATTAAATTGCAGTGATCCTTAGAGCTCGACAAAACTCAATCCGTAATTTGAAACTAATAAGAATCCCTTCCTTTTGAGGACAACAGAACCAAATGCTCCATGGAAAAACTTCCACCAACCAAACCCTTGTTCACCGACCACTCTGGGACGAGGCATCATTCATTCTTTTAACAACATGGGTCACCCAAGAATCTGAATCATATGAGGTGGATGTTATGTTTATTCTCCCAAGCCTATTTGCATCATTCTTTTGTCGTCCAGTACATGCTATCTCTTCCATTGAATTTGAAGTATTAAGTCCTTTTGGTTCAATCCATTCATTGGTGCTACCATTAGAATTATCAAATCATACCATTAAACTTATATTTACTTTTATTGAGACACGACCATGATGAGAGTGAGCACGACAGAGGAGTATGAAGGAAAAGCCTCTTGCCTTAATATGAGAATTTAGTTTAAGAGAAAAGAATAATATGAGAAAAAAATTACATAAGGGATCATGAAGATTAAGAGCAAATATAAAAAAAGAAAATTACGAGAATCACATAAAATTTACCCCCGTGTTGGTCCTTTGATTTTCATTTAATTGATTCCCCACAGCCTTTTGATGACATAGATCTTGGCTTTTGTTTCTTATTCCTCAAACACACCTTATTCAATCATTACTTAACAATTTTGCCCCAGTATACTCAGTCGGATAAAATTGCCCCGGTGTGGTGAGTGCTTGCAGAAATGTTGGACCATATCCTCCTTCTAGACTGCCTTTGCATGTTTTCAGTCTAAGGTTTCATTATCCTAACTTTTGCCTAGGTTGCCCTTTCGGGTTTTCAACCTAGCGGGCTCTTTTTCTCTTTTATTTTCATTGTTCTTTGCCCTAACTTTTGCCTAGGTCGCCATTTCGGATTTTCAACCTAGCGGGCTCTTTTCTCCTTTATTTTCATTATTCTTTGCCCTAACTTTTGCCCAGGTTGCCTTTTCGGGTTTTCAACCTAGCGGGCCCTCAAGCATAGAACTTTTTCATAGCATCAGAGTTTACCGGCCTTGGTAACTCTTTCCCATCCATGTTTTGCATAATCAAAGCTCCTCCTGAGAATGCTTGTTTGACAATATAAGGACCTTCATAATTCGGTGCCCATTTTCCTCGGGCATCTTCATAATTAGGGAGGATTTTCTTTAAAACCAGGTCTCCCACGCAAAATTCTCTAGAGCGAACCTTCTTATTGAAAGCTCTTGCCATTCTGCTTTGATACAATTGCCCGTGACAGATAGCTGCCAGTCTTTTCTCTTCTATCATGTTCAATTGCTCATATCGAGTTTTCACCCACTCAGATTCTTCTAAATCTGCTTCCATCAAGACTCTTAGCGATGGGAGTTCTACTTCGATTGGTGAGACAACATCCATCCCGTACACCAAAGAGAAAGGGGTTGCCCCAGTGCTTGATCTTATGTTAATACGATAAGCATGTAGAGCATGTGGCATCATTTCGTGCCAGTCTTTATAATTTACAACCATCTTGGCAACGATCTTCTTGATATTTTTGTTTGCTGCTTCAACTGCACCATTCATTTGAGGTCTATAAGGGGATGAATTGTGGTGTTTAATTTTGAAACCATCGTAAAACTTCTAAATCTCGACACCATTAAGATTAGCAGCATTATCTGTGATTATCCTCTCTGGGATCCTATATCTACAGACGATGTCCTTCTTGAGGAATTTGAGAAACACCTTTTGAGTTATGCTGGCATATGAAGCAGCTTCAACCCATTTAGTGAAATAGTCCATCGCCACCAAAAAGAAACAATGACCATTGGAAGCCTTGGGATTAATGGGACCGATGCCATCTATTCCCCACATCGAAAAAGGCCATGGGGATACTAAATTGTGCAGTGGAAATGGAGGTGCATTGACCTGGTCTGCGTACATCTGACATATTTTGCATTTATGAACATGCTCTATACAATCCGACTCGATAGTAGACCAATAATAGCCACTTCTCAAGATTTTCCAAGCCATCATATGTCCATTGGCATAAGTCCCACAGATTCCTTCATGAACTTCGATCATGATCAACATAGCTTCACGATCATCCACACATCTGAGTAGGGTACCATCATATCCTCTTTTATACACGACTTCCTTGTTTAAGAAAAAGGCCATAGCCAGTCTTCGGATGGTCTTTCTATTTGCTTCATTCGCTTCTATCGGGTATTTCTTATTCTGAATATATTGCTTGATATCATGATACCAAGGCTTACCATCAGGTTCTCTTTCCACATGGGCACAGTATGCCGGTTCATATTGCACTCTAACTTGGATGGGTTGGATCCTGGTATGGATGTCCAGCTTGGTCATGGCAACTAGGGCGGCTAAAGAATCAGCAAACTGATTCTTGTCTCGAGTTAGATGCGACAAAGTAATCTCGTCAAACTTCGCAATCAGCTGAGTCAAGTATTTCTAATACGGAATCAACTTGGAGTCTTTGTTTACCATTCACCATTGACTTGGTAAACGATTAGAGTTGTATCCCCGAAGACTTTCAACTACTTTATCCCAAGTTCAAGTGCCATTTGTAATCCACTAGAACATGCCTTGTATTTTGCAATATTATTCGTACAGTCAAATTTCAGCTTCACAGCCACCGGGTACTGCTTGCCGTTTGGTGAGATAACCACTGCTCCTATACCACTGCCATGCATATTGACTGCTCCATCAAAATACATCTTCCACACCTGTTCTTCATCTTCCTCGAGGGACGATATCTCTCCATCTGGGAACTCGGAGTTGACAGGCCATCCATCCTCAAGAGGATTCTCTGCTAAATGATCAGCATTCGTACTTCCTTTGATGGACTTCTGAGTCACATATTTGATGTCAAATTCTGACAATATCACTTTCCACTTCGAAACTCTTAAGGAGATATGAGGACTTTCGAAAATATACTTCAAAGGATCCATTCGAGTAAATAGCCAAGTGGTGTGATATAACATATACTGTCTGAGTCTTTTGGAGGTCCACACTGGCGCACAACAAGTCTTCTCGATTGCCATATAACGAGCCTCAGAGGCATTAAACTTCTTGCTCAGATAGTAAATGGCCTGCTCTTTCCTTCCAGATTCATCATGTTGTCCCAGCATTGCCCTCATTGAGGTTGGCAATATGGTGAGATAGAGTAACAATGGACGACCTTGGGTAGGTGGTACCAATATTGGGGGGTTCAGTAAATATGCCTTTATCTTGCCAAAGGCTTCTTGATGGTTATCATCCCATCTTCCCGGATTATTCTTCCTGAGGAGTTTGAAGATTGGCTCACATGTGCTAGTCAAATTTGTAATGTAGCGCGCAATATAGTTCAACCTTCAAGAAAACCCCTTACTTCTCGCTTGTTCTAAGGTGCTGGCATGTCACGTATCGCTTTTACCTTGTTAGGGTCCACCTTTATTCCTTCTCTACTGACAACAAAGCCAAGTAAATTCCCTGCGAATGCACCAAAAGTACATTTTGCAGGGTTGAGCCGCAACTTGTACTTTCTTAGCCGCTCGAACAACTTTCGCAAAACTGACACAAGGCTTTCTTCTTCCTTGGACTTAGCCACTATATCATCAACATATACCTCTACCTCCTTATGCATCATATCATGGAACAATGCTACCATAGCACGTTGGTAAGTGGCCCTAGCATTCTTCAATCCAAAAGGCATCACTTTGTAACAAAAATTCCCCAAGGAGTGATAAAAGTTATCTTTTCTTTATCGTCATCATCCATGAGGATCTGATTGTACCCAGAATACCCGTCCATGAAAGAAAACCTATGACTTATGGCTGTACTGTCTACAAGGACATCAATATGAGGTAGGGGAAATCATCCTTTGGACTGGCTTTATTCAGATCTCGGTAGTCCACGCATATTCTGACCCTTCCATCCTTCTTTGGTACTGGAACAATATTAGCTACCCATTCCAGGTGTCTAGCTACTTCCGAAAAACCAGCCTCTAACTGCTTGGTCACTTCTTCCTTGATCTTTAGCGACATCTCAGGATGTATCCTCCTTAATTTTTGCTTCTTTGGAGCCACTTCTGTGTATAAGGGAATTTTCTGTGATGCTATCTCAGGATCTAAACCTGGCATATCTCTGTAGGATGATGCAAAAACGTCCAGATACTCTTTGAATAGTGCAACCATTTATTCACGCTCTAGGTTATCCACTATTTTCAACTCCTTTTTGTCTTCCTTGGTTCCCATATTGATTACTTCTGAAACCTCATCTTTCAAGCTAATCCCTTCTTCTGACCGTTTCACCATCTTTAAGAATTCTTCAATGTCTTATTCTTCCTCATCGGATTCAAGGTTGTATTCATCAACAGCCGCAAGGGAATCAATAAATGAGTTTTCAAAGTTCCTCTCCTGAGGTAAATCTTTAGTGGAAAAAGTACTCTTGGAAGAAAAAAGTCGGGAATACGAGAAGTGTAGGCAAGAGTCTTATTCATGAAAGAAAAGCTTAAACAAAGTAAAGAAATGAAAGAGAGAGAAAAGAAACGATGGAACCAAAAGGAAAACACCAGACAAAGTGCTACATTCTCATTCATATCTCAAACAAAGTAAACATCAGTTCAAATTTAGTACAATAAGATAATTACTTCATGGAAATAACATCAACAAACGGTTTAGATCGCCAATTATTGAGAACTTCATTGCTAGCAGGGAGATAGATGACATGGTTCTCGTCCAGCTCCTCTTCAAGTGTGTTGATAGCAAAGTGAGGGGAAAATGACTTTTCAGGACTGATAACTTCAGCAGCTACTGGGAAAGTCTCTGTTAGAAGGGGAAGATACTTTCTCTCATCATCTTCTTCTTTCTTGTTCTCGAGCGTCATGAATTTCATCTTTTCTGCTAAGTAGGGTTGATACCCCAATCCATGCCTTCCTTCTCTCATAGCTGCTTCAATTGGTTGAGAGATCCCTTGAAGCTTAGGCCCTAGGACTTTTCCTCTTTGATACCCATTCTTTTCCATGATGCGGATTTCTACTTCATTCACATTCTCCATTGGGGGCTCCTTTTTCTTGTTTTCTGGCTTCAACACCTCAAAACTGCACAGTGAATCATCTTCCATTTGCTCTGTACTTTCTACATAAGGTATTGCGGCAGGCTTTGTCAGTATAATTTCCTCTTCACCACGGACAGTAATCACGAATCCATCTTGAATATATTTCAAACACTGATGCAAAGTCGATGGAACAACTCATGCTTCATGAATCCAAAGCCTTCCCATAAGCATGGTATAAGCTGGTTGGATCTCCATGACTTGAAATAGGACAGAAAAACAACTAGGCCCTATTTCAAGGGGCAGAGTTATCTCCCCTAAGATTCCTCTTGCTGTCCCATCAAAGGCTCGTATAATCATTTCTTGTGGTGTCAAATCCGTCATGCTTATGTTTAGTTGCTCGAGAGTGGATATTGGAACCACATTCAACACCGAACCACCATCTACAAGCACCTTTGCAATCACAAACCCTTTACACTTTAGGGTAATGTGTAAGGCTTTGGTGCTACTGCGGGATTTCGAAGCCACTTCATCTTCCGAGAAAGTAATCATGTTGACATGCCTTATTGGGTCCACCATATTTACCACATTCACCGGAGTGACGTCAGGCTTGACATACCTTGTTGGAATAAATCCGCATTAGAGATGGACAATTTCGGGAAAGGTGGCAGATTTGGATTTTGGAAACGTCCTTGGTTTTGGAAATTTGGGCGAGGCGGAGGATAGTTTGGGCAGTTTTGTGGGGGTGCAGGCGGGTAATGGGTGTATGATGGGCGGGCAAGGCCATATGGTTGAGGGGTAGGAATATTGTTGATTTGGTTTTGGGGGTAAGTGTTGGTTTGTGAGGATGATTGTAACGGGTAAAGTGGGGTTTGTGTCTGGTATGGAATATGTGCAGCCAAACTCCTCCACCTTTGGGCATATTGCTTGAAGGACTCCTCATTTCTTTTCTGCATTGTAGTCAATTGTTCACGACTCGGAGCTGCATCCAGGTTGAACTTGTACTGGTCCATGAATAAGTTAGTCAATTCCGTCCATCGCGAGATCATGGAATGGTCCAATTGGAGATACCATTCTAAGGCGAGGCCAGTCAAACATTCGCGGAAAAAGCTGATAAGGAATTTGTCATCCATGGACCAAATTGCCATCTTGGTGGCATAACTGATGAGGTGAAATCGTGGATTCCCATTTCCATCATATTTGGAAAAATTAGGAATCTTGAAGTCCTTGGGGATCACGACATCTGTGGCGGGACATAGTTCTTCTATTTGAAGAGGGCCGTAGGTACTCGGACCTTTTATTGCTTTTATCTGATCTTCCATTTTCTCCATCCATTCATCTTTCATCTTATCCTTACCAGCCTGAACTCCCGCTGACTGACTATGAGTAGATACATGAGGTTGCTCCCATGTTGGTGCGGTATAGCCCGGAACCTCATGATAAGCATTTTCAAAAGGGGGATATCCTTCTCCAGTGGGAAGTGTTATTGGTGCCGTGTGATGTGTCTGGTCGGGGCCAGATATTCCCTGAATAAGACCCGTGCTAATGTTTGAAAGCATCGGTGCTGTCACCACGGAAGAGATCCATCGCCTACCAGGTTCATTTGCATCTCTATTCGTACTAAGCATGCTGAGAGATTCCCTCATATCCTGCAGTATGGCTTCTAATCTTGCTTGGGTTTCAGTCATTTCATTTATCCTTCCCCTCACTTCATCTATCTCAGAGCTTAAGTTTCTTCCTTCCTCAGACGCATTGGCAGCCATCGTGGTTCGAGATCTGGTATTGTGAACTCGGGTTTAATTGGTGTCACCTTTCCTAGGTCGCGCAATGGTTCTTGGGTTCTCAGAAGTAGGTGACTCTGTAAAGCATCCAAGAATATCATTAGTAAACCCTAAATTTGTGTGTGTGTGTGTGTACATGTGCAAGTTAACACCCTTTGTTTGATCGCGAGAGTGCTCTTAGGAAGACTGTCGTATACACTTATATCAAGAAGACTTATCCAGTAATCAAACCTAGTGGCATGGTTCCCTCTAGCTTGAATGCAGTTGGTGTCAAGTCCAATGGAGAATCCACTCCTCGATAGACCAAACCCGTACTAGCAACGCCCTTATTTTTAAGCAGAAAACACGTCGTTTTTAGGGTAAAAATATAGTTGATGACGTATCTAAGGGAGAACGCACTCCTCGACAGACATCGATGAAAACTTCCATTCCATTGCATATATTTCGATACAAATCATGAGTCATTGACCCAAAAGAAATACATTGATAGTTTCCACAAAGTACTATGTTAAGAGTTTCATCTTCTTTTTCCTGAACCCTTTGGCAAGTTTTCCCAAAATGATTGGAGAATTCGTTCACCTTTGGTGGTATCTGAAGGAAATGGTTCATATGAATGTGGATGGATGCTTCTTCAAATCGCTCCACTAGCTGGGAAGTGTGATATTGGAGCCTATCCATCATGTTGTCGTATTTCTTTTCCATTGCTAGTACTCTTTTCGAAACCAAACCTTTCCATTTTCTTGCTATAAGATGAATACCAAAGTTCTCCAACAAAGAGACACAAACGGAAAAACAAAAAAATGAGTATAGTGAAACAAATATATCTTGCATGATTCATGTTGTATGAGACCCAATGAGGTTGAAAACCCTGATGGGTATGCTGCCAATGCATCACCTTCATTATGACATAGCACCTATTAGATGTGCAATAATATTCGAATATGTCATTCAGGTTTGAGGCGGCAATGTGACACCCCTAGTTTTGTGAATATTTACAACGAACATGCATGACAATTTATGCTTATGATGATAGAGAGAGGAAAGAAAAATACGCCCATTTTGTCCTAAACGAGGTAAAACCTAAGGATGGACACACCCTAAGGTTAGGACTCTGAACAGGTCAGCCACTAGGTTTGCTCTATTAGTGAAAATTGGGACGGGTCTAGACCTCTAAAAGTATAAGGATCTGATTCATGAATCTAGCCACAAGTAGGGATAAACCGTCTCAATATGACTATTCCATGATGATCTCATGTACAATCTAAGTGGTGAATCGACAAGTATCAGGGAGGTACAAAACCTCTTCAATGACAATGTCGGAGCACTGCCTAATCCTTGGGTTTTTGAGCAAGCTCGGGTATAGAGCTAAGAGTGTGTGTAATATGTGATAGTGATGTGTGTGAAAAGGGCATACAAACCTGTAACACTTAAAAATAAAAAGGAAAGAAAAGATAAGAGAAACCTGCAAAACCAAAATATAGGTATAAGTAAAATTGGTTATAAGTCCTCTACCCTATTGTTAAAATATAGGAAAAAAGAAAAGAAAGGAGGAGGAAACAAACATTGTTAGTGAAACATATACAAGAATAACATGAGTTAAAAAGTATGTACAACTAATTTTTCTCATTTAAATAAAAGGAAAACCCAAACAAAACGGACAATCCAAACAAACATCACTAAAAATAAAAACATTTTTTAGTTTTGTCATTTAATTATTGTAGAAAAAAAATGCAAGATATAGCCATAAAAGGTAAAACAAATAAGCTACAAGTTAATAAAAATTTGCAAAACCAATTTTTACGGGCTTGACTCTCTTAAAAGGATCCCCGGCAGAGTCGCCATCTGTCACGACTGAAAGGAAAACTTGCATAAACATGGAGTCGCCACCAACTTTATTTAATTTCGAGAAAGTTGGAAAATCCTTTAAGAAAAAGCTTTGGGTTCGGGAGTCGATTACGTCTAGGGAATGCATGGAGACTTAACCCCACGACACCCTAGAACATCCATAAAAATGGTTACCCAAAATTAGTTGTGTGAATTATTAATAAATTTGAAAATATTTGTTTTACCCCGAAAATCATTTAAAGAAAAAAAAATCATTTTTAGTTGTGAAATTTTTTATTAAACCTAAATGCGGTTGAACATGGCACGTGAGTCCACAAGGAAACCTTAAAATTTAAAGGGTTGAGCATGACACTTGTCATAGAGCAACCCAAAAAGAACATTGATTTAAATAAGTGATCATCTTCTATTTTTATGTAAAATAAATAATTTTACCTCTTGGAAATAGAACAGAAATGAAACGTAGAAATGAAACGTTTTACTAACTTATTAAGTAAACAGAGACACTGAAACATCATACTAAACAGATACAAAGATGAAACATTTTACTAATTCATTCAGTTTACCCAAAAACAAAACATATAGCACTCATCATACCAACTCATTCAGTTTCAATATCCATGGATTCTCCTTTCGTCATAAACAGAGACACGGAAAAATAAGAATGTCAACAGAAACTCATGAATAATATCAATAAAGAGAACAAGGATTACCAAATGAGAGCAGAATAACAATGATTTTGTTTTCTCCCAGTGGTAAGATTTCAAGATCAAAACCCTTACATTTCAATTTCACTGACTTTTTTAACTCTCCCTTCTTCTGAAAATTTGGAACCACTCTAATGACAGAGAAGAGAAAAAAAATCAAATCCCTAATCTCTTTTCTTCACAAAGAAAATATCAGATAAAAATCTCTCTCCCTCTGTCTTCGTCTCTTCTCCTCTGATTTTTTTCCCTTTTTATAGATGGAGGAGAGGGCTTCATGCTTCTTCTTACCCAGCGGCTTCAAGGTTGGTCTTCACGAAATTCGGAGCTTGGGTGTTTCTGAGCAGAAATCGCGTGTGTCCAGATGGGGGCGGCACGAGCAGCGGAAAGGAGGTGATTTGATGTGAAGGTTGCGTGTTTGAAGAGAGAAGGAGATGGGGTTTTGTCTGATATGTAAGATGGGCTTTTTAGGGTTAGGAGTGGGGCTGCTAGGTTAAAATGAGGGAGGAGATTAGGAAGAAGAAGGACCATTGGGTAGAGGAGGCGCAGGGGCGGTTGGAGAGTGGGAGGAGGAAAAGAGGTCTTGTCTGATATGTAAAATAGGGTTTTTTAGGGTTAAGAGAAGTAACTCAATCTCCTTTCTTCTTTTCGTTGATTGTCCTTTTCTCCTTCTTTTCTTCGTCCTTTCTTCATTATCTTCTTCTTCTTCTTTCTTTATTCTTTAGCCTCCAGCCTGAAAATAAAGTTGCAGTGGACGTAACCTCCCTGTCCAACAGAAAGTTAGATATGCAAAATTAGATATGCACTGGACGGACCTCCTCGGCCAACAGAAGTTTAAACATGCAATGGACGGATCCTCCTCGTCCAACAAAAAATTAAATATGCAATGGAAGAAACCTCCTCATCCAACAGAAAATTAAACTTGCAATGGAAGACCTACTCGTCCAACAGAAAGTTAAACATGCAATGGAATACCTACTCGTCCAACAGAAAGTTAAACATGCAATGGACGGAACCTCCTCGTCCAACAGAAAATGCAATGTAATGGACGAGACCTCCCCATCCAATAGAAAATGCAATGCAATGGATGGGACCTCCCCGTTCAACAGAAAATGTAATGCAATGGACCGGACCTCCCCGTCCAATAGCAAATGCAATGCAATGGATGGGACCTCCCCGTCCAACAGCAAATGTAATGTAATGGACGAGACCTCCCCGTCCAATAGCCAATGCAATGCAATGGACGGGACCTCCCTGTCCAATAGCAAATTAGATATGAACCTCCTCCTTTCTTCATTATTTTCTTTTTCTTCTTTCTTTCCTTCTTATTATTTTCTAGTCTCCCTGAAATATAAAATCATGATAATAAAATGAAGACAGACAAAAATGGGTGTTCACACCTTTTGACATGCATCATAGAGAGCATCAGATTTGAACTTAAGGTTTGGTAATCCTCTCACGAGGTTATGCTTATTTAGCTTTGAAATTAACTTCAAGCTTGCATGACCTAGCCTTTTGTTCCAAATCCATCGCTCATCTTCAATGGACACTAGATATGAGACACTTTTATTTGTAAGGTCCTCTAAGTTAATCTTATACAGATTGTTTTGCCTCTTGGCAGTGAATAAGAGTGATCCATCAGTTTTCTTGACACAACACATGTTCTTATCAAAGGAAACAGCAAACCCACTATCACATAATTGACTTATGCTCAGCGGATTGTGTTTTAAACCATCAACCAAAAGAACATTATTAATATAAGGAAAATGATGTTTAACAATTTTACCTACTCCAATGATCTTCCCCTTCTGATTACCTCCAAAGGTAACCCAACCACCATCTTTATGTCTAAGGTCTTGGAACATACACTTTTCTCCCGTCATGTGACATAAGCATCCATTGTCCAAGTACCAAGATGTGTGTTTCTTTCCTATTATTAAGCAAATCTGCAATAGGTATAATCTTATCATTAGGTACCCAAATTGAATTGGGTCCTTTTTTGTTAGTAGTCACTGATCGAGTATGCTTGACATGCTTATTGTGTATGCATCTAGGTGTGTGATATGATGACTTTTTCCACCTACTTTACAATAAGTGTTGGACGAGCTTGATTTTGTTTTAACATGTTGTGCCTGAGTTTTAGGAACTTTGTGATGTGCATGATGTTTTGATACTTTGTGAGATGCTTCATGCTTCTCTTTGTCATAGCCTAAGCAAGACTTATCATGAGGTAACCTAGAGTACCTCAGTATCAAGATCAACTTTTCTAAGCCACCTACAAACTTAGAAAGGGTGTCTGTCAAATATGTCACATCTTATTTCAGTTTTGCAACTTCACAAGAGACATCGGGCTCAACTTTAAGTTTGTCAGTTAGACTGACATTCTCCGACTCAAACTTCTTGTTTTCATTTACAAGAGCTTGCCTTTCCATGCAGACTCTATCATACTCCTTGGTCAACTTAGAGAATTTCTTTTTGATAATTTTATATTCATGATACAGATTGGACGAGTTGTATAATAACACATCAAATGCTTCTTGAAGAGTGAATGAGTAAGATTCCATTGCCCCAGCTTCAGTGTATTCATTTTTTGAAGAAGTGCCAGCCAAGAGACAGATATTTGCCTCTTCTTCAACTTGATCTTCTTCAAATGATGATAGATACATATCCTCCCAAATAGCAGACCTTTCTTATTTTTGATGAACTTCCTTTTGTCCTTCAGTTCTGGGCAGTCAGCTTTGAAATGACCAAGCTTTTTGCACTTGAAGCACAGAGGTGGACCTTTTTCATTGGAGTCTATTTTTTATTTGGAGAACTTTTTATTAAACTACATCCTTTTGAAACCACATTTCTTTCTCCACATATGTTGAATCTTTCTGGATATGAAAGACAGTTCATCCTCATCAGATCCTTCATCACTATCAGAAGGGCCTGCTTTATCTGAGGATTCCTCAGCCTTGAGAACTTTGGATGAGCTAGCCTTCTTTGCCTTTAGGGAAACATACTTTCCTTTTCTAGTACTCTCTTCTTCATTGAGTTCAAGCTCATGGACTATGAGAGATCCAAGAAGCTCTTCTAGAGTGATAATATTGAGGTTCCTTGCCTCCTGAATAGCAGTGACCTTAGGTCTCCACTGTTTGTGTAGGCTCCTCAAGATTTTTCTGACATGATCTCTATTTTCATAACTTTTTCAAGAGATCTAAGACTGTTTGTGATAGTTTGGAATCTTCCAAACATTTGATCTATGGTTTCATGTTCAGCCATTTTGAATAACTCATACTGGTGAACCAGCATGCTTATTTTTTACTCCTCGACTTGGGATGACCCTTCATGAGCTAGGGCTAAAGTATCCCATATTTCCTTAGCTGTGTTACAACTCTAGACTTTGTGACACCCTCTACCCCGCATGCATTCAAAAGCGATAACACATATATAAAAGAGAGAGAGAGCACATGCAAATATATATAATTATCAAAACCGGGTAGAGACTGTTGTATTGTAACATAACGTGGAAATAACCAAAACATGTTTATAAAGAAAACATAACATAAAACCAAACCATAAACGAACCCAACCCCGATGCCACACTACAGAGTTGGTATAACCAATCCGATAAAACAAATCGGATATAACTCGAAACAACTAAACAACTACTGAAAATAGGAAATCCTATCTACGAGTCGCGGCTCCTCAAAGTCACCCCTCAACTGGCTGCACATCGACCTCTGCATAAATAATACATGCCACAAACAAGAAACATAGAGATAAGGAGTAAGAAACATATATATATGAATATAACGGCAAGGAAGCAATTAGCAAGACGAGCATACATCAAACAAGCATGTTATATCAAACAGCAATATCATAACAATCATCATCATATAACGTGTATGCTATGCAATGTAGTTCTGCTCCGCTACTCTACTATGCACTTGGATCCAAGCTAACTTAGGATGCCAACTTTGGGGTTACATTTCCACATTGGCCAATAAGCAACAACGCAGGGGCAATCCACCAAACCATGGGTAGACCCCTAGGACAGCCTACACATCTTATTCTCGGATGCGCCACCACGGTGTATACTTGATTCCCTTTTGGACGAATCCCACAGACAGTCAAATCGTTTTACTCTCGGACAACCTCCCCTATGCTGCACAACCTCCAATCAACATCTCTGATGCGTGAATGCATGGCAAACAACTCACAACCACAACCACCATCAACACCTTGACCACTAGGCTATCTAGGATTATCGTTTAACGTTTTAAGTCTTTTAAACATTAACAACACTCTGGCCATTAAGCACCAGAGCTCAACACCTCTACCATCAAGCATCAAGGTCCCCTTGAAGCGAACACTAGGCTACCAAGGGACAACATCTTATCACTTGGAGCGAACACTAGGCTACCAAGGTACAACATCTTATCACTTGTCTTTGGTCTTCATGTTCTGTTGGTATCTTATTAAGTCTTTTAAGCGTTTGGGGTAAAAACCCCTATTTCAACATTCTGGTTTCTGTTCTAGTCAGGTGAGCATGCCGGGTGAGCACAGGCGTGCTCACCCTCAGAACGGACTTGGTGGACCTCTAGGAAAGCACGACCATGCTGCCTGCTGAGCACGGGCGTGCTCAAATGCGCGCCCTGCTCTGGGTTTCAAACTGGAGCACGGGTGTGCTCCTTATCAAGCACGGTCGTGCTCAATGGAGCGTGGCCGTATTAATCTGGGCAGAAAGCATCATGAACCCTTCCCCGAATCCTTGGGACAGCTCACAAATTCAACCTATTGGCTTTTACTAATCCATTGATCATAACTTCATTAATCTTAATTGTTTTTCATGAATATTCATGTCTTATCATCATGGAGATTTAATTCTTTAATCATAGCTTTGTTATTAATGTTCCTAGAACACTCACTAGTCAATCCTAGGGTCTTTAACTAAGCCATATGAACATAACCTTACCTCTCTCACTATATTCATGTCTTATGAACAACTGGGAGAAACATCCCTTAATTCTCATTATTATCATTAATGTATTTTAAGGTCTTAAAATCATTGTTGTCATTAGCATCCTCAATAATCAACACTCATAAAGAGCACAACACAACAACAACCAATAACATCATACTCATCATAATCATGGCATCACAACATCAACATATTTATAACAAACAACATCAATCAATAATGACAATCATGCCGGTCATCAACATCATAACAATTAAGCATCATATAACAAATAGGCATAAGGCATATAGACATGTTATCAAAGGAAAGGGTCATGGGTAACCCTTCATCTTACGCTACCCCTAAGCCTACATACTCATACTATTCCTTCTCCCCATACCTGGTATGAAGATTCCCAAACGATAACGTTGGCAAACTAGACACGTTCCCTAGAACGGCTCGACGAGTTCCCCAAGCCTTGGCCAAACAAGAAGAAGACAACCAATTAGTCTCCATATCTAATAATAGAAATTAGACTAAGAGAGAAGGAAGACAACATTACCTCAAACTATACTACCGTGCTACTCCTCTTCCAAAACTAGAGCAAGAACACCAAGAACTTCAAGGGGAGAGAAGGGAAGAGGTTTATGTTGCACTAGGATTGCCCAAAGTGCCAAAAAGAGGGTTTAGGTCGCAACCCTCACGGAACTGCTCTATTTATAGGCTCTGAAACCTGAGTGTAACACCTCAACCTAGTTACATCACATATAACAGTTATACGCGTCTAACTATCATATGTGTATCCGAATAAACAAACCTCATCGTTTTAAATAAAACATGGTTTTGAAAACTTAATAAAATCTCTTCAAATCAGCTTGTTTCTTACAATAAATTATATTTTTACATCAAAATACTAAAATACATAACTTAACAACTTTGACATGTCACTGGGAAACAAACTACTTTTCTAATCTTCCATGTCTTCATCTCCACTTTCACTCGTTCATCCTTGCTAAAAACCCGCATCCACATCTGGTTGCACTGCTAACGTGAGACTATGTCTCAATGAGGAACTACAATCATTTAATAAAACAGCAGTACAACCAGTCGGAGGAACTCCGGAAAATCCCCTCAAGCTAACATCAATACTATAAGCATGAAAAATATATATACTATATAATAAAAATACTTGTATACTTTTACCTCAAACCTTATCATAAAGTACTTTATACCTTTACATCAAACTTTGCCATAAAATACTTTTGATGCTTTCACACCAACCTTATGTTCTAATAAAGCACCATATCATTGGAAACATTATAAATATCATTATAACATCATTGGATTTAATAGAACATCATGAATAACAATATAACATCATCACAAATGCAACGACATGAATAACCTTATAAGCTCAACTCATAGGGAATGTATCCTTAACCTCATTGGTACATGAGCTCACTACCTGGCAGGGCGTCCCACTGCCTTACCTCAAAGCAAATACCATGAAAATGACCCTCAACATCACAGTAATCACATTCCCTTAACTTAACATTCATAAATAAACTTTATAATAACATCATATGTCCCTAAGGACCTTCAACATCATATTTCTCATTAAAAACATCTTCTTTATAAATCATATAGCATCATAACTTAACACTTTCATGTCTTTTAATAGATTAGTCATCAAAACATCATTTTGAACATCTACTTTATAATCATAAACATTTAGGAAAAACCATAGTTCATGATAATAAAGTCTCATACACATTTTTTTAACATAAAATATTCTAGGGATTAACCTTAATTCATCATTAACTCATGAGAAACCTCATTGAACTTCAATCATCAACCCTTTTCTTGAGAAATATTCCTCATTAAACATAAACCTTTAATATGTCAAGTAAATAAACAATACTTGACCAACATCTAATGAAATAGCTCAAACAATAACAAACTATTAGTTCAAACATTTCATCAAACACCTTAGGGGCTATTACTTGTTTTCTCAAAAAGGAAAAGCTTTTAGGAGCATAAATACTCACAAAAATGGGTTTTGTTACTATGAGTTCCTTAAATCTTCTTTCAACACATATTCTTTGAAAATAGACCCCATGCAAGTATAAATTTCCATAGACACTAAAAATCAACCATCCTCAAGCATAAAATCCTTCAAAATCTACCCTAAAACCTTCATGCATACATTTTCTAGCATAAACATCTTATTAAAGCTTAGAGGGGTTTAAAGATTGTAATTCCTCACCTCACTTGGAGACCTTGAACTCTTGTACCTCTTGCTTCTCCTCATCTTCTTCTTCTTCTCTTCCTCATCTTCTTGATCTTCAACCTCCAAGTAACTTAATCTTCCTCCAATCCTTGTTATCTTCTTGATTTCCTTGAATTTCCTTCATTTTCCATGCATTTTCTTCACTTTCTCTCTCTTCTCTCTCTCTAGAATGCGATTTCCAAACGCTAGAAGACCGTCTTTGCCTTTCTGGTTCGAACAGGGTATTTATAAAAGTTTTGCTATCATAGTCGATTTTTGAACAGGATAATCGATTATGGAAACTCAATAATCGATTATTTGGGTTCATTTCCTGTTCTTTCAGTTCCATCGAGCTCATAATCGATTATTTAATCGATTATATACATTCTGGACTCTAGATTCTCAAACCAGGGAGCTTCTAATCGATTATGAGGGTCTCTATAATCGATTACTTGCTGTTTGTTTGTCATTTCGCTGTTCCAGAGGACCAATAAACGATTATACTTAGAACATAATCGATTATAACACTCAAAAACCAACTTTTTACTTATTTTTAACCGTCTCTAATCAATTCTATTCCTCCAAAACATCCTTAGGATATAAACTCAGACTTAGATAAAGGTCTTTAAAACATCGTGATGTTACATACTCCCCTCCTTGAAGAAATTTTGTCCTCGAAATTCAGTTTGATTTACTTTCTCAACACATTCCTCTACCTCATTAATCTCCTCATCATTTTAAACTTCATTCATCAGATGACTTGATCAAAGAAATTGTTACTCTTTGACACCTTTATTTTCCTCTTATTCTACATATCATCCCCTTTGTTTTAGACAATTTTTTACTTATCTTGTTTGTGGAATAATCATCACCTGGTTTAAAAGATTCCACTGCTAGCTCCCTAAACCAACTTGAGCAAGGCCTTTCCTCTTCAAATGTTGTTCATTTTACATCACCTCCGTATGATTCCTTTAATAATGTTGCCTCAATACTAAAAAGGATGACTAGTAGTATCCAGTATACCATTTACCAACAAGAGTTCTATACTTCATTTACTTCCTAAACTAACATTAATTCAACAAGCCTATCTTTGTAGGTTGGTGATACTTTCCTCTTTCCAAGATTTCTTAAGATCATCAAGTGGCCAATATCCATCTCTTGAGTCATAATCCATCTCCTTGGTTCCTTTATGTACAGTGAAATCCTATGACATGACTCTCATGGTATATCTTTCCTTTGCCTCCCCTCCTTGAAGGAATAGGTCCTCCTTTGAAAGTAAGTTCTTTCTACAGTATCCATGAATTTTACTTATCCTTTTTGTTCTTTGGAGTTTCTGTTCATGCTCTTGTATTAATGTAACACGTTTCTACTACGTCACTCTGATGATAGTTAACTTCTTTAATTCCAAACTAAGGTTACTCAGGATCATGTTTGGATTCCAACTTCTGACTTCCTTGGATTAGCATGACTCTTTGTACCCTTACTAGATAAGACTGTCATTAAACCTTACTCGAGGAACATACTATTGAAACTACTTTATGGTTTGACAGTGATCCTAAAAAAAACACAAACTAGTTCTTTTAGACCTCCATTGACTATACAATCCCATATTTGTACAGTCTCAGGATTTCCTCAACTACACAGTCCCATAACTGTATAGCCTCAAGAGTCTCCCCTCAATTTGTAAAGCCCTTAAAGCTAAGGTAACTCAACTTGCACCTATTTAAGTGACATTTCTAAGTTAGCCTATAGCAATAATCCTTAATTCATCACCTTTGTAATAAGAATTAATCATTCATTTGCACCAACGCGTAGCTGATCTACTTTGCTCTTGACTTGTGCCCGTTCAAGAGAAATGTGGGTCCTCGTAGTTGTGCTTATACCGTTTCACAAGCATACTTGTACCCTAAAGGTTTGAAGCATTATATCCTCACATAATTCTAACATGCTTAACAATTTCACTTTTTGACATGTCGAACGCTGCATTTCAAGAGCTTTCTAACTTCTTCATACCTCTACATAGTGCCTTCATATAAAACCTTTAAACATCCTTATCAGCCACAATATCACACATCTAGGATGGTGGAACCTCACTGTACAAATTTTCCTTTATGTTCCACCTGCTTCTTCCTCTTTTCTTTTAGACAAGAGATCCTAAAATTTGATCTTAAAAGTTTCATCAATCATCTTTTTAGACTTAGGACTTGTGTCTAAATTTCTTCAGATAAAATTGGTGTCTTAGACTCTTTAGACAGAGGCCTTAACTTTCTTATCTAATTCTCCTCATCTGGTATTTTTCCTTTTCTCTTGGATCTTAATCTCCTTCATCTCAGAACCACTAAGAGAAGCATGGAAATGATTAATTTCTTTTCTTCCTTTTGTTCTTCCTCTTATAGTGAGACTCTTCCCTCATTTATTTATGTGGCGACTTCTTTCCTTGAGTCATTCCTTTCAGCTTCATTGAAATTTCATTCATATATTCACTCACAACTCTTCCTTGAAGAGGTATTCTTGACCTCAGTTCATACACTGCCTTAGTACTTTTTTTCACACTTATCTCAAAACCATCTTCATACAACCACATCGCTCATGACAACATTTAAATTATTCACCTTTATGAACTCTAAGTCCTCCGCCATTAAATCGTCCTCAAAATTCTTACTTAGTATATAACTTTGCCTTTATCCCTTTACACACAGTCCAAACGAGTAACATCAACTTCTGTACTCACCTCAGCTATGTTTACCTCGTCTTTATTCATAGCTACCTTTATTTAATCTTTGTTTTACTTTACTTTCGCTACATACCTAACCTTAGGTCCTATTCCCAACTCAACTTGGGAATCTTAACCTTTCCTTCTCTACTTAGTCATGCCTCAAAGTGCTCTTAGCCATACTTCCTCAGTCTGTCCCTCTGTCAAACTGTCGTTCTCCACGCATTCGCCAACAATCTGAACAACAACCAACAGGTAAAAACATGAAGAGCTTGTTACTTGCCAAAAGTAACCATTGAAGTCTGACGATGGAAACTGGTTGGTTTTGATCCTACTCCATGCATATCCAAGATATCACCTTCTCCATATAAGTCGGAAGAAGATACACTTGCTTTTCCATCCCTCTTATTCAGTTCCAACTTCCTCAACAGATTGCAAACAGTCGCATCATAATCGCTTATCTGATTGACCATAATCGATTACGCTATCTCTGTCTCAGATGTTCTTTTATGATACTAGCCATACTCGATTATCATAATCGATTACTATGTTTCTGCCAAACATATAATCGATTACGCCGTAACCATAATCAATTATACCTCTACAACATCAACTTCATATTAATGATCTTGAGGCATTGTTCACACTTACTATCATGTCCTCAACATTTCCACACTATATATCTCTAATACTTAATTTCAACGTTTCCTCCTTTTTAATTCCTCTTCAATCAACTTCAACTTCACTACCCTTAACATTTCCTCCTTAACTTTCCTCATTGTCTTACATACCTTCGTTATCCTCAATCTACCTTAACGCCGCCACTTTTCTCCTCTATTACAATCTTAACATTCCTTCCTTATCGATTCCTCCTTCAAGGAGATCTACCCTTGATTCCAATGTTCTTGGCCGTCGGCTTCCATGTCCCTAGTACAATCCAATAACACACTAAGCTGGCCAGGCTCAATATCCTATTGCAAGGCACTAGTTTACATGGCATACAACAGACACATTCTTATCCTAATTGCCCAGACTAGACATGTCTTAGCCCTAACCATAGTCCAACATAGGATTGAACTGCTCTGATACCATTAATGTAACACCTCAACTTGGTTACATCACATATAATAGTTATAAGCGTCTAACTATTATATGTGTATCAGAATAAACAAACCTCATCATTTTAAATAAAACATGATTTTGAAAACTTAATAAAATCTCTTCAAATCAGCTTGTTTCCTACAATAAATTAAATTTTTAAATCAAAATACTAAAATACATAACTTAACAACTTTGACATGTCACTGGGAAACTAACTACTTTTCTAATCTTTCATGTCTTCATCTTCACTTTCTCTCGTTCATCCTTGCTAAAACCTGCATCCACATCTGGTTGCACTACTAACGTCAGACTATGTCTCAATGAGGAACTACAATCAGCAGTACAACCAGCCGGAGGAACTCCGGAAAATCCCCTCAAGCTAACATCAATACTATAACCATGAAAAAAATATATATAATCTATAATAAAAATACTTGTATGCTTTTACCTCAAACCATATCATAAAGTACTTTATACCTTTACATCAAACTTTGTAATAAAATACTTTTTATGCTTTCACACCAACCTTATGTTCTAATAAAGCACCATATCATGGGAAACATCATAAATATCATTATAACATCATAGGCTTTAATAGAACATCATGAATAATAGTATAACATCATCAAAAATGCAACAACATGAATAACCTTATAGGCTCAACTCATAGGGAATGTATCCTCAACCTCATTGGTACGTGAGCTCACTACCTGGCAGGGCGTCCCACTGCCTTACCTCAATGCAAATGCCATGAAAATGACCCTCAACATCACAGCAATCACATTCCCTTAACTTAACATTCAAAAATAAACTTCATAATAACATCATATGTCCCTAAGGACCTTTAACATCATAGTAAACTTAGTTCATCAAGACATGAAAATAATCCTCAACATTTTAATAATTTCATAAAAACCTCAACTGAAACATTGTCTTCATATTTCTCATGAAAAACATTTTCTTAATAAATCATATAGCATCATAACTTAACATTTTCATGTCTTTCAATAGATTATTCATCCAAACATCATTTTGAACATCTACTTTATAATCATAAACATTTAGGAAAAACCATGGTTCATGATCATAAAGTCTCATACACATTTTTATAACATAAAATATTCTAGGTCTTAACCTTAATTAATCATTAAAACATGAGAAACCTCATTGAACTTCCATCATCAACCCTTTTCTTGAGAAATATTCCTTATTATACATAAACCTTTAATATGTCAAGTAAATAAACAATACTTGACCAACATCTAATGAAATAGCTCAAACAATAACAAACTATTAGTTCAACCATTTCATCAAACACCTTAGAGGCTATTACTTGTTCTGTAAAAAAGGAAAATCTTTTAGGAGCATAAATACTCACAAAAATGGGTTTTGTTACTATGAGTTCCTTAAATCTTCTTTCAACACATATTCTTTGAAAATAGACCCCATGCAAGTATAAAGTTCCATAGACACCAAAAATCATGCATCCTCAAGCATAAAATCCTTCAAAATCTACCCCTCTAAAAATAATTTCGTCTCCGAAATTAACTAGTCTAAGGAAAACGAACACGAACATCGTTTCTTGAAATGTGACGTGAATTATTTATGAAATTAGACTGTTGCTCTGACTTATACTATATTTGCTAAAACTCCTGATACAACAATTTAGGCAAACCCATATTTAAACTCTCAAGACTCGAAGCACACTCGAATGATTCGAATGTCAACGGAATAAAATATACGAACTTCAAATAGATTTAGAAATTTAATTGATAACAAACTTTGACTTCTATTTCTGGTGGCGATTCTAACACACCAACGGTAAATAAGAACTTAGAATTCGAACAAGAATTTTTCGGAGAGAGAAAATAATTCTCCAAACTTTACTCTCACAAGAAAGAATAAAGTAGAATGAATAGAAAAACAAAGAATATTCTCATATGTGAAAAAGTTCTTTAATAGATTCCTGAATGTAAAGTGCCCGGCCGGTACAGATTTACAAACATGACTCTGATAAAGCTGCTCTTCCCACAAGATCTCCCTTCGAAGGAAAAATCTTTGAAGGCAATGATTCTCTTTATTTCCAAGAGTCTAAGACTCAAGTCAAACTTACTCTTGGTTTATAAGAAAACCGTAGTAAAAGAATTTACGAGTTTCCTCACTTGAAGTAACTCCAACTCGTTTGTCACAATAACAGATTGAATTGGCAAAATTTTCATCTGCCAGATAATTTATAACTCTTTACCCACACAGACTAACCAGGTGTGATCTATAAGAGATCGCTCCATTTCTTAATTGCACTCATTTGCGGAAAAAGTAAATGTTAAATTTATGAGACTCAATCCTCAACAATGAAGGAGCATTCAAACAATTGTCTCCAACAAGAATAAATTATTAAGGAACGGTAAAGATAATTGCATTACAAAATAACAAAGGAATGCAATTTTGATTGTACGCATAAAACTTAGACAATAGAAATGAAACTAAACCAGTTTAGAAACATGTTGATGACAAACATAGTCAATACATAGATAAATACCCAGAGTATTTTACACATTCATAGAAAATCAAAATGATTTTCCACTGAATTAACAGTACAGTCAAAAGTCTACTTTCTACGACACACTTTACTTAACGTTATTCGTTCCATTGTGATGCTTCAGTCCTAACTTATTACAAAAGTGTCACCCATTATGACTAACCACTGGTTTACACTTTACACCTTTTCGGATCCTTCCCTTTAACATACTATTTCAAAATCAAGTTCTTGCCTTAAGCTTCCCACAATCCCTAGAGATATGCCCTGGCTTCCCACACTTGAAACAGATAATGTCTTTACTCCGGCAGTCTTTCGTAGATTGACCCATGCGACACCTCTTACACCTTTGGGGAAGATTCCTAGATGATCCAGCACCCCCACTGCTGTCACCAACAGATTTCCTTTGTGGCGATGTCCGTATTTTTCTTGTGTATGTTTCCTCCTGTAATTTCTTGTTATCTCTGAACCTCAAAGGTCCACAACTCCCCTTTCTGTTTTTACCCTTCTCCAGATCTCGAGGAACTCAACACTCATCCATCAGGATCGGAAATTGTAGTAGTTTCAATGACAAGATTGTCTTCCTCATTTCAACTTTCAAATTTTCCTCTAACTTCCTACACTTTCACACTTCATCGGAATTCTTTAAATACAACTCCTTGAACTAAATCAGCTCTTCCAACTCAACGACATACTCGCTGATAGTCATGTCCTCTTGTCCGTGCTGCAGGAACTCAATCTCCTATGCATGACTCACTTCAGTGGAAGCATACTTCTCCAGAAATCTGCTTCGAAACACATTCCAGGTGATCACTCTCTGCTCTGCCACTAACAGCTGGCAAGTTTCTTTCCACCAAAATCCAGCATCTCCTACCAACAGAATTGTCGCACAAGCTACCTTCCAATGATCACAATACTCAATAGTTTTCAAGTTCCTTTTTATTTTCGTAATCCAAAGCTCGGCTTTCTCCGGATTAAGCTCACTATCAAATTGAGATATATTACTACAGCAGAACTCAGCTAATCCTCGCCTCTCAGTAGTATCTTCATTCTTTCGGGACACAGTTATTGCTAGCTCCCTTAAGACTTGTACAGTTGCACTCATATCTTCAGGATCCTTGATTGCTGAATCAGGTCTACTGTTCCCGTACTAACCATGATTTTCTAATCAAAGCATGGTAATTAGAACTAAGAAGAAAATGATACATTAAAATATGTCCAATATTATTCCTCCTTAGAAATAATAATGAAAAGTTCAACAAACAATGTTGTATCCTTTCGGAACAACGTCATGAAAAACATAAACTCAGTCAAGGATAGACTAAAGTAATTATCCTTCCAAACATTGGTTCTTCATAGAACCAAGAACACAAAACAACATAAGACACAACCAGAGAAAACACAACACAAACGACGACAGAGTTAAACCCTAAGCCCAAAAGACTCGGCCAGCTCTGATACCAAAAATGTAACACCCTTCTCGAGCGTTACATCGTACGTGACATTTTAAGGCCGAAAAATAGGTTGATTAAAATTGGCTATAAAAGAATCGGGTTTTTCTTTTTCTTTTTCTTAAGTTATAAATGTAACTACTTTGATTTAAAGGAATGGATAATAAAATATTCCAGTATCACAATTAAGGTCATGAGTTCGAAAATCATTTACATAATACCCAACCGACTCATAAACAGACAGCATAGAAATACACAAATCCAGTATAAAGATATGGAGATGCAACTCCTAAAATATAAGATACTTGGAGTCGCTGCTCCATAAATATAACACCTCAAGATTCACCCTTATGTTTAATTATATGTGCTAGTTTTGGCATGTATATGTTTGATATTTATATATATGTGTATATATTAATGCATATGATAATATGTATATTAATATATGATTATTTGCATTAATATGATATTGTGTCTCTTAATGTTTGATTTTATATGTTAATATATGATATGTGATTTTATTAATAATAAGCGATTAAGAATGATATGATAAGATATCGTGTGATTTAGTATTTAAATAGCGATAGTGTTATTCTTAGATTTTGGTCCCTCAACCAATCATACTTGAGTCCTTATCAATATAGGATCATCCTATTTTTGTTTATATCTTAAGACCTTATCATAATCTCCTAAGGATCCTATCTAGGAATAATTACCAAATCTGTCTCTAAACGTCCATCGCACTTTTGACCATCTTATATTCCGATTTATGATTCAATAATTAGACATTAATTTGTAGATAATTCTCTGAGATTTCTAATGACACCAAGAACACCTCAATCGGAAACTTGTAGCTCAGGTTATGGTCAAAATACCGAACTGTATACAGTTTGGGCTGAAATAGGAACCCGTTATGACCCAAACTCATATATATACCATTAGACTCGACCTAAACCTAGTTTACATGACCCCAAAAATCAGAAAACTGCCTCCATCCTTCCTATTTGAATCCTTATGGTTTTTCTCCCTAAAACTCTCTCTAGGGAACCCGTTCTTGTACCGTTCTTCATTGCTTCTTGATAGGAGAACATCGCTACGAATAGGGGTTCGTTGTGCTTGTTGTTTGGGACTTTAGAAAAGGTAAATTTCGTGCATCTTGTCCCATGTGTTCTTTCTTTCAAGTTCTTAATCTCTTCCTTTTGATTTCTTGATCTTAGAGTTGAACGAAAGTGTCTTTTTAGCGTCCTTGAGGTCGTAGACAAGCGCTAGTGAGACGGGACCCTAGTGAATCTTCTTTCTTCTTTTGAAACACGGACCTCGTACCGGGTAAGGGAGAAGAATAGTGTATACACTAGGATAGGGAGTAGCATAAGATGAGGGGTTCACATAGCCCCGTTTATTGTCGTTATAATGTATTGATGCCATGATCTGCCTGGTTGTATGACTGAATTGTTTATATGTTTAATTGGATTAATTAGTATGCCTATTTGTTATAATTGTTGAGTTGTTCATGATGTGGTATGCCTATTGAATTGTCTTATGCCATGAGTTTTGGTAGAATTGGTATGAATACCCATGATTATGAATGTTGTTGTTATGACACGGATTATGTTGATCACATTGACTGGATATGTTGTTGATGATGATGTTACTGTTATGTTGAACATGTTAATAAGACTCTAATTGATTTAATTAGGACTTAGTTAACATGGGGATTAAGGGATTAATTCCCCAAGCTTCATAAGACATGAACTGTGTTAGTGAGGGGTGAAGTTTCATGCCGAATGTTTTAGTTAAGACCCTAGGATCTGATTTGAGAGAATTAGGGAGCCAAAACTCCAAGAACACATTAAATTCTACCCAGAACAGTATGGCCCTGCCCAGGAGCACCGCCGTGCTGAACAGGGAGCACAACCATGCTCCCAATTAAATTCTGGAAAATAGGCCGTGCATTGAGCATGGTCGTGCAGGACAGTGAGCACGACCGTGCTCCACTTAAGTGGCAACACGACCGTGCTGGGGGTTTAGCACGCTCGTGCTTCCCCCTTACCGGTCAGAACTTAAGATTAATGAATTAAAGGGGTGTTTACCCCAATTATCCCCAGATGATGTAATAATACACTAATCAAATGATAACAAGTTGAATAACTTAATTAAGTATTAATTAAGATAACAAAGACTGATAAGCTGGTTAAGCCGGTACCCAATGGGTTTCCGCACGTTGTCAGGCTTTGGTGTTTTTTGGCCAAAGTTCTCTCGATGCTTTTTGGTCGAGATGTTGTTATGTTGGACCTTGGTGCTTTTTGGACAAGGGGGTCTTGACCCCACGATGTGGGTCTAAGGTGTTAATGTTGATGCTGGTGATAAGTCTTGGGTTCATTTAGGCCCAAGCAAAGGAGGTGGTTGCTTTGTGTGTTGTTGTGCCATTTGCATATAGCATTGGAGTTGATGTTGAGGGGGATGTTCAACATAGGGGAGGTCGTCCTAGTTATGATGATCTGGCCCAAGTCTCGAGTGGTTCACCCATGGTTTGGTGAACCGTGCGCCCCTGAGGTGGCTTATCCAGTTATGATACGTCGGCTATCGAAGGGGTTCCTCCATGGTTTGGGGAACTTCCGGTGTTGGTGCTTTTTGGCCAATACGGATATGTAACTCCGAAGTTGACTTCCTGAGTTAGCTGGATCCACATGCATTGATGGAGTAGTGGAGTAGGGTTGCATTGTACTGCATAGCATATGTTGGATGATTAACATGTTGTTATGGTATTATCTGATGATGTATAAATATTGTATGTTGTTATATTGTTATGCAATGCTATGATGTATGTTCATCTTATTACCTATTCCCATGCCGTTGTGTTTACATGATTTCTTACTCCCTGTTTTCCTGTTTTTCGCTGCGTGTATTTCCTTATGCGAGGGACGGTGAGCGGCCAAATGGAGGAGTGACTCTGAGGAACCGCGACTCTAGTTAGAATGCTGAGTTATAGTTGTTAGTTTTGCTAGTTGTTTAGTTTGTTTCCGTGATGTATCCGGATTTTGGTTATACCAGCTCTGTATGTGACATCGGGGTTGGGTTTTTCTTTATCAGTCTTGTTTATGTTTTACTGTTTTAAAACTATGTTATTTCCGCTTTGTTTTTATTGAGATGTGAAACCTTTTTATCCATGTTTTTATTTTTTCAAATAAATGCATGTTTTATAATTACCTCTTTTAAGTAAATATTTTATATTAACATGCGGGGTAGAAGGGTGTCACGATAAACAGTAACATTAATTCCCAGACATACCCAGCTGTCCAAACTAAAATAGGAAAGATAATCCTTTCTCGTACATCGTGGAAAGGATAACCCAACTGACGAGATCTAGTGGAAACTCTATTTAAGTCCACTAGCGATGTCGTCGTAAAAGACACTACTAGAGTCACTAAAAAAGTAACTCTTGGACTAAGCCCTTTCCTCTTTCAAGAGGAAAAACATGGTCTACGAACCCATCCACAGTCTGGGAGACGTCCACTAGAAACTCCAACATATCGTCCGCATGCTCAAACCTCAATCTCTACGATACGTCAGTCAAGGGACATCTTGACATCTCAATCTTCTCAAAAGAATGCAGAAGACACCAGCCGACATAGGCAATATAAAATAAAAAGGTGAGATTTCCATTATCTTACACATAAGGTAGACATGCAGTGGTACGACTCAAGGGTACATAAAACAACAGTCATATATTCCTTTTATCTCCCATTTTAATTCTGCAACTCGAAACTCCAAGAATATAATATACCAAAATCGACGGTAAGCTTATCAAGCATATCGGACACAATTTTCCATCGAAGGACAGGAATAGAGAGAAACTGATTGAAACCGTATAGTCCCATACCTACACAGTCTCAAGGAATATCTGATTCTAAGATCGGAGCAAATTTGATATTTTGGAAAGGAATGGTTAGTATATCTTTCACATCGGCCCACCTTAGGCACCATGTGTGGCTAGCTGACTAGGCACACAAGGCTTGAATCATAACATACGTACAATCATAATCACATGTGATCTCAAACTCTCTGTAATACATCAGGCTCTTTATGAAACTTCTACAACCGGAACTCGGCTTCCTAGACACAACGGCCTCACCGAACATAGTATCAACTACGTATCTAGGTAAAATTGCCGGAATACGTCCAATTGGTTTATCCATCTGATAACCTCGTGATTCCACCAGAATCCACTTGCTATAACACTCTTCTCAAGCGCTACATTTTACGTGACATTTTAAGGTCGAAAATTAGTTTAATTAAATTCTCTGCAATAAAATGGGGTAATTTTTTTATTTTAAGATCAATAGAATGGACCAAAGTAAGAAGTTTGAAAGAAAACATTTCGAAATGTCCCCTTTGAAAAACGGAGTTTGGATGAAGTCGGAACACCTGATAAAACATTTTATAACATCAAATTTTTTTTTCTTTTTCTCAAGGGAGACAGTAAGCAATAAAACATCCAACCTCATCAAATATTTACATAATACAGTCTAGAGTTACTCAGAAGATAACAGTGCACTGAAACATTTACTTATCATGATTAAGGTTATAAGTTCGTAAATTATTTACATAGACCCAACCCGACTCATAACCAGAAATCATAGTGTTATATATACCTAACTTAAAGATATGGAGACGAAGCTCCTAACATATAATATACTTGGAGTCGCAGCTCCATAAACGGTAACACTAACTCCCAAACATCCCAACCTGGTCAACTAAAATATAAAAGAGAATCTTCTCTCGTACATCATGAGAAGAACAAACCCAACTGACGAGATCTAGTGGAAACTCTACTTGAGTCCACTATCGACATTGTCACAAACGACACTATTAGAATCACTACAAAAGTAGCTCTTGGACTAAGCCCTTTCCCTTTCCAAGAGCAAAGTCATAGCCTACAGACCAACGACGGTCATGTCTATCTCAAGAAAAGAAAGATCAGGCATGACAGAAAACACAAAGACCATCAACTTGAACCATCTGAAAGCTTGAAGACGTCCACTAGAACTCCAACATATCGTCTGTAAGCTCGAACCTCAACCTCTATGATGAATCAGCCAAACGACATCTTGACATCTTAGTCTTCTCAAAAGAATACAGAAGGCACATAGCCAAACGACATAGGCAATATAAAATAAGGATGTGAGATTCCTAAACATCACAACATATGGCAGATATGAAAATAGCACGGCACCACATAACATATATTCATATCCATGTAAACATATATATCAGTCAAACAGTCCAGTATATACAAGTAACAGATAACACGTGCACATAAAGTCAACAATACATAAATCAGTGTAACCATAATCTCGTCAAGCATGACTGGACACTGTTAGTTCATGGAGATACGAGAACAGAGGTAACTGATTGAAACTGCATAGTCCCATACCTACACAGCCTCAACAAAGATTTGACCCTAACTCCGGAGCTAAGAGAACATTGGGAAGGAGTGGTTAGAGCTCGATGTTTCACAACTGACAATATTAGGCATCTTGTGCGAATCAATAATAATAGTCACATGTGGAATTAGAACTGGTTGTGAAGCATTCTCGATAACCTGGTACGGCTAGAATCTAGTAGTAGATGTCAGTGCATTGCATGAAACACCATGACCAGAAGAATCACCAACTGGACATATGTGGCCTTCCTACCCTGACCATCCCCAAGACCATTGAAGATCGTCACTAGCACATCCACATGCGCACAGAGCATGTCAGCCCGCTTCTTAGGCACAAAGACCTTACTTACAATTTCATTTGGATTAAGCCGATAACGGCATGTGCATTCATACTGATCCACCGAATAAACTTCGGGATTCCTTTGACAGAATCAATAGCCATTCTAGAGGCAAGATAATACCAACCTGTGAATCCTTGCACAAGATTTAGGATCCCTCATTGGTCTATCCATGTTTCAACGATTTAGTATATTATGAAGGCTGGTCATTCTCACCAACTCATTATACCTCTTTAAGTCCATTCCCGAACGGGATTACTTATCGAGCAAGTAACCTTAAAATATTCTTTGTCATTAAGTATTATGGATGTAAGGATAAATGACTCATCCTTACTTTATGACCTATGGTCTTGCTCCACCACGAGTCATAATCATTAAGTCTTTGTTTTCATTAAGCCATCCTCGACTTAGGTTTTTCATTTAACTTGAAATACTACTCATGACGACTAAAATCCTTTTGATTCAAAATCAACATTCCTTGGCTAAAATCAAACCATTTGAAAATAAATTCAAATAAGGATATACTAGTATCAAATTCCTCAAAATAGTTTCTCAAAAACACTTGAAATCCACAAAAGGCGATTTTGTCCCTTTTTACTGAATTTAGGACCTAAACCACATGTTTTCAAAAGCATGCCCTTTTCTCAAATCTTTCACTCTCTTAAATTCCAATACCCATGTTAAGGCATGAACATAGTAACTTCAAACTTGACATTACACTTTGCTCAAAAGACTCTATGACTTTTGACCAAAAGTCGCTAAATTTACAAATCGCGTAATTCCTTTTTCAACAGTTTTTAACTCAAATGTTCTAAAACTCATTTTGGGGTTTTAGGACACTTAGTTAAGTGGTAAAATAATTCCTAACTCATAAGAAATAGGATTTGTCGTATTTACTTATTTTAATCCATTTTACACTTCCAAATTTTAGAAACTCATTTTCTAAGACTTTCAAAACTCAAGTTTGTTCCTTTATGACCTAACCAATTATCAAAGTCATTTTGGAATCATTTGAACTATTTAAGACAATTCTAAAAACTATAAAAATAATTTTGGAAAAAACGGTTTCTTCTTGTTTTTCATGGATCCTTAAAACACTTATTTCTTCGGTTTCTAAAGTATCACTTGGGTAATTCAAAACATAACGTACGATCAAAATATTTCTCAAATCATTTCTAAAACCTTAATAAAAATACAGGTTTCAAAAAAAAATCCTTTTCCTTTATGGATTTAACATTCATTTTCTCACTTAAGGATATTAATGTCTCTTAAGTTTCATGTGACACCCTAAACTCGGTCATCACATGGTTACCTGTTTGCGGAAATAAAACTTAATTTGCTGGTTACTTAAGGAAAATAATGTTTTCTCAACGCTCATCTTTTCAAAATATGGTGATAAATTTTTTCCTTTTTCTTTTAACCTCACAACCACAACAACATAATCAAATCACACTTAAATACATAATGTATAGAAGTCATACAACTATACTGTCTCATATGTTTTCACAACTAGATCATTATCAGATTTATTCTCCTAAACACCGTATATCAAAATAGGACCTAAGCTGGTCGTAACTAACAGACACTACCGCCAACTGCAGCAGCACAACATGCCTTGAACTAGACAGCCTTCTCCTTCTTGTAGAAATCCTACCCCTTGTACGTCTCTGATATGTGTTGTAAGGGTGAGACACCAATATATGGATTTAAAAAAATAACTAAATGCTCGCACAAAAGAAGGCACATGTACAATTTCATGTTATAACAACATAAGCATCCATACTATAGCATACAATTTATCAATGGGTTTCACACCCCAAACATCAACGTTGGAAAACTATGCATGAGCACTTCAATAGCATCTAACTTTTTCCTAATCTCCGGAGATCCCACAACACCGCATAAATGAGTTGATCAAGCTCAATAGCCAAATATATTAGGCACTTCGTGACATGGAATACTTTATTCATTAAAGCACCACACATAACTTCATAGCCAAAATACCCTATCATCAAGGTATCCGACATAACTTCGTAGCCAAAATACCCTATCATCAAGGTATCCGACATAACTTCGTAGCCAAAATACCCTATCATCAAGGTATCCGACATAACTTCGTAGCCAAAATACCCTATCATTAAGGTATCCGACATAGGACATCGTGGGCACGTCTGCCAATGCATGCATATAAAATATTTTGTTCTCGTCGTTTTCTTCGTGTGTAATCTTTCCTTTGCCAAAGCTCAAAAGCTTACGACCAACGTAGTTTTCAATGTCTTAAAGTCTTTCATTAACAACACAGGACACGCAGTCCGAGTGCTTAGTCACAAAACCCTAAACCTTGCAATCAGTCTTAGGTTCGTGGTAATAGAAAACATCATAAATCTTTTACCGTCGTTTATTACGTCGTGAAGTAGACACACAGTCTACCTACTAGACACCAAGTCTTTAACATCATAAGAACACTAGTATCTCGACGTCTCGGTTACTAAGTACCATATCGTCGTTTTACATCGTTTTTGTCCGTGAAACACAAATCCAAAATAGGATAACGTCATAAGAACACTAGTACCCCGACATCTCGGTTACTAAGTTCTATATCATCGTTTACGTCGTTTACGTCGTTTTTCGTCTATGAAAACATATCCAAAATAATATCTCCGTAACTTATCCAAGTTACCGAAAATACGTCATTGAGTAAACTCATTTACAGAAAATCTTTTCTACTTGAAATTCGTTTATAAAACGTCCAATCATCAAAAACTTTTTACTGAAACTTCAACTATAAAAATTAAATCAATTCAGATTAAACTTCTTCTCAAAACAAGTACTGCTATTTTTAAACTTTCACCGTAAATAATTTCAAAACTTGCCATCATTTATCATTTTCCAAGAAAATATTTTTAAAGTCAAACTTTGACTTTTCATTTTATATTATTATTTTATTATTTTTATTTTTATAAAGTATTTTTGAATATTAATTTCACAAAATAACTTTTTATAATATTTAGGAATTTCTTTCGTAAAAATTAGCAGTACTAAAAAATTGCACGGTTACGCTCTCACCATGACTCATAAATTTCTTTTACACTAATATATCCTTAAAATAATAGTATTTCTCAAAAACTCATTATTTTTCAAAATAATATTTTCCACCACTATTATATTCCAACATTCCCCATAAAACGTTGAATATAATTTTCACAGCTTATTAAATCTTTTATCTGATTAATCGGTTGTGCACTGACCACTGTCAGGCCTCTCAAACAACATTCAACAACATCATTCAACAACATCACCATAATTATATCACCAGGAAGATCATGCATCATAGCAACATAACATACTACTGCAGATAATTAAATCAATTAAAAGCATATTAATCACCGATGCACAGATAAACAACACAACGTAAGCCACATAAACAAATAATCGCAACCACATATAAATCATATAAACCACACTACAAGCAAATAGTTATTGAGAAAAATCCATCAGGTAAGCTCCCCTTACCTCTTGAAGACTCGAACTAAGGGTTTCAAATAATCTCCCAATTTGATCCGGTTTCCTCCGTCGGCTTTAGGTCAAACCAACCCGATCGATTCCTTCATAACGAATTGCAACCAAAATAAATCAAAATCAAACAACAACACACTTAAATCAATAGGGGTAGGGTTCGGCTTCACCCAATTTTCTAGGTTAGGAAACTTAAAATTTGATTAACTTAGGGATTAATGATCCATAAGTTACTTAAGCATGATTAATCACTTTAACCATGATTATGAACTAAGAATCATGAACTAAACCCATCTAGTTCCAAGAACTAGGGTTTCGGCCAAGGGCTGAGTTTGGAGTTATAAATCTCTAAAATTTCTAAACTCTTGGATTTAATCAACATACAAAACCTAGAGTTAGATTCTAGTGTTACAAACAACTTTTGAATTATAAAACCAACAAGTGCTCATACCTAGGGTTTCGGTTTTGATGAGATCAATAGGTTAAAGTTTGATTTTTGATCTTCTATAACTTGAATACAAGAACTATCAAGTTATAATCATAAATCAAGACATGAAATTGAAACAAAACCTAAGAACACAAAGTTAACCTAGGTTCGGCCCAGTCCAGATTTTAGGGAAAGAAATTTCTCATGATCTTGTGCTTCTAGATGATGAAAATAGAGATGATTATAAGATCATAGCAATTGGTTTCATGTCAAAAGGATTTTTCTAGAATTAGTTATGAATTTTTGAATCTAGCTCCATGAATTTTGAACAAATGAAGAACATATGGATTTAAGTCATAAATCTACCAAAGTGATGAAGATAAATGATTTAAATGACAAGAGAATAAGTTATTACCTCTTGATGATTCAAGAAAACAAAGTTTGGATGATGTTCTTCAAGGTTTTCTTATGGTGTTCTTAAGAAACTTAAGGGAGAAGATGAACATAGTTAGGGTTTAGAACAGTTTCAGTATTTTGGGTAGATATCTCAACATACTTATCCGTTTTGGATGATCTTTATGTCGTTGGAAAGAAGAGAGAAAGATGAACAACTTTCATGTTTAAAGTTTTTCGACATTCAAAATAGAAACTGGTCAGAATTGCCAATCAAAATCTGGCGAATTATGAACTCTTTGGAGCAAAAGAACATGAAAATGGAAAAATGGCTTAATGAAGAAGACAACCTATTTAAATGAAGAAAAAACCAAACTTAATGAAGAAGAAACCAATACTTAATGAAGAAGTAACCAATACTTAATGAAGAAGAATGGGAGCCGTGGGTTTTGGGTAAGTTTTAGTCAACTTTTCCAATGGCATTTGCTTGCAATTGTCATACAAAGACAAGGGCAATTTGGTTATTTCATAGGAAAAATTAACTGTCATAAATGTGCCATTATGGCCATTATGATACGGATAAATTCGTCATAAATGCTCATCAAGTCGGTCAATCCAACATCTCTGCTACGTTGCCGACTCCTCGATTCATCTGGCGCAAGCTTTTCCTAGAGATATCTCGACGTATACGCCCGCAACAAATATAATATTTTAATTTTTTTACCAAAATTTTCAAAACTTCTATTATCATAGTAAATACGATAAAAATATTTTTCATCTCGTTCACGACTCAAAATTAGGTCTTCTGAGCAGTAAACTTTTACTGTCAGTGAAATCCTGACAAAAGCAATGAAGAAACTTCCGTCAGAGTTTTAAACCAAAAACTTCCCCGTAGCCTTATAAAAATAAGTATAACAAGGAAATGACCTTGGTTTATCCAAAATCATTTTCTAAGTCTCGGAAAAAAAAAATATTTATATATTTATTACTGATATTACGAAGCAGCGAAAATCGGGGTGTTACATTTCAAGGATTGGAGTTAAACTCCCATTTCCATTCACATATGGCCCAAAAGCCAATCACAACCAAAGTGAAGGTTACACTTCACCAAATAATCTCACAATTATCCATACGCATCAATATATCATGTTATATCAAATATCCACAATAATCAGTTTATTTGTACTAACCAACTATTAAATCCTCACTTTGATCCAATGATCAAAGTGATGGTTGTCAACATGCTAGAAATTATTTTTCTAACCAAACAACATGTTAATGAACATCAATCAAGCCACAAACCAATTTCTAAGAATACAACCATATCTAGAACATGACCAAGCCATAAACAATATTACAAACACATTCATATAATGAGATAAATTGACAAAGTGGATAACCCCTGGTATAGGATTTCCAACACCAAACAATTGAAGCCATCTTCACACCCACCAATATGGTGTGATGTGGTTCACTCCCCCCTTACCTCTTGTAGACAGGAAAGGATCATTTCCTTTATGCTCCAACAGTAGTTTCCTTCGGAGCGAAGCTGCACAAAGCTAAGCTCCAACTCGACGTTCCAGTTTCCTCTAAACAGCTCTTGTCAACTCCCGAAACATGTAAAACCTGCTTCCCCAAGCAAACACAACCACTTTAACATCCTAGAGAGGGAGTCCAAGCATTTTCAACAACCAGAAACAATTTGCTACTAACCATCAAATGCTCACTCTAAGTTGTTTTAAATACTTAATTTCTCAAAATAAAACCAATTTCAATAAAAATTCAAATTTGGGAAAATAGTGTTCATCACCACAAATTGGGGAAAACGAGCTTTGATCATAGGAACATGATATTAAACTTAGAATTTGTTAATTAACGGTCTCAGTTGCATAAAGACATATTTGATTTTACAGTTACATAATCAATTTCAAATGAAATCAGATTGGGGCTTTAGGGTTCATAACATAATTTGGGGAAAACTCATTTCAACCAAAGATTAATGAAATTAGCTTAGGGAAACCCTAATCCACTACCTCAATTGCATAAAACACAGTTCAACTTCAAAATTGAAAACTGAATTAAAAAGGCTAGGGTTAGGGTTTCAAAATCAATTTGGGGAATTTTGAATCTAAGCAAAAGATGAGGTTTCACCTACCCAAGGTGAAGGAAGAGAAGATGTCATGGTGGCTGAAGGTAGTCCGGCACTGCAGAGCTCCGTTTCCTCGCGGTGGCAGCGGCCAAGCACCAACCAAACAAACCAACATGGCGGTATGTGCGGTGCGTGGGCTGTCTCCTCTAGATGGCGTGGTGGTCGGACTCCCATGGTGTACGTCCGGAGGTGGAGCTCATGGCGGCTGACAGCGTGAAATGAAGGAACAAAACGGACATAACATGTGGGACGAACCATACCTGTGGGGAAAGGAGGCGGGTCGCGCGACTCTCTTCACTCCGGGAACAATCGGATGGCGGTTGTAACTGGAGGGTGGCACCGGATTTTTGTGGAGAAGCAAGGTGAAGAGAAGAGATGAGTGAAGGAAGAAGAATAGAGAAAAAAGAATGAAGAAGAAAGAGTGGGTGGCTGTCGTGAAAAAGAAAGTACTAGGAGAGAGAGTTTTATTTTCTTTGTTTTCTTTTTCTTTTTAGTTAGTGGTAGGTAAAATATGTGGTTGAAATTGATTTTAGAAATAGAAAATAATATTTAACCATTAGATATAAAAACAATGAGTGACAAATATATACTTTAAAAATTCAAATTAGAGTAAAGACTGATGGTTGAACTGATCAACCAAGAAAATCAGTGATCCAAAATTAATCTCTAGTTAACACTAAATTAATTTATTTTTCAAATCTAAAATTAAAAAGAGTAACATCTGAAAATAATTTTCTTTGAATCATATTATTTAAAACATTTTTCTAAACAATTAATAATAGTGACAATAGCGTAATATTATTGCCCTGAAAGTGTGTATACACTACAGTAACGCAGTGTTAATACACCCAATAAAATATTTTTAAAAGAGTAAATAAAATGACTCAAACTAAACAACATAAAAATAAACAAAAACAAACATCCATATAATTAATTATTTCAATAGAAATAATTAAACGTATATGAGAAAAACTGGGATGTAAAACTTGCTGTCAATCCCTGACGGCCGATATTCTCGGTTATAAATCATTGACCCTTCATTGATCCACAGTTCTCAAACAGACTTGTCATGTTTGTGTAAATATGTTTTAAGGCACTTGCTTACAAGTCCTAACACATTATGAAATTGGATCGACAGTCCAATCATTTATTTCTTTACACTTTTCTAATTGAGCCTTTCTCTGGGATTTCTAGAAATCAAAAAACTCTTAGTCCATTAAATCTTATGGAGGTATGGATAATGAATTATCCACACTTTATGACAAATCGTCTTACCTCACCATAAGTCATAAATTGTTAAGTTCATATTTTCACTAAGTCATTCATGACTTGGGTTTTGCTCTTTAATGTAAATACTAGCCTTTGAAGACTAAAATTCTATTTTGTCCTAAAACCAAAACCTTTAGTTAAAACCAACCCATTTTGAAATCAGATTCAATTAAAGTACATAATTACTAAACTCCTCAAACCGTTTCTTGAAAAACATTGAAACTTTTAAAATACCGTTTTACTACTTTTTACTGTATTTCAACTTAAATTTCATATTTTCACAAATATAATCATTTTTATCAAATACTTAACTTTCCTAAGTTACCATACTTATGTTAAAGTATTAAAATACTGATCTCAAGTTTTACATCATGGTTTTCTCAAAAATCTTTAAAAACGTTTGACGACGATTTTGCCGCTTTTTACTAGTTTTAGGCCCAAAAGCCATACTTTTGAAAACATGGTTCTTGACCTCAAATCTATTACTCACCTAGGTTATAATACTCATATTAAGATGTTGAAATACTGATTTTACATTTTCCTTTCCATGTATACGAAATTCCTAAAATTTGACCGAACGTTGTTAAGTTTGTAAATCGCGTAAATCCTTTTTCAACGATTTTAAACTCTAATAGTCCAAAATTCATTTTGGAGTTTTAGAACATTTAATTAGGTATGAAAAAGAATCTCTAATTGTCCAATAACCTTTATTTTCGAAAATTTCATTTTAGTCCCTAAACTTGCATTAATTACAAAAAGGTCCTTATTTACTTAAAACCTTATAACTTTTTTTTTATAACTTCAAATCTCACCAAACCAACTTCTTTAGACATGGTTTTCAGTTATTAAAAAATTTCCAAAGAATTATACTTTTTGTCTCATATTTTTCAATATTTGCAAATATGTCCTTGTTTATTAAAAAGCTCATAACTTTTTATATATTAATCCAAATAACACCAAACCAATATCTATAGTCTTATATCATCAAGGGCTACAATCACAAAATATAAGAATATGTTTTCAGAAAAGTCCCTGAATTTCTCAGTATTTGCATAATGGTCCCTATATCTTCAAAAATTCATAACTTGTAACATACATATCCAAATCAATCCAAACCAATTTCTATACTCTTATATACTCATTCACTCCTTATAAAAATTAACCAAATAAATTCAATCCTCGTGGAACTCCCTCAACCAGTTATGACCGAATGGCCTTAAATAAATATATTAGGCAATTTTCTTAACTAATCAAGCAAACAACAATCATGGTTCCAACTTAAGGTCGTTGGAGCCAAAACAACCATATGACATATCATACCACAACCAAGCACCAAATCAAATCCTCCAAGAGGATCACACAAACATAAACAATAATACACAATCCTAACACTAAGGATTCGAAAAACAACATACAAATAATTTAAACCACATACATATCTACATTAAGGTAGGATAGTAGTAATCTCCCCCCGTACCTCTTGTAGATAACTTGAAACTCAAGTAGGAGAAGGATGTTGTTCACCTAAATCACAAAGTTTTGAACCCACAAAACCTAGCCATGAACAACCAACAAGAAATCAAGTTAAAGGATGAAGAAAAATCATCCAAACCCACTTGCACATAGGTTTGGCCAAGATGAAATTAAATAGCTATGGATCTCTAAATATTTCAAGCTCTTGGATGATTAAAATAGAAGTCATATGGAGATCATAGAAATTTATCAAATTAAAATAATTTACTATGATTTTCTAGAATTGTTTGAAAAACTAGATCTAGGAATTTGAACTTGAACAAAACTTTGAGATTTGAAGAAATTTTGGGAAGAGAAGTGAAGGCGTAATCATGGACTATAAGGCTATACATTTGGAATCTCAAGAAATGATCATGATTCATTGTCCTCGTCCGTCCAGTGTTGGGTTTTGTCTCTGCACCTCCGTCTCGATTCCATCGATCCCTAATCGTCGAGTATTCGCCTGACTAATGTATAATAACCTATTTATTTTGAAAATTTTCAAAATAACAACTATGGTTGGAAAAAATATAAGAATCTAAATTATTTTGTTCTCGGGTTAAAATTAGGTTTTCTGATCAGTAAAATCTTACTTTCAATTAAAACGCAGACCGGGTTTCGTCTGAATTTTAAACCTAAATTTTTACCGTAACCTTATACCATAAGGTAGAGTAAAATTAAGATTTTATTTTATCCAAAATCATTTTCTACATCTCAGTTAAAATATAAAAAATTAAAAATTCTACCCATAATGAAAAACAGTAAAAACGGGGTGTTACAATACTACCCCTCTAAAAAGAATTTCGTCCCTGAAATTAACTCGTCTAAGGAAAACAAACACGAACATCGTTTCTTGAAACGTGACATGAATTATTTATGAGATTAGACAGTTGCTCCGACTTATACTATATTTGCTAAAACTCCTGATACAACAATTCAGGCAAACCCCTATTTAAACTCTCAAGACTCGAAGCACACTCGAATGATTCGAATGTCAATAGAATAAAATATACGAACTTCTGATAGATTTGGAAAGTTAATTGATAGTTTCCGGTGGTGATTCTAACACACCAACAGTAAATAAGAACTTAGAATTCGAACAAGAATTTTTCGGAGAGAGAAAATAATTCTCCAAACTTTACTCTCACAAGAAAGAATAAAGTAGAATGAATAGAAAAACAAAGAATATTCTCATATGTGAAAAAGTTCTTTAATAGACTCCTGAATGTAAAGTGCCCGGCCGATATAGATTTACAAACTTGGCTCTAATAAAGCTACTCTTCCCACAAGAATTCCCTTCGAAGGAAAAATCTTTGAAGGCAGTGATTCTCTTTCTTTCCAAGAGTCTAAGACTCAAGTCAAACTTACTCTTGGTTTTTAAGAAAGCCACAGTAAAAGAATTTACGAGTTTCCTCACTTGAAGTAACTCCAACTCATTTGTCACAATAACAGAATGAATTGGTAAAATTTTCATCTGCCAGAAAATTTATAACTCATTACCCATACAGACTAACCAGGTGTGATCTACAAGAGATCACTCCGTTTCTCAATTGCACTCATTTGCGGAAAAAGTAAATGGTTAAATTTATGAGACATAATCCTCAACAATGAAGGAGAATTCAAACAATTGTCTCCAACAAGAACAAATTATTAAGGAACGGTAAAGATAATTGCATTGCAAAATAACAAAGGAATGCAATTTTGATTTTACGCAAAAAACTTAGACAATAGAAGATATGACTATGAAACTAAACCAGTTTAGAAACATGTTGATGACAAACATAGTCAATACATAGATAAATACCCATAGTATTTTACACATTCATAGAAAATCAAAATGATTTTCCACTGAATTAATGGTATAGTCAAAAGTCTACTATCTATGACACACTTCACTTAACATTATTCGTTCGATTGTGATGCTTCAGTCCTAACTTATTACGAAAGTGTCACCCATTACGACTAACCACTGGTTTATACTTTACACCTTTTTGGATCCTCCCCTTTAGCATACTATTCCAAAATCAAGTTCTGGCCTTAAGCTTCCCACAATCCCTAGAGATATGCCCTAGCTTTCCGACATTTGAAACAGATAATGTCTTTACTCCGACAGTCTTTCGTAGCGTGACCCATGCCACACCTCTTACACCTTTGGGGAAGATTCCTAAACGATCCAGCACCCCCGCTGCTGTCACCAACAGATTTCCTTTGTGGCGATGTCCGCGTTGTCCTTGCATATGGGTTCTCCTGTAATTTCTTGTTATCTTTGAACCTCAAAGGTCCACAACTCCCCTTTCTATTTTTACCATTCTCCAGATCTCGAGGAAATCGACACTCATCCATCAGGATTGGAAACTGCAGTAGTTTCAATGACAAGATTGTCTTCCTCATTTCAACTTTCAAATTTTCCTCTAACTTCCTACACTTTCGCACTTCATCGAAATTCTTTAAAAAATACAACTCCTTGAACTTAATCAGCTCTTCCAACTCAACGGCATACTCGCTGATAGTCATGTCCTCTTGTCCATGCGGCAGGAACTCAATCTCCTATGCATGACTCACTTTAGTGGAAGCATACTTCTCCAGAAATCTGCTTCGAAACACATTGCAGGTGTTCACTCTCTGCTCTGCCACAAACAGCTGCCGAGTTTCTTTCCACCAAAATATAGCATCTCCTACCAACAAAATTGTCGTACAAGCTACCTTCCAATGATAAGGAAACTCCATAGTTTGCAAGTTCCTTTTTATTTCTGTAATCCAAAGCTCAGCTTTCTCCAGATTAATCTCACCATCAAATTGAGATAGATTACTACGGAAGAACTCAGCTAATCCTTGTCTCTCAGCAATCTCTTCATTCTGTCGGGACACAGTTGCTGCTAGCTCCCTCAAGACTTGTGCAGTTGCACTTATATCTTCAGGATCCTTGATTACTAAATCAGGTTTACTCGTTCTTGGACTAACCATGATTTTCTAATCAAAGCAAGGTAATCAGAACTAAGAAGAAAACAATACATTAAAATCTGTCCAATATTATTCCTCCTTAGAAATAATAATGAAAAGATCAACAAACAATGTTGTATCCTTTCGGAACAACCTCATAAAAAACATAAACTCAGCCAAGGATAGACTAAAGGCATTTATCCTTCCAAACATTGGTTCTTCATAGAACCAAGAACACAAAAAAACATAAGACACAACCAGAGAAAACACAACACAAGCGACGACAGACTTAAACCCTAAGCCCAAATGACTCAGCCAGCTCTGATACCAAAAATGTAACACCTTTCTCGAGCATTACATCGTACGTGACATTTGAAGGCCGAAAAGTAGATTGATTAAAATTGGCTATAAAAGAATGGGGTAATTTTTTTCTTTTTCTTAAGTTATAAATGTAACTACTTTTATTTAAAGGAATGGATAATAAAATATTCCAGTATCACAATTAAGGTCATGAGTTCAAAAATCATTTACATAATACCCAACCTACTCATAAACAGAAAGCATAGAAATACACAGATCCTGTATAAAGATATGGAGACGCAGCTCCTAAAATATAAGATACTTGGAGTCGCAGCTCCATAAACAGTAACATTAATTCCCAGACATACCCAGCTGGCCCAACTAAAATAGAAAAGACAATCTTTTCTCGTACATCGTGGAAAGGATAAACCCAACTGACAAGATCTAGTGAAAACTCTATTTAAGTCCACTACCGACATCGTCGCGAAAGACACTACTAGAGTCACTTCAAAAGTAATTCTTGGACTAAGCCCTTTCCTCTTTTAAGAGGAAAAAACATGGTCTACGAACCCATCCACAGACTGGGAGACGTCCACTAGAAACTCCAACATATCGTCTGCATGATCAAACCTCAATCTCTACGATGCATCAGTCAAGGAACATCTTGATGTCTCAATCTTCTCAAAAGAATGTAGAAGACACCAGCCAACATAGGCAATATAAAATAAATTGGTGAGATTTCCATTGATCTTATACATAAGGCAGACATGCAATGGAACGACTCACAGGTACATAAAACTACAGTCATATATTCCTTTTATATCCCATTTTAATTCTGTAACTCGAAACTCCAAGAATATAATATACCAAACTCGACGGTAAGCTTATCAAGCATACCAGACACGGTTTGTCCATCGAAGGACATGAATAGAGAGAAACTGATTGAAACCGTATAGTCCCATACCTACACAATCTCAAGGAATATCTTATTCTAACATCGGAGCTAATTTGATATTTTGGAAAGGAATGGTCAGTATATATTTCACATCCGCCCACCTTAGGCACCATGTGTGGCTAGCTGACTAGGCACACAAGGCTTGAATCAAAACGTAAGTACAATCTTAATCACATGTGATCTCAAACTCTCTGTAACACATTAGGCTCTTTATGAAACTTCTACAACCGGAACTCGGCTTCCTGGACACAACGGCCTCACCGAACATAGTATCAACTATGTATCTAGACAAAATTGCCAGAATACGTCCAATTGGTTTATCCATCTGATAACCTCGTGATTCCACCAGAATCCACTTGCTGTCAATCCCTGAAGTACGACATTCTCGGTTATAAATCACCGGCCCTTCATTGATCCACAGTTCTCAAATAGACTTGTCATGTTTGTGTTAATATGTTTTAAGGCATTTGTTTACAAGTCCTAACACATAATGAAATTGGATCGACAATCCAATCATTTATTTCTTTACACTTTTCTAATTGAGCATTTCTCTTGGCTTTCAAGAAATCAAATAACTCTTAGTCCATTAAATCTTATGGAGGTATGGATAATGAATTATCCACACTTTACAACAAATGGTCTTGCCTCACCATAAGTGATAAATTATTAAGTTCATATTTTCACTAACTCATTCATGACTTAGGTTTTGCTCTTTAATGTAAATACTAGTCTTTGAAGACTAAAATTCTCTTTTGTCCTAAAACCAAAACCTTTGGTTAAAACCAGCCCATTTTGAAATCAGATTCTATTAAAGTACATAAGTACTAAATTTCTAAAAACCGTTTCTTGAAAAACGTTGAAATTCTTAAAATACCGTTTTATTGTTTTTTAATGTATTTCAAGTTAAATTCCATATTTTCACAAATATAATCATTTTTATCAAATCCTTCACTTTCCTAAGTTACCATACTTATGTTAAAGTATTAAAATACTGATCTCATGCTTTACATCATGGTTTTCTCAAAAATCTTTAAAAATGTTTGACGATGATTTTGCCGCTTTTTACTGGTTTTAGGCCCAAAAGCCATACTTTTGAAAATATGGTTCTTCACCTCAAATCTATTACTCACCTAGGTTATAATACTCATATTAAGATGTTGAAATACTGATTTTACATTTTCCTTTCCATGTATACGAAATTCCTAAAATTTGACCGAACGACGATCGGACGATACACCTACGACATTAGCACGCACAACGATGCACAACGAGGACGAAAAGGACCAGACACTTGAGAGATGGGTCGTACGACCGTGACGTTGGCCAGAAAGCGATGGACGGCAGGATGGTCGGTGGGCTGGGCGGCACTGGTTCAAGAGAAAAGGAAGGGAGAGTTTGAGTGTTTGTTTATGAAAGTGGAGGAAGAAGATGAGAGGAAGAAAGAGGAGAAAAAAAAAAAGAAAAAGAAAGAAAGAAGAAGAGTGAGGGCTGTCGCGTACGGGGCAGGGAGATATAAGGAGGAAGAAATTTGTGATTAGTAATAGTAGGTACAAAATGAGTAGTAAATATTGAGCCTAAAAATAAATATGTTTTTGGCTTTTTGATTTAAAAATAATGGTTGACAATTATATACTTTCAAAATTTGAAATAAAATAGAGATTGATAGACAAATTGAGAAACTAAGAAAATCCACAGTCCAACATTTAATCTCCGATTAATGTCAAACCAATTTATTTTCAAGTCTAAAATTAAATAGGATAAAATATGAAAATACTTTTCTTTCAATCATATTATTTAAAACATTTTTCTGTACAAGTAATAATAGTGACAATAACGTAAATTATTGTCTAGTAAGCGTGCATTCACTGAAATAAGTCAGTGCTAACGCACCCAATAAAATAATTTGAAGAGAGTAATTTAATTACTCAAACTAAGCCACATAACAAAATAAACATAAACATCCAAATAAAATAATTAATCGTATGTGTAAAAACTAGGGTGTTACACTAATCAATTCTAATCCTTAGGATATAAACTCAGACTTAGATAAAGGTCTTCAAAACATCGAGATGTGTTACATTGAGCACGGTCTTGCTCCCTGTTGAGCACGGCCGTGCTCAATTCCCGAGCACGGAGCGCTCAAAGATTGCACTTCGAGACCATCTAAATAATCGAATTGGTAAAAACACATAAAATAAGACTTGTAGATAATTCTCTTAGCTTTCCAATGCCATAAAGATCACGACATCTAGAACTCAAGATATGGCTAAAACGGTGAAACATGTTATTTGGGCTCTAAAAGGATTGAACCTTTCTAAGGCTAAACTTCCCCAAACATGAACTTAGGCATCAAAAACAACATAACAAGCATATGCAAGAATATATATAACATATATGAGAGCACTAAGCTTATTTACGAAAACGAGGTGTTACAGACTTTATCATGCTCAGATCTGGTGATAGCACACATCAGGTAGTGTTTGGCCTTCAGATTGAGTTTATGTTGAGTCTTCTGCTCTGGAGTCCACTGAGCTCTAGGAACAGCAGCTCCATTATCACCTCTTGGCTTAGTATAGCCAGTTCAATCAGCTCCCATATATCCACATTTTGTGCATCAAGAAAAGTCATCATTCTCTTTTTTCAGTAGTCATAATCACTACCATCAAAGAGTGGAGGTCTGTTGATTGTTTGTTCTTCTGTATCCATGCTTGTTGGATCGTACTCCATCAGCACTTGTTAGATGCTCAACCCTTTCGAGGCTGAGCTCTGATACCAACAGAAGTTGACACGGGGAAACACAAGAAGGGGGGTTGAATTGTGTTTCTTAACAGTTTTTTGAAAAAGCCTTTTCTTAAAACCTTATTGCAAGAAAAACAAGATAAATACACACAAACAAAATAACCTTTCAAAAGAGTTAACAAGCTCATATCCAAATCCTCATAGTTAGTATAAACAAAGACTGTAAAAGGTAAGGACAGAAGATTCACACGGTTGATTTATTCTGTTACACTATCTTCCAACTGTGAGCAACATCCAGTCCCTTTTACTTGAAGGTTTTCTCCATTATAAACCAATAGCTTTACAAGTATTCAACACCTCTTCAGGCTTACAAGTATTTTTTTCTCTACCAAGCCTCTTCAGGCTCTAACTCTAACAAAGAGATTTAAAGTATGATCTTACAAGCTCACTATGTGTGAGAGTATAAAAGTTTAAGATCAGTTGTGATTACAAATGAAGTTGTTCAAGAGAACTTTGAACAGAGTTTTTGGCACTTTGAATATCAGAGCTAAGATCTTCTTCACTAGGGTTCATCCAATATTTATAGATTAAGTTTTTTTTTCTGCCTTGATCTTCTTCAACGGTCTTCAACTTGTATCCGTTTAGACATAGCATTAAATGCTAGGATCTGTTGAGACTGATAGCTTGATATGCTTTCTACAAGAAGTGCTCTTGGTTATCAGAAGAATCCTCAAAGTAGTGCTGTCATTTCTCTATTATACCGAAGGTTGCTTTCTGACTTTCCTTCTTCGTACTTGGTTCAACTTTACAACAATATTTGTGTCAAAGCACAAAGGTTTGTGTTCTAAATGGTACTATGTTTCTAATACCAAGAAACAAAGGTTAAATAATTCAAGCAACACAGGAAATAGACACAAATTCCTTCGTATTAAATAAACAATCCTTTGAAATAAATTCACTAGACTAAACGGGTTCAGTTCCAGTGACCTGTGGACGTGCATGTCTTTGGACACGCAATTTTAACTATGTATAGAAACTGGGTCATCTACTGATTTGCGTCTAGTTAACTTCTCGTCTAGATACAAGTCTTTGGACTTGCTATTTTCCTGAGAGTTGTTAATTGGCTCGTCAACTACTTATTTTAAAGATAGACTTAGCCACTCGTCTAGAGACATTTAACTTAGTCAAATTTTAATGTCTCGTCTAGCGATAACTTTAAAGATTTAGAAATTTACCATAAGCTTTGAAGGCTCGTCTAGCAAGTGATAGCTTGAACCCAATACTCATTCATAACAAAAAAAAGGAACACATAAATGGTTCCCATGTCTAGCAATACTTAGAACAGTCCTGCAAGCTAGAGTAAACAGTTAGATCTTTAGCACAACTTTGCCATACAAATTTAACCTTTTTGTTAACAACAAAATTTATGAGATTCACTACTGCAGAAAAGGGCTTTAATTATGCTTTTTTTTTGCCTTTAGTAGCACTTACAAGCGTTATCTATTCACCTGCTACTGAAGGTGAAACAAATAGGCAGTGCTTAAAAAATCACTATTGAAAGTGGGAATGGGTAGCGCTTCCTTGAGAAAGTGTTGTCTATAGTTAAAAATAGACAGCGCTTCCTTAAGAAAGCGCTATCTATTGCATATACTTTAGACAGCGTTTCCTTGAGAAAGCGATGTCTAAAGTATGCAATAGATAGCGCTTTCTCAAGGAAGCTCTACCTATTCCCCATTTTTTTAATTAATATTCAGTGTGTTTTCCTACATTTCTCACCTGCACTCAGCAATTCACAATTTTTTTTTGTTGATAAATCAAATTTGTATTGAAAGAGTACTAGAAGTACTCAAAAGCAGCCACAGATATAGAATGTACAAAGCTTAGATACAATATTGGTAACTAGTATACTTTAACACAATTAATAATAACACTTACACATAACCAATTCTAATATTTAAGTCCATAAACCAAAAGGTTGCTAACCTACACTAGACAATAACCATGCATACTAACAATGTATACAAGCTAATCAACACACTAGTAATTCTAAACAATTTGTGCATGCAGCTTCCATCTTCTGCTTGATGGTACAAAATCCTTGTTGTCGGCCTGCATAAGATACACATACAGATCACTTGCACATACACAGAAGCAAATATCAACTTGTAGATCTAAAACTACTTGCTTCAGAAGCACTATATTTTGAACCAATCACTTTCAATGACACATGTTAGTACATTCTTTACTTTATTTACACAAAATGAATCAAAACTGGTGCTGGCATTATTGCAAACAGTTGAGTGCAAAAATAATAGCTAGATTAGGAATTAAGACAGGCAAGGAAACAACATCCATAAATTCAGATTTCCATTCTTTTCCCAACAATAATCTAGCAAATTAAATAAAAGGGACAGACTTGAAGTATCCAATGATCCAATAATTAACACCCTTAGAAACAGAACCAATTTACACATAATCTAAACATCTCAGGTTCAACCCAATTTATTTTGTGGCATTATACGTTTCTGCATATGTAGATTATGGACCCCCTGAAATTGACTTAAGAAACAAGAACACTACACATACAAGAAGTAAATATCAACTTGTAGATCTAAAATTACTTGCTTCAGAAGCAATATATTTTTAGAAGCACTACATCTAAATTCCATTTGGTTAGAATTATAAACAAGTGAGATCATTGTTTACGACAAGTTGATTTTTAAAGCATTATATTTTGGTTTGAGATAATGATATATCTGTACTGAGTATAAATAAATGAATAAAAAGTCTGTTACTTATAAACTTCTTAGCCATTTTTTCATTCTGTCCTATTTTCATTTTCTTGCTAATGTTATCTTGGACGTAGTTGCTGAATTTTGCCATTTTGGTGTCTTTAAATACGTGTTCTTCTGTACTCGATTCATATTCTCTGTTACTCGTTCACTAACAATGTAGTAGTAGGCAGTAGTATGCTGGTGACACGCTGTCGCGCGTGGGTCAAAAAGCGAGCGGTTTGTAAAAACTGCAGTGAGGGTGCGACAACTCGAGTATCGTCTCACGCGGACTCTTGTAGTGTTATTTGCAGAAAATTCAGTTGGGGGGGGGGGGGGGGGGTTGTTTTCATATTGAAATTCAATTGAAGGCAAGCAATGCAAACAAGTAATAAGTGATTATCGATGATCAAAACGATTAATCCGCTATTCTCGGCTTCCCACTATCATCGACTCATACAATTCCCATGCCCTAAGCAGATTCTAATCCTTTTTCGATTGTAGCAAAAATTAACAAGCGAAATTGGCACTACACGCACTACAAGAATTTTCACTGTTTCTCACGGCCTATGGCCCTGGGAAATCCATAAAATTCGTGGGAAAATACACATTTCCCAGGGATGACCCACGGATTCAGATCCCTCGGTTTTCAGCTGGTCGGAAACGTTTCCCACGAGTATGCCCTGGGAAATACCCCACGGTCACACCCTTGGGAAATTTCCCACAGACTACTCCCTGGGAAAAGTTTCCCACGGAAAAATCCCTGGGAAACGTTTCCCACGGAATTTTCCCTGGGAAACGTTTCCCACGGAATTTTCCCTGGGAAACATTTCCCAGGGTTTTAACCCTGGGAAACCTATGTATTTTTTTTAATTAAAAAACTTTAATTTATAGCTTAATATGTCAATTAATTATTATTCCGGCGGAGGGAACCAGCGATTGCGCGGCGGCTCTACAACTTCCGACGGCAGCTTCGGGTCTGGACTTGGCTGGTCCGGGTCGAACGGCGAACGGCAGCGGCGTCTGGACTGGGCGGTGCGGTCTGGACAGCGGGAGAGAGGGAGGAGGACCAAACTATGTGTCTCTGTTTGTATGTGTTTTTACTGTTGGTATTTTTTAATTTTTGACTGTGGTTTGGAGCTTATGTTGGTGAAAAAATGGTGGAAGGGATGGATGAGTGAGGGGCTGGTTTATTGAAGAAGGAGAGAAATTGGAGGAGGAAGATGAAGTTTAGAAAGGGAAGGAGAAGTGTGGGATTGAGGTGATAAGTGAATGTTGGCTGGGTATGGGTAATTATGGGTTTATGGTGTTTGTTGGGTTTTGGGTGAAGGAGGAAGAAGGGTTGGAGTTAGGAGGAAGATGGAGATGGGTTTTTGAAGAAGAAGAGAAATGGGAGGAGGAAGATGAAAGAAGAAGAAAGCAAAAAAAGTCTGAACGGCTCCTCGATCGTGTAACATATTTCCCAGGGCCAAAGCATTGGAAACGGCGCCTCGATCGTGTAACATATTTCCCAGGGCCACAGCCCTGGGAAACGGCGCCTCGATCGTGTAACATATTTCCCAGGGCCACAGCCCTGGGAAACGGCGCCTCGATCGTGTAACATATTTCCCAGGGCCACAGCCCTGGGAAACGGCGCCTCAGGTAACATATTTCCCAGGGCCACAGCCCTGGGAAACGGCGCCTGACGCGCTGTCGCACACGCGTCAAAAGATGAGCGGTTTGTAAAAATATGTAGTTTAGTGGGCGACAACTCGAGTATCGTCTCACAAGGACTCTTGGGTTGTTGTTAACAGAAAAAGTCAGAATGGGGGGTTTTGGATTTCAACTAAATAAACAAAACAAAGCAGAAAAATGCAAACTAATTAATTACCAAATAAACTAAACGATCAACCTACTGCTTTCGGTTTCCCACTATCATCGGTTCATGTAATTCCATGCCCTAAGCGGATTCTAATCCCTTTTCGATTGTAGCATCGATTAACAAGCGAAACCGACGCTACGGGACATATATTCCTAATTCCGAATTAAGCAAATGGATGAAGCCCTTCGTGAATTAAGCAAACACGAATTGAACGCACGCGAATTAAGCAAACACGATTGAGTTTAGGAACATAAAATCATCGAAAATAAATCAACACTAATTCGGTACAAACTGAATTAAGCAAACAGAGAATAATGAATAGCATTGAAAGAGAGAAGAAAATTAAATCGGGGATTACAAGACCTCAAGTGTTGGTGGAAGCCGATTACAGCAGATCAACCTAGGGAGATTAGTTCTCCATCAAAAACGCAAAACAACCAGAGAAATTCGAAAACAAGGATTAGCAAAAAAAACTCCTTCTGTTATGCCCTAAACAGCTATTTATAACTTTCAGAAACTGCGCATTCTCGCGAGGCAAGTGGCCTCTCGCGAGGCGAATATTAAAATGGCGCCAGTTCGAATTTGTGTTCTCGCGAGGCGAGTCTTCAAAATCTGGGTTGTCACAGCCGTGATGCCTATCACGGCCAGGTCGTGATTACTTCTGACTTTGGGTGCTTATCTGTCATGGCCGTGATCTTCATCATGGCTAGGCCGTGATGGTCTCTGTCTTCCAGGGGTTTCTCTTCACGGCCGTGATGGGTATCACGGGATGACCGTGATGCTTGCTGACTTCCAGGCTCGCGAGGCGAGCTATAGCTCGCGAGGCGATGCAGAGAACATGACTTTTCTGGCACAGGCTGGTCCTCACTCTCGCGGGGCGAGTATCTTCTCGCGTGGCGAGTGTTTCCAGATTGCAATTTCCATTGTTTCCTTCATTCCTTGGACTCTAAGTCAACCTGAAAACATGAAATAGCCATAAGTGCTTTATTTGACTCAAAAACTGGCTAAATAACCCTAAAACTACTTAAGGGACTCAAAACCTTGCTTGAGGACAATCAAGCCTAATTTGGGTGAAAATGAGATATAATTGGCACAAAACCACGGTCATACTAGTCATAAAACTAGATGAGCCAGAGGCTGATCAAAATACCCCAAACTTGAACTTTGCTTGTCCCCAAGCAAACTAAAACTCAAAACGACTCAAGACTTGGCAAGCTAGAAGGATTTCAACCAATTCCGCACAAATTTCAAGCAATTCATCAAAACAATTTTCCTTCAATGTTCCCCCCTTTTCAACAATGTAATCCCCACAATCATTTATTTCGAACATCTGAGAATTTCATCATTCAAACAATCATTAATCTAAACAGGGGATCTAAGTTACACACAAGAGGGAGATCACCAAATTCAAACAATCGCCTTCCTCACAAAGGGGTTTAGTGTTCACTCAATCTCTCAGTTTGTCTAGGCTAACAACATTTCACTCAGTTTCACTTTTAAGAGCACTTCCCATGAATTTGATTTTCATCTCAAAATGGTTCCCACGGAAAACATGCATGCAACATCAAAAGGTCTTTCAAGGTTGTAATGGGGCCTGGCTAAGGGAAGGATATACAAAGGTACTGGGCTGAAATCCCTAGGAACTAAGAGAGCATGAAGTCAGTACACATTGAATTTCCTACTCAAGTTCCTATTCTTATTCTTCTTTTTGCCTTGGGTGGCTACAGCCCTTTTCTTCTAATACCCTTCTTGACATTTTGCATTTTTTTTTGAAAGATTTATTTTTGCCCTTTTGCTCCAACTTTTATTTTTTTTCTTTTTCTCAATCCCCAACAACACATCATATCCCTGTAGCCACCCCAAACTTAGTTTCTTGCAACCATTCTCTTGCTAAGCTTCCATGCTCTCCTAATCCTAAGATCGGGTTAACATGGTTTTTCCAGATTCAGGCTCATAACATAAGGTCATCATGAAACAATAGGCTAATTAGGCTCAAAGGGGCTAACTAGGGAACATGCATTAGGAACTGGTTCAATTTAGGCCAAGTAGTTAATTCAAAGAAAATTGCCTAAATCATTTGATGCAAACACATAGACATGCAAACCATGAAGAGATCAAGCAAATTCGGGAAAGTGCAACTTGAAAGTGATTCACACAATCAAAAACATGTTGGAGGCTCAAATCCTCACCTGGACATTCATGCAGATTGTTTGACCGAGATTCTATCCCTAGTGTGTGCACCCTATCACCCCAAACTTATCATAAGTCATGCCATCACAACAAAATCTCAAAGATCAGTTTTCAATTACATGGGGATCAATTTTTCAAATTTTCAAAACTAGGGGGAATCAGTCAACAATAAACATGCAATTCATCTATGCAAAATCAATCAAATTCCAGCAAACTTGCCAACACAAGACTCAAACACAACTCCTGAGCTTCTCAAATTATTCAGGAGCTTTATTGAAACAAAACAGAAATAAAGCAAGGAAAAGAAAATTAACAAGGAGAAAGGGTTAAGAAAACTCATTGAGGCGGTTCCACCAGGATCCCACTGTCTGTAGCATAAGTCCCACGTGGTAGCCAAAGGACTGAAGCTTGTTCCATGCTTCCCTAATTTGCAGCCTTGATATGGGAGTGAGCGCTTGATAATTATGGTAACTCGCCCGGTCGGCGGACTTCTCACTCCCTCTTGGGTCACAGATGACCTTTTTCTCAACAAAGTCTCCCCAATAAAATTGGGGTTCAACCCCTTGAACTGGCCATGGTGCAAAATCCAAAGGCTCAAACTCCATCACTAGTGGCTTCTCAGGGGGAGGTGGCAAATAGGACACTGGTGTCTCCGGTGCTGCTTCAACTTCTGCATTTTCTTCATTCACTGCACTAACAAATTTATCACCTGCTATACATGCAGAAATTTCAGCACACACCACACAAAGGTTAGTGTTAGTAGAGTCAATACATATATCACAATAAACTGAATCAGTAAAGGCTAGAATGTCTGGAAATTCAGCATTCAATTCATCCACCCCATCACTCTCAACACATGCATTTGATTTAATTGAATCATCTACTTCCAAAGGTTCTTCATCATCCTCAAGCACGGTGAAGCAGATGTCCTCCTGATCCTCCTGATCCTCATTTTCTATGTTTCCTGAAAAGAATAAACCTGCATAACATTCTATACACAAAGCAGTGTCAGTACAATCAGCACATGCATTAGAATCAGGGGATTCAACACACAGTTCATCAACAGAAGTATTATCAAAATCATCCTCAGAGGTATTGTCAAGAATAACTTGTGAATCTGTATGTTCTTCAAGGGGATGCGGAGTTAGCAGTGCAGCAGAGTTGGCGACAATTTGATCAATTAGAATGGACAACTTCTGAGATTCAGCTTCTCCTCTCCGATGGCTTTCAAGACTTTGTTCTGTCATTCGTTGAAGATTTGCTTGGAATTCTGTCATATGTTGTTGCATCAGAGAAGCTAACTCATCCAGGCTGGGTTGGACTTCATTTACTCCAATCATGCCAAAACCACTACTAGACTCATAGCCTTTAGCAAAGTTAGGATAATATATGCATGATGGTGGCTCATAATCAAAATAAGGCATATAACCTTGCATGTAATTATCCATGGCAGTACTAAGATTCATAACCAGACAAAGCAGACAAAACTAATTCAGCAAAGTTTTTTTTTTTATAACTGTTAATAACAACAAGAGTTCCCGGCAACAGCGCCAAATTTGACGCGCTGTCGCGCACGCGTCAAAAGATGAGCGGTTTGTAAAAATATGTAGTTTAGTGGGCGACAACTCGAGTATCGTCTCACAAGGACTCTTGGGTTGTTGTTAACAGAAAAAGTCAGAATGGGGGGTTTTGGATTTCAACTAAATAAACAAAACAAAGCAGAAAAATGCAAACTAATTAATTACCAAATAAACTAAACGATCAACCTACTGCTTTCGGTTTCCCACTATCATCGGTTCATGTAATTCCACGCCCTAAGCGGATTCTAATCCCTTTTCGATTGTAGCATCGATTAACAAGCGAAACCGACGCTACGGGACATATATTCCTAATTCCGAATTAAGCAAACGGATGAAGCCCTTCGTGAATTAAGCAAACACGAATTGAACGCACGCGAATTAAGCAAACACGATTGAGTTTAGGAACATAAAATCATCGAAAATAAATCAACACTAATTCGGTACAAACTGAATTAAGCAAACAGAGAATAACAAATAACATTGAAAGAGAGAAGAAAATTAAATCGGGGATTACAAGACCTCAAGTGTTGGTGGAAGCCGATTACAGCAGATCAACCTAGGGAGATTAGTTCTCCATCAAAAACGCAAAACAACTAGAGAAATTCGAAAACAAGGATTAGCAAAAAAAACTCCTTCTGTTCTGCCCTAAACAGCTATTTATAACTTTCAGAAACTGCGCATTCTCGCGAGGCGAGTGGCCTCTCGCGAGGCGAATATTAAAATGGCACCAGTTTGAATTTGTGTTCTCGCGAGGCGAGTGGAATTCTCGCGAGGCGAGTGGAATTCTCGCGAGGCGAGTCTTCAAAATCTGGGTTGTCACAGCCGTGATGCCTATCACGGCCAGGCCGTGATTACTTCTGACTTTGGGTGCTTATCTGTCATGGCCGTGATCTTCATCACGGCTAGGCCGTGATGGTCTCTGTCTTCCAGGGGTTTCTCTTCACGCCCGTGATGGGTATCACGGGATGACCGTGATGCTTGCTGACTTCCAGGCTCGCGAGGTGAGCTATAGCTCGCGGGGCGATGCAGAGAACATGACTTTTCTGGCACAGGCTGGTCCTCACTATCGTGGGGCGAGTATCTTCTCGCGTGGCGAGTGTTTCCAGATTGCAATTTCCATTGTTTCCTTCATTCCTTGGACTCTAAGTCAACCTGAAAACATGAAATAGCCATAAGTGCTTTATTTGACTCAAAAACTGGCTAAATAACCCTAAAACTACTTAAGGGACTCAAAACCTTGCTTGAGGATAATCAAGCCTAATTTGGGTGAAAATGAGATATAATTGGCACAAAACCACGGTCATACTAGTCATAAAACTAGATGAGTCAGAGGCTTATCAGCGCCTCGATCGTGTAACATATTTCCCAGGGTCACAGCCCTGGGAAACGGCGCCTCATGTAACATATTTCCCAGGGCTACAGCCCTGGGAAACGGCGCCTCGATCGTGTAACATATTTCCCGCGGCCGAATCCGTGGGAAATCAAGCGGGAGCAGTTGGCGCCTCTGTTACCCAAGGCCCAACCCGTGGGAACCATAGAGAAAACTTTCTCAAGGCTTTAACCGTGGGAAACGTCAAAATTTCCAAGGGATTTTTTGCCCTGGGTAATATGCCTTGGGAAATAGCTTAAATTCTTGTAGTGACGATATATGTTCCTAATTCCCGAATTAAGCAAACGGGGTGAAGCACTCGTGAATTAAGCAAACACGATTGAACACACGCGAATTAAGCAAACGCGATTAGATATAGGAACATAAAATCATCGAAACAAATCAATACCTAGTCTACACAATTCTGAATTAAGCAAACAAAAAATATAGCATGGTATTGAAAGGGAGAAGCAAATTAATCCGGGAATTGTATAAACCTCAAGTGTCGGCGAAGACCGATTACAACAGATTAATCAAGGGGAATTAGTTCTCCATCAACAATAGAATGAAAATCTAAAAATATAGTGTGAACAGTGAAAATCTGGATCGCTTCTTCTGTCTGGTGCTCCTCTATTTATAAGGTGGCCACGCATCACGGCCGTGATGGCCGTCATGGCCTGGCCGTGATGCATTCTGGAATAGGCGCGCTTTCAAATTCTGGCCTGTCACGGTCATGACGCCTATCACGGCCAGGCCGTGATCCTTTCTGCCCAGTGGTGCTGATCTGTCACGGCCGTGACCTTTATCATGGCCAGGCCGTGATCAATTCTGTTCTTCATTGTCTTCTCATCACGCCCGTGATAGGCATCACGGCTAGGCCGTGATGGCTTCTGGTCTTCAGGGTCTTCACATTACGCCCGTGATGGACATCACGGCTAGGACGTGATGCTTTCTGACTTTCATGATCTCCTCGTCACGCCCGTGACGTGTGTCACGGCTGGGCCGTGACCCTTTCTGTCTTCCACGGGTAGCTCATCACGGCCGTGACCAGTGTCACGGCCTGGGCGTGATGGCCTCTGCTTCAGGTGTCTTTCCCTTTTTGCTCTTCTTATTATCCTAAAAACATGAAATAGCAATAAATGCTTTATTTGACTCAAAATAAACTAAAATACCCTAAAACTACTTTATAGACTCAAAATGTTGCTTGAGGACAATTACGTCCAAATTTGGGCGAAAACGAGATTAAACTCGTATAAAACCATGGTCTTACTAGTCATAAAACTAGTCGAGCCAGAGGTTGATCAAAATACCCCAAACTTAAACTTTGCTTGTCCCCAAGCAAACTAAAACTCAAAAAGGACTCAAACTTGGCAAGCTCAAAGGTTTCAATCAAATTCGCACAAATTTCATGCAATTTCAACAAAACAGTTTTTCTTCAATGTTTCCCCCCCTTTGTAACAATGTAACCCCCACATTCATCTACCTTAAACATTGAGAATTCTATCATTCATGCAATCATTAATCTAAGTTGAGGATCCAAGTTACACACAAAAGGGAGATCACCAAATTCAAACAATCGCCTTCCTCACAAGGGCATTTAATGTTTCACTCATTCGCTCAGTTTGTCTAGGCTATCAACATTTCACTCAATTTCACTTTTAAGAGAACTTCCCATGAATTTGATTTTCATCTCAAACAAGGTTCCCGGAAACATGCATGCAACATCAGAAGGTCTTTTAAAGGTTGTAATGGGGCCTGGCTAAGGGTAGGATATTCAAAGGTACTAGGCTTAAGTCCCTAGGAACTAAGAGAGCATGAGCATTTTGATACATTGAATTTCCACTCAAGTTCCTTTTTACATTTTTTTTCTTTTTGCCTTGGGTGACTACAGCCTTTTTCTTTCAATACCTTTTTTTTTTCTTTTGTTCTTTCTCTTTTGCCTTTGGCTCCAACCTTTATTTTTCTTTTTCTCAATCCCAAACAACACATCATATCCTTGTAGCCACCCCAAACTTAGTTTCTTGCAACCCTTGTCTTGCTAAGCTTCCATGCTCTCCTAATCCTAAGATTGGGTTAACATGGTTTTTTCCAGATTTTAGGCTCATAACATGAGGTCATCACGAAACAATAGGCTAATTAGGCTCAAAGGGGCTAACTAGGGAACATGAATTAGGGATTGGTTCAATTTAAACCAAGTAGCTAATTCAAAGAAAATTGCCTAAATCATTTGATGCAAACACATAGACATGCAAACCAAGAAGAGATTCAAGCAAATTCGGGAAAGTGCAGCTCAAAAGTGATTCACACAGTTAAAAACATGTTGGAGGCTCAAATCCTCACCCGGACAACTTTGCAAATTGTTTGACCGAGATTCTATCCATAGTGTGTGCAACCCTTCACCCCAAACTTATCATAAATCATGCAATCACGACAAAATATCTCAAAGTTCAATTTTCAATTTTTCACATGGGGGTCAATTTTCAATTTTTAAGACCTGGGGGGGGGGGGGGGGGGATCATCAAGCCAACATATATCATGCAATCTATCTATGCAAATTCAACAGAATCCACCAAACTTGCCGACACAACACTCACACACAAACTCTTGATCTTATCAAATTATTCAAGAGCTAAAGGAAAACAAATCAAAAACAAACAATTGGTTCCCTCCCCCACACTTAAAACATACATTGTCCTCAATGAAAGAACATAAATATAAAATAAGAGTGAGGGGAAGGAGAAGGTGCTCCCTGATCAAGTTGTAGTGTAGGTGGGCTCTTCCAAGGAGAGCTCCTCAACAATAGCATCTTCAGGCACCGAGCTCTCATGGAATGGCTTCAAGCGCTGGCCGTTAACCTTGAAAACTTTGTTGCTACCTGCACTTTTAATTTCAAATGCACCATGAGGGAAAACATTAGTGACAACAAATGGGCCAACCCACTTGGATCGAAGCTTCCCAGCCATCACTTTCATGCGGGAGTTAAACAGTAAAACCTGTTGGCCCACAGAGAATTCTTTCCTAGATATCATCTTGTCATGGAAGAGCTTAGTTTTCTCTTTATAAATCCGAGAGCTTTCATAGGCTTCCAACCTCAGCTCTTCAAGCTGCTGTAATTGGAGTTTTCTTTCAATGCCAGCTTTTTGCATCTCCAAATTACAGCTTCTGACCGCCCAATAAGCACGGTGGTCAATCTCCACAGGGAGATGACATGTCTTACCGAACACAAGTATATAGGGAGACATCCCTATTGGTGTCTTGAAAGCTGTTCTTTGAGCCCAAAGTGCGTCTTCTAGACGGCGACTCCAGTCCTTCCTATTTGGCTGCACCACTTTCTCTAGGATCTGTTTGATCTCTGTATTTGAGATCTTAGCCTGCCCATTAGTCTGGGGATGATACGCAGTAGAGACCCTGTGCACAACTCCGTACTTCCGGAGTAAGGCTTCCATGGTGCGGTTGCAGAAATGAGTGCCTTGGTCAATGATGATAGCACGAGGTATGCCGCACCTGCAAAAAATATTAGACCTGACAAAATTTGCAACAACTCTAGAATCATTAGTCTTAGTGGGGATAGCTTCGACCCACTTTGAAAATAGTCAACAGCCAGTAAAATATAGAGAAAACCAAAAGATGCAGGGAAATGACCCATAAAGTCGATTCCCCACACATCAAATACCTCACAGAAAAGCATGGGATGCAGAGGCATTTCACTCTTACGAGTGATGGCTGTACCTGCTGTCTGACACTCTTTACAAGTCCGGTAAACCTCATAAGAATCTCTAAAAATGGTGGGCCAATAAAAACCTGAGTCTAGGACTTTCCGTGCAGTCCTTTGTGGCCCAAAGTGTCCCCCTACTTGAGAAGCATGAGAAAAGTGCAAAATAGACTCAATCTCATAGTCGGGGACACATCTCCTAATTACCTGATCACTGCAAAATTTCCAAAGAAATGGATCATCCCAAACATGGTACTTGGCGTCACTCTTGAGTTTGTGGATTTGTGACCTATTTGCACCTGCATGGAAAACACCAGCAACAAGATAGTTAACAATATCAGCAAACTAAGGAGTTACCCCATGCAACTGTAAAAGCTGCTCATCAGGAAAGTCATCCTGGATGGGAGAAGGATTTTTATCCCTTCCTATTCTGCTCAAGTGATCAGCCACCAAGTTCTCAGCTCCACTCTTGTCCTTAATCTCCACATTAAATTCTTGAAGCAACAACATCCACCGAATCAATCTCGGTTTTGCTTCTGGTTTCTTCAACAAGTACTTCAGAGCTGCATGGTCAGTGAAAACAACAACCTTGGAACCTAGCAAATATGATCTAAACTTATCAAGAGAAAAAACAATAGCTAGAAGTTCCTTTTCAGTAGTGGTGTAATTAGCCTGTGCAGCATCTAAAGTCCTAGAAGCATAATATATCACATGGGCAACCTTGCCCACCCTTTGTGCAAGGACCGCCCCCACAGCATAGTTAGAAGCGTGACACTTAAGCTCAAAAGGGAGGGTCTAGTCAGGGGGATGGATGATGGGGGTAGAGGTCAGTGCCTTCTTCAGGAAGTCAAATGCCTTTCTGCACTATTTCCTAGTAGAGATTAGGGAATAGGGGTGTACTGAGTTAATAAGTGTTTTGTGCTTATGTGCTATTTCCAATGGGAGATTGGTAACGCACACTGTGCTTAATGCTTTATTCCCTACGAGAGATAAGAGAATAGAGGCACACCGAGTTCTTGACCTCATACCGTTCTAGACTACTGACTAACGTGATAGGAGTTGAGATGGCCACGTCATCATAAAGGTTTAGATTGCATGACTTAAGGGTAGAGAATGATATTGTTAATTGAGGATTTAGGGGGATTTGGAGTGATGGTTGTCTTTAACTTTTGTTATATTTTATAATATGATTCTTTTCCGCTTTTGATGATAGAACTGTTTCTTATCCCCTATATTTTCTATACATTGTATTTTATTTATTATGGAATCGTACAAGAAGACCCTGTGGATGAGCTGAATGAGGAGGAGTTGGATGGAACTCCCTATGAACCAGAAGCTGGAGGTCGAGCTGCAACCCATGGTGATAGAGTATAGTTAGTATGGCCAGTGTGTCTTTTGAAGTATTTTATATTTGTTCCGCTGAATAACATTTTGTTTAAGTATATGTCTTTAAGGGATCCTACTAAGAGGATATCATAAATAGTGTTTTGTTTAATTATAGTAAGACATATGTGTGTATGTATAACATAACCATGGTGTAATGTGTTAACTATATGAAGTTGTATGTTTTATAAATTAAGTTTTTAATCTTTACGTATTTCACGTTAAGCGCACGATAAAGAAATTAATTAATAAGGTTTAATTTAATAACACAACGGGGTGTCTCACAGTTCCCCTATCGAATAGGGAACAAAGTGTGACTAACCCATTGTTATCAGGTTGACGGTTGAGACTGGTGCAAAACGGTGCGTGGCTCTAGGTTGAGTCGCAAAAGTAACAAATGAAAGTAACAAATGATTTCTCTGTTACCTTGAAATGATTTCTATAGCAGCAAATCCCTTTCGTTACCTGTAGAAATCATTTGCCTACCATTTTCCTAAAAAAAATTCATTTCCCCGAAGAGGCAAGATTATAAAGGGAGAAGGAAGAAGCCTTTTTTCATATAAGAAAACAAAGAGGAAGAGCGAAAAACCCTAATCAATAACATTTATTGATATCCATTTATTGATATAAATTGCTAACTGAATTGACGTTTTTATTTTAATTTTGGGAAGGAAAAAAAATACCAAAATACCTCGGATTACCCAAATGATTTTATATAATTGCGTCAGCCATCACAACCTTTGCAACCCTTCCTAGAATGTGGATAGAGTTTGCTCACTGTGGTGTTGAAGCTAGATTTTCATTCAATGAAATACAATTATCGAAAAAAAGAAGATATAAATGTTTAGTAAATGTTTTTCATTTAATATGCATTCGTTGCCTTTGAGGTTGAGTAAATTATTAGCACAGGTTAATTTTATATTTAATTGTATAAAGATTACTAATTGTATAATGTGTACATTATTAACTATTTAGTCATGCTTCTTAGTATTTCAGGAAATAAAATGTTCCTTATTAATAGACATTTTTTTTAACTATCCTTGCAGTTTGTGTAACTTATTGTTAAAGAATCAGTTGGAGACCGTATTTATTTGCATCTTAATAATCTATAACATATATCCTATTCTCAAGGTTTGTTTTATTTTATTGACAATAATTATTAACCATCATGTGATTTGATTGTTAATTTTTTTTTTCCCGATTGATTAGGAAAAAAAATTGAATTTATTTTGGTTGATATTTGCAATTCAAATTACTCTACACTTTTTTATACGGCGGGTGAATATATAATAAGATGTGTTTCATTTATATCCATACAATTAAATTGTTTGTACTAAAGTAAAATTGACATTAGAATTAAATCTGCAAACAGAGGGCCTTATGAAACAATATCAAACATTTGACAAAATATAATTTATAACAAGACATTTATGATTAATCTATAAATTCACAAGGATTAAAAAGAAGTATTACAGAGTCCACGTAAATAATGATGAAGAACAAAAAAAAAAAAAAAGATACAAAATGATTACATGTTTTTGTCAAGGTAAACCACTTAAACTCTTCCTATTTCCACAAACACTTTACTAAGATCATCAATTATTTTAAACTTCAGAGTATTACTATTCTGCAACTGGTTTTCCTTACAGAATTTGTACCTTGGAACATCACCAATGTAATACTTTGTCCTCATTCGATCGTTTCTTAATAAAATATTATTCCTTTTTTTTAAGAAAAAAAATTATTATTACTTTTTTACCAAGTTGCTAACACAATTATTGATATAATTAAATTTTGAATATATTTAATTTAACGGGATAATGGGTAACAGAAATGACCATATTAAATAAAGATAATAGATCAAAATGGAAAAAAATAAATAAAAAAAATGAATAAATTGAAATAAAAAATAAAGATAAGCTACCAAACCTAAAGTTTAGTAGGATAAAAGAAGAAATCATATACTAGCAAAGCATGGAGAAAGACTTGCCACTGCCTTTCTTATGAGCTTACTTTGATAGGATAGAGGGATGTATTGAATTGATATTTTAAAAGATTGTTTTTGTCTAAAAAAAGTCTTACGGATTTTAAGTGACTGTGTAAGAATGTAATGACTTATAAGATTTTAAAAGACTATGGATGCGTTTGAGTAAACAACTTAATTAAGAGTTTATTACATAAGACCTTATCGCATGAGAGCTTATGCCATAAACGCTTAAAGAAAGAAAAAGAAAGAAAGAGGCATGGGAATATTCGAATAGTGAAAAACACGGAGAGGGTGTTTAGTGCATAAACTCTTATGATAATTCCATAAGCTTCTCTCAGTGACTTATCAAAATAAGTTAAAAACTCTCTATGGGATGACATAAGTTATTTTTATAAGCTTTATCAAACACACTGTATAAGAGCTTATGTCATCAGATAAATCAAAATGAGCTTAAATAAACTCTTCCAAACATCACCTATATAAAAATGTAATGACTTATAAAATTGAATATCACAAAAAAATTTTAACATAAAAAAATTCATTAAAATCTTTTGAACCATCCATTACCCCTAAATTCTTCTTCTCTTGCTACAAAACAAAGTAGGTTTCACTCCATCCCTTCATTCCTCCATTACCTTTTCATTCTTCTGTCTAAATATTTAAAGTCAACGCTTGTTCCTTTCATTCATTACTTCTTTTTTCTTCTAATCAGTCCCTATTTTAAAGAATGCTTATGCTTTCCTCTTCAATCTCAGGTCTCGTGAGGTGTAAGGACACTGAAAAAGGGAAGACACAAAACTGAAACATGTTTCTCGTACTTGTCTTTGTTGTTATTGTAGTAGTTGTCCTTGTTTTACATTTGGTGAAATTTTTACACTCAACTTTCTGGGTCCCATGGAAAACCCAGCATCATTTCCAGAAGCAGGGGATAAGTGGCCCTGGCTACCGTCCAATCTTTGGGAACTCATCAGAGATCCGACGTCTCTACGCAGAAGCTAAATCAATGGCAGCCCCATTTGACCATGATATCTTAAAACGTGTGGTTCCATTCTACCACAGGTGGTCTTGCATGTATGGGAAAACTTTCTTGTACTGGTTTGGGTCAACGCCCCGTTTGGCAATATCTGATCCGGACATGATTAAGGAGGTTTTGATGAATAAGGGTGGGGAATATGGGAAAGTGCCCTTCAATCCACAGTCTAAGTTGCTTTTTGGTCAAGGACTTGTGGGGCTGCAGGGTGATCAATGGGCATTTCATAGAAGGATCATAAACCTTGCCTTTAACATGGAGCTTGTTAAGGTGATAAAGTATGTCTTTGGATTATAGTTTGTAAAATTGAGTTTTGATGAATCTCGTTTTACAAACTTGATTTTAATTAAAATTGGCTTCATAGTAGCGGATTTATATTTGATTTTTTATTCTTAAAAGTGGTTTTTGTTAGAATGAACATTGTTTTGATATTGTTAATCAAAATGATGTTTAGATATATAATCATCAAATTGACCTTCAATGTTTGGGGAATTGAAGGTAGCATTCAATTTTCCGAGTATTGTTGTCTTAGTAGTGGTGGTGGTTAAATACTCATAATTGAGTTTTGATGAACGGATAAAAGGCGGCCTAATGCACGAGGCTCCCACTTGTTGGGACATTGGGAGGGCAGATGTATGTAGCCTTGTTCCTATAAAAGGAGAAGCTATTTCCAGAATTTGAACCTGTGACCTCTCAGTCACCTTACAACTGCACAAAGGCTCACCCTCTTTTGTGGACCACCAAACTACCATGGTTTAGAGGCCCTAAACAGGTTCCCAAACATGGCCTCCATTGGGGGTGTCTATTGCCACTCCTGTCACAGTAGTAGCAAACTTTTCTTGATGTGTGTGTAAGAATTTAGGATTATGAGATTTAGTGACAGTGTCTTGAAAACTGTTGCAGGGATGGGTGCCAGATATTGTGGCAAGTGTCACAAAGATGCTGGAGAAATGGGAAGATGAAAGAGGAGAAAGAAATGAATTGGAGATAAATGTGCACAGAGAGCTTCATGATCTTTCTGCAGAAGTTATCTCTAGGACTGCTTTTGGCAGCTGTTATGAAGAGGGGAAGCATATTTTCAACTTACAGGAGCAGCAAATGCATCTTTTCTCGGAAGCAGTTAGAAGTGTCTATATTCCTGGATTTAGGTAACTATGCCAACTCTTCTTAATAAGGAGTTTTTTGTTTTTGTTAGAAAGCATATTTAACATGTGCATAAATAACAAGTGCTAGGAATTAGGGATTCATTACTAATTAGCGATTTGATTTTATTCCTTTGTATTTATGATTGATTCTCTTGTACCCTAATATGTGATTATAAATAACATACATGTGTGGACATACAACACACAACATTCAGATATACTCATTCTTCACATGGTATCAGTAGTTTAGGTTCTTTTTTCATCCTCAGTGGTTCTCATTCTCGGGTGAACAGTACCCGCAGCCACTGTGTGCTTCGTTTTCAGTGCCACCGCGCCTCCTTACTCCACCGTGCCACCAGAATCCTCTCCGTCACCCTCCAGCGACCACCGCACAAGAAAGCCGGCCCCAACCTGCCGCCGCACGTGCCTCCACGCGCTGCTTCTTTCTGGCGCGTGCGTCTCATGCGCCGTCACCAGATCTGCGTTTTCTCCACCTTGCGCCGTGACCCACTTTCCAGTGACCACTTCGCCGGCTTCTCCTCACTCCAGCGACCCTTTCTAGTCTTTTTCCAGAAACTTTTCTCATGACCTCCACCGATTCCTCTTCCGACACACAAGTGCTGCAGTGACATTTGCTATTTCTGCTGCTGATTACAACGATTTTCTCCAATTCAAGGCAGCCCAACGACACATCTCACCTGCCGCCGCCGTTGCTCATTTTGGTAATCCTGTAGCCTTTGTCTCTCAGTCCTCCTCTCTTGGAGCTTGGATACTTGACTCTGGTGCTTCCGATCATATGACTGGTAACAAATCCCTTTTCTCTAAACTATCTTACTTGGATTCTTTGCCCAGTGTCACCTTGGCTGATGGCTCTCAAATAAAAGTTAAAGGCATTGGTCAAACATCCCCTTCCTAACCTTTCCTTAGATTCTGTACTTTATGTTCCTGGTTTCCCTTTTAATCTAGTGTTAATTAGCAAACTCACTCGAACTCTTGATTACTCTGTTCTTTTTGTTCATAACTCTGTTTATGTCCAGGATTGGTGTACGAGACGAACGACTGTAGCAGGACATGAGTATGGAGGATTATATCAACTTTCGCCGCCGGTTGCTTGTGTCTCCGCTGCTTCTCAAACCCTTGAACATCAATGCTTGGGTCACCCTAGTCTTAATAAAATGTGTTTCATGGTTCCAAGTTTTTCTAAAGTTTCATTTTTTGAATGTCAATCGTGTCAGTTAGGAAAACATACTCGTCATACTTATAGTCAGCTAGTCAATAAAAGTTATGCGTCACCTTTTGCTTCAGTTCATTATGATATTTGGGGTCCTAGTCGTGTCTGCTCAACCTTAGGCTACTATTATTTTGTCACTTTCATTAATGATTTTTCCCGATGCACTTGGTTATTTTTGATGAAAAATCGTTCTGATGTTTTAAATATATTTCAAGGTTTCTGCACTGAAGTTCAAAATCAATTTGGTTGTTCAATTAAAATTTTGCACACTGATAATGCTCGTGAATATTTGTCCTCCCAGTTTCAATCCTTTTTGACTACACAGGGAATTATTCATCAAACATCATGTGCTCACACACCACAACAGAACGGTGTTGCCGAAAGAAAAAATCGACACTTGGTTGAAACAGGTCGTACCCTTCTCCTCCACCATAATGTTCCTCTTCGCTTCTGGGGTGATGTGCTTCTCGTGACTTGTTATCTTATCAACCGCATGCCTTCCTCTGTCCTTCACAATCAGGTTCCCTACTCTCTCTTGTATCCACAACAAGAACTCTATGCTGTTCCTCTACGTGTCTTTGGTTGCACCTGTTTTGTCCAGGATCTCACTCCAGGTAAAGACAAACTCTCCGCCAAATCTCTCAAATGTATTTTTCTGGGTTACTCACGTTTGCTAAAGGGCTATCGTTGTTTTTGTCCACAACTTCAATGATATCTTGTCTCTGCTGATGTCACCTTTTTTGAGACTATCCCATTCTTCTCCACCTTCGTCGCCCTTGATGTCAACTTCACTAAGGACCTTACGGATGTTCCACCAGTTGTCCCAGCACCTATTGTTGTTCCTACTCCACCTCCTTTGCGTACCTACCAGCGGCGGACACAGGTTTCAGCGGTCCCTCCTTCCAGTGATCCACCAGCCTCATCTCCTGCTCCAACCGCCCCTCCATCTACGCCTCCTGCACCTGAACTTCCTATTGCAGTACGGAAAGGTATTCGGTCTTCTCGCAATCCTAATCCTATCTATGCTTGTACTTTAAACTATGACCGTTTATCTCCTTCCAATGTTTCCTTTGTTTATGCTTTGGATTCTATGTCTATTCCTAAGTCTACAGGTGAAGCCATGGCTGATCCCAACTGGCGCAAGGCAATGCTGGAAGAGGTGGCAACATTGCATTCCAATGGGACATGGGAGATTGTTCCCTTGCCTCCTGACAAGACTACTGTGGGCTGTCGTTGGGTCTATACAGTGAAGATTGGACCCGATGGTCATATTGATCGTTTCAAAGCTGGTTTGGTGGCTAAAGGATATACACAGATTTTTGGTCTCGATTATGGAGATACTTTTTCCCCTGTGGCAAAAATGACTTTTGTTCGTCTTTTTCTAGCCATGGCTGCCATTCATCATTGGCCTCTTCACCAGCTGGATATTAAAAATGCTTTTTTGCAAGGCGAGTTACAGGAAGAAGTTTATATGGACCAGCCTCCGTGGTTTTCTTCTTTTTAGGTGACTCTCGACTTGTTTGTCAGCTTCGCCGTTATCTCTATGGATTGAAGCAGTCTCCTCGTGCCTAGTTTGGACGCTTTAGCTCTGTCTTAATACAGTTTGGCATGACCCGTTATGAGGATGACCACTCTGTTTTCTCTATCCATTTTCCTTCTGGTCGGCGCATCTATCTTGTTGTGTATGTCGATGACATCATCATTACTGGTGATGACACAGATGGTATCCAGCAGCTCAAAGCTCACCTCTTCAAACAATTTCAGACAAAAGACTTGAGTCCTCTCAAATACTTTTTAGGGATTGAGGTTGCCCAGTCCACTTTAGGAATTTCAATTAACCAACGAAAGTATGCTCTGGATATTCTTACTGAGACTGATATGCTTGATTGTCGTCCTATTGATACTCCAATGGATCCCAATGTCAAGCTTCTTCCGGGTCAGGGGGAGTAAGACTCGGGAAGATATCGATGTCTTGTGGGCAGACTCAACTATCTCACAGTCACCAGACCTGATATCACCTTTGTAGTTAGTGTGGTAAGCCAGTTCCTGAATGCCCCTTGTGATAGCCATTGGGATGCTGTCATGTGTATTCTTTGGTACATCAAAAATGCACCAGGACGAGGACTATTATATGAAGATTAAGGCAATGCCAAAATCACTTGTTACTCTGATGCTGACTGGGTAGGATCACCATCAGATAGGAGGTCCACTTCTGGATATTGCTTTCTTATTGGAGGAAATATGATTTCATGGAGGAGCAAGAAGCAGAACATAGTTGCCATATCTAGTGCAAAAGTTGAATACCGTGCTATGGCAGCAGCTGTGTGTCAGCTTACATGGCTTAGGCAACTACTCCAACAACTAAAATTGGGAGATATCCAAGATACAAAGCTTATCTGTGACAATCAGGCTGCACTTCACATTGCATCAAATCCGGTCTTCCATGAACGAACCAAACACATAGAAATAGATTGCCACTTTGTAAGAGAGAAGGTGCTTTCAGGGGAAATCACAACTGATTTTGTCAACTTTAGTGACCAGTTGGCTGACATGTTCACTAAGTCCCTCAGAGGCTCTCGTGTTAACTACATTTGTAACAAGCTTGGCTCATATGATATATATGCTCTAGCTTGAGGGGAGTGTTAGAAAGCATATTTAACATGTGCATAAATAACACGTGCTAGGAATTAGGGATTCGTTACTAATTAGCAATTTGAAAGTATGCTCTGGATATTCTTACCGAGACCGATATGCTTGATTGTCGTCCTATTGATACTCCAATGGATCCCAATGTCAATCTTCTTCCGGGTCAGGGGGAGTAAGACCCGGGAAGATATCGATGTCTTGTGGGCAGACTCAACTATCTCACAGTCACCAGACCTGATATCACCTTTGTAGTTAGTGTGGTAAGCCAGTTCCTGAATGCCCCTTGTGATAGCCATTGGGATGCTGTCATGCGTATTCTTTGGTACATCAAAAATGCACCAGGACGAGGACTATTATATGAAGATTAAGGCAATGCCAAAATCACTTGTTACTCTGATGCTGACTGGGTAGGATCACCATCAGATAGGAGGTCCACTTCTGGATATTGCTTTCTTATTGGAGGAAATATGATTTCATGGAGGAGCAAGAAGCAGAACATAGTTGCCATATCTAGTGCAGAAGTTGAATACCGTGCTATGGCAGCAGCTGTGTGTCAGCTTACATGGCTTAGGCAACTACTCCAACAACTAAAATTGGGAGATATCCAAGATACAAAGCTTATCTGTGACAATCAGGCTGCACTTCACATTGCATCAAATCCGGTCTTCCATGAACGAACCAAACACATAGAAATAGATTGCCACTTTGTAAGAGAGAAGGTGCTTTCAGGGGAAATCACAACTGATTTTGTCAACTTTAGTGACCGATTGGGCGACATGTTCACTAAGTCCCTCAGAGGCTCTCGTGTTAACTACATTTGTAACAAGCTTGGCTCATATGATATATATGCTCTAGCTTGAGGGGAGTGTTAGAAAGCATATTTAACATGTGCATAAATAACACGTGCTAGGAATCAGGGATTCGTTACTAATTAGCAATTTGAAAGTATGCTCTGGATATTCTTACCGAGACCGATATGCTTGATTGTCGTCCTATTGATACTCCAATGGATCCCAATGTCAAGCTTCTTCCGGGTCAGGGGGAGTAAGACCCGGGAAGATATCGATGTCTTGTGGGCAGACTCAACTATCTCACAGTCACCAGACCTGATATCACCTTTGTAGTTAGTGTGGTAAGCCAGTTCCTGAATGCCCCTTGTGATAGCCATTGGGATGCTGTCATGCGTATTCTTTGGTACATCAAAAATGCACCAGGACGAGGACTATTATATGAAGATTAAGGCAATGCCAAAATCACTTGTTACTCTGATGCTGACTGGGTAGGATCACCATCAGATAGGAGGTCCACTTCTGGATATTGCTTTCTTATTGGAGGAAATATGATTTCATGGAGGAGCAAGAAGCAGAACATAGTTGCCATATCTAGTGCAGAAGTTGAACACCGTGCTATGGCAGCAGCTGTGTGTCAGCTTACATGGCTTAGGCAACTACTCCAACAACTAAAATTGGGAGATATCCAAGATACAAAGCTTATCTGTGACAATCAGGCTGCACTTCACATTGCATCAAATCCGGTCTTCCATGAACGAACCAAACACATAGAAATAGATTGCCACTTTGTAAGAGAGAAGGTGCTTTCAGGGGAAATCACAACTGATTTTGTCAACTTTAGTGACCAGGTTGGTCGACATGTTCACTAAGTCCCTCAGAGGCTCTCGTGTTAACTACATTTGTAACAAGCTTGGCTCATATGATATATATGCTCTAGCTTGAGGGGAGTGTTAGAAAGCATATTTAACATGTGCATAAATAACACGTGCTAGGAATTAGGGATTCGTTACTAATTAGCAATTTGATTTTATTCCTTTGTATTTATGATTCTCTTGTACCCTAATATGTGATATGTGATTATAAATAACGTACATGTGTGGACATACAACACACAACATTCAGATATACTCATTCTTCACAGTTATAACTATACAAAAAAAACTACTATAATGACTACAAGTTATGTTGTATGCATGCTGCGCCACTATTTGAATTTGAATTAGTTAAGGGCCGTAGCACCTAGATAAAAAACAAGAACAGCAGTTGGGTGCTACTGTGCAAGACCTTTACTACGTGAAACTACAATCTTATGCCAATCCTTTCCTTTCCCGAGTACCAACCTTACTAATCAACCTATTTAATAAATAAGAACAAAAAGAATCATAACTTAAGATGTTGTCCTAATATACCAACTGCAGGTCATTTCTCAATTGATAACTACCATAAGTTTGATGCAATAGTTTATAAGTTGTGGAAGTTCCGTTCCATCTCCTTTTTATGCTAAATATAAGATGAGAAGTATAGCTACATATCCATGTATTTGTTGCAGGTTTTAAATCCTAAACTGTAAATTTCGGTTTGGTTATAGATGTTTCCAATAGAGTTTACGGTGTACCTGTTGCTGTTATATTTTGCCTTCTTGACTTTTTGATATTGAGTTTTCACCCTTTTCTTTCTGAAATTTTGACAAACAATAGATATTTGCCAACTAAGAAGAACTGGGATAGGTGGAGATTAGATAAAGAAACGCATGAATCAATTCACAAGCTGATTGAGACCAAGTGCAATGCAAGAGAAAATACAAGAAATGTACTAAATTCATTGATGTGTTCCTACAAGAATGAAGATGGTGGAGAAGACAGGTTAGGGGTGGAAGAAATTATTGACGAATGTAAAACCATCTACTTTGCTGGAAAGGAAACAACAGCTAATTTGTTGACTTGGGCACTTCTTCTATTAGCAAAACATCAGGAATGGCAGAGTAAGGCACGTGAAGAAGTTCTTCGCGTCATTGGACGCAGTCGACTTCTAGTTGCAGACAATTTAAATGACCTTAAGATTGTAAGTTTAATTTTTATTTTCTGACTTGCATTATCATGCTACAGAAGAGAATCAGTAGAGTGCATCTGTTTGTTTCAGTGTTATTAGAGTGAAGATTATGATAGAACTGCTCCATTGGATGCCAATTGGAGCAGTGATTTGTTTCTCAATGCATCTAGATGATTGCTCATTAGTCAAATGGTCTATTGTCAGCATTCAGCCTATGCTATACAAGGCTTTTAAATTGGAAAATTCGCAGAGAAGCAGAAAATTTGACCATGACTACAAAAATGAATTTTATTATTTTAATGCAATCAATTACGAATGTAGTTAATATATGTAACAATAGTGCAGTATTTGTTTCTGCATTGAATAAGTAAATGATCAAACAATCGACTGAGTTCATACTTCATAGACTGTTGCATTGTTTAGGTAATATGCTTGAATGCAAAATTCTGTTGTATTTTCTTTTTTTATTATTGTTGGTTTACATTTCCAACAGGTTAGCATGATAATTAATGAAACGCTTCGACTCTACCCTCCGGCTGTAATGCTGATGAGGCAAACCTCTGAAGATGTTAAGCTAGGGAGCCTTAATGTTCCTGCTAAGACTCAACTCTACTTGGCATTGACTGCTATTCATCATGACAAAGAGATCTGGGGAGAAGATTGTGATGAGTTTAATCCCATAAGATTTAGTGAGCCTCGGAAACATTTAGCTGCCTTCTTTCCTTTTGGGTTAGGTCCTCGAACCTGTGTCGGGCAAAATTTGGCAATGGTTGAGGCAAAGATTGCTCTTGCTTTGATTATTCAACGTTATAGTTTTGTGGTATCTATGAGCTATATTCATGCTCCTGTACTATTTATAACATTGCAGCCTCAATATGGTGCACAAATTCTCTTCAGAAGGATTTGATGATTGTTATGCCCTTTACCTTTTTTCGTGCATCATGTGGTACAATCTTTGTAGCTATAAATGATTCGTGTATTTGTGTACTTTTGGCATGCAAAACATGTGAAATCTGTGTTGTTAACTGGTGAAAGTTTTTCAGGTTAAAGCAGCATAGTTTTTATTGGATCATCAAATGTATATGTTTGGTTTGCAACTTTGCATATTTTAGGCTTTGTACAGAGAGGTAAAAAGAACAGCAGCAAATGAAGATACATCATGAATGAGTCTAACTCGAATTTCTCCAATGCTTCCATCTGTCTATGTATATAGCTATTTACTTAACAGCCCGCACATTTTAAAAAGTCCAAATCTCTTGTTTTTCAGCTGCCAGGTAGCTATGAAGGTGTGGTCTCATGTTTACGGCTGGACTGGGTTTCGTGTGGCTCCGCCAAGGAATGGGGCAGCTCACTGCCTTCAACATGGAGGTCTGTTAAGAGGAAAATAAAGTTCAAAATTTACGGGTGGATCATTTGGCACGCTGTAGTGTTGTCATTTTGGTTAGTTCGCAATAAGATCATTTTCCAAAATAGGACATTTGATATGCTTGCACTGCTGGAATTTATAAAGTTTAGTTTATGGAATTGGTTCAAGTCGTAAGCATGTGCTTCTTCTTTCTCGTGTGCAGATTAGTGTGCCAACCCCATTGGATGTTTGCCTTGTTGATATCCTTTTGTGGTGTACTAGGAGGGATCTTGTCGGAGATAATTCAAATTAGATAATTCAAATAAGTAGTTAGTTTGTAATTGCTAGTTGGGTAGTTAGTGTAACAACTAAGAGTGGGTTAGTTTGTGAGAGTAGTGATCTATATGTGTCTATAAATAGACTTAGTGCTATAGTGTAAATGTGTAGACAAGTGTGAAGTATAGTGCACGTGCAAGTGTAGTGCAAGTGTATGAATAAAAGTTTTTTTTAGTGTATCTCTTCTCTCATTTTCTCAATATTCTTTCTATTTTTGTGTATCATGAGTGGGTGTGAGTGCTTGTGTTCCAGCAGGATCTGTGTGTAGACTTTTATTTTGTAAGTCACTTGATCTGTGAACGTTTTTTGGGGAGGCTTAATGTTAATTGTGTAGGGGTAAGGTTTCTGCAGAATATTGCAGTGCCTTTGTTTCTTTTCTTCCATACAGCTAATGACGTTGGACATTGGGGGTAAGCTGTTGTTATCCTAAGGGGAACGAACCATATAGCTTGAGGTGGAGATGCCTTATCAGGCTATGAGATCTTAGTGCAGCTGTTTTAGTATAATTTTTTTTCTTCAAGTTGGATAGGAGTAGTTATGTCTAAGATATATGTTTCTATTGCTGTGGCCAAGTGGATGGGTGTAAGGTTTTTTGGGAGTTTCATTTTTCTGGTCTGGCCTATGCGTCAGAATAATTGGGATCCCTTTGGTCTTGGTTTCTATTATGGAAATATTTTACCATTGTAATGTTTATGGGTATTTTTCTTATAAATGAAAAAAAAAAAGTCCATATCTGCATATCAACAACATACCTTATATAGGGAAGAGGAGCAAAATGTCTCAATTCAAATGCTCTCTCTTTAAAGAGCAGGCTAAGTAATGAACAAGGAAGTAATGGCCTCACAAAAGGAAACTTCTACAGCTTGATAATTGGACAAACTTTAAGATTCTGTTGATTGAACAACAGAAAAAGCCTCTTTGGAACATCCAAATATCCAATAAAAGTTGAACAAAGCACAGACTAAAGTCACTAAACCATAGAGAGACGGCATCAATTGATCAATCAGTCAGATGAACTAGAACTTAGAATAACCTGTTATCTAATTTATCTGTTTGACTCAACCAGAACTTGATAAATTACCCCACAACTCATGAGACTATCTTGCGTCAAATTTGCTGAAACTTTTATTACTAGCCTATAAAACCTAGAAAAATCGGGTATAACAGAGAACACATGTGATACAACATGGATAGGTGGATATGACAAAATTTTAAAATTATAGGATATAATACAACTGTTACACAATATATAAAATATTAATATTTATTTAATTATTGTGATATTTCTATCAATATTAATATGAAAATTCAAAAAATAATAGTAAAAATATTTTAAAATACAACTAAGTTTAAAAAATTAAACATAAAATGTCTGATACAAATACATGTACAATGCAACACAACTACTATTTTGGATTATCGTTTTTCATACTTGCAAACTAGCATTCTGCAAGCCAACAATAAACTTTGAGCCTTAACAACCAGACATTAATGCAACTTGCAGACATATACTAGGCAATTGCTACATGTACCCTTACATATTTGGCATCCATCCCCACACTGAATCCGGCATTTAAATGCCGGATTCAGAAACTGTTTTCGATATTTAATTGTCGGGAAATTCTTAAAATTTGAAAAAAAGTGTTTCCGACAATTAGATGCGGGATTCAGAGTTTCTGAATCCGGCATTTAAATGCCGGAAGGTGTCCGGCAATTAATTCCGGCATTTAAATGCCGGAAACATAGTTTCTGAATCTGGCATTTAAATGTCGGATTCAGTGTGGGGGTGGATGCCAAATATGTAGGGTTCAGTAGCAATTGCCCATATACTAATGCTATAATAATACTATAGAAAGCATTTCGGAAGCCAGGCTTGCCCGACCAATCTAATCATACTTTATTTCCTTCTCCCAAATTGGGTTGACCTCAAACTTATTCATCTATTTGCCATTCCACTGTCCCAAATAATCCACGGGGCTTGCTATTCACACCTTGCATATTACTAATGGCACCTTGCAACTTGATTTTACCATTTTTTTTTCCAAAACTACCCTAATCTTCTCCCACACCACTGCACCAGAACACAATCTGGAAAACCTACACCACAACCCTCCTTTGAGCCTCTCATGCCTCCCACACCGCGACTGCGGACACCGCGTGCAACCACTCCAACCGTCGTAGATCGAACCCGGACCTCACCGCCGCGGCCTGCACCATCTCGCGATCATCCTTCGTGAAATAATATCTGGAAAATCAAATCTGGAAAGCTTCCGGAAAATCGAATTCGAAGGCATTGTTGAGAAAGAATCTGGAGAACAAAGCATCCGGAAAATTGAATTTGGAATGCTTCCGGAAAATCGAATCCGGAAAGCTTCCGGAAAATCGAATCCGAAAGGCATTGTTGAAAAAGAATCCAAAGAACAAAGCATCCGGAAAATCGAATCTGGAATGCTTCCGGAAAATCGAATCCGGAAGCTTGCGGAGGGGCGGCCGTGATCATCTTGCTTCAACCTTGCTTCTCTTCGGACTCTATCCTTGCTTCAACCTTGCGGCCTTTGGTGCGGATGCAGGTGCGATCGTGCCGTTGATCGCGGCCTCGGATCTGTCGGGGGAGGTCGGGGGCAGCGTGGAAAGACTTAATGTGGTGGCGATGACTGGAGGTGGTGCTACTGGTGTGGTGGCAGTGATGGAGAACGCAGAAGAAGAGTGGAGGAGGAAGAACGATTATCAAGGGTATTGTTGGGAAAGAGAAAGATTGCAAGGTGTGAATAGTAAAGTGCAAGGTGCCAATATAAGGCCCATAATCCATCCATTACTTCCAGAAAGTTGGTAGCAGCCAACATTATTTCCTACCTAGCAGCAACATAAAGATGCGGAGACTTTTGACCAAAGGAAAAAGTTAACAAATTAATTCCTTCCAGCTAGATCGAACAGTTCAAAGCAAATAAACATATTCCCTTTCAAACATTGTAAAAGTAAATGGTTAGGGCGAAAGCTTACCATACAACAAGATGGGAAAATTGTTCAGACACTTATGAAGTTTACCTCATTTGAAAATCAATAATGTTTAGTAGCACCTCATTTTTTACATTTTTCACTCCACTCTACACCTTCCTGCTATGGAAAAAGGTGGATCATTAATAATAAAAGAATTCTATCAGCATTAATAGAAGATAGTTAGTTAGTTGTTGTAACAACTTTATCATTGTTAGTTAGTTGCGGTAACAGCTTTATCATTGTTGATCAGTTATTAAAACTGATAGGGCTTATCTGTTAGTTAGGATAGTTTTGGATATTCTGTTTCATTCTTTTGGTTATCTTTATTCAATCCCTGTGCCTATATATATGGGAGGCCTCGTGTATTCTTTCATGTAATCAGAAACCAATTTTATACAAAAACTTCATACAGTTTATATGTGCAACTTACATGCTTAGAATTCATTATGGCATCAGAGAAGGTTGATCCGGAAGAAAAGTTGGAGAAGAACCATGCCTCTGACGATGCAAAGCAATCAATTCTCACGCTTACCTCAGCCTACTACCTCAGTTCTTCAGATAATCCCGGGACTCCCCTTGTTGCTGCAACTCTGAATGGAGCTAATACCGGACATGGGCACGATCAATCAAGACTGCTCTACGTGCGAAGATGAAGCTGAGTTTCATAGACGGAAGCGTCAAGAAACCAGATCGAGAAGCAGTGGATTATCTCCACTGGGAGAAGGTAGATTCTATGGTTAAGGCCTGGATTATAAACGCCATTGATCCCAGCTTGCATGGAAGTATCTCACATGCCTATACAACAAAGGATGTTTGGGTCGATCTTTAGAGAGTTTTGCACAAACCAACGCACCCCACATTCATCAGATTTGGCGCACCTTTTGCTTAATGGAGAAGGATCCATAACTCCTCAGTGTAAGTGATTTTTACACGAAACTTAAGAGTCTTTATGATGAATTGGATGAGCTTCAACCTCTCCCATAATGTACCCATGGAGCATCCAAGAAGATAACACAAAGAGAGGAGGATCAACACGTCCACCTGTTTCTTGGGAGTCTTGATAGTGAGCAGTATGCACATGTCAAGGTAACCATTCTAAATGCTGATCCACTTCCCTCTCTTAGACGAGTTTACAATCATATTACAAGAGAATAATCATGCCTCGCCGCAGATAGAGAAAGGAATGTCAAGACTGAATTAGAGACAGCTTTTCGTTCCAATGCTAGCAGACAGAAGGAGCTAGATGGAGAAAGGAATGGTCCAAAGCCTAGGTGTGATCATTGTGGTAAGCCGTGGCACATCAAACAGAAGTGCTTCGAAATAATAGGGTATCCACCTAATTGGGATACTCGAAGGACACAATATGGATCAAACAGGAAAGGAGGTCAACCTACAGCACATATGACACGAGCAGATGGTCAATCCAGTGCACCTCAGATTCGTGTTGATGAGAACACAAAGAAGGATGCTGCAGAGGGAACCACATCAGGACATTATCTCCATGGAATTCGCATGATAGGAAACACAAGGCCACATGAACACATGGCTGGTAATATTGGATTGCAAGAAGAAATTCAGTGGGTCTTAGACAGTGGTGCCTCACACCACATGACCCCTATGTTCTCTCTATTGAAGGGAGTATGCAAGATTGACAAACCATTTTACATCACAGTACCCACAGGAAGTGCAGTACTTGTTGATAAAATGGGATATGTTGATCTTGACACAAATATTAAGTTGAATAATGTCTTATTTGTTCCTAAGTTCAGCTGCAATTTGATTTCTATACATAAGTTAACTTATGATTCGAATTGTACAGTAACTTATGATGAAAGTTGTTGTGTGATATAGGACTGAGCCACGAAGAAGACGATTGGATTAAGTGATCTGCATGATGGGGTTTACGTGTTCAAGGGACCAAGTCAAGGATCATCTTTTGATGCAACACAAAAGGACATCCCCAAACTTTGGCACTCCAGAATGGGACACCCATCCACTCAAGCTCTCCAACAGATTTCACATTTGCTTAAGTGTAGTTTTGTTTTGAATAAAGATGAATGTTGTGATGTGTGTGACAAATCCAAACAATGTAGACTTGTTTTTAATCACAGTGATAATAAAGTTGCGAAGCCTTTTCATCTTATACACTATGATTTGTGGGGGAGATATCATACTGCAACACATAATGGCTTTCATTATTTTCTTACCATAGTTCATGATTTTACACGAGGAACTTGGGTCTACCTCATGAAGCATAAAAGCGAAACCATGGAGCTTCTCATAAATTTTTGCAGCATGATTAAAAGGCAGTTTAATACAAATGTCAAGCGAATTCGAAGTGATAATGGCACCGAATTCACTAACTCTTCATTCCAAAGGTTTCTTCAAAAAGAAGGAATCACACATGAAACTTCTTGTGTAGCTACCCAAAACAAAATGGGCTTGTAGAATGTAAGCACAGAAACATACTCAATGTGGCAAGGGCATTGAGATTTCAGGACAATCTTCCTTTACGTTTTTGGGGAGAGTGTGTCTTGGTTGCCGCTCATCTCCTCAACAGAACCCCGCCATTGCCAACAAAGGAGCAACTCCTTATGAAATACTTTTTGGAAAGCCATCAAGCTATGCACATCTAAGGAACTTTGGTTGCTTGTGTTATGTGAAGAACTCTTCTAAGAACAAAGACAAATTTACATCACGGGCCGAAAGGTGCATCTTTGTAGGATACTCACAAGGCCGAGAAAGGATGGAAGGTGTATAACCTATCAACTAGACAATTTTTCATTTCGCGAGATGTTATTTTCTATGAAAACTTTTTTCTTACAATTTACATGAATGGAATGATGGGGCAAATTTCCTAGAGCCCACCTTTTATGACACATCACAGCAAATAGAAGAAGCATATCCCATGCATAATGATGAAGTACAAGAAATAAAGAGCCCAAATAATGAATTAGATGCAAGCCAAAGTCCTTTTAATGATAATACAGATTCTGGAACATGGAATTGGAAGCACCAAGTGAGGGGGAGCAACATGAAGTCCCTGAAATGGTCCCACGAACACGCCAGCCTCCAACATACCTAAAAAATTATTACTTACATGCAGCTATTATAAACCCATCATGCACACCCTCAAAGTCCATCGCTTCTTCGGGTACGGTCTATCCTCTTTCCAATTTTGTGAGTTATGATCATTTTTCAGAAAAATATCGAGCATATCTTGCAGCAACAGCATCACATGAAGAACCAAAAACATATTCTCAAGCTGTAATACAACAAGAATGGCGTGATGCAATGAAACAGGAACTTCAAGCTTTGGAGAACAACGATACTTGGGTGTTGTCTTTCCTCCCTCCAGGGAGAAAAACCGTGGGATGCCGATGGGTATATAAGATTAAGTTCAAAGCTATTGGTGAAATCGAGAAGCATAAATCACGTCTCGTTGCAAAAGGTTTCACATAAGTTGAGGGAGAGGACTTCAACAAAACTTTTGCACCCGTGGCAAAAATGACAACCGTTAGATGCTTACTCACTATTGCAATTGCCAAAGACTGGGAATTACATCAAATTGATGTAAGTAATGCCTTCTTGCATGGATATCTGGATGAGGAAGTTTACATGGATATTCCGCAAGGATACAGAGCCCCAAAGAAAGACATGGTGTCCATTTTAAAGAAATCATTGTATGGTCTACGACAAGCATCACGCAACTGGTACTCCAAGCTTTCTCAAGAACTAATAGAATACGGTTTTCATGAGTGCCATGCAGATCATAGTCTCTTCACTTATTCTCATAATAATGTATTTCTTGCGGTACTAGGCTATGTAGGTGACCTTGTCATTGCTGGAAATGATTCCTCTACTTGCACAAACTTCAAACAATACTTAAGCAGCTGCTTCCACATGAAGGACCTTGACCCTCTTAAATATTTCCTTGGTTTGGAGCTGGCTCAAGGACCCACCGGGTTATTCATCAGTCAAAGAAAGTACACTTTGGACATTTTGAGTGAATGTGGCATGCTCGCTTACAAGCCATCCTCTTTTCCAATGGAACAAAATCATCAATTGACATTGACTTCAGGACTTGCTTATTCAGATCCCTCTCAGTATAGAAGACTAGTGGGACGCCTCATATATCTCACCATCACTCTCCAGATATTACCTATTCAATGCATATCCTAAGCCAGTTTATGCAAGCACCACAGCAGGCACACTGGGATGCGGCCATACGTGTGTTTCGATATCTAAAGTCCTCACCAAGCCAAGGAATTATCTTACCAAAGGAGAATACACTTCAACTTACAAGATATTGTGACTCGGACTGGGCCTCTTGTCCTCTCACTAGAAAGTCAGTTTCAGGTTACTTAATGATGTTAGGATCAGCTCCAATATCTTGGAAAACCAATAAACAGACAATTGTTTCTAGGTCCTTTAGTGAAGCGGAGTACCGATCAATGGCTTATGCCACAAGTGAGATACTTTGGCTCAGGAGCCTATTGTCTTGTTTGCAAGTTGACTATAACTCACCTACGCTTCTGCATTGTGATAATCATGCTGCTCTTCATCTTGCAGGAAACCCAGTTTTTCATGAACGCACCAAACACATTGAAGTAGACTGTCATTTTATTCGTGAGCACTTGCTAGCAGGAACCATCTCTACTACTCACATATCAACCAAACAGCAACAAGTAGACATATTTACAAAGTCTTTAGGTGGTAAACATTTTTGAGATCTGCTGGTCAAGTTGGGTGTGCACAATCCTCACACTCCAACTTGAGGGGGAGTAATAGAAGATAGTTAGTTAGTTATTGTAACAACTTTATCATTGTTAGTTAGTTGCTGTAACAGCTTTATCATTGTTGATCAGTTATTAAAACTGATAGGGCTTATCTGTTAGTTAGGATAGTTTTGGATATTCTGTTTCATTCCTTTGGTTATCTTTATTCAGTCCTTGTTCCTATATATACGAGAGGCCTCATGTATTCTTTCATGTAATCAGAAACCAATTTTATACAAAAACTTCATACACTTTATAAGTGCAATTTACATGCTTAGAATTCATTAAGTATTTTTTTTCTCTTTTAAAATTCTATTTTTTCTCTTAAGGTGGTGTCGCGACAGTCCAATCTTGACGCCGTGATGAAAAAAAGAAGAGGAGCCGCCACCAATCGTAATATGTGGAAACGGTTCTTAGTCGGGGGGGGGGGGGGGTATTCAATATTGTAAGCTAAGAGATAGTATCATACAACAATCATGCACTATAGTATCATAAGCATAGAACATAAAGAATCATGCATACGATAATAAAGATTGCAAGAAAGTAAAGAAAGTAGGGATAGAGAAAGTGGCACAAGTATTTTACTGGTTCGGCCCACAACCTTAGTGGCCTACGTCTAGTCCCCAAGAATCCTCTTGGAGAAATCCACTATGACAAAGTTTGTACAAGAGATACCACACTCCTTACAAAAGTCTCTCTCCCTTTTAGGATACCTCACCCATAAGAACCATACTCTCAAGAGATACCTCACTCTTGAACCTTGTTGGATACCTCACCAACAACTCACTAAGGGATGCCTCACACTTACACCTTGTTGGATACCTCACCAACAATCACCACAAGTGATACCACACTCTTGCCAAAAAGGGATGCTTCACCCTTACTTTGAAGGATACCTCACCAACAAAGATTTTTCTCCAATGGCCACTTTGAAGGATACTTCACCAACAAAGGTTTATGCCCCTCAAGAGATAACTCACCCTTGAGAACCTTGGGATCCACATTCCCAATACAAAACTCAAAACAAATTGAGTAGAAGAGAAAATCCTAGCACAAAAACTTGTGCATCAAAGCTTGTAAGCTTCTAGATCACTTGTAACAAAGGTTGAGTAGATGGCTTTCTATTTTGGCATTATAATAGTATATTTTTGCATATGATTTTGTTGCCAAAACTCTTAAACACATACCCTTTATATACACTTCAATTGGAGCTGAAAAACTGAAGTTTTGCTGAATTTTAGGGTGAGTATTCGAATACTCTTATAGGGTAATCGAATAGTACTCCCTGTAAAAGAACCCAACAAACTTAACAGAATGGGTAGTATTCGAATACTCACAGGGGTATTCGAATACTCCCTTCAAAAATTGGCAAATTGCATTTGTAATGGCATGCATGAGTTGGTATTTGAATACTCTAGAATGAATTCGAGTTTTCCTTAAAGTAGACCCATATACAACTATGCATGTGATTACTCATACCTTAAAAACATTTTTCAACATTTGGCATTTGATAATAGCTCTAATTGATTTCTATTTTTAGGTTTAGCATTATTATCTTCTTAATTTTGTTAAGCCATCTAACCAAACTAAGTTACTTATGACTTACATCAAAACCCTAGAAAAGCAAACATAACATCAAAACGATTACAACATTTTCAATCAACATGATCATCATCAAAACATATTTCATATCTTCATTCTTAACCATGGGTGGAGATTTTCTTCACGGAAGCATACTTGAGACTTGAATCTCATCATCATCTACAATCTCCCCCTTTTTGATGATGACAACTCTTTTGATATGAAGACAACTCTTTGATCGTTTGATGAAACTTGAATCTTGCTTTGCTTTTGTATCATAAGCTTTTGATGTCACTAGTACTCTTCCTATCAAGTTTGCTTCCGACAAAATCCGAATCCGAATATCCAACTAGACTACAACTTGATCCTTTAGGATACCAAAGTCCTACATTAGTTGTACCTAACAAATATTTCATTATTCTCTTTGCGGCGGTTAGGTAAGATTCTTTAAGAGTTGATTGATAACGGGCACACATGCATACACTACACATAATATCCGGTCTAGTAGCGGTAAGATAAAGTAGAGAGCGAATTATACCTCTATACTTAGTTACATCTACCGGATTACCATGTTCATCTTTGTCAAGATAGGAGGATGTACCCATAGGTGTGGAAGCCTCTTGTGCCTTGTCCATGCCAAATCTTTTGATTAGTTCTTTTCAATGCTTGGTTTGGTTGATGAAAGTTCCACTAGGCACTTGTATGATTTGTAGCCCCAAGAAGAAAGTGAGTTCACCCATCATAGACATTTCAAATTCACCTTGAATTTGCATAGAGAATTCCTTGCACATAGATTCATTAGTAACTCCAAAAATAATGTCATCAACATATACTTGAACAATCAAAATATCATGCTTTTTCTTTTTAATGAAAAGAGTAGTGTCAACCTTTCCTCTTTGAAAATCTTTTTGCAAAATAAATTTGCTAAGTATCTCATACCAAGCTCTTGGAGCTTGTTTCAAACCATAGAGAGCCTTTTTAAGTTTAAAAACAAAATTTGGTTTTTCAAGTTTTCAAAAACGGGTGGTTGATCTACATAAACTTCTTCTTGAATTAAACCATTAAGAAAAGCACTTTTGACATCCATTTGATAGAGCTTAAAATCCATAAGACATGCAAAAGCAAGAAGCAATCTAATAGCTTCTAACCTAGCAACGGGTGCATACGTTTCCTCATAATCTATGCCTTCTTCTTGATTATAACCTTTGGCTACTAATCTAGCTTTGTTTCTAACAATTATATCATTCTCATCAAACTTGTTCCTAAAAACCCATTTAGTTCCAATAACTTGTTTATTACTAGGTTTAGGTACAAGTTCCCATACATCATTTCTTGTAAATTGATTTAACTCTTCTTGCATAGCATTACCCAATGTTAATCTATGATAGCCTCATCAATTGTCTTAGGTTCAACTTGAGACACAAAAGACATAAAATGACATACATTCCTAAGAGAAGAACGAGTAGTTACCCCTTTGGTGATGTCACCTATCACCTTATCAATTGGATGGTATTTAGTCATTCTCCGCTCCTTAGGAAGTTCATCATCTCTTTGTTGTTGATCTTGAGGCTCCAATCTTGATTCTTGTTCATTGTCCTTTGCTTGATCTTCTTGAGATTCCATTCTTGTATCTACAATATCATCATTATACACTTTCCAAATTTCTTGGGGGTTAGTCTCATAAAATGATACATGAATAGATTCTTCTATAGTCTTGGTTCTTTTATTAAAAACTCTATCTGCTTTACTTGATGATGATTAACCAAGAAAGATTGCTTGATCCGCTTTGCCATCAAACTTACCAAGATTGTCTTTTCCATTATTCAAAACATAGCATTTGCATCCAAAGACATGTAAATGTGATATATTTGGTTTTCTACCTTTATACAACTCTTAAGGGGTTGTCAACAAGATAGGTCTAATAAGCACTCTATTAGACACATATTAAGCAGTGTTAACTGCATCCGCCCAAAATTACTTAGGTAGACTAGATTCATTTAACATGGTTCTTGCCAACTCCTCTAAGGACCTATTCTTCCTCTCAACAACTCCATTTTGTTGAGGGGTCCTTGGAGCCGAAAAGTTATGTTCAATTCCATTTTTATCACAAAAACATTCAAATTCATGGTTTTCAAATTCCCCACCATGATCACTTCTAATGCATGTTATTTTCAAATCTTTTTTCATTTTGAATCACTTTAGCAAGTTTCTTGAAAGCATTGAATGCATCACTTTTATGAACTAAAAACAACGACCATGTAAATCTTGAGAAATCATCAACAATCACTAAAGCATAATAGTTTCCACCAAAACTCATTGTCCTTGAAGGACCAAATAAATCCATATGAAGCAATTGCAAAGGTCTAGAAGTAGAAACAACATTCTTAGGTTTAAAATTAACTCTAGTTTGTTTACCCTTTTGGCATGCATCACATAAACCTTCTTTGTTAAATTTTATCTTAGGCAAACCAATCACTAAATCCTTAGAGATAAGTTTGTTAAGGTGATCTATGTGAATGTGTGCAATTCTTCTATGCCATAGCCATGCATCATCATCTTTACTAATCAAGCATTGTATGGAAGATGATATTTCATTCAAATAAAGCATATATATGTTATTGATTCTCTTGCCTATAAACCTAACTTTTTTATCATGCATACTTTCAACTAAGCAACATTTTTCATCAAAAACAACTTTAAATCCCTTATGACATAGTTGACTAATGCTTAACAAGTTATGCTTTAGACCTTCAACCAATAGCACATTACCAATTGTGGTATTAGAATTCTTACCAACCTTACCCACTCCAAGAATTTTACCCTTGTTGTTATCTCCATATGTGACATGACCACTTTTCCTTGGAGATAGATGGGAAAACTTGGAGATGTCTCCGGTCATATGTTTAGAGCATCCACTATCCAAGTACCACTCCTTGCATAGTGTCTTCAAGCATACCTATACAAAAGAGATCAAATCTTAGGTACCCAATTTGAGTTGGGTCCTTGTATGTTAGTCTTAGGTTTACTCCCTTTAGGGACCCACATCAAGTTACAATTCTCAAAACCTTTTATTTTGATATAACATTTTGAAATATGGTGTCCATTCTTGCAACAAAAATAGCATTTAATGGTTGACTTCTTTTGTTGGCTTGATGGAACAACTTGAGTCTTGTTGGAGGCTTTAGCATCAAATGGATTGTATCCCAGTCCGGCCTTAACAAAACTCATAGTTTGTTTACCAAGTAAAACATTAAGATTGTTACTCCCATTTTTGAACATTGCAAGTGACTTTTTCAAATCAATGTTTTCACTTTCAAAATTCTTGCAATTTTCACAAGTGGTGGTGCACCATTCTTTTTCTTTTCCTTTTGAAGAATTTTTACAAATCTTTTGTATAGTCTCAATCTCTAGCTTTTGATCCTCGACTTACTTTTTCAAAACAAATTTTTCTTTTTCAAGTTGAGCCATCAAATTCTTTTGTTTCACAACTAGTTTGGGTAAATCAAGAAACTCTTTATGCAATTCTTCAAAAGCATCATGCAACTCATCATAAGTAAAAGAGAGAGAGAGTTCATCATCTGATACCTCATCTTCACTTTGATGTGAAGTCATTAAACATAGATTGTCCTCTTCACTTTGACTATCTTCATCACTTGAGGATGACATCTCATTCTCATCCCATGCTACGTATGCTTTCTTACCCTTCTTGTCTTTCTTGCCCTTCTTCTCATCTTTATCATTCTTCTTCTTGTAGTTGGGGCAACCATATTTCATGTGACCGGGCTTTTCACATTCATAGCAAGTTGGATTGGAAGTACTCTCCTTCTTTGTGAACTTCTTGTTGTTGAAGTTGCCTCTTCTCTTGAGAAACCTTCCAAACTTCCTCACTAATTGCGCTCCTCTTGAGATTCCTCACTTGAAACATCACTACCACTTAGGTCTTCCTTTCTTGAATATGCAACCAAGGCTTATGCCTTTCTTCCTCTTGTCTTGATCTTCACTCTCCTTTAATCTTGATAGAGAGAAATGTGATATTACTTAGAACTTCAATTTATATAATCAGACTTTTAGAGTCTTTCTTCTACTCAATTCTTTGTGAATTAGTGTGATTAAGAGAGGTGGTCGCGCTGTCGCCACGTGTCAAAAAGAACGAGCGTTTACAAAATTAATGCAGATAGGGAAGCGACAACTCGAGTATCGTCTCTCAAGGACTCTTTAGTGTTGTTGTTAACAGAAAAGTCAGACAAAGTCAGATTTGGGGGGTTTTGAGATTGAAAACTAAATAAAGAAAATAGAACAGAAAAAACAATGCAATAAAAATTATCAAACAGCAAAGAAACGATTAACCTACTGTTCTCGGTTTCCCACTATCATTGGTTCAAATAAATCCAAGCCCTAAGCAGATTCTAATCCCCTCCCGGTTGTAGCAATAATTTACAAGCGAAACCACTACTACAGATATATGTCCCTATTCCCGAATTAAGCAAACGGGGTTAAGCCCTCATGAACTAAGCGAACATGATTGAACACACGTGAATTAAGCAAACGCGATTAATTATAGGAACATACAATCATCGAAATAAATCAATACTAATCCTACACATATCTGAATTAAGCAAACAGAAACATATAGAACAGTACTGAAAAGGAATAGCAGTTCAAATAGGAAATCCAGAACCTCAAGTGTAGTTGAAAACAATCCCAGTAGATTAATCTAGGAGACTAGCTCTCCATTACAAAAAGGAAAACAAAAGGAAAGACAAGAAAATAAACTACTGACTAAAAATTAGCTAAGAAACTAGCCAAAACTGACTAGCCTCCTAAAAAAACTCCCTTCAGTTCTGCCTAAAACAGACTTATATACAACTTCTGGAATTCCACGATCTCGCAAGGCGAAGCACAGCTCGCGAGGCGAATAACGCGAACAGTCATCAACCTTTGGTCTTCTCGCGAGGCGAGCATATATTCGCGGGGCGAATCTCTTCAAATTCCAAACTGCAACGCCCGTGACCTTTCACACGGGTAAACCGTGATGCTATCTGACTTCCAGGCTCGGATTACTCGCCAGGCGAGTAATTATTCGCGGGGCGAGACAGAATGGTTGCAATTTCTCTGGCACAGTCACCTTCTGGTTCGCGAGGCGAGTGCCTTTCTCGCGGGGCGAAAGACTCCAGAATTATTTCTTTTTTATTAACCTGAAAATAGAAAATAGCATAAGTATTTTATTTAACTCTAAATCAACTAAATTAACCTAAAAATACTTTACAGACTCAAAATGCTACTTAAGGACAATCAAGTCTAATTTGGGTGAAAATGATATAAAATTAGCACAAAGCCATGGTCTTTACTAGTTATAAAACCAGTCAACCAGAGGCTCATCAAAATACCCCAAACTTAAACTTTGCTTGTCCCCAAGCAAACTAAAACTCAAACATAAAAAAAAACTCAAGACCTGGCAAGCTCAAAAGATTCAATCAACTTCCGCACAGATTTCAAGCAATTTATCAAAATATTTTTTTCTTCAATGTCCCCCCCTTTTCAAACAAAGCAATCCCCACATTCATTTATTCTAAACAATTGAGAATTTCATTATTCAAACAATCATTAATCTAAGCAGGGGATCTAAGTTACACACAAAAGGGAGATCACCAAATTCAAACAACTGCCTTCCTCACAAGGGAAATTTGTGTTCACTCAATCGCTCAGTTTGTGTCTAGGTTATCAACAATTCACTCAGTTTCACTTTTAAGAGCACTTCCCATAAATTTGATTTTCATCTCAAAATGATTCCCACAGAAAACATGCAAGCAACATCAAAAGATCTTTTATGGGTTGTAATGGGGCCTGGCTAAAGGTAGGATATATAAAGGAACTAGGCTGAAGACCCTAGGAACTAAGAGAGCATGAAACACTTCAAAACATTGAAATTCTACTCAAGTTCCTTTCTTCATTTTCCTTTATGCTTTGGGTGGCTACAGCCTTTTATCCAACTAGCCTTTTTGACAATTTTTGCACTTTTTATTTATTTATTTATTTTTTTAATTTTTTTTTATTTTTCTATTTTCCTTTTCCTTTTTTTTTCTATTATTTTTTTTTTCACAATTTTTTTTTTCAATCCCAAACAACACATTACACCTTGCAGCCACCCCAAACTTAGTTTCTTGTACCCATTCTAAGATTCCATGCTCTCCTAATCCTAAGATCGGGTTAACATGGTTTTCCAGATTTTTGGGCTTATAACATTAGGTTATCAAGAAGCAATAGGCTAATCAGGCTCAAAGGGGCTAACTAGGGAACATGCATTAGGGATGGTTCTTTTTAGGCTAAGTGGTTATTTACAAAGAAAATGCCTAGATCATCTGAAGCAAACACATAAACATGCAAACCAAAAAGAGATTCAAGCAAATTCAGGAAAGTGCAACTTGAAAGTGATTTCACACAGTTTAAAACATGTTGGAGGCTCAAAACCTCACCTGGACATTCATTTTGCAAATTGTTTGACAGAGATTCTATCCCTAGTGTGTGCTTCCTATCACCCCAAACTTATCATAAATCATGCCATCATAATAAAATCTCAAAGTTCAGTTTTCAATCACATGGGGATCATTTTTCAAAAAAAATTCAAATCCTAGGGGGAAAACAGTCAACACTATCATGCAATCAATCTATGCAAAATCAATAAAATCCAATAAACTTGCCAACACAAGACTCAAACACAACTCCCGAGCTTCTCAAATTATTCAGGAGCTTTATTAAAAACAAAACAGAAATAAAGCAAGGAAAAGAAAAAATAAAAAGAGTAAGGTTCAGAAAAACTCATTGAAGTGGTCTACCAGGATCCCATTGCTTGTAACATAAGTCCCACATGGTAGCCAAAGGGTGGAAGTTCATTCCATGCTTCCCTAACTCGCAGCCTTGATATGGGAGTGAGCACTTGACAATTACAGTGACCTCGCCCAGTGCGGCGGACTTCTCACTTCCTCTTGGGTCACAATTGACCTCTTTTTCATCCTTCTCAATAAAATCCTCCCAATAAAAGTGGGGCTCAACCTCTTGGACTGGCCATGGTGCAACTTCCAGAGGCTTGAACTCCATCAATGGTGGTTCCACAGTGGGAGGTGGTAAATAGGTAGCTGGGGTTACTGGTGCTGCTTCAACTTCTGCATTTTCTTCATTCACTGCACTAACAAAGTTATCACCTGCTATACATGCAGAAATTTCAGCACACACCACACAAAGGTTAGTGTTAGTAGAGTCAATACATATATCACAATAAAATGAATCAGGAAAATTCTGAATGTCTGGAAATTCAACAATTAGTTCATCCACCCCATTACTCTCAACACATGCATTTGATTTAATTGCATCATCTACTTCCAAAGGTTCTTCATTATCTTCAGGTACGGGGAAGCATATGTCCTCCTGATCCTCCTTTTCTATGTTTCCTGAACAGAATAAAGCTGCATAACAGTCTACACACAAAGCAGTGCCAGAACAATAACAATCAGTAGATGAATTAGAATCAGGGGATTCAACACACAGTTCATCAACAGAAACATTATCACAATTATCATCAGAAATATTTTCAAGAATAACCATATGTGAATCTTTATGTTCTTCAAGGGGCTGTGGAGTTAGCATTGCAGCTGAGTTGGCGACAATTTGATCAATTTGCATGGCCAACTTATGAGATTCAGCTTCTGCCCTCTGATATTCAAGATTACTTGCCTCCATCCTCTGTTGAAATTCGAGATTTTGTTGTGCCAACCGTTGATTGTTCTCCTCTATCATCCGTTGAGTGTTCTCGGCCATTTGTTGTAGCATTGAAGCAATCTCATCCAAGGTGCTCTGTGAAGGTTCGGAAGGTGCAGAGGTGGTCACTTGGATAGGATAGTATCTAAACAGGAAGGCTTCCTTCAAATCAAACCAGCTTGAGATGGAATTCTCATCAAGACAATACAACCAATCCCTTGCAGCACCTTCAAGTGAGAACTGGAAAGCTTCCATCTTGATGTGGTCTTCTGTTATTCCTGCAGGTCTCAGCATTATAGAGCAAGCAATCTGGAATTCCCTCAGATGCTCCTGCGGATTCTCACCTGCAAGACCACTAAACCTTGGCAACCAGTGCGATAAACCATAAAAATCAGGAAAATATATGCATGGTGGTGGTTCATAGTAAACATTAGGCATGTAACCATATATGTGATTATCCATGGGGGGGGGTGCTAAAATTCACAACCAGACAAAACAGACAAAACTAAGTCAGCAAATATTTTTTTTTTTTTTACTAATAACAACAAACAAGAGTCCCCGGCAACGGCGCCAATTTTTGGTCGTGCTGTTGCCACGCGTCAAAAAGAACGAGCGTTTACAAAATTAATGCAGATAGGGAAGCGACAACTCGAGTATCGTCTCTCAAGGACTCTTTAGTGTTGTTGTTGTTAACAGAAAAGTCAGACAAAGTCAGATTTGGGGGGTTTTGAGATTGAAAACTAAATAAAGAAAACAGAACAGAAAAAACAATGCAATAAAAATTATCAAACAGCAAAGAAACGATTAACCTACTGTTCTCGGTTTCCCACTATCATTGGTTCAAATAAATCCAAGTCCTAAGCAGATTCTAATCCCCTCTCGGTTGTAGCAATAATTTACAAGCGAAACCACTACTACAGATATATGTCCCTATTCCCGAATTAAGCAAACGAGGTTAAGCCCTCATGAACTAAGCGAACATGATTGAACACACGCGAATTAAGCAAACGCGATTATTTATAGGAACATACAATCATCGAAATAAATCAATACTAATCCTACACATATCTGAATTAAGCAAACAGAAACATATAGAACAGTACTGAAAAGGAATAGCAGTTCAAATAGGAAATCCAGAACCTCAAGTGTAGTTGAAACCAATCCCAGTAGATTAATCTAGGAGACTAGCTCTCCATTACAAAAAGGAAAACAAAAGGAAAGACAAGAAAATAAACTATTGACTAAAAATTAGCTAAGAAACTAGCCAAAACTGACTAGCCTCCTAAAAAAACTCCCTTCAGTTCTGCCTAAAACAGACTTATATACAACTTCTGGAATTCCACGATCTCGCGAGGCGAAGCACAGCTCGCGAGGCGAATAACGCGAACAGTCATCAACCTTTGGTCTTCTCGCGTGGCGAGCATATATTCGCGGGGCGAATCTCTTCAAATTCCAAACTGCAACGCCCGTGACCTTTCACACGGGTAAACCGTGATGCTATCTGACTTCCAGGCTCGGATTACTCGTGAGGCGAGTAATTATTCACGGGGCGAGACAGAATGGTTGCAATTTCTCTGGCACAGTCACCTTCTGGTTCGCGAGGCGAGTTCCTTTCTCGCGGGGCGAAAGACTCCAGAATTATTTCTTTTTTTATTAACCTGGAAATAGAAAATAGCATAAGTATTTTATTTAACTCTAAATCAACTAAATTAACCTAAAAATACTTTACAGACTCAAAATGCTACTTAAGGACAATCAAGTCTAATTTGGGTGAAAATGATATAAAATTAGCACAAAGCCATGGTCTTTACTAGTTATAAAACCAGTCAACCAGAGGCTCATCAAGAGGGTATCTCTTAGGACTGATCAAGGATAGAAGGGATCCTTGGGTATAGCAAAGCAAGTGTGCTTTCTAGTGAATTCTTGAGCAAGGAGGTTATCCTTGTGTTGCTGTAATTGGAATTTTGTAATTGCTGATTATAGTGGAGAAAACCACAAAGGTGTGGTACTGGATGTATGCTTACCAGAGGAGGTAGCCGAACCAGGATAAATCGGTTTGCGTGTTCTTCTCATCTATAACTCCATATACTTGTTATATGCACTTATGTGATGTGAATGAGTTTTAAGAATGCTTCTTAACTTGAATCTTTGATCTACAATCTGTGTTAAACTTGTTGTTACTTATTATAATTCTTCTTAACATCATAACTTGTTACATAACCTGATTCTTGGGAATTAAAATTGAGTGAAAACCAATTTTCTTTAAGAAAACTCTAATTTGCTTTAAATTGTGGAAAAAGTTTTCAGTATCTCAATTCACCCCCCCCCCCCCCCCCTCCCTCTTGAGATCGTAGCCACTACCAACAATTGGCATGAGGGCTAAAACTCTTGTTACAAAGCTTAATAGCTTCAAGAGATGGCTACAAATGATATCCTGGGTGATGGGGCTTCACTCACTAGACCCCCTGCCTTTAATGGCTCCTAATACATGTATTGGAAAGAGAGAATGCTCATCTTTCTTGAGGCTGCAGGTTTAGATGTATTAGATGCTGTTGAAAATGGTCCCTATGTTCCATTTATTCTTGATGCTAAGGGAAATAAACAAACTAAACCAAAAGATGACTGGAATGATGATGATAAAAGAAGAGTTGGTTATAATGCTAAGGCAAAAAATATTATAACAACTGCTTTGAATTATGATGAGTTTTTCAGGGTCTCCAATTGCAAAACGGCAAAGCAAATGTGGGATACTCTTCAACTCACTCATGAAGGAACCAACGATGTGAAAAGAGCAAGAATGAATGCACTAGTCCATGAATATGGACTCTTTGACATGAAGAATGGTGAGGAGATAGATGAACTGCAAAAGAGGTTTACACACATTGTGAACCAGCTAGAAGGACTCGGACATACAATCACATATGAGAAAAAGATTAACAAGATAATGAGATGTTTGAGTCGTGAATGGCAGCCAAAAATCACTGCAATTGTTGAAGCAAAGGATCTAGACACCATGCAGATTGCTACTTTGTTTGGCAAGTTGAAAGAACATGAATTGGAACTCAATATATTGAAAAGTCATGAAGATAAGGAGAAAAGGAAGAAAGGACTCTCACTCAAGGCTCATATCTCCAAAGAATCAATAGAAAGTGATGAAGATGGAACACCTTGATGAAAGTGAAGAATCCGAAGAAGAAGACATGGGATTGCTTGTGAGGAAATTTAGAAGATTCATCAAAAAGAATAGAAACAAGAAGCAATTCAGTTTTCCTACCAAAAAGAACACGAACAAAGGTGAAAGCTCTTCCTTAGCAATCAAATGCTTTGAATGTGGAAAGCTTGGACACTACAAAAATGAATGTCCAAAGCTACAAAAAAAAGTATGAGGAGAATGACAACAAATAAAAGAAAGGAAGAAAGCTTAGGAGAGCATACATAGCTTGGGAAGAAAATGATATGGATTCCACTAGTAGTGAATCTGAAAATGAAGAAGCCAACCTAGGTCTCATGGCAAATCAACAAAGTGATAGTGAAACCAAGGTAAATGATTCTTTTCCTACCTATGATGAGTTACAAGATGCTTTTGATGAATTGTATGAAGAATATGTTAAAATTGGCAAACAACTTATAACTTCTAGGAAGATCATCTCAAAACAATGTAGTGTAGACTTAGAAAGAACATTCATGTTGGCATTAAACAAATTTGGGTTCCAAAAGAACTTATGTTGCTACTAACACCAGAGGACCCAACCAGATTTGGGTACCTAAAGAAAAAGTATAAAAATCTGTTTTGTAGGTGTGTTTGAAGGCCAAAAGCTCAAGCTGGTTTTTAGATAGTGGCTGCTCCAAACATATATCCGGAGACATCACAAAATTTACATCTTTCACTCCCAAAGAAGGTGGAAACGTCACCTATGGAGACAACAACAAAGGAAGAATTCTTGGCGTTGGAACAATAGGAAAAAGTCCAACAATCAATATTGAGGATGTTTTCTATGTGGAAGGGCTCAAACACAATCTACTAAGTATAAGCCAATTATGTGATAAAGGCTACAAGGTAAACTTTAACTCAAATTTGTGTATGATCGAATCTATTCATGATAATAACATAAAATTGATTGGGAATAGAATCAATAACATCTATATGCTAGACTTAGACAATTTAATTTCCAATGATGCATGTTGCTTAATTTCCAAAGAAGATGAAAATTGGCTCTGGCATAGGAGAATAGCTCACATTCATATGGACCACTTGAATAAATTAATTTCCAAAGAACTTGTAATTGGTTTACCAAATAAAAAGTTTGTTAAAGAAGCCTTATGCGATGCATGCCAAAAAGGTAAACAAGTGAAAACCTCACTTAAGTCTAAAAACACTGTTTCAACTAGTAGACCCTTACAATTGCTGCACATGGACCTTTTTGGACCTTCTAGGACAAAAAGCTTTGGTGGAAATCTTTATGATCTTGTAATTGTTGATGACTTCTCTAGATTTATTTGGACCTATTTCTTAGCACAAAAGAATGAATCTTTTAAATCTTTTAAGAAAATGGCTAAGGTTGCTCAAAATGAGAAAGACATGAAAATTGTTTCAATTAGGAGTGACCATGGGGAAGAATTCCAAAATGAGGAGTTTGATAACTTTTGTGATGAACATGGTATAAAACACAATTTTTCTGCACCTAGAACTCCACAATAAAATGGAGTAGTTGAGAGGAAAAATAATTCACTTGAAGAAATTACTAGAACCATGTTAAGTGACTCTAATTTACCAAAGTATTTTTGGGTTGATGCTGTGAGTACTACATGTTATGTTTTAAATAGAGTTATAATAAGGCCAATTTTGAAGAAAACTCCATATGAACTTTACAAGGGAAGAAAACCTAACATTTCTCATTTTCATGTCTTTGGTTGTATGTGTTTTGTGTTAAATAATGGCAAGGAATTTGAGAAATTTGATCCCAAAGCTGATGAGGGTATTTTCCTAGGTTATTCATTAACTAGCAAAGCATACAGAGTGTTTAATAAGCACACTTTATCAATGGAAGAATCTGTTCACATAACATTTGTTGAGTCTAACCCCAAAAGGTTGGGAAAGGACATTTTTGATGATGCAGAAACTCTTGAGGATGAAGTGAAATCTCATGAAGGAAAGGAGAGCAACAAGGAAAAGGAAGATGAAGAGAGCAATAAAGAACCTCAAGCAGAACTTCAGCAAGAAAATCTTCCTAAGGAGTGGCAAGTTTCAAAGAATCATCCCATAGACAATATCATTGGTGAGATCACCAAAGGGGTAACCACTAGAAACTCTTTAAGGAATATTTGCAATACCATGGCATTTGTATCTCAAATAGAACTAAAATGTGTTGATGAAGCTATTAATGATGGACATTGGATGATTGCAATGCAAGAGGAGTTAAATCAATTTAAAAGGAACAAAGTTTGGAATTTAGTTCCAAAACCCAAAAGTAACCAAATAATCGGAACTAAATGGGTGTTTAGAAACAAAATGGATGAGAATGGAATAATAGTAAGAAACAAGGCTAGACTAGTAGCTAAGGGATATAATCAAGAAGAAGGAATTGATTATGATGAAACATATGCTCCCGTAGCTAGATTAGAAGCCATAAGAATGCTCTTAGCCTATACGTGTATAATGAACTTTAAATTGTACCAAATGGATGTGAAAAGTGGCTTTTTAAATGGAATAATACAAGAGGAAGTATATTTAAGTCAACCCCCTGGCTTTGTTGACAGTGAGCTCCCAAATCATGTCTATAAACTGACTAAAGCCCTCTATGGACTCAAGCAAGCTCCTAGAGCTTGGTATGAGAGGTTACGCAACTTTCTCCTAGAGAAAGGCTTTAAAAGAGGAAAAGTTGATACAACACTATTTACTAAAACAAAAGCACACAATATCTTACTTGTTCAAATATATGTTGATGACATTATCTTTGGTGCTACTAATGAGTCTTTATGCAATAAATTTGGTGAACTAATGCAAAGTGAATTTGAAATGTCCATGATGGGAGAGCTTACCTTCTTTCTTGGACTTCAAATTAAACAATGCCAAGATGGAACCTTCATAAGCCAAACAAAGTATTGCAAGGAACTACTAAAGAATTTTGGAATCGAAAGCGCAAAGGAAATGTCAACACCAATGAGTCCAGCCTGCTACTTGGACAAAGATGAACATGGTAAATCTACAGATGTATCCAAGTATAGAGGTATCATCGGATCCTTACTTTATCTCACTGCAAGTAGGCCAGATATAATGTTTAGTGTGTGTATGTGTGGAAGGTATCAAGCTAATCCTAAAGAATCACATCTTACTGCAGTTAAAAGAATCATGAAGTATCTTTTAGGAACAAAAGAAATGGGGTTGTGGTATCCCAAGGGATCCACTTGCACATTAATAGGATATTCTGACTCTGACTTTGCTGGATGCAAGTTAGATAGGAAGAGCACAAGTGGAACATGCCATTTATTAAGAAATTCCCTAGTATCTTGGTTTAGTAAAAAGCAAACTAGTGTGGCCATATCCACAACTGGAGCAGAATATGTTGCAGCTGGGAGTTGTTGTGCTCAAATCCTATGGATGAAACAACAATTAATTGACTATGGTGTTTATCTAGATCATGTACCAATAAAGTGTGATAACACTAGTGGAATTAATCTAACAAAGAACCCAATTATGCACTCAAGAACCAAGCATATTGAAATTAGGCATCATTTTATCATGGATCATATTCAAAGTGGTGATATTGTGATTGAACATATAGATACAACCAAGCAATTAGCTGATATTTTCACCAAACCACTAAATAAGGAGAGTTTCTTCTTTATAAGAAGGGAACTTGGCATAATTTATCCTCAAAATAATTGATATCAGATGTTATTTTTGATAATATAGTCAATATGGCAAGCAAGGAACCACAAGTTGCTGAAAATTATGAAGGACATGGACAAGATGCTTTTATCTAGTCTCAGTTTAGACTAAGTGTCCTTAGGTGTCTATAATTCTTTTTCTTATTTTAGTGTTTTGGATGTTTTGATGCATTGCATAAGTTCTGAAATGATTTATTATCAATGAATGCAAGACTGTTTTTCAGTTTGATTTCAATATTCTCCACAGTTTCTTTTTGATAATGACAAAGGGGGAGAAAGATGTACCATACAAGATGAAATTCTTTTTTCATGACAATGATATGATAACACTTGATTTTCTTTTGGAAGATATCAATGACACAGGGGGAGGATGAAAATGACTCAAGAACCATGCTTACTGAACAGCTGCACTCTAATTCTTAATAACTAAGGTTAAGTATGGTAAGGTTTGTCATAATCAAAAAGGGGAAGTTTGTAAGACTAAGTCCTCATTCATGTTTTGATGTATGACAAACAAAGTGTATTTTGCATAAGATTTTTGATTTTGACTATGTACTTATTACGTGTTAATTACATGCAAGATCACTCATGAAAAATAAAATTCAAGGATAAAACAAGATGACATCCAATGAACTACCAAAAAAAAAAGAAAGCTGGCGTCCACTAAAAGTAACAAGCAACTCGCGTCCACTGAAGTAACAAGCAGCTCGTGTCCACTAAAAGTAACAAGCAGCTCGCGTCCACTGAAAGTAACAAGCAGCTCGCGTCCACTGAAGTAACAAGCAGCTCGCGTCCATTGAAGTAACAAGCAGCTCGCGTCCACTAAAAGTAACAAGCAGCTTGCATCCACTGAAGTACCCCAATGGAGCTCATCTGCTGATGTGGCACATATAGCTCGTCTACTGAAGTACCACATGGAGCTCATCTTCTGAAAGTAACAGAAGCGCGCGTCTACTAAAGTAACAAGAAGCGCTCGTCTGCTGATGTGGCACATGGAGCTCGTCTACTAAGGTTACGCTCTTTTGACTTACTAAGATCTTAATGAGAAGCTCCGTCCACAGACATGGCATATAAAGATCATCTACCAGTTGGAGCTCGTCCAATTACCTTGTGTTAGTACTCCCGTCTGCTGACGTGGCAAATGGACTCGGCTATTTTTTCTCTTCAAATAAGACTCGGCTATTCTTTTAGATGGAAACGGTTATTTTCAAGAAGGACGCAAACTCTACAAGAACCAACAGAATCTTATTTCAAGAACAAGAATCAAGAAAACAGATTTTGTTAAATCAGATCCAAATCTATTTTAATTGATCCCAACGACTATAATTTGTTTTCTATATAAAGAGGGATCAAAGGAACATTAAAAAAAACATACAAGAAATAGAAAGAAGAACAACAACAACCTTGCTGATTCTGAAAAGTGATATACGAAAGATTCAAAAGCTTTCAAAAGTGCTTCGTCGTTGAGAGAAAAGTGTGATATTACTTAGAACTTCAATTTGTATAATCAGACTTTCGGAGTCTTTCTTCTACTCAATTCTTTTTGTGAATCAGTGTGATTAAGAGAGGGTATATCTTAGGACTGATCAAGGATATAAGGGATCCTTGGGTATAGCAAAGCAAGTGTGCTTTCTGGTGAATTCTTGAGCAAGGAGGTTATCCTTGTGTTGCTGTAATTGGAATTTTGTAATTGCTGATTATAGTGGAGAAAACCACAAAGGTGTGGGACTAGATGTAGGCTTACCAGAGGAGGTAGTCGAACCAGGATAAATCGGTTTGCGTGTTCTTCTCATCTCTAACTCTATATACTTGTTATATGCACTTGTGTGTTGTGAATGAGTTTTAAGAATGCTCGTTAACTTGAATCTCTGATCTATCTGTGTTAAACTTGTTGTTACTTCTTATAATTCTTCTTAACATCATTACTTGTTACATAACCTGATTCTTGGGGATTAAAATTGAGTGAAAATCAATTTTCTTTAAGAAAACTCTAATTTGCTTTAAATTGTGGAAAAAGTTCAATATTTCAATTCACCCCCCCCCCCCCCTCTTGAGATCGTAGCCACTACCAACAAAGTTGTAAAGAGAAGAGCTTAGAAAGGAAAAACTAAGAGAGGTTACCTCTTGGAATTTAAAGAAATGGATGAGTTTAGTGGTGTTCTTCACAAAATCACTTTGATGTTCTTATGGTGTTCTTGAGTTCTTAAGGCAAAAATCTTAAGTTCGTTAGAAAGATGACATGAATGAATGAATAATTTGCCTAAGTGATGGTTAAGTGAAGGAGTACCGTGGGTTTTGGGGGCATTTTGGTCCAATAATCCAATGGCAAGGCTTGTAAAAATCATGTGAAGCTAGGGGTAAACTAGTCCTTTATATACAAAAATATCTAATGTCATTAATGTGTCATTATGGCCATTATGACTCATAAAGGATTGTCATAAATGCCCGTCACATCAGTTACATCAATCATCTCAGCTCCGTTGCTGACCCCCTGATTCATCTGACTCAGGTTTTCCAAGAGATATCTCGATGTTTTCACCCGCAACAAATATAATATTATATTTTTATACTAAATTTTTCAAAACTCCTAGTATTCGTAGCAAACACGATAAAAACATTATTCATATCATTCACGAATTAAAATTAGGTTTTCTGAGCAGTAAACTTTTACTGTCAGTGAAAACACAGACCGGGTTCCGTCTGAATTTTTAACCCAAAATTTTATCGTAACTTTAAGATATAAAGCATGACATGAAAATGACAGTGGTTTACCCAAAATCATTTTGAGTCTAGGATAAAAATATATGCATTTTTATATTTATTACCGACATTTGAAAGCAACGAAAAATCGGGGTGTTACATTACTACCCCACTAAAAAAAAAATCATCCTCGAAATTATGCACCTGTAAAAAGTTCAGGATACTGTAATCTCATTTTGTCCTCGGCTTCCCACGTTGCTTCTCCCGTCGTTTCATCACAAATAACCTTTTCATTGTACTTCATTGGGTTCGATTACATGTGATGGATCAGGAATATACTTCCTTAGTTGTGAGACATGGAATACATCATGAATGTTTGAAAGAAAAGGCGGCAAAGAAATTTGATAGGCTACTGGACCAATACGACGAAGAATTTGGTAAGGTCCAATGAATTTAGGAGTGAGTTTTCTGGACTTCGTAACCCTACCTACCCCAGTCGTGGGTGTGACTCTCAGAAATACATGTTCACCTTCTTCAAATTCGAGAGGTCGTCTTCTTCGATCCGAATAACTCTTCTGCCTACTTTGTGCTGTTTTCATCTTTTCACGAATTTGCTTAACCTTTTCCGTCGTCTGCTGTACGATTTCAGGACCTAAAATCATGCTTTCTCCATCCTAATACCAACACACAGGTGTTTGACACTTTCTTCCATACAAAGCCTCATAGGGAGCCATCCTTATACTTGAATGAAAACTATTGTTATACATGAATTCGATCAGCGTTAATAAGTCATCCCAACTTCCACGATGGTCTAAGACACATGCTCTCAACAAATCCTCTAACGATTGAATCGTTCTTTCTGTTTGCCCATCGGTCTGAGGATGAAATGCTGGACTTAACCTTAACTTGGTTCTTAGAGCTTCATGCAAGCTTCCCCAGAAACATGAAGTAAACTTAGGATCTCGATCTGACACAATACTCGATGGTACTCCATGTAATCTGATCACTTCCTTGATATAAACATCAGTCAATTTCTCTATTGTGTAATTGATCTTAACAGGTAAGAAATGTGCCGACTTTGTTAGCCTGTCAACAATCACCCAAATTGAATCAAAACCTTTGGAAGTTCGCGGTAAACTTACCACAAAATCCTTTGATATGCTATCCCACTTCCATTTTGGTATATCTAGTGATGTAAGCATACCCCCGGGTCTTTGATGTTCCACCTTCGCATTTTGACATGTCAGACACAATGCAACGTACTCTGCTACTTGTTTTTTCATGTCTGGCCACCAAAATCTTTGTTTCAAATCTTGATACATCTTCTTTGATCCAGGATGAATACTTAACTTACTCTTATGTGATTCGTCTAAAATCATCTTTTTCATCTCAGATTATTAGGCCCACACACTCGTCCATTGCACCTTAAGATTTGATCTGGTCCCAAACAAAACTCTGCAACTCTCCCTTGTTTCATTAAATCCTTCTTTTCTTGAAGATAGGCATCCGCAACTTGTTCTCGAATTTCTTCCATTAACCCACTTGAAATTTTGATCATTCTTACACCGATATTTTCCTTATTTAATTCCATAATCAAATTGAGATCATAGAACTCCTCAATTAACTCTAGTTCCTTTACCATCATAGTTGAGATATGAATGGCTTTCCGGCTAAGTACATCAGCTGCAACATTTGCTTTTCTAGGATGATACTGTAACTTAAAGTCGTAATCTTTCAGAAATTCCATCCAACGTCTTTGTCTCATATTGAGTTCCTTCTGATCAAACAGATAGTTTAAACTTTTGTGGTCATTAAAGACATCGAACCTTGCCCCGTACAAGTAATGTCTTCATATCTTTAGTACAAACACCACCGCAGCTAACTCAAGATCATGTGTCAGATAATTTCTTTCATGAGTCTTTAACTGATGTGATACGTAAGCTATGACTTTCCGATGTTGCATTAACACACATCCTAAACCTTGATGAGAAGCATCACAATATACCTCATAAGGTTCATTTGGTTCTAGTAGTATTAACGCTGGCGAGGTTGTCAACTATTCTTTAATCCTCTGAAAACTCTCTTCGCACTTGTCTGTCCATACAAAAGGTTGATCTTTCCTCGTAAGTAAAGTTAACGGCACAACTATCTTGGAAAATCCTTCAATAAATCTTCTATAGTAACCGGGCGGGCCAATAAAACTTCTGATCTCTGTTACTGTCTTTGGTCTTTCCCAAGAAAGTATTGCTTCCACTTTTGCAGGATCGACAACAATTCCTTCTTCAGTAATCACATGTCCCAAAAACTTTACTTCCTCGAGCCAAAATTCGCACTTAGATAGTTTTACATACAGAACTTTCTCACGCATAACTTGTAAAACTTGTCGTAAGTGTTCTTCATGTTCCTCATTACTCTCGGAGTAAATAAGAATATCATCAAAGATCACGAAAACGAACTTGTCAAGAAAAGGACGAAAAATCCGATTCATGTAATCCATAAAGATAGCAGGCGTATTCGTCACTCCAAACGACATTATGAGATATTCATAAAGTTCATAATGAGTTCTGAACGCAGTCTTTGGTATATCTTCAGTTTTTACCCTAATCTGGTGATAACCTGCCCTTAAGTCAATCTTTGAGAACACAACAGCTCCTCGTAGTTGATCCATCAGGTCATCTAAACGCAGTAACGTGTACTTATTCTTAATCGTCACTTTGTTAAGTTGTCGGAAATCCACTCAAAGACTTGAACCTCCGTTTTTCTTTCTCACTAGAAGAACTGGTGCTCCCCACGGAGAATCACTTGGTCGAATGAACTGTTTTGACAAAAGGTCCTCCAATTGAGTTTTCAATTCAACAAGCTCTGTAGGTGCCATCCTATATGGAGTAATAGAAATTGGTCCAGCTCCTGGTATCAAATCGATGGAGAACTCTATGTCTCTTACTGGCGGCAATCCGGGAACGTCATTAGGAAACACATTCGGAAATTCTCTTACTACAGGCATCGTACTCAAATCGATCTCCATCTCTTCTTCTAAGTTAGTTAAAAGCATGTATCCCTGATCTCTTTCTTTAGAAAAAGTTCTTATATGGTTGGTAGATAAAAATTCAGAAATCTCAGGATTAGGAAAAATTAAGTCTTATGAGCACAATCTAACAGGATATGGTTGGAAGATAACCAATCCATGCCTAAAATTACATCTAACTATATTAAAGGCAGGCATATCATATCAACAAGAGAATGTCTATCCTGAATGATGATAGGACAGTTCAGACATATAGAATTTACAGTAACTGGCTCAACAGTTGGAGTTGAAACAATCAAGTCATAGAATAAAGAAGAAACAGGTAATTTCAAATGTCTCACAGAATCCATCACAATAAAAGAATGCGTTGCACCCGAATCAAAACGTACAGTTAAGAGATTACCAGCTATGTCGTAACTACCTTGTATGAGATCGTCAGAATCAGAAGCCTCAGCACCACTCATGGTGTAAACTCTCCCCTTATCTATCGGCTTATTGGTCTTGACAGTATTGACAACTGGTGCAATCCTTGGCATACCACAGTCTCTAGCTAGATGCCCCATCTGACCACAATTGAAGCACTTCGGTCCTCTCACGGGTCAATTGTTCACCAAATGACTTGGATCTCCACACTTATAACATTTTCTGATTGTGCCTTGATTTTGATTCCTCCGGCCTCCAACACCTGATGCAACAGCTACAGGACGATATGCTTGTTGATTTCGATTGTTTCCCGGTGCTCGATAAGAAGGTTTGTTCTGGACTTGCTTCCCCTTCTAGTTCTGATATTTGCCCCTGGATTTTGATGGTCCTCCCACATTTCCTCTGTTATCTCTTCCCTTCCTCATTTGCTCTATTTTCCTACATTTCTCAACCAGAGCTTGGAAATTCCTGATTTCCAATGGAAGTACAGACTCCTTAATCTCGAATCGTAATCCTGCTTCAAAACACTCACACTTCCAATCTTCATCTGGATTGTTTTGGAAAAAGCGGAAGTAATTGGCAAGTGACTCAAACTTGGCTACATACTCTCCTACAGATAAATCCCTCTAATACAGACGTAAAAATTCCTGCTCCTTTTCTGCTCGAGCGCTCTGTGGAAAATACTTGCTTAGAAACATGTTCTTGAATATCACCCAAGTAACCACTTGATTCTCTGCTTCCAATAGTTGCCTAGTGCTCCTCCACCAGTACTCAGCATCCCCTAACAGCAGATGTGTAGCATAAGGACCTTCACTTCTTCTGGACTATTGATCAACTCAAAGATCTTCTCCACTTCCTGAATCCACAAGCCAGCTTTTATGGGATCCACATCTCCATGAAATTATGGAGGATTCTGGCGTCTAAAAGCAGTAAGACCTTTGTCCTCAATAGCCTCAGCACCACTCATGGTGTAAACTCTCCCCTTATCTATCGGCTTATTGGTCTTGACAATATTGACAACTGGTGTAATCCTTGGCATACCACAGTCTCTAGCTAGATGCCCCATCTGACCACAATTGAGACACTTCGGTCCTCTCACGGGTCAATTGTTCACCAAATGACTTGGATCTCCACACTTATAAAATTTTATGATTGTGCCTTTATTTTGATTCCTCTGGCCTCCAACACCTGATGCAGCAGCTACAGGACGATATGATTGTTGATTTCGATTGTTTCTCGGTGCTCGATAAGAAGGTTTGTTCTGGACTTGCTTCCCCTTCTGGTTCTGATATTTGCCCCTGGATTTTGATGGTCCTCCCACATTTCCTCTGTTATCTCTTCCCTTCCTCATTTGCTCTATTTCCCTACATTTCTCAACCAGAGCTTTGAAATTCCTGATTTCCAATGGAAGTACAGACTCCTTAATCTCGAATCGTAATCCTGCTTCAAAACGCTCACACTTCCAATCTTCATCTGGATTGTTTTGGAAAAAGCGGAAGTAATTGGCAAGTGACTCAAACTTGGCTACATACTCTCCTACAGATAAATCCCTCTAATACAGACGTAAAAATTCCTGCTCCTTTTCTTCTCGAGCGCTCTATGGAAAATACTTGCTTAGAAACATGTTCTTGAATATCACCCAAGTAACCACTTGATTCTCTGCTTCCAATAGTTGCCTAGTGCTCCTCCACCAGTACTCAGCATCCCCTAACATCAGATGTGTAGAATAAGGACCTTCACTTCTTCTGGACTATTGATCAACTCAAAGATCTTCTCCACTTCCTGAATCCACAAGTCAACTTTTATGGGATCCACATCTCCATGAAATTGTGGAGGATTCTGGCGTCTAAAAGCAGTAAGACCTCTGTACTCAACAGCCTGTTCCGCTCGAAGTTATTCTTGTAAATTTCGGTCAGCCATTGTAGTAGTTTGTTGTCTAATAGCAGCAACAACATCCGCAATTGCTTGTGCAGCAAAGTCCATACCTCCTTCTTCCTCATAACTTTCCTCAAAATATCCTCTGCCATTAACACGACCACCTCTACGACCTCTTCCACGGCCGCGTCCACGTCCACATCCACGTCCAAGTGCATCTTCTGGTTCTATAACTGACCTACAAGACACAATCAGTTAAATGGCAACCAGAAAATGAAACTTGAATCTACTAAATATCACACATTACTTCTAAGAAGTAATTCAAACAATTTCTTTCAAAGATCACACAACATCAACACAACAAAAAGACTCGACCAGCTCTGATACCATTAATGTGACACCCCATTCCCAAGGTATCACATTTATGTAACATGTTGCAAAACTCAAACTTAACGAAAATTTTAATTTGCTGGTTTCCTTCAGAAAACAAAATAAATTTACTAATTTCTGATGCTTGTCAAAGTAGTGATAAAATTTTTTCTTTTTATTTAAGGTACACAGACCTAAACACTAGTAACATAATATACATCACTATATATTACAGATATGCATCAAGGTTTTACATAAGACCTTTTTCCTACCAGGTCACCATCTACTGTCACACATATATTACAACAAACTGAAAACATCCTAACTATGTCATAGTGGGAGTCTAAAAAACACTACTCAAAAGATGGCTCTCAGTAGCCACTAAGTCAGAATAATCTAAAATCCCACTCTACCCATAAAGACTACATCCTATAGCTGGTCACTACTACAGAAACCCATTGGAGAGTCCAGTATAAACTCCCCCACCTCCAGGAGGTGTCTCTGGAGAGGATACATCAGTCCCCCTCTCCAACATCCGGGATTACTCCATTATCCAGAGGAACATAGTCCAGATCAACCATCGGATCCTCCTCAGGATCCTCCTCCATCTCCACCTGTGCCTCCTCCGGGATCAAGACTATGGGCCCAGGAGGTGACTCCCGGGCTACCTGCTGTAAAGGCTGAATGTACGAAGGTGGTTGATGCTCTAAGTCCCCGTGTTGTACTAGATATCGTAGGATCATCCAAATGGGAGGTAGTGAAACCTCGATCGTCTCCCTGCTATGAATAAGCTGATGTGGTCCGTCCGCTACAGTCCCTCAGAGTGTCATCATCGGACCAATATAGGTAGAACTCAAAGCCCCTGGGTTGATCACCCAGGCGTTCCCTTGATCAACATTGTCAAATATTAGGGCTCGGACCCCCGAGTAGTTCAGATCCACTGCGCCCGGATCCATCTGAACGTATATATATATATATATATATATATATATATATATATATATATATATATATATATATATATATATATATATATATATATACCACATAGAAGAGGAAACAACAAACAAATATGCAAGGGTGAGTTACCAATATATTAGTTTTGATAAGACAACCTCATGCACGACACACAAATAGCATATACCATATATTCACAACATACAAAATTATCTAAACAGTAGAATAATTTTATCCAAAGGGTTTCATACCCGACAGTCATCGTCATTTTATAAAAATGCATGACACTTCAATATTAAGGCTCTATTTTGATACCTAATCTCCGGAGATCCCACAATTTTCTGTTTCGTTTTGAGTTGACCAAGCTCTGCACATGACACATTGTAAAACGAAATAAAACAATGTCCAAGAGAACACATAACACACTGGTAACACTCAATACACCAAGGTAATATTCAAAAATGTAACTCATTGGCTCACACAGAATCCCAATGGTCACTGCAATCACTGGAGTTTATTGTCCATAACCTTTTGCATCACTCCGAACCTCAATAGTTATCGCATAAAATTTGACACAGTCCAGTAAAGATACATTGGCAAGGCTTGTAAAAATCTTGTGAAGCTTGGGGTAATATAGTCTTTTCCATACAAAAATATCTAATGTCATTAATGTGCCATTATGGACATTATGACTTGGATAGGATCATCATAAATGCCCGTCACATTAGTCACATCGGTCATCTCAGCTCCGTTGCTGACCCCCTGATTCATCTGACTCAGCTTTTCCTAGAGATATCTCGACGTTTTCACCCGCAGCAAATATAATATTATATTTTTACGCTAAATTTTTCAAATCTACCAGTATCATAGCAAATACGATAAAAAATTATTCATCTCGTTCATGAATTAAAATTAGGTTTTCTGAGCAGTAAACTTTTACTGTCAGTGAAAACGCAGACCGGGTTCCGTCTGAATTTTCAACCCAAAATTTTATCGTAACTCTAAGATACAAAGCATGACATGAAAATGACAGTGGTTTACCCAAAATCATTTTGAGTCTCGGATAAAAATATGTGCATTTATATATTTATTACCGACATTTGAAAGCAGTGAAAAATCGGGGTGTTACACATCTAACCAAACTAAGTTACTTATTACTTACATCAAAATGATTACAACATTTTACATCAACATGATCATCATCAAAACATATTTCATTATTCATTCTTGGCCATGGGTGGAGATGTTCTTCACGGAAGCATACTTGAGACTTGAATCTCATCATCATCTACACCAATACATTATTTGGGAAAAACATTGGAAAAATATTTTATTAAATGAAACTTTTATTTTATAAATATATATGAAAAAGGAGATTTGAGTTCGGGAGTCGGTTACGAGTTGAGAATGTATTAACACCTACATCACCCGTTTAAAACGGTGCCTCAAGTTAATTGTGCAGATTTTCGTAACTTTAAAAATATATTTATTTGACCCATAAAAAATAAAGAAGAAGATAAACACAAAAATTAGGAAAAATAGTTTTGACTTGACAAAATGATTAATTCGGCTTCTACGTATTCTCTGGTGAAATGAGAAACTTAAAGCCACGTAGTTCTAATAGAAAATGCTTGATTGATTCGTTAATTTTATTTTTGAAAAGAATTTTAATTTTAAAAGGAGTATTCATTTTTTTAAAAAAATGATGGAATTTTTATTGTTCGAATAAAGAATTGAATTTTTCAAAAGATATTTTCATTTTTTTTATGTTTCAATATTTTTCAAAGGTTTTTTGGAAAATGATTTTTTATTTGACTTTTAACATTCTCAAAAAAATGCAAACAAACTTGACCCATTCGACCCAACTATAGCATCAAATAAGACCAGACACCGATGTTTACCATGGAAATGAAAATGGAACCTGTAGGTGAAGATTGAAATGGCACAAAACAACACTAGAAGGGGGTTTAAATAGTATTTTCGCAAATCAGAGTTTTCTTAGAACAAAACAAAATTCAGTGTAGGTCAGAATCTTTTTCACAGATGCATGTTTCAGCAAGCTGAATTACTTAGAGCAACTATTAACACTCCCCAAAATATTAGTAAAAGTAAATAAATAACTGTAATTAAAGTATTAAGATAAGGAAGAGAGTACTCAAAGATTTGTCTTGGTTCACCAACAAACTTTGGGCTACATTGTTGCCTTAAAAACATGCGTCTTAAGCTTGTGCAAGTATACACAATCACAGCAAGTAGTAAAGAATAAATAAGATCGTTCCTACAAGGATTATAATAATGTAGCAACTACCAAAATTCAGATAAATTTTTCTTATAGTTAATATTAAAGGGGACAAAAATAGTGCATGTAGTGACAATGTATAATATTGAAATAACGTAAGTGAACAGATTTTAAAGACAAGAGAATTAAAGAGGTTGTGAATTCAAATATCAGAAATAAGTTATAGGTATGCTTTCCAAGTAATTTATGCTTAGCTTAGTCAATGCTCTGCGTATGACTCCAGGAAATGAAAGTTGTGTTTTGTAACACTTGAAAGATAAGGTTCATTAAATGCTTTATATTCTTAGGTTCATATTAATTACACCCTCTTCTTAGTAAGTGTGTTCTAGCTAGCTTAGGGACTTACATGATTATTCCTAATCCATTTAACATTAACTAATTTTCCAATTAGCAACTTAATCCCTATCTCTTATCTAGTTCCACATTACTTAGATTTTCCAATCTTAATAAGTTAAACATTTGCTTAAGTTGATCAAGCTCAAATAAACAACATTACACACAAGATAGTAGAAAATGCAACAAGCATAACATCACATAAAATTCAGCTAAGCCTCCATTACATGATTACATACCCATAGCTATAGCAAGTTTAGCTCATATTGAGCTTACATAATGTGGATATATGCCTTAACAGGTACATATGTTTTGATGATAGACAAAAGGAATTCAAGTCTATAAGGTCTATCTTGCAAAAAGCATGAAAATGACCAACAAGCAAATACCTTAGGTTAAGGGTTTTATCTATTGTATTGCTTGTTTTAGAAATTATTGTAAATGGTTGTGTGTCTCTCGAGTTAAATTAATCATACACACATAAAATCTGTTTTTGAAAAATTAACTTAAAGGGTCTTTAATTTGGAATTTATCATAATATCCTTGGGCCTTTAAAGTTTTTCAAAAATCATTTTCTATGTGGAATAATCGATTATGCAGCTCTTAATTATGCTTAAATGAGTTTTTAAATGATAGAGCTGTTAGGTTTTTTGAAATTCAAATTTTGAAGAGGAATAATCGATTATGCCTATTTGTAACATGTTTTAAACTCAGCTTAAAAAGGCTTTAATTGTCATTAAATGGGTTTAATTATGTCTGACTCATTGAGTTTCAAAATTCAAATTGTATAATCGATTATGAGTTTTCAGAAATCGATTATTGTATTTTAAACAAAAGTCAGAGAGGTGATAATCGATTAGTATGGTGAGGGATCAACTGATGTGATCATGGACACACAAGGACAATGGGTCCCACAAGTGGAGGGAAATCAAGGACCAAAGACCCAAGCATGACAAAGAAGAGTCCTCCTAGATCATAGGATCTTTTGTAATAAAAGTAGTTTGTAGAAGCTTGTAATGAAAGTAGTTTTGGAGCTTGTAATATAAGTTTTTTTTTTAAAAATGGCAATATAAGTGCTTTTCCAATTAAGCAGTTTAAGATAGTTTAGACTAGTGGGCTTAGGTAGTTGGGCCAATTAGATCAAAATAGCAAATGAGTAGGAAACAATTGGGTCAAAGGAAAGCCCACACTTGGGTTTAGGAGCCCACACTGGGGATCTAGAAAATGATTTTGAGGAAAACAAAATCATCGTTGAGACGTTCTGTATCAAAGGAAGTTACGGTTAAATTTTGGGTTTAAAACCAGACGGAAATCGATCTGCATTTTCGCTGACAGCATAATTTTGTACCGGCAGAAACCCTAATTTGATCCGAAATTGAGAAATTCTAGATTTTATCATTATATCAGTGATAAAGTCTATTTTCAAAATGTTCTCTAAAAAATAAAGTATTATATTTTATTTAGCCGAATCTTGACGAGAAACGATCAAAAACCTAATTGGGTAAAAGTCGAAGCAGGATACAAAACTGTAAAGGTGTACCGGAAGATAGGGATGATGAGTCACCATGGATGACTCACCCTAATGATTCAGTGAGTCATCCAAGTCATGATTACTAATATGTAATGAAATGACCAAAATGCCCTTGACCTTCCTCATGAATTCCTTCTATGTCCTAAAATATTTTGACAAGTTTACCCTCTCCTACTCACTTGTAGTACACGACCAACTCCACCTCCACCTCCACCATCTTTTCATTTTCGTTTTTCATACTTAGCTTTAATTCCATTAAAAACACCAAAATCCTTTCCTTTGTTCTTCATGGAAAACTCGGCCAAGACAATGATTTTGAGATCCAATCTTTGTTTTTGGTTTTCCAAGAGCATATCCTCTCTCTCTCTCACTTCATCTCTACTTCATTTTTCTAACTTATCATCATTTCATGAATAAAAATTCTTTCCTTCCTTTCCTTTGAGAATTTCGGTCACACCGAAGAAAGCTATTATCCACTAGCTTGATTCAAAAACTAAGAGTAGATCCTTGATCCTCTCATCATTTTAAACCTCTTCATTTAACACAAAAATCCTTTCCAAGCCTTCTAGAAAAATGGGCATTTCTTGGTCAAGAACACCAATCACTTGATCATCAACCTTTTGGCTTAAGTTAAGTGATTCAAGCCTTGATTTACCTTCATTGGTCATGTTTTAGCCTAGTTGGATAACCCTTTGTAATTTTTGTGGGGTTTTTGTAGGTTTTTTAAGCACAAAACCGTGAGCACCATTAGCTTGGACAATCATCTTTGCTTGTTTTAAGTGAGCTACAAGAGGTATGGGGGAGAATAACCTTCATCTACCATTTAGTGGGTGTGTGCGTGGTTTATGTTGTGTTTGTGTTGTCTTGAAAGCCCTAAGTATTAAGGATATGGCTTTGTGTATATGTGATCCTCTAAGAGGACTTTGTGTAATATTTGTGTTGTGGTTATGGTGTGTTCATGATTGATGTTCCATGTGATTATTTAAAGTATGTTAGCTTGAAAAAGATCATGATATACTCATTTAGTCGTATATAATAAAGCATGCTTAATATGTTAAAGTTTCATGCCATGTTTTAATGCTTTGATACATGAGTATGTACATGTGATTATGAGTTGATTGGTGAAGATAAAGTCTTCAAATTTGTTAGGTTTAAATTCGGTCAAGTCTAAGAAAAACACATGACAATCTTAAACCTTAAAAGTATGCAAATTCTATTGTTGCTAAAATGTTTAAAAAGTAATAAAACCAAGGGGAAAATGAAAGTTTGAAAAACTGTTTTCAAGGTTGTGAAAACTGACTTTTATGGTTTAAAGACCCCAAAAATAGTTTTGGGTTAAGTCTTAAGAGAACAAAAATGGAGTTTTAACGGACTTAAAACCGGAATTTTCAAAGAACGGGGCATGTAAAATGAGCTTAGGCATTAATATCGTCCAAGACAGTTTTTGGACAGTTAGAGACTGTTTTAAGACCTAACTAAGTGTCCTAAGACTCCAAAATGAGTTTTGGACCATTTTGAGCAAACCGTTACGTGAAGTTTGAAATCAGTATTTTTAATACCTTAACTTAGGTTTTGTAACTTAGGAAAGTGAAAGATTCGAGAAGAAGAGTTAGACTTTTGAAAGTACGGAGTCTCGGTTCTAAATATAGTAAAATGGTGTAGAACCGTCTTTTAAGTATTTCAAGTATTTTCGGGAAACTATTTTGATAAGTTTGGTACTAATGTACCTAAGTTCGAATCTTACTTCAAAATGGTTTAGTTTCAGCCAAAGAGTTTTGATTTTATGCCAAAGAGACTTTTGTCTTTAAAGAGTAGAATTTCAAGTATCATCACGAACTTGTTATAGAAATTTAGTACCTATGCGCCATTGATTGACTTATGGTCAAAATGATTTGATTTTATCTAAAGGTTTTGGTTTTAAGCCAAAAAAGGATTTTAGTCTTCAAGGATTAGTATTTACAGTAAAGTGCAAAACTTAAGTCATAAATGACTTGGTGAAAATATAAACCTAAGTCATAAATGACTTTGTGAAAATATGAACATAATGATTTATTGTAACACCCCAGTTTTTCACATATACGTTTAATTATTTTCTTGAAATAATTAATTATCTAGATGTTTATTTTTATCTATTTTTATGTTCTTTAGTTGAGCAATTTTATTTACTCACTTAAAATTATTTTAATGGATGCTTTAGCACTGTATCACTACAGTATATAAAAAACTTGCTAGACAATAATGTTACGCTATTGTGACTAATATTCTTTGTTTAGAAAAATATTTTAAATAATGTGATTGAAAGAAATTTAGTTCCAGATTTTACTCTATTTAATTTTAGATTTGAAAATAAATTAGTTTACTGTTACCTGGAGATTGATTTTGGATCATTGATTTCCTTGGTTGATAAATTCAACCATCAATCTTTACTCTAATTTGAATTTTTAAAATTATGTATTTTTCACTCATTGCTTTTAGATCCAAGGGTCAATATTATTTCCCTTTTTCTAAACTCTATTTCAACCATCATTTCTACTTATTACTAATTAAAGAAAATTTTATTTTCAGTTTTTATTATATTTTGATGTTAGTTTTAAAAAATAAGAAGAAGTGAAATATGATTTTCTAAAAAATAAAAAATAAATGAAATGAAAATATTTTTTTTCTTCCCAGGTTCAAATCCCCTCCACGACAGCTTTTCTTTTCTCCCCATTCCTTTTCACATTACTTCTTCTTCTCCAACAAAAACTCACCCCTCTCACTTCCTCTCTCTAAAACTTCAGCTCTCCTCCTTCTCTCCATCTCAAAGTCGCGGACCAGCCACCATGGAGCGTCGTCAGATCGCGCCTGGAGCGAGAAGACCACCGCCGCGACAACACCTCATGGCCGTCCGACCACCGTCATGGTCGCGCCTAGAGTGAGGAGGAGACCACACACTCAGGTCTGTTTTGCTTCGTCGCTGTCCTCGCCGGAGCCACCTTGACACCGCCGCACCGGACGTTCAGACAGCCACCACTCCATCTTCTTCTTCCTTGGGTAAGTGTTTACCCCTAATTTCTTCTAGCTTCAAAAAGCCCCAAATCACTTTACAAACCCTAACCTTTTGAATTCAGAGTTTAATTTTGAAATTAAACCACGTTCTGTGTAATTGGGACTATGAATTAGTGTTTCCCTAAACCAATTTCATCATTATTTGAGTAGTTTGATTTTTCCCAATTTATGATATGAACCCTAAAGCCCCAATATGATTTTATTTGAAATTGATTATGTAATTGTCAAATTAATTATGTCTTTATGCAATTTGACTATTAATTTATGTTTACCAAACTGATCTGGTAATTTTATGATAAAAATCTCATTTTCTCCAATTTGTGGTGATGAACACTATTTTGCCCAAATCTGATTTCTGTTGAATGTGACCCTGTTTTGTGAAATTAAGTATGTGGTTAAACTAAACTGATGGTTTTAATGATGAATGATTGACTGTTTGAATTTTCTGATTGTTGAAAATGTTTTGACTCCCTCTCCGGGATGTTGTCGTGGTTATGTTTGCTTGGGGAAGCAAGTTGTACTTTTTTGGGAGCTGACTGGAGTTGTTTGCACCTGTCGCAAGGTGTCAGAGGAAACTGGGACGTCCAGTCGTGTTATTTGTTGGAGTTTAGCTTGGTGCAGCTTCGCTCTGAGGGAAGCAGTCTATTGAAGCACCAAGGAAATGATCCTCTCTTATCTACAAGAGGTAAGGGGGGAGTGAACCACATCACACCATATTAGTGGGTGTGAAGATTGAAATAGAAAACTATAAACACGAGAAGGGGGTTGAATTGTGTTTATTAGAATTTAAAACAAAGTTGAAAACTTTTCGCACACAGAAGCTAGGTTCAGATAAGTGTGAAAACACTCCACAGACAAGTGATCTATCTGTTGTGATTTTAAACAGAAAAACACACGAGCACACAACTTGAAAACAAGTTTGATATTCACACTTTAACCCCTTTAGTTAGAAAGCAAATAATATAATCAAAGCAATTAAAGAGTTTAAGGGAAGAGAGACTTACACAGCTACTTATCCTGGTTCACTCTTCAACACAAAGAGTTACGTCCAGTCCTTGGCAGCACCAAGTTTTATCCACTATAATTGATCAGGTTACAGATTCCAAGTATTGTTTGCACACCTAGCCTCTTCAGGCTCCAAGACAAGTATTCTTTGCTCACCTAGCCTCTTCAGGCTCACACAGGTTTGTTTGAGAAGTGTGTTTGTAATAAATACAATAGACGAGTTCTTTCACTAACACTCAGAGTGGATTAAATGTAAGCTTAGGAAAGATTGCGTAATAACTTCAAATGATTGAAGAATACAGATTGAAAGAATGAAGAAATAAATGCTCAGAGTAATGGCTCTTTAATGTTGTGTGTTCTCTATCTTCATCTTCAATGACTTCTGTATTTATAGCCTTCAAGCATTTAAGATCCGTTAGAGACATTCCTTCAAAATTGGCTTTAAGAAGAGCTCCATTAAATGCAATAGAGTCGTTCTGGGCAGCCATTAATGCAATAGGAACATTGGTTGTACTCAAGCATCAAGGATCATGGCTTTATGCATCATGCAGTAGCCAAATCAGAGTTATGTAGAATGCTTTTGTACTTTGCAGAGCACATTTCCCTTTTCTTGTAATAACCAAGAGTACTAGGGAATAAAGCATGTTGGAAACATTTTTTAACTGGATTTTATCTCTGATTTCCTAGGTTACTTGTGAGAATGACTTCTGACTTTTCTTGATAAGCGTGAAACGAAGAAATAGAGAGCTTTAGAGTCTTCTGCATGAGGGAACAACTTCAAAAAGCTCCTTGTACTTGAGTTCTCTATCGAAGAACCTCAGACAAGTATAAGAACTTATCATATGACAAGTTGAAACTTCAGTGCAGAAAGTCAATATCCTAGTCATCAGACAGGTTGACTTTTGCTTCTCCAGACAAGTGGTCATCTATGTGGGCAGACAGGTGAGAAGGTAACTTCTTATTATTTTGATCTATACACTGGTTAGACAGGTTAGCAACCAATATAGAGGTTAATTAAATCATTAACAAATGTTCAGTTTTCATCAAAACTTAGGGAAATGCACATCAGACATTTTAGAGACTTAACAATCTCCCCCTTTTTTATGATGACAAACATTCAGATGGTTTAATGAACCTTAGAAAATATCAACAGAAGAAATAACAAGATTCAGACAAGTTGAAATTTTCTTAACCAGAAAGGTTGTGCAGATAGGTGCACTTTAAGATAGCACAATATCAGAGTCATACACACGATCTTTTAAATTAACAACAGAGATATAAAAAGATACAAGTTCCAGATTTACTTGATTTTACTTAGTCATTATTTAGTCATCTTAACTCTACTTTCTCCCCTTTTTGTCAACAGCAAAAAGGAAATAGCTAAGAAGCAAAAACAGTAAAAGACATTAAAGATAGAGGATAAAAAGATATTATTTTATTCATCATAAGATTTCAGTACAAGGTAGATTTTACAGATAAAACTACCTAGGTTGACTAAACAACAAAAAAAGAGATTCAACTCTCTTTTCTAATAGCAGTCAAGCATGCCTCTCTTCATCCAGCTGTCTTCTGGTTTCCTCTAGCTGAGCTTGAAGCAAATTGAAGCTGTGTAGATCTACCATCTGAGGAGTGGAGGCTTCTACTGTCAGACTAGTTGAAGCAGCAGACTGGTTTGAGTGCCAGGGCAAAGCTAAGACTGGTGGTGCCTTGGGCACAGAGAAGGGTGAGGAAATACGGGGAAAGACAAGTTGATGAAGGGTTCTATAGTAAAAGAAAGGAAGAAAGGCTAATTTAAACAAGGGTTTGATTCTGACAAGGTAAGTATCAGGAGATGAAAAGACACAAGAAAGTCTCTCAGACAAAGACAGACGAGTGACTTTTATCTGGATAGGAGGGGGAAGGGGTTGTTGCGCTAAAATAGATGGAGGTAGGGGTAACAAGGAGTCAATGTGACAAAAGAAAGAATTTGATCCTGTTACTAATAAAAATAAATACCTAGACATAGTAGGTAACATTACAACAGAGGCAGGATAGTGAGTCCTTGCCAAAGTTCTAATGAACAAGACAATAGGGGGATAAAAGAAAATCTCCCTATATGGGTTAAGGATATGAGGTGGAGGAGAAGGAATGACAGACATGTTAGAGACACTTGCAGTCATAAGAGATTGCAGGTCATACACAAAAAAAAATTGATGATATGCCAGCTTGTTCTTTGAGTCCCTACGAACTACTGTGTACTGACATATATCAGACAAACATCATAAGATGATGTTTGGGTTTGGTGAGAGGAGACAGGTGAAGAGAAAGGAGACACAACAAAGAGGGGTTGGGCAGACAAGGCAGGTGGAGAAGAAACAGAAGGGTTTAGGATACCTTGGTGAGAGGTGGAAGATGGTGCAGAAGGGATGGATGAAAGGACCAGCCAATTTTCTGACAGCTTCAACTTCTTTCTAGACAGAGGAGGGGACATAGTGTCAACCTTAGGGTGGAAAACTGTCTGTGTCCCAACAGATAGGTTTGCAGCAGTTGCAGCAGCAACTTCAACCTCTGCAGTTTGTTCTTTTTCATGAACTTCTACCCTTTCAGCAGATGGCACAAAAGGCACTGGGTAGCCAGACATTCTCTATCTGGGAATGAGTCCCAAATCGAGAGTCTTCTTCTCCTTGGGCTTCTCTAAGGGTCTTGTAGTCTGCTCCCCCTTAGCAGGTACTTCCTCTTTACTAGGTGCAGACTCCACTTGTCTGGCCTTGGCAAAGGTCTTCACCAGCCTTCTTCTCTTGCTGGGCTGTACAGACTCAGCTTCTGATGCCTCAGTAGTCTTCCTCTTGGGAGAGGGCTTATTCAGTTTAAACCTCAGAGGCTCAACTGTCTCAACAAAGACTGATGGCTTCTCCAAAGCAGGCCTCTGGTCTTGTCTGGCCACTTTTCCAGCTGTCTTCCAGATTCTCTCAGAGATGGGTATCTCTGACTCATCAGTGGAGACCACTGGTTCTTCTTTCATCTTCTGCTCAGCAGCAGGCTTCTTCTTGTTTTTCTTCTTGTCCTTCTTGTCTTCCTCCTCATCCTCCAAAGGAATATCCTCTTTGTTCATCGTTGACAGGTTCTTCCTGTCAATAGGAAAAGACATGTTTATGAAGTGCACATCACTAGGAACAAACGACTTGCTCCTGAAGAGTCTTGTTAACAACATTCCATTGGGGTAGGTCTGCATGTTGGTCCTCTTGATCAGGGATTCAAGGTAGATGTAGATAAGGTCATTGATGTCCACCACGATTTTGTGAATCAAGTGGTACAGGGCAAACCTGTCCATCTTGGTCACACTATCCCGTGATCCTTTCCTCGGCATCACCCATTCCAACAGCAGCTTGTGCATGAATCTGCACTTCACCACCATGCTCACAGGCTTCAAGTTCTCAGGGTTAGGAACACTATTCAGAGCAATGTTAACATTCTCTGTTCCCACATGATCCTCACACTCAGACTTGAAAGAAGCTCCAATTCTAGGGCATTTGGTGATGAGTTCCAGAGAGCTGATGGGGAAGAGAAGAGTGGTATCCATCACTCGAGCATGAAACCTCTTGGTTCCATCAATGGTGTTGGTGAGGACTACAACACTTGTCCAGAAGTCTCTGACAAGCTTGGGATGAACCAACTCCTTTAGGTCAAAGAAGGAGGTCCACTTGGAGTATTCCAACTCCTCTATGACATCCATTCCCCACCTTTTCATTTGTTGAAGGTCCACAGTCTTGCCAGCTAAGATCTTCTCCACATCAGAGAGTCTCATGTTATACTTATTAGCAATATCTTTTGAAGAAATTTGCTTGGAAGGTGCCATTTCAGAAAGAAAGATTTCTAGGGTTTTGGAAGTTTAGAAGGGTTTGACAGAGAAGAAGACGAAGACGAAGAGAGTTTTAGGGATTGAAAGCATAAAGGTTGAACCTTTCTTACTCTTTGTCTTTTATAGTCATAAAGGCAGGAGAGAGAAAAAAACATTTTTAATTTTAAAACGGCACAATTTAAGTGGGGAACTACAACGCCTACTTTAGACGTTATGAAAACATGATTTCGAGATTAAAACTATCGTGTACATGATAAGCTTTAGATTAGTAAATGGTATTAAATAATTAATAACCATTTTACCAAAAACTATTGAGTTCTAGCATTATGACTCAGCAGGGTCAGATACATAACATAGACAGGTGATACAAAAACATAAGACAGGTAGCACAGACAGGTTAATTATCAGACATGTTATTCAACAATGCAATGCATGTCTAGATTATCTCTAATAAATAAAAACCTTTCTTCTGCTAATGGTTTAGTGAAAATATCAGTCCATTGATTTTTAGTTTTAACAAACTTAATATCAAAGATACCTTTCTGAACATAATCCGTTATAAAGTGATGTTTGATTTCAGTATGCTTAGCCTTAGAATGATGAATTGGACTTTTGGTTAAGCATATGGCACTACAATTATCACACCACACAGATATATTGTGCTCATAAATAGAGTATTCCTCAAGTTGATGTTTTACCCATAAGAGTTGAGAGAAGCAACTAGCAGCTGAGATGTATTCTGCCTTAGCAGTAGACAGGGCAATAGTTGTCTGCCTTTTGCTTGACCGGGAGACTAAGCTTGCTCCAATAAAGTGACATCCTCCACTAGTGCTCTTTCTTTCTATTCTGTCTCCAGCAAAATCAGCATCACAATCCCACTAATATGTATTCTTTTGATCTTAGATACAGCAAACCAAGATTAGTAGTCCCAAGTAAATATCTAAATATTCTCATAACAGCTTTAAGATGAGATTTTCTTGGGTTAGATTGGAATTTAGCACACATACAGACACTAAACTGAATGTCAGGTCTGCTTGAAGTTAAGTATAGTAGAGAGCCAATCATACCTCTGTAGACAGTTTGGTCTACCTTTTTACCTTCATCATCTTTGCTTAGTTTTGCATTGGGTTGCATGGGAGTTTTCATGAGTTTATCACTTTCCATCTTGTACATCTTGAGTATCTCCTTGGTATATTTTTGTTGGTGGATGTAGATTTCATTACTTGTTTATTTGATTTGTAATCCAAGGAAGAACTTTAATTCTCCCATCATGCTCATCTCAAATTCTGCTTGCATCAGTTTGGAAAATTCCTTGCACAGCTTTTCATTAGTTACTCCAAAAATAATACCATTAACATATATTTGGACTATAGTAAAATTCCCTTTAGAACTTTTCTTAAACAAGGTAGTATCTACTTGTCCTCTAGTAAAGCCATTATGCATGAGAAAATAACTAAGTATATCATACCATGCTCTAGGTGCTTGATTCAAACCATATAGTGCCTTTTTAAGTTTGAAAACATGATCTGGTTTATCAGTATCTTCAAAACCAGGGGGTTGTTTAACATACACTTATTCTTCAATTATACCATTTAGAAAAACACTTTTTACATCCATTTGAAAAAGGGTGATTTGGTGTTGTGCAGCATATGACATTAATATGCAGATAGCTTCTATTCTAGATACAAGTGCAAAGGTTTCAGTATAATCAGTACCTTCTTGTTGGTAATAGCCTTGAGCTACTAACCTTGCTTTATTTCTAACCAATTTGCCATCCTCGTCCAATTTGTTTATGAAAATCCATCTTGTTCCAATGACAGATTTGATTTTGCGCTTGGAGACAAGTGTCCAGACATCATTTCTGGTGAACTGGTTGAGTTCTTCTTGCATAGCAAGAATCCAACTTTCATCCTCAAGAGCTTCTTCAATGAGTTCTGGCTCTATTTCTGACATAAAGGTCACATTGCTTGATTCTCTTAAAGTGGATCTGGTTCTTACTCCTTCAGAGGGATTTCCAATAATAAGATCATTAGGATGATGAGTTTTGAACTTCCAGTCCCTTTTGAGATCATCATGAAGATCTTGACTTGTCTACTGACTTGTCTGTTGACTTGTATGCTCCACTTGTCTGTCTTGCTCATTTACAAGTTCTGTCTTGGTCAGATCAGGTTGTTGACTTTCTGACTTGTTTATGTCAAGACCTGCAAAATCATCTTCTAGATCTAGTAATTCCTTATCAGTCTTTAACCAATCATTGAACTTAACATGAACAGATTCTTCAATAACAAACATTCTGGAATTATAAATTCTAAAGGCTTTAGACATTTCATAATATCCTACAAAGATTACTTTATCTACTTTGGAATCAAACTTTCCAAGTTGATCCTTAATATTCAGAATGAAGCATTCACAACCAAATGCATGAAAATAAGATATGTTGGGGCTTTTTCCTTTCCACAATTCAAAAGGTGTCTTCTTTAGAAAAGGCCTAATATGTATTATGTTTTGTACATGACAGTGTTTACTGCTTCTGCCCAGAAGTACTTAGGAGGATTATTCTCATTGAGCATAGATCTACCCATCTCTTGCAGAGATCTGTTCTTTCTCTCAACCACTCTATTTTGTTGTGGAGTTCAAGGTGCAGAAAAATTGTGAGAGATCCCATTCTCCTTACAGAACTGTCTAAACTGCTCATTTTCAAATTCTCCCCCATGGTCACTTATAAGAGTAGAAATACAGAAACCCTATTCATTTTGTACTCTTTTGAAAAATATTGAGAAAGCCTTAAAATACTCATCCTTGTGGGTTAAGAAGAGTACCCATGTAAATCTAGAGTAGTCATCAACTATGACAAATCCATATTTTCTTCCAGCCAGGCTAGCAACACTAACTGGTCCAAACAGATCCGTGTAACAACTGAAGAGGTCTAGAGGTTGATAATTGGTTTTTAGATTTGAAACTTGATTTTATTTGTTTACCTCTCTGACATGCATCACACATGACATCTTTCTTAAAACTAATATCAGGCAATCCTCTCACAAGTTTATCCATTTTCAGTTTAGAAATTAGTTTCATACTAGCATGTCCTAGTTTCTTATGCCATAACCATGTTTCATCCTCTTTAGACATCAGGCAGGTTACACTTTGATCTGAGAGATCAGTTAGTTCAATCTTATACAGATTTTGTTGCCTTTTAGCGAAAAGAGGGTTTTGCCACTAATGTCTTTAATTATGCATAAATCATCTATAAAGGAGACATCTAATCCACTGTCACATAATTGACTTATGCTAAGTAAATTGTGTCTTAATCCTTCCACCATAAGAACATTAGATATGAAGGGAAGAGGAGGTTTACCACCAATAGTACCAATGCCTATAACCTTCCCTTTTTGATTGCCTCCAAAGGCAACATATCCTTCATTCTTAAGTTGGAGGTCTAGGGACATAGACCTTTCTCCTGTCATGTGTCACGAGAAACCACTTTCCAGGTACTAGCAGTGGTGTTTCCTTTGTCCTATTAAGGACATCTGCAACAGAAATTATTTGGTCTTTAGGTACCCATAATTTTCTGGGTCCTTTTATGTTAGTTCTAGGAGTCTGTGAAGACTTCCTTCTCTTCTTATGGATACATTAGACATAACATGTCCAGTTTTTCCATAGAAGTTACAGACATGTATGGATTTAATTGATGTCGACTTAACAGACACTTTAGAAGTTTTGGTTGATACTTTATGATGTGTCTGATGGATATATCCAATACCTTCTTTGTTAAGGGAGTGTCTCTGACAACCAAGCAGCTTAGTCATATTGTCTCTGCCATTAACAAATTTGGCAAGATCAGAAGTGAGATCTTCCACTTTCTGTTGAAGTTTCTCAACTTCTTCAGATTGTGATGTTTCATTTGAGATCTTAGCTTTATCATACTTTTCAGTCTTCAGCTCAATGTTCTCTTTGGCCAGCTTCTCACACTCTTGAGATTTTTGCTTATGCTCACTAATGAGCTTTACAGACTCTCTCTCGAGGGATTTGAAGAACTTAGATAAGCAGTTGGATTCCTCCAGCAATTCCTCATAGGTATAAAGTAATTCATCATAGTCAGAATATACCTCATCATCTGAATCTGAGTCATGTTGGCCATCAGACAGAGATAAGCTTCTTCCTCTGTCTCTTCATCAGAAGATGTTGACTCCAAATCCTCCCAGGTAGCCATCATCCCTTTCTTTTTATTTTTGAAGAACTTCTTAAAAGGGACTTTCTTAAGTTGAGTACATTCAGCTTTGATGTGACCAGACTTCTTGCACTCATAGCAGACAATTGAACTCTTGTCTGTTGAAGTGGATTTGTTTAAGTTCTTATCCTTGTTGAACCTTCTGAATTGCTTATCCTTTCTGAACTTCTTTTTCTGTAAGAGAAGCTTTATCTTCCTAGTTAGGAGAGATAACTCTTCATCACTTTCAGAATCTTCGGGTTCAGACATTTAACATCACTGGTTGACTCGTCTGCCTTTAGAGCCTTGGAAGCTTTTGCTGACTTTTAATCAGCCTTCAGAGCAATCGACTTACCCTTCTTTGTAGTAATTTCATCTCCAAGTTCTTGCTCATGAACAGTGAGTGTACCAAGAAGTTCATCCATAGTCAAGGTAGTGAGATCCTTGGCTTGGGAAATAGCAGTGACCAAAGGTTTTCACTGCATAGGTAGACTCCTTAGTATCTTTCCAACCTTCTCAGCATTTGTATAAATTTTACCAAGAGATTTTAGGCCATTGATGATAGTTTGGAATCTTCCTATCATCTGAGCAACAAATTCTCCTTCCTCCATGAGAAACAGTTCATACTTTCTGACAAATATGGCAATCTTTAATTCTTTGACTTTGGTTGTTCCTTCATGTGTGACATCTAAAGTATCCCATATTTCTTTAGCAGAATCACAGACACAAACCTTTTCAATTTCTTCAGGGCTGAGAGAACAAATGATGTTGTATCTAGCTTTGTGGTTCAGCTCCCATTTTGTCTTTTCTGCAGGGGTCCACCGAGCTTTTGGCTTGTCGGTGTTGTCATCATTTTTAGGAATGAATGGACCATCAGTGATGACATCCCAGAGATCAGAGTTTGTAGATAGAATGAACCATTGAAATCTATCTTTCCAATAGTTGTAGTTTTCTCCATTGAAGAATGGTGGTCTAGTTAGGGAAGCTCCTTCCTTCTGGTGACTCCCACTTGAACTAGCTCCAGCAATCATGTCTATTCTTCGGGACCTTTACTTCTACACTGTTAGATGCTCAACCCATATGTAACAGCCTATTTTTAATTACGCTGTGTTACCAGTAAAAATATATTCAATCATATTTTTATCCGAGACCAAGAAAATGATTTTGGATAAAACAAAATCATATTCATACTCTTATGGTAGAGGGTTACAGTGAAATTTTGGGTTTAAAATTCAGACGGAAACCAGTCGGCGTTTTCACTGACAATAAGATTTTACTGAGCAGAAAACCTAATCTTGAATCGTGAATGAAACGGTTTAGGTTTAAATCATATTTCCAACGACTTTGGTTATTTTGAAAATTTTCGATCGGAAATTAAATATAATGTTTTATTCGGGCGTAAAACCTAAATTGAGTAGACGACGGAGCTGAATACGGGATTTCTGGGACCCTCTAATGGATAGAGACAACGAGTCATGGATGACTCATGAGGGGTGATCACCTAGTGAGTCATGGTGTGACTCACCATGCAATAAATGATGTTAAGGGTGAAAAGTCCTTTTTACCCCTCGTCTTTTATGGAAATTCCCGTTTGGTCCCTAATTGAAATTACTCTTTTATCCTTAAGTGAACAAATCTTGGACACCCTGTCCCTTGCCAAAACCACAGCAGCCCTCCCACTACACATACCCATTTTGCTTCATCTTCATCCTTCACAAAACACAAGTCCTAAACTCCATTTTCAAGAGCTCCAAGAGAAAACCCATTGTTGAAACTTGCCAAGATCATCAACTTTTCTCCATTTTATTCACACACTTGAGGTAACATGATCATCCATGATCATCTTTTCTACTTCTTGAACTCATTTCTTTGCTATTTCATGATTTTCCATTCCTAGATCTAGAACTTCAAATAATTCTAGAAAATTGTAGAAAAATCATTTTAATGTGAAACCAATTTCTATGATCATTATATGACTCCTACTATCATCATCTAAGAGCATGTAAGCAAAAGCATTTTATTTCCTATTTTTCTTATTAAGGCCGCAACTATGCTTGGTTGAGCAAAGGAGAGTTTGTTCAATTTTTATACCATGATAATTTCTATTATCTCTATAAGACCCTAGCCTTTTGTATCTAAGATATTGAGTGCAAATGAAAATCTAACCCTTTGATTCTATTGTTGGCTGAAACCCTAGAAAAGTGGGGTTGAGTAATTTTTGTTCAATTGTTGATTAATGATGATTGATCTTGCCTCTACTAGGTTGTATGATCATCAATCCAAGAACTTACACTCAAAAGAATTTTCTAACCTATTTGTACCTATTAAGGCCGAAACCCTACCCAAAGGGGTTGGATTATTTTGTTTCATATTTTCAACTTATAGCAGTTTATCCATGCTATCTAAGACTCTAGGAACTAGTATCCAAAAGATTGGAATGAGAAAAGAACCCTAGCCCTTTTTGATTTGATTGGTCGAACCTAGCCTATTGTGGTTAAGGGTGAATTTTGTTTGATTAATTTGTTGTTATGTTGTTTGGTTAAAGGTTGAATTGTTAACTTGTGGTGAGGTAACGAGGAGCTTCAACTTCGTGTTTCTGGTATTAACTCAGGTGGGGGAAAGAATCAACCTATCGTCGGAATTGATAAGTAGCTCAAAATATAATAATTGTGTAGGGTGACCTAAACCCTACTAGTGGTCGAGTAATCGACAAGACCAAAATCGCATTAGAATCTTTTTCGTAATACCAATGATAATTTGAGAATTGTAGGTTTATCGATATTAGGATAATTTTAGAATATTGGAGGAAATATTATTGACTGTTTGTGATATGCTGATTGAGGTATTCTACTGCATGTGACGTTTTATTTTGATTGTTTGAATATTTTATCGACTATTGTATTTTGCATGATCTGCCTGGATTGATAAATTGTTTAGTTGATTTTAAGTAAAGATATATGTTGCTCGGAGGTGTTTTGTTTGGGTGATACATTGAATGTGACTTAGAGGTGCCTAGCCTAAATTTATTATTTTATAGAAGCGATGTGGCATAGAATGTGAGTGGAGGCTATGATGGAATCTTGAGGAACTAGGTTGTTATTGATGCGAGTCAGTGAGGTTCATATGTGTGCATTGTTGTTCACAACCGTGTATTGGGAACACACGAGGTCCGAAGTTCTCACGGGGCTGTCACAATTTTAAGATTTAGGTTGTGCAGCTGTAGTGTCATTGCTTTGCATAAGCATCCTTGAGAGATAATCAGGGTGTGCACCGACTGTGCTGTGCAGCTATAGTGTCATTACTTTCCATGAGCATTCTCACCATGGATGAGGGTGTGTACCAGTTAATGGGGATGCATCGCTTGGACGACTGACTAACATCCCTCAATGGGCAAGGGATGTGTGATAGGATTGGTGGTGGCCACATCAGGATAAAGGTTTAGTTGCATGAGATTGAGGGTAGAGGATGATATCATAAAGTAAGGATGATGGTTGATTTTGAGTGATGTGTGTCTGTGATTGTTATTATATTATGTGCTATGCATTCCTTTCCACTTTTGATGATAGAAATATTTCTTATCCCTATATTTTTTTGCATGTTGTATTTTATTTATTATGTGATCGTACGAGAAGACCCTGTGGAGTATCTTGATAATGAGGAGTTTAATGGAACTCATTATGAACCAGAAGCTGAAGGACGAGCTATGAATCCTGGTGATAGAGTTTAGGTAGTTATGGCCAGTGTGTTAAGATGTTTTATATTTTCCGCTTATAATAATTGTACAACTATATGCTTGTTAGGGATCCTACTGACGGGATATCCTAAACAATGTTTTGATAACTCTGACGCAAAAACATATGGTGTGTATGTATGTTTTATTTATATAGTGTGATGATTTAATTTTCATACGCTGTATGTTTATATTTAAGTTTTTAATTTTTACGTATTTCAATGTTAAGCGAGTGATTCAATAATTAATAAATGAGGTTTTTAATTTAATACTACAATGGGGCACAACGGGGTGCCTCATTTGGTGGTATCAGAGCAGTTCAATTCTAATCGGACTGTGAGGTCTAGGATGTTTTTACTGGCCGTGTCGAGTTGAATCCACATCGGATTTGACTATGCTTAGAAGTGGGTAGTATGTCCAAACTTGATGCGATAACTAACATTGGTATGGCATATAGTATTTATATACTTGTTAAGTAGTATTATATGTCATATTGATGAGAGCGGATGATTTCTTTTACAGAATCATGGCTCTTGGTAGAGGACGTCCGATCAATAGTGGTGACAGAACTCCTGATAGAATCAAAGGAGCAAGCAACAGTGAGGCCAATCATGCTGGAAATGGAGGAGGGTCATCTGAGACTCAAGATACCATGAAAAATATAGTTGCTGCTTTGTTATTACAAACACAGCAGAATGCTAAGATGCTGCAGATGAACAAAGAGCAGCAGGAACTATAGAATCAAAGGAGAGCTGTAGCAGCTGAAGATGCCAAAATGGCTACTTTTCTAAAAGGGAAGCCACCCCAATTTCGAGGAGATTATGATCCAGAGATGGCAGAATGGTGGGTACAAGAGATAGAGAAGATATTCGATACCATGCGCTGCAGAGAGGATAGAAAAGTTACTTATGCTGCCTTCATGTTAATTGGAGGAGCATAATCTTGGTGGAGAGGCAAGAGAAGTGTTAGAACCAAAGTGGTTTTGGATTAAAATAATCTCTTAAGTTTTAATGTTAACAAAAAGGTTAAATTTGTATGGCAAAGTATTTAGATCTAACTTGTTTGTTATAAGTATGCAGGGATTACTTGATGTGTATGAGTTAGAGGAACTTAAATCTAAAGTATGGAATCTATCAGATTCTATTTCAAACCTCTATACAAGTCTATAAACTCTTGGTAAAATTCTAAGTCTTTAGCTTTATGGTAGACGAGATCGTTAAAATAAGAATAAACAAGGTCTTAAAATTAACTTAGGAAGACGCGGTACTAAGTCTATAGAAAAATCACGTAGACGAGTCATTGAAATATAACAAGTCCAAAGACTTGATAGAAGGAGTAGCTACACTGTACGCCATGTCAGTAGACGGGCTCTAAAGCATAGCACGTCCGTCTCTCAAACCTAGGTTAAAAGTCTGTAGACCCATTATTAGAAGACGAGCCCGTCCGACTGATAAGTAAATCTTGCACGTACAAAGATCTGCACGTCCACTAGTTTTAAAACGTGAACCCATCTAAGTTGAAATGTATTTATTTCAAATGATTGCTTATTTGAATCAAAGAATATATGTCTTTTACCCTTGCTTCTTCTATTGTATAAAATCTTTATCTCTAGGATAAAAGAACTTCGTACAATCGAAACCATAAACCTTTGTATTCTGTCAACTACATTGTTGTAAAGATCAAGTCAAGTACAAAGAAGGAAAATCAGAAAGCAACCTTTGGTACAATAGAGAAGTGACAGTTATACTTTGAGCATTCTGATAATCAAAAGCACTTCTCAGTGAAGCATATCAAGTTATCAGTCTCAACGGATCGAAGCATTTAACATCAGCTCTGATATCATAAGTGAAAAAAAAAAACTGTTGAAATTGTAAAACAAGTTTACGTGTAAATCTTGTTGATATTAAACTTTCAAATCCTCACATATAGTGAGTTCTTAGATCAAAGTTGTAAACCTCTTTTTTAGAGTTAGAGCCTGAAGAGGCTTGGTAGAGAAAGAATACTTGTAGCCTGAAGAGGTGTTGAATACTTGTAATCTGTTTGGAAAATAGTGGAGAAAAACCTTCAGGTAGAAGGGACTGGATGTAGCTCTTGGTTGGAAGAGAGTGAACCAGGATAAAACTCTTGCGTGAATCTTCTAAACACTTATCTTTTACAATTTTTGTTTATACTAACTGTGGGGTTCTGAATCTGAGTTTATTAACTCTTCAAAAACGTTTTTTTGTTTGTGTGTTGTTTTTATTGTTTTACTTGTAAAAGGTTTGAGAAAAGGCTTTTGGAAAATCTGTTAAGAAACACAATTCAACCCCCCTTCTTGTGTTTCCTTGTGTCAACTTTAGTTGGTATCATAGCTCAGCCTCAAAAGGGTTGAGCATCTAACAAGTGCTGAGGGGGTACGATCCAACAAGCATGGATATAGAAGGACAAGCAATCAACAGACCTCCTCTCTTTGATGGTAACGATTATGACTACTGGAAAAAGAGAATGATGGCTTTTCTTCATGAACAAACTTGGACATCTAGGAGCTGATTGAAACTAGCTACACTGATCCTAGAGGTAATGTTGAAGCTGCTATTCCAAGAGCTCAATGGACTCAAGAGCAGAAAACTCAACATCAACCCAGTCTGAAAGCCAAGCACTATTTGATGTGTGCTATCACCAGATCTGAGCATGATAAAGTCCATAGTTGTAACACGGCTAAGGAAATATGGGATACTATTGCCCTAACTCATGAAAGGTCATCCCAAGTTAAGGAGTCAAAAATAAGCATGCTGGTCCATCAGTATGAATTATTTAAAATGGCTGAACACGAAACTATAGATCAAATGTTTGGAAGATTCCAAACTATCACCAACAGTCTTAGATCTCTTGGAAAAACCTATGAGAACAGAGATCATGTCAGAAATATTTTGAGGAGCTTACATAAACAGTGGAGACCTAAGGTCACTGCTATTAAGGAAGCAAAGAACCTCAATACTCTCACTTTGGAGGAACTTCTTGGATCTTTAAAAGTTCATGAGCTTGAGCTCAATGAAAAGAAAGTTCCAGAAAAGGAAAATCTATTGCCCTAAAGTCAAAGAAGGCTAGCTCTTCTAAAGTTGTTAAAGCTGAGGAATCCTCTGATGAAGCATACTCTTCTGACAGTGATGAAGGATCTGATGAGGATGAACTGTCTTTCATCTCCCTAAAGATTCAACATTTGTGGAAAAAGAAAGGTGGTTTCAGAAGGAAGCAGTTCAATAAAAAGTTCATCAAGGAGAAATCAGACTCTAAGGAAAAAGGTCCACCTCTGTGCTTCGAGTGCAAAAAGCCTGGTCATTTCAAAGCTGACTGCGCAGAAGTGAAGGACAAAAAGAAATTCTTCAAAAAGAAGAAGGGCTTTATGGATACTTGGGAGGATCTAGATCTGTCTTCATCTGATGAAGAGAATGAAGTAGAGGAAGAGGCAAATATCTGTCTCATGGCTGGTACATCATCATAAAGTGAATACACTGATGCTGAGGTAATGGATTCTAATCCTTCCATTGTTCAAGATGCTTTTCATGAATTACTGCATAACTCATCAATTCTGTCTCATGAATATAGAAGTCTCAAAAAGAAATTTTCCAAACTATCTAAAGAATTTGATAAGGTTTGCATGGAGAAAATAAGTCTTGTAAATGAAAATGATAAACTAAAATTAGAGAATATCAGTCTAACTAACAAACTCAAGTGTGAGCCAACTATCTCTTGTGAAGTTACAAAACTAAAACAAGATGTGACATACCTGACAGACACTCTGTCTAATTTTGTAGGTGGCTCATATAAACTAAGTTTAATTTTAAGGTACTCTAGGTCCCCTCATGATAAGTCTGGCCTTGGTTATGACAATGAAAAGCATGAAGCATCTCATAAAAATTCAAAACCACACATGCATAGTGGAACCTCAAAAGCTCAAACATTGCATGTTAAAAATAATCTGAGCTCGTTCTACACTTACTGTAAAGTGTGTGGAAAAGGTGGTCACATAACATCTAGATGCATACATTATAAGCATATTAAACATGCTCGTCCAGTGACTATTAACAAGAAAGGACCCAAGTCAATTTGTGTACCTAAAGATAAGATTGTACCTGTTGTAGACTTGCTTAACAACAGGAAAGAGACACACATCCTGGTACTTGGACAATGGTTGCTCACGTCACATGATGGGAGAAAGGTGTATGTTCCAAGACCTTAAACATATGGATGGTGGATGGGTTACCTTTGGAGGTAATCAGAAAGGGAAGATCTTTGGAGCAGGTAAAATTGGTAAACATCATTTTCCCTCCATTGATAATGTTCTTTTAGTTAATGGCTTAAAACACAATCTGCTAAGCATAAGTCAATTGTGTGATAGTGGATTTGCTGTTTCTTTTGATAAGAACATGCTTAATGTTAAGAAACCTTATGGATCACTCTTATTCATTGTCAAGAGGCAAAACAATCTGTATAAGATTGACTTGGAGGACCTTACGAATCAAAGTGTCTCATGTCTAGTGTCCTGATATGAGCCAAGAGGGGGCAAGTCAATTTTGCAACAAGAATGATATGAGGCCAATGAAGACCATGGATCAAGAATCTAATCAAGGACTTGGAAGGCCTATGACAAGAGTTATAACCAAGAAAGCCCAACAAGTTTTAATTCAAATAATGGCTCTTATAAGGAAGCAAGCACAAATTCAAGATTGGATGGAATGGAGCCCAAGTTGGTGACATATCTCATCCAATTAGAGGATCCATAAGGGCTTGGACATCCACCTCTTTAAAATGGCATTTTCTAGTTTATTTCTATTAAATAAAGTGTAATAAACTTGGTTTTCATGATGAATTTCGAATTTGGTAGATTAGTTGGAGGAATCTTTTGGCTTGCATGCCTCAAGTAACTCCTTTAAGTTATTAGTCTTTTATGGTTTTATTTAAATAAGGGAGGTTACACTTTTTAATATGAGAAGTAAAGTGTGGCATCCACATAATGGTGGAAAGAGAATAATAAACTCACCATTTAGTGGTTGGGTTAAAATGTGAGTTAGGTGGGTCATTTAGTTGTTGAGTTATGTGAATTATTAGGTATAGGTTATGGAATATTGAGTGAACAAGGCAAGCCAAAAAGTGGGCAGCCATCCTTGTATATGTATCATGACCATAACACATGAAATTGTAACTTGGAAGTTGAATTTGGATTGAAATCCATTTTTGTGAGAATTTGTTCTCCTAGGTCCTTGGTTGAGCCAACCTTAGTTCTTATCAAAAATCCAAGATTCTTGTGGCGAACATCATAGGCTTATAAAACAACCTTGTTTGTGGTACCTTCATCATTTCTTTCTCATCCATTTTTGTATCTTTCTTCACCTAATTTTGTTATAAAGTGTTACACGAAAATTGACTTGTTTAAATTCAACCAAAAAGATCTTTTCAAAGGCAACTATCCATTTGGTAGTCATCAAGTGGTATCAAAGCTTAGGCTTTGGTTGAATTTCTGAGTTTTGTTCTTCATCTTCTACCTTTCTTCTTTTCTTCTTTTAAACCCAAAATCAAAAAAAAAAATATCACTTTGATTCTGTTTGTGAAGGGAATTTTTCGTGGTTGTTGTTCTTGCTCAAAAAAACAAGTTTTCAAGTGTGATTCTCTTCTTCAAAGTTTTTTTTTAAAAAAAAAAAAGAGGAAAAGTTGTGTAGAATTAAAAAAAAATGTGTAAGAAAGTTTGAGAAAAAAAAAGAGAAGAGAAAATTTCTAATTGAGCAATTTTTGTTCTTGAAAATATTTGCCTTCTTCCCTTGTTCTTATTTCCAAAGCTTTTCCTTTCTAGTCTTTCCTTTTATTCCTTTGTTTTTGATAAGTTTTTGTGATTTTTGTTACTTGAATTTTGGAAATTTTTGTGTGGTTTTTGTGTTTGACTCTTCTAAGACCTAAAGGAGGACAATTGAGTGGAAAAGGCAAGGGTGAAAAATTACATCTTGTGTGGAAAAAGCCAATTGAGTAAAATACATTTGTGTGCACAAGTGAGGGAGTGTAGTGAGGAATTTTATAATTTCTTGTTATCTTTTGATCTTGTGTGTTCAAGTGATGGCAGCCCATGATGATAGTCCACCACTTTCTCCAAGGTTCGCAACTCTTCATGCTAGAATGGCTACTCAAATACAAACCCTTCAATGGCAAATGGAGCAAATGAGTACAAATTATGATAGACAACTTGTCGCTCTCCAAAATAGAGAAGGGATCAAGATCAAAGTTCCTACCTTTCATGGGAAGAATGATCCCTAAGCCTATTTGAAATGGGAGATGAAGATAGAACAAGTGTTCAATTGCAACAATTACAATGAGAGAAAGAAAGTGAAGGTAGCATCTCTTCAATTTAAGGACTATGCACTAGTTGGGTGGGATAAATTGAAAAAGGATAGAAGAAGGTATGAGGAGGAGCCTATTGAGACTTGGGTCGAAATGAGAAAAATCATGAGGAAAATATTTGTTCCATACCATTACCATAGAGTTCTTCACAATAAATCAAAGAAGGAGGGCAACACTTCAACTTCTAAGGAGGCTGTGGCTAGTGCTCATGGAAAGAGGTTCTATGGAAGGCTCTTCTAATTTGAGAGAAAGTGAAAAAAAAAAGTGAAAATAAGAGTGAAAAGAATGAGGTAAGAGTTGAGAGTAAATTTGAAGAAAAAGAAAAGAAAGATGAGATTAAGGAAAAGAATGGGAGAAAAGAAAAAGTAGAGAACAAAAAAGAAAGTGAGGTGAAAAAAGTAAATGCTTGTTTTGATGTTTTTCCTAACTTTTTTCCTAGTTGTGTTGATTCTCTTTTGAAGTAAATCGAAGATGTTCCTCCAATGGAAGCTTGCAAGACAATCGATGTAATTGAAAAGTTAGTCCCAAGGGAAGTACCCTATGGTTTGGGAACTTGCATGGTTTCCCAAAAGCATGTATATCTTAACACAAAATTTGGTAATATGCTTGGAAAATTGCGTGGGTCTTGTTATTCTTCTACATTTGATAGGAATGAAAACTTTCTTGATGAATTGCATAACTCTTATCATCTTCCTAAGATTGATTTGAGAATTATGAACCAAGACTTGAATGAATTCCTTGATAAATGTGTTGTTGTGCTTTCTAATGTTCATTTGATTTATAACAACAATTTTGAGGAATGTGTTGGATTACTTAGAGAAAGTTTGTTTGCTAACTTGCTCACATACTCTTTTGATCAAAATAAAGTTAGCATTTTGAGGTTTGTTATAAGCTCTAGAGGTTTACATGTAACAATAATTGATGGGATAACTATTATTCCGCTTCTTACTCTACCCATTCTTGTAAATTCTTTTAAGCTTTCATATGATAGTCCAAATGTGTTTAAGAGGGTTGTCTTGTTTCAAAAAGAACCATCCCTTGTTTGTGATAAGGAGAGTATCCATAATGCTCAACTTTCTTGGGAGCCTTTAAAAAGAGAAAGTACCTTGTCTTTTATGACCATGTTCAAATCAAGAAAGGTAAACTTGAAAGTAGATTTTCACAAGAGGTATAATTTTCTGCTTACTCTTATAATTCATTACCTTGGCTATGAATGTGTTGGGGTGTTGAGTGTACAAAATGGAAATGTGTTATGCCTACTTGCTACATTTGATGGTTACTATCAATTTCCATTTGATCCCGGAGGTTGGGTGTGCATACAAAAGAAGAATAAAAGGTTTCCTAATAAAAGGAAATCAAAGGTCCATTCTAGAAGAGATGGGCAACTGCAAGTTGTATGGAAAATAAATAAAAACGTCTTTGATATTGACTTACTTCAATGTGGCATCTATGTCTTTCATTTGATGTAGGGATTGAAGTAATTATATTCGAGGGCAAATTTTCTTAAAGAAGGAGGGTATGATATAAGCCAAGAGGGGACAAGTCAATTTTGCAACAAGAATGATACGAGGCCAATGAAGACCATGGATCAAGAAGCTAATCAAGGACTTGGAGGGCCTATGACAAGAGTTAGAACCAATAAAGCCCAACAAGTTTTAATTCAAATAATGGCTCTTATAATGGAAGCAAGGGCAAATGCAAGATTGAATGGAATGAAGCCCAAGTTGGTGACATATCTCATCCAATTAGAGGATCCACAAGGGCTTGGATGTCCACCTCTTTAAAATGGCATTTTCTAGTTTATTTCTATTAAATAAAGTGTAATAAACTTGGTTTTCATGATGAATTTCGAATTTGGTAGCTTAGTTGGGGGAATCTTTTGGCTTGCATGCCTCAAGTAACTCCTTTAAGTTATTAGTCTTTTATGGTTTTATTTAAATAAGGGGGGTTACACTTTTTAATATGAGAAGTAAAGTGTGGCATCCACATAATGGTGGAAAGAGAATAATAAACTCACCATTTAGTGGCTGAGTTAAAATGTGAGTTAAGTGGGTCATTTAGTTGTTGAGTTATGTGAATTATTAGGTATAGGTTATGGAATATTGAGTGAACAAGGCAAGCCAAAAAGTGGACAACCATCCTTGTATATGTATCATGACCATAACACATGAAATGGTAACTTGGAAGTTGAATTTGGATTGAAATCCATTTTTGTGAGAATTTGTTCTCCTAGGTCCTTGGTTGAGCCAACCTTAGTTCTTAGCAAAAATCCAAGATTCTTGTGGCGAACATCATAGGCTTATCAAACAACCTTGTTTGTGGCACCTTCATCATTTATTTCTCATCCATTTTTGTATCTTTCTTCACCTAATTTTGTTACAAAGTGTTACACGAAAATTCACTTGTTTAAATTCAACCACATTGAAGATGAGCAATGGATTTGGCACAAAAGGCAAGGTCATGCAAGCTTGAAGTTAATTTCAAAGCTAAATAAGCATAACCTCGTGAGAGGATTACCAAACCTTAAGTTCAAATCTGATGCTCTTTGTGATGCATGTCAAAAGGGAAAACAAGTCAAAGGTTCCTTTGAATCTTAGAATATTGTTAGTACCAATAAACCACTAGAGTTGCTACACCTTGATCTGTTTGGACCAACTAGGACTGCCTCTGTTAGTGGAAAGAAATATGGTTTAGACATAGTAGACGACCACACTAGATGGACATGGGTTATGTTCCTAGCTCACAAGGATGAGTCTTTCAATGTCTTCTCTGTATTTTGCAAATGTGTACATAATGAAAAAGACATGTGTGTCACTTCAATAAGAAATGACCGTGGGGGAGAGTTTGAAAATGAGTTATTTCATAAGTTCTGTAAAGAAAGTGGTATGCTTCAAACTTCTCAATACCTAGAACACCACAGCAAAGTGGTGTGGTAAAGAGAAAGAACAGATCTCCTCAAGAGATTGCTACAACAATGCTCAATGATAACTCTATCCCTAGACACTTATGGGCTGAAACTATTAATAATGCCTGCTACATTCAGAACAGAATATACATTAGACCAATTTTGAATAAGACTCCTTATGAATTGTGGAAAGGACGAAAACCCAACATATCTTACTTTCATCCTTTTGGTTGTAAATGCTATATATTGAATACTAAAGATCAACTTGGTAAGTTTGATGCTAAAGTAGATAATGGAATTCTATTAGGATATTCTGAATCATCAAAAGGGTTTAGAGTTTATAATTCTACAACTTTAGTAGTAGAAGAATGTATACATGTTAAGTTTGATGACAAGCAGCCTGATAAGAAATTATCAAAGCTTGGTGAAGCTATTGTAGATTTGAATCTCAAGGACTTTGAAATTCAAGCAAATGGCAAACCTGATAATCAAGTGGACGACCTTCAACAACATGAGTCAGAAACTTCAACTTCTTAACAAGAAAAAGTTCAGAGATCTTGGTCCTTCAGGAATTATCGTCCACAAGATCAAATCATTGGGAATCCTAATGATAAGCTAAGAACCAGATCTACATTCAGAGAGCAAGATGATTCTGCCTTAGTCTCTGAGTTAGAACCAAAGACAGTAGACGAGGCTCTACTGGACGAGGGCTGGATTCTTACAATGCAGGAAGAACTGAACCAATTTGAGAGAAGTGAAGTATGGACTCTTGTGCCTTTACCAAAAGACAAATCAGTTATTGGAACCAAATGGGTTTACAGAAACAAGCTTGATGAAAATGGTAAGGTGGTAAGTGTAACAGCCTGTTTTTAATCACGCTATTATAACAGTAAAAATATATTTAATTATATTTTTATCTGAGACCCAGAAAATGATTTTGGATAAAACAAAATCATATTCATACTCTATATTATGTTAGAAGGTTACGGTGAAATTTTGGGTTTAAAACTCAGACGGAAACCGGTTTATGTTTTTAACTGACAGTGTAATTTTATACCGTCAGAAAACCTTAATTTGACCTGAAACTAAAAATTGTAGATTTTTTTATATTTTGTCCATGGTTAAAGAATGACAAGTTCAAATTTTCTACTTCATCCTTTATGTGGTCCAAAACTCAACCACACCTCCTTCAACCATGACCACTCAATTGTAATGATTACTTTGGGTGTGAAATGTCCAAAATGCCCTTAGTCTTTAAAGGAATTACAAGCTTGTCCTTAAGTGATTTTACTCTTTTGTCCCTAAGTAACAAATTTTGGACCAAATCACCCCTCATTTCGGCCATATGTGCGCTGCCCATCTTCCTCATTAGGAACACTTAGACAATTTTTCCTTCTTCATCAAGAACACAAAGGAAACCTCCATTGACTCAACGAACTTATACCGAAATTCTGACCCTTTTCTGTTTTGAAAATCGAAACACTTTCTACAGGAAAGTTGTTCCTATTCCTCTCTTCTTTCCAACGAGCTAAAGATCATCAAAAATGAATAAGTATGTTGGGAGATGTGCCCAAATTACTAAAACCTCGCAAAATCTTCATCATCTTCATTTTCTCTCTAAACTTCTCAAGAACACTTATGAACACTTAGTGATTTTGTGAGGAACTTGATTAATCCTCATAACTTATTCATCATCAAGAGGTATAATCTTTCTCTCCATGATCACTCATGCTTTCTTCTTCATTCATATCATGATTTCATGACATGAACATCACTTTTTCAATTTCTAGATCCAATCTTCAAAAATCTCTAGAAAATTGTAGAAAAATCCATTTGATTTGAAACCAATTTATATGAACTCATCTTGATAAATATATTCATCATCTAGAAGCATGAACCCAGAAGAAATTTCCTCCTTATTTTTCCAAGCATGGCCGAACCCTATGTGTTTGGGTGTAAATGGGTTTTGCTTCAACTTTTGATAAATGATGCATGATTTCATCTCTTAAATCATTATGGGTATTGAATCCAAGTGATTGAGAAAACGAAATCAAATCCTAACCTATTTTCCTTAAGTGGACCAAAACCCTAACCTATTTGGTTGGGTGAATTTTGATTCAATGTTTGTCTTGTGACACTTGATTCCATCCTTATACAATCCATGTTTGTTGAATCCAAGAGATGGAAATCAAGTGAAGTTTCTAACTCAAATTTAGTGTCAAGGACAAAACCATAACTCATTGAGTTAGATGGTTTTTGTGCAATGTTCTTGATTTATAATCATTGATTTTGTCATTCCAATACCTAACGATCATAAATCCAAAAGTTTGTAAGATTTTAACGTCTCTAGCCTTATTTGATGAGTTGGCCGAACCTAGCACCATATGTCCCTATTTATATTTGTTTGGTAACTTATGGTGTGACAACGAGGATCGTCGATTTCGTATTTCTAGTGGTAAATTAGGTGGGAGAAAGAACCAATACATCGTCAGAACTGAAAAGTAGTATATAATTTATAATAATGGTGTAGGGCGACCTAAACCCTACTAGTGGTCGAGTAATCGATAATGCCAAAATCGTATTGGAATATTTTCCGTAATACCAATGACGATTTGGGAATTGTTGGTTTATCGCCATAGGTTACTTCTATAATATTTGAGGATGTTTGAATTATTTATTTTTTACTGTTTGTAATATGCTGGTTGAGGTATTCTATTGCATGTGATGTTTATTTTGGTGTTTGAATATTTTATTGATTATTGTGTTATGCATGATCTGCCTGGTTTGATAAATTGCTTAGTTGATTTTAAGTAAAGATATATATCATTCGGAGGTATTTTGTTTGGGGTGAGAACTTGAATATAAATTAGAGGTGCCTAGCTATTATGTTATAGAAGTGGTGTGATATAGAATGTAAGTGGAGGTTATGAGGAAAGCATGAGGCACTAGGTTGTTATTGATACAAGTCAGTGAGAATCATATGTTGCATTGTTGTTCATAACTGTGTATTTGAGATACACGAGGTCCAGAGTTCTTGTGGACCGTTCCAAATTAGAATTTAAGTTGTGCAACTATAGTGTCATTGCTATGCATGAGCACACTTGATGGAGATGAGAGAGAACCAGGGTGCGCACCGATGGTACTGTGCAGCTATAGTGTCATTGCTTTGCATGAGCATTCTCACCATGGATGAGAATGTGCTCCGGTGTTGGGAACGTGTCACTTGGATGACTGAATGACATTCCTAACGAGGGATGTTTGACAGGATTAGTGGTGGCCACGTCAGCATAAAGGTTTAGTTGCATGAGTTGGAGGGTAGAGGATGATATCGTAAAGTAAGGATGATTGTAGATTGTGAGTGATGCGTGCTTGTGACTATTATTGTATTATATGCTATGAATCTTTTTCTCTTATGATGATAGAACTGTTTCTTATCTCCCTATTTCTGTATTTTTGTATATGTCTACTTTATTACATTAGAATACCCGATGGAGGAATATGTTGTTGAGGAGATGGATGGAACCCTGTACGAGACGGAGGTTGCTGAGGAGTTGGATGAAACTCTGTATGAAGCTGACGCTGGAGAACAAGCTACAGATCCTAATAATATAGTGTAGTGATTTTAGGGCCAGCGAGTCATAAAAGACATTTTTATTTTCTGCTAGTTATAAGCTGTTTGTATAAATAAGTACCTATGCAGGATCCTACTAATAGGATACCCTAAACAGTGTTGTGTAAGATAAAGGATAAATATGTGTGTATTTATGTATTATAACGTTGGTGTGTTTAGTTTGTTTGCAGAAGTTATATGATTATGATTAAGTTTTAATTTTTACGTATTTTCAACGATTAGCGTGCAATTAAGTAAATAATTAATAAGGTATTAATATAATAATACAATGGGGCACAACGGGGTGTCTCATTTGGTAGTATCAGAGTAGTTCAATCCTAATCAGACTGTGAGATTTAGGATGTTGTTACTGGCCGTGTTTAGTTGAATCCACATTGGATTTTAACTATACTTATAAGTGGGTAGTGTGTCCGAATTTGACGCTATAATTAACATTACTAGGGCATATAGTATGTGTATACTTGTCCAAGTAGAATTATATGTCATACTAATGAGGGCAAATGATTTCTTTTACAGAATCATGGCTCGTGGAAGAGGACGTCCGATCGATAGTGATGACAGAACTCCTGAAAGAATTGTTGGAGATGACAACGTTGACAATAATCATACTGGAAGTGGAGGAGAGTCATATGCGACTCCCGATACCATGGAAACGATAGTTGCTGCCTTATTATTACAAACACAGCAGAATGCTGAGATGCTGCAGATGAACAAAGAGAAGCAGGAATTACATAATCAAATGAGAGCTGCAGCAACTGAAGATGCCAGAATGGCTACTTTCCTGAAAGAGAAACCACCCCAATTCCGAGGAGATTATGATCCAGAGATGGCAGAATGGTGGGTACAAGAGATCGAAAAGATATTCGATACCATGCGCTGCAGAAAGGATAGGAAAGTGACGTATGCTGCCTTCATGTTAACTGGAGGAGCAGAATCTTGGTGGAGAGGCAAGTGAAGATTACTGGAGGTCGAAGGCAGATTTATCAACTGGTAGTTGTTTAGTGATTGCTTCTTTGAGAAGTATTTTCCGCATCTAGTTAGACGCGAGAAAGAGAAGGAATTCATGAGTCTCAAACAAGGCAAAATGACTATTAGAGATTATGCATCACGATTTGAGGCGCTGTGGAGTGGAGGTCCTACTCGACCGGGTTTTCAAAGGCAGGAGGTGGTAACTCTCAATGGAGACAGAGACCATATGCTAGACCAGGGCAGACCCCTGCACCAACACCAGTAGTTAGAGCGGGGCAACAGCAGCAAGGTGAGACACCCCGTTGTGCCCCGGTGTTTTATTAGATTAATTACCTTCTTAAATCAATTCTTAATCACATGTTTATCGTGAAAATACGTAAAAATTAAAAACTTATTTAATTATCATATAACTTCTGCAAATTTAAAACACAATAACTTTAACATATATGAATACACACTTAGTTGTTAATTACAATACCAAAACACTGTTGAGGGTATCCTCTCAGTAGGATCCCTCATAGGCATAAACTTATTAACTGACATACTTAGCGAAAATATAAAAATGCTCCTTAGACACACTGGCCATAATGTCTATACTCTAATCGCCATGGATCACATCTCGACCCCCAGTGTCAGGTTCGTAAGGAGTTCCATCCAACTCCTCAGCAATCTCCGTTTCATAGAGTTCCGTCCAGCTCCTCAGCAACATAACCCTCCATCGGGTCTTCTAACGTAAACCAAAGTAACCCACAAAAATACAGAAACATAGGGAATAAGAAACAGTTCTATCATCAAAAAGCGGAAAAGAGTCATAGTAAATCATACAGTAATTGTCACAGACAAACAACGCACATAACTAACAGATCACCCTCAAGTTAATATATCATCCTCTACCCCCAATCTCATGCTACTCAAAGACACCATAGTTGCACACCTATTTCCTAAGGTGGAAGTGGTCTCGCGAGAACTCTTGATTTTACGTTTATTATATTACCAATACACGGTGTATTATATTACCAATACACAGAAGTGTTTTACGTGTATTATATTACCAATACATAGAAGTGTTTTACGTGTATTATATTACCAATACACGGTTTATTATATTACCAATACACGGATGTACTTGCGTATTATATTACCAATATACTTGTCTTTGTGTATTATATTACCAATACACTTTTGTCCTTGTGTATTATATTACCAATCCACGATTGTGGACAATAACACCTATACTTGAATCTCACCAACCCGTTTTAACAACATCCTAGTGCTTTAACCTTTCATTAGAACTTGACACATATTTTATACCATAACACCTCTTTAACTTACATCATCTAGGTTAGGCACTTCTAAATCATTATTATCCTCACGCCCAAAATAATCATCTCTTAGACAACATATATATCTTTACTTAAAAACCACTAAGCATAATAATACAAACTAGGCAGATCATGCATAACACAATATCAACCAAAATATTCCCATATCACCAACATAGCACAAAATCAATTCAATAAAGGTAATAAAATCAAATCAACCATAAACAATATAAAATAAACCTAATATCGATAAACCTACAATCCCCGAATCGCCATTGGTTTTTCAGAAAAGGTTTCCAATATGATTTTGGTCTTGTCGATTACTCGACTACTAGTAGGGTTTAGGTCGCCCTACACAATTAATATATAATATACTACTTATCGATTCCGACGATAGGTTGATTCTTTCCCCCACCTGGGTTATCACCGGACTCCCGAACTCGAAGCTCCTCATTATCACACCACAAAGTACTAACTCCACCTTCTGTGAAGGTAAGGAGATTAGATGCTCGAAGAGGTATACCACGAACGTCCTCGTTTCCTCCGCGATGGAAGTCTAAGGTTATGAACACAAAATCACAAGTTAAAATCAAACAAGAACACTAAACCACAAGGTATAGGTTCAGCCAAGACTAGTTCTTAGGGTTAGAGATTCCCGAAAATTATACAACTCACGGATTTATGATCCTTAAGTGTTAGAAGTTCATAAACAATGACCACTTAACAAAGTTGAATTAAAATCCCACTAAGTTATAAACTTAGGGTATTCGGCCAAGGCTAGTAAAATAGGCTAGTATTCACTAAACTTTCCAATCTCTTAGGTTTAGCATCCATATGTATTAAGGAGCTCAAAACCATGACCATTCTGGAAAAATAAGAACAAAGTATCCTAGGTCCATAACCTTCTAGGTTCGGCCTTTATAGGATTTATTGGTTAAAAATCTTTAAACTTTCCAATCTCTTAGACTTAGCATCCAAATATCTTATGGAGCTCAAGTCCATGATCATTTTGAAAAACAATGGAAACTTAAACATTCCGATCTCTTAGACTTAGCATCCAAATATCTTATGGAGCTCAAGTCCATGATCATCTTGAAAAAATGAAAGTAATACATCCTAGCTTTAATAACATAGAATAAACAAGTTAGAAATCCTTAAACTTTCCAATCTCTTAGACTTAGCATCCAAATATCTTATGGAGTTCAAGTCCATGATCATTTTGGAAAACAATGGAAACTTAAACATTCCAATCTCTTAGACTTAGCATCCAAATATCTTATGGAGCTCAAGTTCATGATCATCTTGGAAAACAATGGAAACTTAAACATTCCAATCTCTTATACTTAGCATCCAAATATCTTATGGAGCTCAAGTCCATGATCATCTTGGAAAAATGAAAGTAATACATCCTAGCTTTAATAACATACACTACTAGAAAATTGTTATTTTCGGACGGATTCACGGACGGATTTTAGACGGAATTTGGACACTTTTCCCACAGATTTGGGACGGACAATTAATTTCGGACGGATTTCAGACGGAACATCCCCCGCCCGAAAAAGCCCCGTTGCAAATTGAAAATTTTGTCCGAAATTCCGTCCGAAATTAGTTCCAGACAGATTTCGGACAAACACAAAAATCTGAATTTTAGTTATATTGGGCTTAATTTCGGACGAATTTCAGATGGATTCAATATTGCTATTCATGCAAATTCTGGACGGATTTCAGACGAATGTTATGATATTATTTTGGACAGATTTCCCACGGATTAGATAATCATATTTAAATAATATTTTTTTGATAAACAAATCATGTTTATTAATAAAAAAGGGCCAAACTTAAATAATTATGCATACCAAATTAGGTACCTGGACTTGGAATCTAATATAATATAATAAAAAATTATTATTATTAAGATACCACTCTAGACAAGTATCAAGCTTCAAAATAAACAAAAACACAAAGTATCTTGAAATACAAGAATGATATATTAAGATTCAAAGCATTAAAATATCATTACAAACATCAAAGACATAAATTTATTCCTCATTGTTACTTTGATCACTAAACTCTTCATCTTCATCTAGCACATCATCCATCATCTCCTCCTCATCATCATATCATCGTCGTTGTCATCTAATCATCGTCGTCATTGATTAATTTGTGGCCACCATCATAAACGAGAAGGATGTTACTATAATCAAATAAAAGATATTGAGTCCTTCCGAGAAAACATTCATCACACTGTAACAAGATAATAGACATTATAACTAATTTAAATAACAAGATAGAAAATATGGATATTCAAACCATTTGGCTTGTACTCACATAATGGACACCATCACATTAAGATACTCTCTACTCTTTTTAGTGCGGTTTCTCATGGTCTTCTCCTCACATGGCTAAACTACATAACATAAGATTCTACCATCTCTACCATAATAGGTGCTACATTGATAAAAGGATAAAAGGATATGAGGCTACATTGATAACCACCAGATAAAGAAACACGAGAAAAACCAAAAAAGTTTAACTACCAAGATAAAATCTCCATCAATTAAGATATCAATTTAAGTGGTAATGATTACATCGCATGTCCAGTTTGATTTTGATGCATAGCAAACCAGGGTTGCCATAAAAAACTAATAGAAGATTTGAGCTTATTATTGTAAAATTATCTCATAAAAAACCATGAAAGAGAGCATTTAATTGCACCAATCAAAAGAAAAAGTATATCAGTATGACATACAAACACAAGCATCTTATAATTATTCACAAGTGTCTAGATGATACAAGTATGTTCACCAAAAATCAATCAACCGTAATCAACTCCACTGATCAACTTAAAATTGGGATGAAAGAGGATTTAGGGTTCTTAGAAAAGTTATAAATATAATTAGAAGACAGAAAAGACACTTACATTGCTTTCTGCATGGCCCCAACTTTGATCTTCACCAAAAAGTTCAGCATCTATATCTTGTTTAATCTTTAGTATATCATTAGTAACCTCAACAGCCTATGAGTAAAAAGGTTCAACAGTAAGTACAATGACTAAAGCATAAATATCAGTTAATGGCAATTCATCACACACACACACACACACACACACACACACACACACACACACACACACACACACACACACACACACACACACACATATATATATATATATAATTCATAAAGCTTTAAATCAAGTAACGTTCAAATAGAAAATCATAAAATTAACCTTAGAACCCATTAATTACAAGTCCCAATTGCACTAAAACCGAACCAATTTCATGATTAAAGTAAGATGAAAAGTTAGGGTTTCAAAATAAATTTGGGGATAACTCATTTTAACTAAAGAATGATAAAATTGCTTTAGGGAAACATCAATTCACAACCCTAATTTCATAAAAACAAGTTTTAATTTCAAATCACAGTATGAAATCAAAGAGCTAGGGTTAGGGTTTGCAAACTGATTTGAGGATTTTTGAAACTAGAAGAAATTAGGGGTAAACACTTACCCAAGGAAGATGAGGAAGATGGCATGGTGGCTGACGGAGTCGACCGACACGGCGGCAGTGATGGAGGCGCGACGGAGCAGCGGCGGAGCTCGGTTACAGCACGGCTCTAGCACGGTTCCACGAGTTCTACAGCGCGACCGTCCTCTCCCATGTCAGGCGCAGTTGAACGCCCATCGAATGGCGATTTAGAGACGACCGGAAAGCTCCCTGCGATGGTCACGAAACCAAACGATCCTACGCGTGCAGAGCAGCGGTGACGGCTGGTCATCGTGGAGGGGCTGGTCCGGTTTTGGAGCAAGAGGGGATATGGAAGTTGAAGGGAGGAAGAAGAAGAAGAGAGAAGGAAGGAGAAAGAAGAAGAAAAGAAAGAAATAAATAAAAGAGAGGGGGGTTATGGGTTACATAGAGAGAGAGGAGAGAGAATTTCTTATTTTTGTATTAGTGGATATAAAATGAGTGATAAATATTAAGCCTAAAATAAACATGTTTTTACTTTTTGGAATCTAAAAATAAAGATTGATAAATATATGTTTCTGAAATTCAAATTAGAGTAAAGATAAATAGTTGAACTGATCAACTAAGAAAATACTCGGTCCAAAATTTAATCTCCGATTTTCGGACGGATCTCAGACGAATGTAAGATAAATCAAGGAAAATATAAAAAATAACAAATCCGTGTGAAACCCGTCTGAAATTTTCGAACGGATTTAAGACGGATGTAAGATAAATCTAGGAAAATATAAAAAATAACAAATCCGTGTTAAATCCGTCTGAAATTTTCGGACGGATTTCAGACGGATGTAAGATAAATCTAGGAAAATATAAAAAATAACATATCCGTGTGAAATCCGTCTGACATTTTCGGACGGATTTCAGACGGATGTAAGATAAATCAAGGAAAATATAAAAAATAATAAATCCGTGTGAAATCCATCTGAAATTTTCGGACGGATTTCAGACGGATGTAAGATAAATCTTGGAAAATATAAAAAATAACAAATCCGTGTGAAATCCGTTTGAAATTTTCGGACGGATTTCAGACGGATGTAAGATAAATCTAGGAAAATATAAAAAATAACAAATCCGTGTGAAATACGTCTGAAATGTTAGGACGGATTTCAAACGGATGTAAGATAAATCTAGGAAAATATAAAAAATAACAAATCCGTGTGAAATCCGTCTGAAATTTTCATAAAATTTTAGACGGATGTATTTCCGTCCGAAAATTTCGTCTGAAAATTCAAGTTTTCTAGTAGTGATAGAATAAACAAGTTAGAAATCCTTAAACTTTCCAATCTCTTAGACTTAGCATCCAAATATCTTATGGAGCTTAAGTCCATGATCTTTTTGTAAAAATAAAAACTCAAACATCCTAGCACCTAAACACTAAGTTTCGGCCATCATAGGATGATGAGGAAAATATTCTTTGTTTAACAATAACTCTTAGGTTTAGAATCAAAAGGTATTAAGAGTTCTAAATCCATGATCATACTTGGAAAGTTGAAACACAGTATCATAGGCTTACTTATTCATATTTTCATCCATCATAGGAACACGCTATCAAAACTTCCAAGATTTATAGATTTAAGATCAGTGGATAGTTAGAAACTCAAACACATGATCATATTCCAAAAGTTGAAACAAAAACTTCCTAGGTCCCAAATGCAAGAATTCTACTTTCACTGGAAGAGATAGGTAGAGATTTTTGTTTTACACAACCTCTTATTATGTGAAAATATAAGTTAATACAAGACTATAGAAAGTGGTTTCAACTCAAAAGGAGTTTCTACCATTTTAGAGAGATTTTAGAAGTTTAAAGCATATAAAGAACACATAAAGTAAACTAAGAAATAAATGATGAAACTTGCAAAAAGATTCATATGAGAGCATTACCCTTAGTATAAGGAAGAACTTTAATGAAGAACTTAAGTAGAAAAGATGAATAAAAACTAAAGCTTTAAGAGCTTGAATTTTTAGAAGAAAGGAAGAAGATGAAGGTTTAATGGAGTTTGAAGAAGGAAGATGATGAAGTGAAAATGAGAAGTGTATAAATTGAGAAGGGAGAGAGTGGAACGAAATTGAGGAGAGATGAATGAGCTTGGAGGGCAAGTTTTGACCTTGTGCCTTGTTTGATTGAAGAGGAAAGAGAAAAATATGTTTTTAGAATATAATATGATATATTTCAAAAAGTCCATCATGACCACTTTTTAGGAGGTAGCTTGGGTCATACGTCTAGTGAGTCACCTCACTCCCTCATCTCACCTCAAGCCTTTTATGTCTCCTATTCTGCTCCATTTCGTACCCGGTTGCATTTCCGATCGTAATTCTTCCGACGTTTTCGCCCGAATAAAATATTTTATTTTATTTTTGAACGAAAATTTTTAAAATTACCAAAGTTGAAGGATACATAATAAAAACACTAACTATCTCATTCACGGGTCAAAATTAGGTTTTCTGCACAGTAAACTTGTACCGACAGTGAAAACGCAGACCGGCTTTCGTCTGAATTTTCAACCGAAATATTACCGTAACCCTCTACCATAAAGTAGACTATGAATATGATTTTATTTTAATCAAAAACACTTTCTAACTCTCAAATATAAAATATAATTTAATTATATTTTAGCCGGTTGAACAACATAATTAAAATCAGACTGTTACATTACTACCCCTCTTAAAAGAAAATTCCGTCCTCGGAATTTACGTACCTTAGAAAAGATGTGGATATTGTTGTTGCATATCCTCCACGCGTTCCCAAGTAGCATCTCCAGTAGTTTCATCTCATACGAGCTTAACCAAAGGAGTTTTTCTACCGCGAAGCTCCTTAATCTGTCTATCTGCGATCCTTACAGGTAAAGCCTCATGCTCTAGATTCTCTCGCAGTTGTATAGACTCAAGCTCAATGACATGTGAAGGATTTGGATAATACTTTCTCAACTGAGAAACATGAAAGACATCATGAAGGTTGGAAAGATTGGGTGGTAAGGCAATTTGGTAAGCTACTGGACCAATTCGTCGAAGAATCTGAAAGGGTCCAATGAATCGAGGAGTAAGTTTTCTGGATTTGATTGCCCTGCCAATTCCAGTTTTTTGAGTAACTCTCAAAAACATGTGATCGCCTTCCTGGAATTCTAATGGTCTCCTCCTCTTGTCACTGTAGTTCCTTTGCCTATCCTGTGCTTCCTTCATCTTTTCCCGTATCTTCCTAACTTGCTCCGTAGTTTGTTGCACCACATCTGGACCCAAAACTTGGTTCTCACCATCTCATACCAACACAGTGGGGTCCTACACTTTCTGCCATACAAAGCCTCATATGGTGCCATTCCGATACTACTATGGAAACTATTGTTATAAGTAAATTCAATCAATGGTAAGAACTCATCCCAACTGCCAGTGTGCTCCAACACAGAAGTTCTTAATAGATCCTCCAATGATTGAATTGTCCTTTCTAACTATCCATCAGTTTGGGGATGATAAGTAGAAATCATCCTCAACTTTGTTCCCAAGGCATTTTGCAATTGTCTCCAAAATCTAGATATGAATCTAGGATCTCGGTCTGAGACAATGCTCGATGGCACACCATGAAATCTAACAATTTCTTTGATGCAAATATGAGTCAACCTTTCCAAATTATAAATTTCACCAATAGATAAGAAGTGAGCACACTTCGTCAACCTATCAATGATAACCCAAATCGCATCATGCTTCTTAGGAGTTCGTGGTAATCCGACCACAAAATCTATAGCTATACTATCCCATTTCCACTCTGGGATATCTAAAGATTGAAGTAATCCTGCTGGCTTCTGATGTTCAATCTTAGCTTTCTGACACACCAGACAAGATAAAACATACTCCGCTACTTCTTTCTTCATCCTTGTCCACCAAAACATTTTCTTCAAATCCTGATACATTTTTGTGGATCCAGGATGGAAACTCAACTTACTCTTACGTGCTTCCTCTAAAATCATTTTCCTAAGTTCTGCATCCTCTGGCACACATATTCTATCTCTAAACCTTAACACACCATCCGTTCCTCTATTAAACTTAGAAATTTTACCTTCATCGATTCCTCTACTTACTTCCTGGAGGTATAGATCCTGAACTTGTTTATCTTTAAGATCTTTCATAAAATCACTACTAACAGTGATCATACTTAAGCAAATCTTATTCTCAACCAATTCCATTCCTAAGTTCAAATCCCTGAACTGTTCAAGCAATTCTAACTCCTTAACCATCATCGCAGACACGTGCAAGGATTTCCTGCTTAAAGCATCCGCTACCACATTGGCCTTCCCAGGATGGTATAGTAATTCAAAATCATAATCTTTGATAAACTCCATCCATCTTCGCTGTCTCATATTCAATTCTTTTTGATCGAATAGATACTTCAGGCTCTTGTGGTCACTGAAGACATTAAACTTTGATCCATACAAAAAGTGTCGTCATATCTTTAATGCGAACACTATTGCTGCTAACTCGATATCATGAGTCGGATAATTTCTCTCATGAATTCTCAACTGTCGGGAAGCATAAGCCATGACTCTTCCCTCTTGCATCAGGATACAGCATAAACCTTGGTATGATGCATCACAATATACGTCAAATTGTCCTAGTGGATCTGGTAAGATCAACACAGGTGATGTAGTCAACCTGTCCTTCAGCTTTTGAAAACTTTGTTCACACTTGTCTGTCCATACAAAAGCTATATTTTTCCTCGTTAACTGCATCATAGGCAACGCAATCTTCGATAATCCCTCTATGAACCTTCGATAATATCCAGCTAGTCCTAGGAAACTCCGTACTTCACTTACTAACTTAGGTCGTTCCCACTTAAGAACTGACTCAACCTTAGCTGGATCTATGGCTATTCCTTCTTTATTATCACTTGACCTAGTAATTGTACTTCTTCTAGCCAAAATAAGAATATCGTCGATGAACACAACAACAAACTTATCGAGGAACGGTCTGAAAATTATGTTCATATAATCCATGAACACGGCTGGCGCATTAGTTACACCGAAAGGCATAACTAAATACTCATAGTGCCTGTATCTCGTCCTAAAAGCCGTCTTGGGTATATCTTCCATTCTTACTCTGATCTGATGGTACCCATATCTTAAATCAATCTTAGAGAACACTACTGCTCCTTTCAACTGATCCATCAAATCATCTATCGTAGGCAACGGATACTTATTCTTAATCGTCACCTTATTCAACTGCCTGTAATCCGTGCACAATCTCGCACTTCCATCCTTCTTCTTAACAAATAACACTGGTGCTCCCCACGGTGAAACACTCGGTCTGATAAACTCTTTTCCTAACATGTCATCCAATTGTTCCTTCAACTCTGCCAACTCAACCGGTGACATCCGATAAGGAGCTATAGATATAGGCCCTGTCCCTGGTACAAGATCTATAGTGAATTCCACTTCTCTTTCCGGTGGCAAACCTGGAACGTCTTGAGGGAAAACTTCAGGAAACTCTCTCACAATAGGCATGGAATCTATGCTGGGAGTCTCATTAGTCTCCACTGCGAAAAGCATCACAAACTGTTGAGAGTTCTCACTCCTCGTAGAAATTCCTTCATTGGCAGATGCTACACTAAATGGTTCAAGAAATGATAAAGTCTTGCTAGAACAATCTATCACTACATGGTTAGCCGAAAGCCAATCCATGCCAAGAATAACATCTATCTGTTGCATAGGCAAACAAACAAGATCTACAATAAATTTCCTATTCTCAACAATGATAGGACACTGTAAACAAACAGACATATTAGTCAAAGGATTACTGGTTGGAGTAGACACTGTGAGGGTATAAGGTAATTTGGAAACAGTTAAATTCAAATGATCCACACACTCATGCGAAATAAAAGAATGTGTAGTGCCTGAGTCAAACAACACATACGAGAGTCTACTAGCTATCAAACACATATCTTGTATAAGATCAGCAGATTGAGAGGATTCAGCTCCCCTCACGATAAACACTCTTCCAGAGGCTTGAGGTTTGGCCACTTGTGGTCTTGCTGCTGGGACTCCTCTTCCAGCTCCACCTCTATTGTCTCCAGTTCCTCTTCCGGCAGTTGTCGGCTCTTGCATAACCATTTGTCTGCAATCTCGTGCCACATGACCTGGTTTCCCACGGTTGAAACAGCTAGGCCTATTTGTTCAGTCTCTAGCATAATGTGATCCTCCACATCTGAAGCAAACTAAGCCTTGTGGTTGCTGACCCGTTCTAGCCATTGGTGCTGGTGCCGGTGTTTGCCCGGGTCGAGCATATGGTCTCTTTCTCCATTGAGAACCACTTTCTCCGTGCCTCTAGAAACTTGATCGGTTAGGACCGCCACTCCTTAGTTGTTTCTGTTCATTGGCCATCCTTAGGTCTATACTTTCAATGGCAAAGCATCTCTCGACTAGTTCTGGGAAATACTGTATGTCAAGAGACACTACAGCCCTCGGCAGCTCATCTCTGAGTCTTTCCTCAAATCTTCTACATTGCCAGTCCGCACTTGGAAACCTCTGATAGAATTCCGAAAACTTGATCAAAGCTTCAAAACGTGATGCATACTCACCAATAGACATGTTGCCTTGTTTGAGGTTTGTGAATTCCTTTTCCTTCTCGCGTCGAACTAGACGCGGAAAATATTTTTCGAAAAAGCAATCAGTGAATAACTTCCAGTTAATGTTCCTATCCTCAGCTTCCAACAGTCTTTTCTTTCCCTTCCACCAGAATTATGTTCCTTCGGTTAACATGAAGGCAGCATAAGTCACTTTCTTCTCCTCGCTGCAGCGCATAGTAGCAAATATCTTTTCGATCTCTTGTATCCACCATTCTGCCCTCTCTGGGTCATACTCTCCTCAGAATTGAGGCATTTTTCCGTTCATAAAATTAGTCAATCCGGCATCTTCAGCTGCTATCGCCCTTCTCTGATTCTTAATTTCTAGCTGCTCTTTGTTCATCTGCAGTATCTCAGCATTCTGCTGGGTTTGCAGTAGCATAGCAGTAGCTAGGGTTTCCATTGCACTTAGAGTCGAAGATGATCCTCCTCCATTCTCAATGTTGTTGGCATTACCATTGACAGCTCCAATAATCCTTTCAGGAGTTTCGTCACCACTGTTAGTTGAACGTCCTCTTCCGCGAGCCACGATCCTGTTAAAAGAAATCACCCGCTCTCATTAGTATGACATATAATACTAAATAGACAAGTATATAAATACCATATGTGTAACACCCTAGTTTTTACACCTAGGATTAACTATTTTATTTGGATGTTTAAGTTTATTTTGTTATGTGGTTTAGTTTGAGTAATTAAATTACTCTCTTCAAATTATTTTATTGGGTGTGTTAGCACTGACTTATTTCAGTGAATGCACGCTTACTAGACAATAATTTACGTTATTGTCACTATTATACCAGTACAGAAAAATATTTTAAATAATATGATTAAGAGAAAAGCATTTTCATATTCTCATTCTATTTAATTTTAGAGTTAAAAATATTTTGGTTTGACATTTATCGGAGATTAAATTTTGGACTGAGTATTTTCTTAGTGGATCAGTTCAACTATTAATCTTTACTCTAATTTGAATTTCGAAATTATATCTTTATCAATCTTTATTTTTAGATTCTAAAAAGTAAAAACATGTTTATTTTAGGCCTAATATTTATCACTCATTGTGTACCTATCACTAAGTAATTTGTTTAAAAACCCATTTTCTCTCTTTTCTCTCTCTTTTCTCGACGCTATCTCTCTCTTTCTCCCTTTTCTTCTCTGCTTCTTCTCTTTCTTTCTTTCTTCTTTCTTCTTTCTTTTTCTTCTTCCTCCTCTCTCCATCTTTCTTCTCCTCTCCGCAGCCAGCCACCGCAGGAGCACCGCCCAGTCCGCCATCCAGCCACCATCACGGCCATGCTACCAGCCGCTCCTTGCCGTCATGGTGCACGTCGCCTTGAGCGCGGTGCTGCCATCCTTCAGCCGCGACCCAGCCCGTCCCGAGCACGTCCGGCCGCTGCTCCGCCATTCGACGTCGTCGACCACCGCCTGGCGTGGAAAGGACGACGATCGCGCCGCGTAGGGAGAAGACAGTCGCGATCTACACGCGTCCCGACCTGAAACTCCTCCGTTCACGGCTGCTCTGTCGCGCCGCCGCCATAACCTCTTCTCTTTTGTAAATCCCAAATCTGATTTTGAAACCCTAACCCTAACCCTTTGATTTCAGATTTTAATCTTGAAATTTAAGTTTGTTTTATGAAATTAGGACTGTGAATTAGTGTTTCCCTAAACCAATTTCATTATTCTTTAGTTAAAATGAGTTTTCCCCAAATTGTATTTAGGAGCCCTAAACCCCCAATTTGATTTGATTTGAATTTGGGTATGTTTTTGTGAAATTAATTATGATTTAGTGCAATTAGGACTCTTAATGGATGATTTCCAAAGTTCTTTTCATGATCTTTTAATCAAAACAAAGTTTCCTTAAAGGGTATTGTGAAGCGTAAGCTCCAAACGTGATTTTCGTTGAAAATAACCTTGTTTTGTAATAAGATAAAGTGTTTAGATCAAGTTAGAATGTGTGTTTGATCATGTGAAATTGATTTCTTGATTTTTGGTTGTTGCGCGTTGTTGGATTCCCTCTCTAAGACGTTTGACATGGCTATGCTTGCTTGATGGAGTAGATAGTTACACTCTTGGAGCTAACGTGAGCATTAAGACGAGGATCCTTTACTTGTCTTCAAAGGTAAGGGGAGTTTGCCTAGGGATATTCAATGATTGTATGCATGTGTGTAGGTGTTTAACTGGATATTTATATGTTGATTGAGCTTACTTGATTATCTAATGTACTTGAACTGTTATGCTATTATCTGACGTTGAACTGTACTTGTTCTAAATGTTATAATGCATATATGTGATGAACTGCTTTCAACTGTGATATTAGAATTGAACTGATAATATGTACTGCTGTTGATTGAAAGTTTGCTAAGCCAGACTTGTGTCTGTGCTCAACCATTATAAGGATTAAAAACCTTAATAAGCTTTGAAGATGAAGGGATTGGTGTTCTTTTCCAAAAGCTCTTTAAACTTAAAGTACTTGTTTTAAATGTTGAAATGGTTTTTGGTAAACTATTGTTATACAAGAGAAAAATCCTTTTCGAACTATATGTCTTCAAGTGAAAACTTTCAAGATTATTTGGCAATATCCTATTGGGGGAAATGTTTCAAAGATAAAAGAATTTCAAAGATGCTTTATAAAAGATTTTCAAAGAAAAGGTTTTTCCTAAATATTTTAGAAACTTTCAGATAACCTGGATAGGTCATCGAGGATTCGGTTTTGAATTTGTTTTTCACTGAACGAAAAATAAGTACTTATGAAAGAGAATCTAGTATGCGAGACGTCGCCTCTAGTATTCAGTTATGCACACGTGATCTTGGATCAGTGTTAATTCGGGACTACGAGTCCTGGTTATGATGTTATGGACTGAGAGTCCAATTCTCGAAATCGAGGACAGTGCATTCTGATTTTATTGTTGTGGACTGTATGTCCTAATCACGTTGTGTTGGACTGTGTCTTCTAACCACATGTGATGAATGCGTTCTGATTTCATTGTTGTGGGCTATGTGTCCTAATCACGTTGTGTTGGACTGTGTCTTCTAACCACGTGTGATGAACATTGTTAAAGGTGAATGTTGCTTTCTACGACCACAAGCCTAGGACTGGTGCATCGGTCTCGGGCGTTGTGATTGAGCATTCGGACTGTGTGTCCTATGCTTCTAAGTTTTCAAGTGATGGGGAAATGATGATTAAGTCGTTAGCCTTGAGCTGCGACAGCGAAAAAGAATGAACACAAAGAAAACCTTTTAAATAAAATATTTTCTCATGTGCATTTCCCCAAGCAGACGTGCCTTTCTTACATATCAGATACAAGGTGGTATCTGGGAGTCTGTCCATGTAAACCGAGTGAAGAGGCACATGTGACGTTGCTCGTCCTGAGGCCTTAATGCATGAGGGTAAGGAGGCAACTGCCCGATGGGCTAGAGATTGACCAACTCTAATTCTTCTCCTGTGAAAAACGGTGTTGATATTTCATGAGATTAAGTTAGAGCCTGATATTGAAGTGTCATGCATATTTTCAAAAGATTGACTGTGCGGGTTTGAGACCCTTTGATATAATACTGTTATGTTATGTATATGCATGATTTAATTGTTTATATGATTATGTGATGTATGTGTCATGTATATGGTTGTTGTGTGATATATCCATTTGTCGGTATCTCACCCTTACAAACATATCAGGTTTCTTCTGGTTTGCTATTGTACCCTGGGTATTTTAGTACAGATGTGCAGAGGAGTCTTCCTAAGTCACTCAGAGACTTAGATCTAGTTGCTTGATGAGGTATTTGATTGTGGAACGATCACGTGAGTTCTTCTCAGGAATAACTTTTAGAATGACCAGCTTAGGGTTTTGAGACTTAGATTATTTTGATAAGTATGTATGAGTATGGCTCAGAGAGCCTTTATTTTAAAATGAAATGTTTATGGCTCGGAGAGCGTTATTTTGAAAGAAAACTTAAACTTTTCCTTTTGGTCTTGTAAAGCTAATTGATATAACTATCTTTAGCATGTTATTGCTTGATTGTATTTAGTGTAACTGGAATCCTGGAATGAAAATGTAATTATTTTAGCAGGTGTTCTTTTACCTGGGATGTCCGAATTACAGAGGAGACTCTGTCGAAATTTTTGTAAAATACTAGCTCTTATTCAAGTATATTCTTTAAATTAAATAGGCTTGCCAAACTATGATAGTAAGTCTGTGTGCCAATCAAGGCTTAGGAGTCGTGACAAAATTTTTTATACCCAATTTCAGACACTTGTATACTTATATAAATTATTTTCCGAAAGCACCAGCAAATTATCTTTTAATTTAAATTCCGCACGTGTTACGTAAGTAATGCCCCAAGGGGGGGACGTTACAATATGCCATGCTAATATTAACCTCTCACATCAGATTCGGACACACTACCCAACTTCTAAGCATAATCAAAATCCGATGTGGATTCAACTAGACACGGGCCAGTAACAACATCCTAAACCTTACAGTCCTTGATTCTAATCGGACATAACCCACAGTCCATTTTAGAACCAAACTGCTCTGATACCAAAATGAGACCCCCGTTGTGCCCCGGTGTTTTATTAGATTAATTACCTTCTTAAATCAATTCTTAATCGCCTGCTTATCGTGAAAATACGTAAAAATTAAAAACTTATTTAATTATCATATAAATTCTGCATATTTAAAACACAATAACTTTAACATATGTAAATACACTCTTAGTTGTTCATTGCAATACCAAAACACTGTTCAGGGTATCCTCTCAGTAGGATCTCTCACAGGCATATACTTAATAACAGACATACTTAGCGGAAATATAAAAATGCTCCTTAGACACACTGGCCATAATGTCTATACTCTAATCACCATGGATCACAGCTCGACCCCCAGCGTCAGGTTCGTAAGGAGTTCCGTCCAACTCCTCAGCAATCTTTGTTTCATACAGAGTTCCGTCCAGCTCCTCAGCAACATAACCCTCCATCGGGTCTTCTAACGTAAACTAAAGTAACCCACAAAAATACAGAAACATAGGGAATAAGAAACAGTTCTATCATCAAAAAACGGAAAAGAGTCATAGTAAATCATACAGTAATTGTCACAGACAAACAACGCACATAACTAACAGATCACCCTCAAGTTAATATATCATCCTCTACCCCCAATCTCATGCTACTCAAAGACACCATAGTTGCACACCTATTTCCTAAGGTGGAAGTGGTCTCGTGAGAACTCTTGATTTTACGTGTATTATATTACCAATACATGGTGTATTATAGTACCAATACACAGAGGTGTTTTACATGTATTATATTACCAATACACAGAAGTGTTTTACGTTTATTATATTACCAATACACGGTGTATTATATTACCAATACACTTTTGTCTTTTTGTATTATATTACCAATACACTTTTGTCCTTGTGTATTATATTACCAATACACGGTTGTGGACAACAACACCTATACTTGAATCTCACCAACCCATTTTAACAACATCCTAGTGCCTTAACCTTTCATTAGAACTTGACACATATTCTGTACCATAACACCTCTTTAACATACATCATCTAGGTTAGGCACTACTAAATCATTATTATTCTCACGCCCAAAATAAGCATCTCTTAGACAACATATATATCTTTACTTAAAAACCACTAAGCATAATAATACAAACCAGGCAGATCATGCATAACACAATATCAACCAAAATATTCCCATATCACCAACATAGCACAAAATCAATTCAACAAAGGTAATAAAATCAAATCAACCATCAAAAATATAAAATCAACCTAATATCGATAAACCTACAATCCCTGAATCGCCATTGGTTTTTCAGAAAAGGCTTCCAATGTGATTTTGGTCTTGTCGATTACTCGACTACTAGTAGGGTTTTGGTCGGCCTACACAATTATTATATAATATACTACTTATCGATTCCGACGATAGGTTGATTCTTTCCCCACCTGGGTTATCACCGGACTCCTGAACTCGAAGCTCCTCATTGTCACACCACAAAGTACTAACTCCACTTTCTATGAAGGTAAGGAGATTAGATGCTCGAAGAGGTATACCACGAACGTCCTCGTTTCCACCGAGATGGAAGTCTAAGATTATGAGCACAAAATCACAAGTTAAAATCAAACAAGAACACTAAACCACGAGGTATAGGTTCGGCCAAGACTAGTTCTTAGGTTTAGAGATTCCCGAAAATTATACAACTCATGGATTTATGATCCTTAAGTGTTAGGAGTTCATAAACAATGATCACTTAACAAAGTTGAATTAAAATACCACTAAGTTATAAACTTAGGGTATTCGTCCAAGGCTAGTAAAATAGGCTAGCATTCACTAAACTTTCCAATCTCTTAGGTTTAGCATCCATATGTATTAAGGAGCTCAAAACCAGATAATTTTGGAAAAATAAGAACTTAGTATCCTAGTTCCATAACCTTCTAGGTTCGACCTTCATAGGATTTATAGGTTAGAAATCTTTAAACTTTCCAATTTCTTAGACTTAGCATCCAAATATCTTATGGAGCTCAAGTCCATGATCATTATGGAAAATAATGGAAACTTAAACATTCCAATCTCTTAGACTTAGCATCCAAATATCTTATGGAGCTCAAGTCCATGATCATCTTGCAAAAATGAAAGTAATACATCCTAGCTTTAATAACATAGAATAAACGAGTTAGAAATCCTTAAACTTTCCAATCTCTTAGGTTTAGCATCCCGATATCTTATGGAGCTCAAGTCCATGATCATTTTGGAAAACAATTGAAACTTAAACATTCTAATCTCTTAGACTTAGCATCCAAATATCTTATGGAACTCAAGTCCATGATCATCTTGGAAAACAATGGAAACTAAAACATTCCAATCTCTTAGACTTAGAATCCAAATATCTTATGGAGTCAAGTCTATGATCATCTTGGAAAAATGAAAGTAATACATCCTAGCTTTAATAACATAGAATAAACAAGTTAGAAATCCTTAAACTTTCCAATCTCTTAGACTTAGCATCCAAATTTCTTATGGAGCTTAAGTCCATGATCATTTTGGAAAAATAAAAACGCAAACATCCTAGCACCTAAACACTAAGTTTCAGCCATCATAGGATGATGAGGAAAATATTATTTTTTTAACAATAACTCTTAGGTTTAGAATCACAAGGTATTCAGAGTTCTAAATCCATGATCATACTTGGAAAGTTGAAACATAGTATCCTAGGCTTACTTATTCATACTTTCAGCCATCATAGGAACAAGCTATCAAAACTTCCAAGATTTATAGATTTAAGATCAATGGATAGTTAGAAACTCAAACACATGATCATATTCCAAAAGTTGAAACAAAAACTTCCTAGGTCACAAATGCAAGCATTCTGCCTTCATTGGAAGAGATGGGTAGAGATTTTTGTTTTACACAACCTCTTAGTATGTGAAAATATAAGTTAATACAAGACTATAGAAAGTGGTTTCAACTCAAAAGGAGTTTTCTACCATTTTAGAGAGATTTTAGAAGTTTAAAGCATATAAAGAACACATAAAGTAAACTAATTAATAAAAGATGAAACTTGAAAAAAGATTCATATGAGAGCATTACCCTTAGTATAAGGAAGAACTTTAACTAAGAACTTAAGTAGAAAAGATGAATAAAAACTAAAGCTTTAAGAGCTTGAACTTTTAGAAGAAAGGAAGAAGATGAAGGTTTAATGGAGTTTGAAGAAGGAAGATGATGAAGTGAAAATGAGAGGTGTATATATAGAGAAGGTAGAGAGAGGCACGAAATTGAGGAGAGAGGAATGAGCTTGGAGAGCAAGTTTTGACCTTGTGCCTTGTTTGGTTGAAGAGGAAAGAGAAAAATAGGTTTTTAGAATATAATATGATATATTTCAAAAAGTCCATCATGACCACTTTTTAGGAGGTAGCTTAGGCCATACCTCTAGTGAGTCGCCTCACTCCCTCATCTCACCTCAAGCCTTTTATGTCTCCTATTTTACTCCATTTCGTACCCAGTTGCATTTCCGATCGTAATTCTTCCGACGTTTTCGCCCGAATAAAATATTATATTTTATTTTTGAAAGAAAATTTTCAAAATAACCAAAGTTGAAGGAAACATAATAAAAACACAAACTATCTCGTTCACGGGTCAAAATTAGGTTTTCTGCACAGTAAACTTGTACCGGCAGTGAAAACGCATACCGACTTTCGTCTGAATTTTCAACCGAAAATTTTACCGTAACCCTCTACCATAAAGTAGACTATGAATATGATTTTATTTTAATCAAAAACACTTTCTAACTCTCAAATTTAAAATATAACTTAATTATATTTTAACCTGTTGAATAGCATAATTAAAATCAGGCTGATACACAAGGCTTAGCTTGTTTCAGATGCGGAGGACCACATTATCTTAGAGAGTGCATGGAGAGACCTAGTTGCTTTCACTGTGGGAAAACAGGTCATATGGCCCGAGATTGCAGACAGGAGGCTAGGCAACAGCCAGTAGCTGTAGGTAGAGGCAATAGAGGTGGAGCTGGAAGAGGAGTCACAACAGCAGGACGACAGGGAGCAAGACCTTAGGCCGCTGGAAGAGTGTTTACCGTGAGGGGAGCTGAATCCTCTCAATCTGCTGATCTTATACAACGTATGTGTTTGATAGCTGGTAGACTCTCGTATGTTTTATTTGACTCAGACGCTACGCATTCATTTATTTCGTATGAGTGTGTGGATCAAGCAAAATTAATTGTTTCTCAATTACCTTATACCCTTAAAGTATCTACTCCAACTAGTAATCCTTTAACTACCATATATGTTTGTTTACAGTGTCCTATAGTTGTTGAGAATAGGACATTTATTGTAGACCTTGTCTGTTTGCCTATGCAACAGATAGATGTTATTCTTGGCATGGATTGGCTTTCGGCTACCCATGTAATGCTAGAGTGTTCTAGTAAGACCTTATCATTTCTTGAGTCTTCTAGTGTAGTCTCTGCCAATGAAGGAGTATCCATGAGGAATGATGATTCACGACAGTACGTGATGCTATTCGCGGTCGACAAATTCCTTTGGTTAAGGTTGTATGGGATACAATTACTAGAGATGCTACTTGGGAACGTGAAGCAGATATGCAACAACAAAATCCACATCTTTTCTGTGGTTTGTAAATTCCGAGGACAAATTTTTTTTTCTAAGAGGGGTAGTAAGGTAACAGCCTGTTTTTAATTATGCTATTATAACAGTAAAAATATATTTAATTTTATTTTTCTCTGAGACCGAGAAAATGATTTTGGATAAAACAAAATCATATTCATACTCTATGTTATGGTAGAAGGTTATGGTGAAATTTTGGGTTTAAAACTCAGACGGAAACCGGTCTGCGTTTTTAACTGACAGTATAATTTTATACCGGCAGAAAACCCTAATTTGACCCGAAACTGAAAATTTGTAGATTTTTTTATATTTTGTCCGTTAGGAATTCCACTTTCCAAATTTCTGATTAGAAATAAAATATTATGTTTATTCGGGCGAATTTTGGTGAAAGTTCGAACGAAAAACGATCGGTGTTTACATTGACAGTAAGATTTTAATGATCAGAAAACCTAATTTTGACTCGTGAATGAAATGGTTTATGATTAAATCATATTTCCAACAAGTTTGGTTTGTTTGAAAATTTTCAATCGAAAACGAAATATTTTGTTTTTACACGGGCGTAAAACCCTAATCGGGGAACCGACGGAATCGAAAACGGAACCACCGAGATAGAACCAGATACCGAAGGAGCTGAGCTATGGAATGACTCATCAAGAGTTTATGAAGTAATTAATGTTAGGAATTATGAGTTTTTAAGTGTAAAGACCAAAATGCCCTTAACCCTAACCTAACCTACCTTAGTTAAAAGTTAACCATGGTTAAAGCATGACAAGTTCAAATTTGCTACTTCATCCTTTATGTGGTCCAAAACTCAACCACGCCTCCTTCAACCATGACCACTCAATTGTAATGATTACTTTGGGTGTGAAATGTCCAAACTTCCCTTAGTCTTTAAAGGAATTACAAGCTTGTCCTTAAGTGATTTTACTCTTTTGTCCCTGAGTAACAAATTTTGGACCAAATCACCCCTCATTTCATCCATATGTGCGCTGCTAATCTTCCTCATTAGGAATACTTAGACAATTTTTCCTTCTTCATCAAGAACACAAAGGAAACCTCCATTGACTCAACGAACTTATACCGAAATTCTGACCCTTTTCTGTTTTGAAAAACGAAACACTTTCTACATGAAAGTTGTTCCTCTTCCTCTATTCTTTCCAACGAGCTAAAGATCATCAAAAATGAATAAGCATATTGGGAGATGTGCCCAAATTACTAAAACCTCGAAAATCTTCATCATCTTCATTTTCTCTTTAAACTTCTCAAGAACACTTATGAACACTTGGTGATTTTGTGAGGAACTTGATTAATACTCATCATTTATTCATCATCAAGAGGTATAATCTTTCTCTCCATGATCACTCATGCTTTCTTCTTCATTCATTTCATGATTTCATGACATGAACAACACTTTTTCAATTTCTAGATCCAATCTTCAAAAATCTCTAGAAAATTGTAGAAAAATCCATTTGATTTGAAACCAATTTCTATGATCTCATCTTGATAAATATATTCATCATCTAGAAGCATGAACCCAGAAGAAATTTTCTCCTTATTTTTCCAAGCATGGCCGAACCCTATGTGTTTGGGTGTAAATGGGTTTTGCTTCAACTTTTGATAAATGATGCATGATTTCATCTCTTAAATCATTATGGGTATTGAATCCAAGTGATTGAGAAAACGAAATCAAATCCTAACCTATTTTACTTAAGAGGGCCAAAACCCTAACCTATTTGGTTGGGTGAATTTTGATTCAATGTTTGTCTTGTGACACTTGACTCCAACCTTATACAATTCATGTTTGTTGAATCCAAGAGATGGAAATCAAGTGAAACTTATAACTCAAATTTAGTGTCAAGGCCGAAACCGTAACTCATTGAGTTAGATGGTTTTTGTACAATGTTCTTGATTTATAATCATTGATTTTGTCATTCCAATACCTAACGATCATAAATCCAAAAGTTTGTAAGATTTTTACATCTCTAGCCTTATTTGATGAGTTGGCTGAACCTAGCACCATATATCCCTATTTAGATTTGTTTGATTAATTTGTTTTATCGTTGATTTGGTTGAAGGTGGAATTGGTAACTTGTGGTGTGACAACGAGGATCGTCGATTTCGTGTTTCCGGAGGTAAATTAGGTGGGAGAAAGAACCATTCCATCGTCGAAAATGATAAGTAGTATATAATTTATAATAATGGTGTAGGACGACCTAAACCCTACTAGTGGTCTAGTAATCGACAATACCAAAATCATATTGGAAACTTTTCCGTAATACAAATGATGATTTGAGAATTGTAGGTTTATCGCCTTAGGTTAATTCTATAATACTTGAGGATGTCTGAATTATTTATTTTTCACTATTTGTGATACGCTGGTTGAGGTATTCTACTGCATGTGACGTTTATTTTGGTTTTTGAATATTTTATTGATTATTGTGTTATGCATGATCTGCTTGGTTTGATAAATTGCTTAGTTGATTTTAAGTATAGATATATATCATTCGGAGGTATTTTGTTTGGGGTGAGAGCTTGAATATAAATTAGAGGTGCCTAGCTATTATGTTATAGAAGTGGTGTGATATAGAATGTAAGTGGAGGTTATGAGGAAAGCTTGAGGCACTAGGTTGTTATTGATACAAGTCAGTGAGAATCATATGTTGCATTGTTGTTCATAACCATGTATTTGAGATACACGAGGTCCAAAGTTCTCATGGACCGTTCGAAATTAAAAGTTAATTTGTATAACTATAGTGTCATTGCTATGCATGAGCACCCTTGATAGAGATGAGCGAGAGAACCAGGGTGTGCACCGACGGTACTGTGCAGCTAAAGTGTCATTGCTTTGCATGAGCATTCTCACCATGGATGAGAATGTGCACCGGTGTTGGGGACGTGTCACTTGGACGACTGACTGACATTCCTAACGAGGGATGTGTGACAGGATTAGTGGTGGCCACGTCAGTATAAAGGTTTATTTGCATGAGTTGGAGGGTAAAGGATGATGTTATAAAGTATGGATGATTGTAGATTGTGAGTGATGCATGTTTGTGACTATTATTATATTATATGCAATGAATATTTTCCTCTTATGATGATAAAATTGTTTCTTATCTCCATATTTCTGTATTTTTGTGTATGTCTGCTTTACTACGTTAGAAGACCCGATGGAGGAATATGTTGCTGAGGTGATGGATGGAACCCTGTACGAGACGGAGGTTGCTAAGGAGTTGGATGAAACTCTGTATGAAGCTGACACTAGAGAACAAACTACAGATCCTAATAATATAGTGTAGTAAGTTTAGGGCCAATGAGTCATAAAAGACATTTTTATTTTCCGCTAGTTATAAGCTGTTTGTATAAATAAGTACCTGTGCGGGATCCTACTAATAGGATACCCTAAACAGTGTTGTGTAAGATAAAGGATAAATATGTCTGTATTTATGTATTATAACGTTGGTGTGTTTAGTTTGTTTGCAGAAGTTATATAATTATGATTAAGTTTTAATTTTTACATATTTTCAATGATAAGTGCGCGATTAAGTAAATAATTAATAAGGTTTTAATCTAATAATACAATGGTGCACAACGGGGTGTCTCAGTAAGAAATAAAGCTAGACTTGTTGCACAAGGTTATTCTCAGGAAGAAGGTATAGACTACACTGAAACTTTTGCATCAGTTGCTAGATTAGAGACAATTTGCATCTTATTATCATTTGTTGCACATCATAGTATAATGCTATATCAAATGGATGTAAAAAGTGCCTTTATAAATGGTGTTATTTGTACGGAAGTATATGTTATGCAACCTCCGGGTTTTGAAAGTGAAACTCAACCTGAACATGTATATAAGCTAAAGATAGCTTTATACGGCCTCAAACAAGCTCCTAGAGCTTGGTATGAAAGGTTAAGTTCATTCTTAATGGACAATGGATTTAGTAGAGGAAAGATTGATACAACCTTATTTAGAAAATCCAATAAGTCCAGTTTTATTGTTGTTCAAATATATGTTGATGATATAATTTTTGGTGCCACTAATGAATGTCTCTGTAAAGAATTCTTTAAGCTTATGCAGAAAGAGTTTGAAATGACCATGATGGGGGAACTCAAGTTCTTTCTTGGACTTCAAGTTAAGAAAACAGTGGACGAGGTGTACATCTATCAAACTAAGAATACAAAGGAATTGTTAAAGAAATTCCAGATGGATGATTCCAAGCCTATGAACACCCCTATGCATCCCACATCCATACTGAACAAGGATGATAATGATAAAAATGTAGACCAAAAGGTATATAGAGGTATGATAGGATCCCTTCTATATCTTACTGCGTTTAGACCTGATATTATGTTCAGTGTATGCTTATGTGCTCGATTTCAATCTGATCCAAGAGAATCTCATTTATCAGCAGTTAAAAGAATATTTAGATATTTAAAAGGTACTACTAATCTGGGTTTGTGCTTTAAGAAAAATGGTGATTACAGATTAATTGCTTTTTGTGATGCTGACTATGCTGGAGATAGAATAGAAAGAAAAAGTACCAGTGGAGGATGCCACTTCATTGGAGCTAATCTAGTCTCATGGTCAAGCAAAAGACAAATCACTATTGCCTTATCAACTGCTGAAGCTGAGTATATTTCAGCTGCTAGTTGCTGCTCACAACTTCTATGGATCAAACATCAATTGGAGGACTACAATGTGTTTGTAAGTAGTATTCCACTTATGTGTGATAATACTGCTGCAATAAATCTATCTAAGAATCCAATATTGCACTCAGGGGCTAAGAATATAGAGATTAAACATCACTTTATTAGAGATTATGTGCAAAAAGGTATTATTGATATACAATTTTTAGATACTGACCATCAATGGGCAGATATCTTTACTAAACCTCTTGCAAAGGACAGATTCATATTTATTAGAAAACATCTTAATATGATTTGTGTGGATTGATTGTGCGTCCAATGCATATTGCATGCACGTCTATTGCTTAAGTTCGTCCAATGCATGTTGTATGCGCGTCCAGCGGGCATTGCGTCCATTGATTGTTTGCTTGGTTTTATCAGACTCGTCTATGCTATCATTTATTATATTTGCATTGAGTCAGTTATTTCCATCAATTCCATCAATAGCTTTTTATGGTTTCAAAAACCTGCGCCGCATCAGTACTCATTACTCCTTTTCTCACACGTTTTCATTTTATTTTATTTTAATTTCTTAGGGAAAACTCTTAAAATTCGAAACCTTTTTAAGTAATACTCTTTCCCTCTGAAAAACCTTTCACAATCTTCTCTCTTTGAATCCTCGAGTACTCTGTTTCTTGCTACAAAACCATAAACTCTCAAACCTCATCAATGGCTTCCTCTTCTTTTGCTGTAACTTTTAATGTGGACAAGTTGAACCTTACTACTGAGCACCACTTCAAATTTGGAATTCTTCAAGAATACAACTTAGATGTAAGTAAGAACATCGATGTTGCTGGTTGAGGAGGACTCTTCGTTGAAAAAGTCTCTATCTACCCAAACCTAGTAAGGTATTTCTAGAGAAACCTTCAAGTATCAATTGCTGAGATTTCTGCCGTGGTTCTCGGAAAAAGAGTAGTGGTCTCTGAAAAGACCATCTCTGATGCTATCAACTGCACTCAAGAAGGAGTGGTTTTTACTGATACTTGGGAGAAGGACCTTGGTGGTTCTGAGGTAATAACTGCCTTCCTAATGAGTGAAGATAAATTAAGAAATCATTCCTGGAAGTCAGTGGAGATGAAGGATGATGTTCGCATTCTTCATCAGTTGCTGAACACGGTTGTTTTGCACAAAACTGGGTCTAAGGACAACTTGTCAGCTTTACAGAAGTTTTGTCTTTGCCATCTCATCACTGAGACTAAAATCAACCTGCCCGGAATTCTATATGGAAGATTCAGGGATGATTTTGTTCACAAGAAGAGGCTTTTTGCAATTCCATACTATCATCTTCTATCCAAGATCTTAAAGTCTCAAGGAGTCTTTGACATACTTGCTGCCAAATCTCCTGAAGAACAAGCAAGAATTCTAACTGAAAAAGAATGTATGCTGCTGACTTTGGAAAAGTGAACATAGCCAACATGAATCTCAATACATATACTGCTAATGCTTTGGCTAAAACAGAAGAGATGATGAAGATTGAAGAGGAACATATTGAGCAGAACAATGTTGAAGTACTAGGGCTGAAGAGAACATCTAGAAGAAAAACAACTGCTGCAAGGAAACTGATTGCCAAAAAGCCTGCTACTGGCATGATGATCAGGGAACCAGAAGCTGTTTCCCCTCAACCTGCTCCTTCTCAAAAAAGATCAAGAAATCTCATCATGTCTTATAATGAAGATGAGGATGATGAAGATAACGTCATTATTGGAACTATTCTGAAGAAGCAGAAAACTGATGTTGCTGCTGATGTTGTTGTTCCTACAAGAAGGAAACCCTCAAGAAAAGCTAAGTCCTTTGTGACTTCTGAGATAAATATCTCTGCTAATGATCCTGTCAAATTAGCAGTAGATGCCTTAGTAGAAAGCTTAGAAAGTAGGGATGATGTTGCTGTTGCTGTTGCACCTAACACTGATGTCTACATATCCACACTACCATCACCACAAACCTCTTCACCACAACCAGTCTCACCTGTCTACTCACCTGTCCCATAATACCTGCAAATGATCACTGGTTCAATCAACCATATGATGTAGGGATTAACCCTGGAGCCCTTTTTCCCAAAATACCTAGAACCAAATTCCCTTACACTAACCCTTCAGTTCTCTACGATGGCAAAGCTAAAAGCTGGGCCAAAGTAAAAAGAGACTGGAAAATACTCCATCATAAGCATGAACCAGAACCTAAATCAACCAGACCTTTCTATCCTCTACCTGAATATGAATATGAACATGAACCTACCTACACCGCAAGGCATGTACCTATTCCCTATGTGCGCTAAACAATAACAATCATCTTCCATCCACTCTGTACAACCACATTGGACCTGCCACAACTCACATTCCTCTACAAAAATTCCTACCTAGAAAAATCTACCCAAACCTCATCAAATCCCCTCCTTTTAAACCCTTCACAGATGGTGTCAACAGGCACATCATACCTGTTTGTTCTACTGACCCTTGCAAAGCCAATGGTCCATCAATTATCCACAAAAGGTCCAGAACAGAAGGAAGACCTAAATTCATTCTAGACAGAGAGACATCTATGGCAGAGTTGTTAGTCTTGTGGATCACCTCATGTATGCCTTCCTGCAGAATGAGTTCGAGTTGCCAAGATATGTCAGAGCTGCAAACTTTGTCCCTCCAACATGTTTATTTCATACCAAGAAAAAGACAATGATTGGTGTCATACCTTATATGTTTGCTCCAAGACTACCCATGATAGATTTGAATAAGGACAAGGATCTGAAGAAGTAGAGGAGCACTGCAAAGAAACCGAAAGACAATTCATGCATAATCAATCTTGATATTGTTGAACCTATTAATCAGAACATGATTGATTTCTGGATGTCACAGCAACTTGAAGAATAGATGAAGATTCTGCAGTTGATATCTGGTCAAATCATATGGTGGCTTGTAGTAAGGAAGATCTTCTGGATTAAGTGAACAATAGAAGAAAAGCATTCCTAAAGTTAGAGGAAAATGTGGCCTATCAAATATCAGATTCTTCATTTAAAAGGGCACTCATGAAATTCATGTCATAAGTTCAGTCTATGAAGAAGACCCTGTCCACTGGTCTAAAGAGCTGCCTCCTCCTATACTTGAAATAGACAACTATAAACACGAGAATGGGGGGGGGGGGGGGGTTGAATTGTGTTTATCAGAATTTAAAACAAAGCTGAAAACTTTTCGCACACAGAAGCTAAGTTCAGACAAGTGGGAAAGAACAGTACAGACAGGTGACCTGTCTGGTTAGATTTCAACAGAATAAACATGAACGCCATAACTTGAAAACAGATTTAATGTTAACACTTTAACCCCTTAGTTAGAAAGCAGATATGTTAATCAAAGCAACTAAAGAGTTTAAGGGAAGAGAGATTAACACAGTTGTTTATCCTGGTTCACTCTTCAACACAAAGAGCTTCGTCCAGCCCTTGGTAGCACCAAGTTTTATCCACTATAACTATTAAATTTATAGACTCCAAGTATTGTTTGCACACCTACTCTCTTCAGGCTCCAAGACAAGTATTCTTTACACACCTAGCCTTTTCAGGCTCACTCGGGTTTGTTTGAGAAGTTTGTTTGTAATAAATACAATCAGATTGACAGTTCTTTTACTAACACTCAGAGTGAATTAAATGTAAGCTTAGGAAAGAATGCGTAATAACTTCAAATGATTGAAGAATACAGATTGAAAGAATGAATGAATAAATGTGCAGAATAATGGCTCTTTTAATGCCGTGTATTCTCTGTGTATCTCCATCTTCAATGACTTCTGTATTTATGGGCCTTCAAACATTTAAGATCCGTTAGAAACATTGCTTCAAGTGTTGGCATCGAGCTGAACTTCATTAAATGCAATAGAGTCATTCTGGTCAGCCAGTAATGCAATATGAACGTTGGTTGTACTCTAACATGAAGGATCATGGCTTTATGCATCGTGTAGTAGCCATATCAGAGTTGTGCAGAGAGCTTTTGTACTTTATAGAGCACATTTCCCTTTTCGTGTAATAACCAAGAGCACAAGGGAATAAGGTCTGTTAGAAACATTCTTTAACTAGACTTCATCTCTGATTTCCTAGGTTGCTTGTGAAATTGCCTCTGACTTTTCTTGATAATCGTGAGATTAAGAAAGAAAGAACTTCAGAGTCTTTGTATGAAGGGACATCTTCCAAAAGCTATTGTACTTGAGTTCTTCATCGAGGAACCATAGATAAGTATAGGAACTTATTAGAACATACATTGAAACATCAATGTATAAAGTCAATAATCCTAGTCAGCAGACAGGTTGACTTTTGCTTCTTCAGACAGGTGATCATTTATGTAAGCAGACAGGTGAGTCTTACTATTTTGATCTGTACACTATATACACAGGTTAGCAACCAATACGAAGGTTAATTAAATCATTAACCAAATGTTTAGTTTTCATCAAAACTTAGGAAATGCACATCTTACATTTTAGAGACTTAACAATCTCCCTCTTTTTGATGATGACAAACATTTAGATGATTTAATGAACCTTAGAAAATAATAACACAAGAAATACTAAGATTCATACAAGTTGAAATTTTCTTAGTCAGAAGGGTTGTGCAGACAAGTGCACTTAAGTTTACTTAGCACAGCATCAGAGTTATGCAAGTGAGATCAGAAAAGTACTTAAAGACAAGTATTCCATTTCAACTTGTTTATTCTTTAAACTAAGACAGAATTTTAATCTTTCTTACTTCAATCATATTTCTTACTTTCTCCCGGTTCCTGTTTCATATACATCTCAAATCATCTTTACTTACTTTCTCCCCCTTTTGTCAACAACAAAAAAGGAATAGACAGAAAAGTAAAGAACACAAAATAACAAAACTGATTTCATTCATCATAAGCTTCTCAAGTACAAGGCAGATTTTACAAAATTATTTAGGCTGACTAAACATTAAAAACAGAGCTTCAACTCTTTGTTGTAGCAGCAATATAGCATGCCTTTCTTCATTCAGTTGTCTTCTTACTTCCTCTAGCTGAGCCTGAAGCAGATTGAAATTATGCAAATCCACTGTTTGAGAAGTGGAGGCTTCTATTGTCAGACTGGATGAAGAAATTGATTGGTTTGAGTACCAGGGCAAAGCAAATATTGGGGGTGCCTTGGGTACAGAGAAGGGTGAGATAATGCGAGGGAAGATGAGTTGATGAAGAGTTCTATAATAAAAGAACGGAAGAAAAGGTAACTTAAACAAAGGTCTGATTCTGACAAGGTTAGTATCAGGAGAAGAAAAGACACAGGAAAGTCTCTCGGACAGAGACAGAGGGGTAATAGTTATCTGTATAGGTGGGGGAAGAGGTTGCTGTGCTAAGACAGAGGGAGGTAGAGTTAACAAGGAATCAATATGATAAAAGAAGGAGTTTGATCCTGTTACTAAAAGAAAGAAGTACCTAGACCTATTAGGTAACATCACAACAGAGGCAGGATAGTGAGTCCTAGCCAAAGTTCTAATGAACAAGACAATAGGGGGACAAAATAAAATCTCCCTACATGGATTAGGGATATGAGGTGGAGGAGAAGGAATGATAGAACACTAGGAGACACTTGCAGTCATAAGAGATTGCATGTCATACACAAACAAACTTGATGATATGCCAGTTTGTTTTTTGGGAGTTGAGTCCATGTGAACAACTGTGTACTGACATATATCGGACACAACATCATAGGATGATGTTTGGGTTTGGTGAGAAGAGATGGGTGAAAGGAAGGGAGACACTACAGATAAGGGTTGGACAAACAAGGCGGGTGGAGAAGAAACAGAAGAGTTATGGATACCTTGGTGGGAGGGAGAAGATAGTGTAGAAGGGATAGAGGAGAGAATTGGCTGATCCTCTGACATCTTCAGCTTCTTCTTTGAAGGAGACATAGTGTCAACTTCAGGGTGAATAAATGTCTGTATCCCAACAGACAGGTTTGCAGTAGTTGCAGCATCAACTTTAACCTCTGCAGCTTGAGCTTCTGCAGGAATTTCGACCCTTTCAACAAATACAACAAGGGGCCCTGGGTAGCCAGATCTTCTTTTTCTGGGAATGAGTCCCAAATTAAGAGTAGTCTTCTCCTTGGGTTCCTCCAAGGATTGAGTTGTCTGCTCCCCCTGAGCAGATACTTCATCTTTGCTAGGCTCAGACTCCAGTTGTTTGACCTTGGCAAAGGTCTTCACCAGCCTTCTTTTCTTGCTGGGTTGTGCAGATGCAGTAACTGATCCCACAGCTTCACTTGTTCCTCTTGGGAGAGGGTTTCTTCAGCTTGAACCTTAGAGGCTCAACTGTTTCAGTAGTTTCTTCAGAGACTGATGGTTTTTACAACTCAGGTATCTGGTCCTGTCTGGCCACCTTTCCAGAGGGCTTCCAGATTCTTTCAGAGATAGGAACCTCTGATTCATCAGTGGAAACCACTGGTTCTTCCTTCTGCTTCTGCTCAGCAGCAGACTTCTTCTTCTGCTCAGCAATAAACTTCTTCTTCTTTCTCTTCTTGTCTTCTTCCTCATCTTCCAAAGGGATGCCATTTATGTCCATCATAGACAAGTTCTTCCTATCAATAGGAAGTGACATGTCTACGAAGTGAGCATCACTGGGAACAAACAACTTGTTCCTGAAGACTCTTGTCAACAGCATCCCATAGGGGTAGGTCTGCATGTTGGTCCTCTTGATCAGTAATTCAAGGTACATGTAGATAAGATCGTTGATATCTACCTTGATTTTGTGAAGTGATACAGAGCAAATCTGTCCATCTTGGTCACACTATCTCGTGATCCTTTCCGAGGCATCTCGCACTCCAGCAACAACTTGTGCAAGAATCTGCATTTTGTCACCATGCTTATAGGCTTCAGGTTCTCAGGGTTGGGAACACCTTATATAGATATGTTGACATTCTTGGTTCCCACCTGATCTTCCCTCTCAGGCTTGAAAGCAGCTCAAATCCTAGGGCATTTGGTAACCAGCTCCAGAGAGTTGGTGGGGAAGTTAAGGGTTTTATCCATCATTTGAGCCCTAAAGCTCTTGGTTCCATCGAATTTGCTGGTGATGACCACAGCATTGGTCCAGAATTCTTTGACAAGCTTGGGATGAAAAAGATCTTTGATGTCAAGGAAAGAGGTCCACTTGGAGTATTCCAACTCCTCAGTGACATCCATGCCCCATTTCTTCATCTGTTGAAGATCAACAGTTTTACCAGGTAGGATCTTTTCCACATCAGAAACCTTCAAGTTGTATTTTTCAGCAATTTCTTTCGAAGATAGACGCTTTGATGGTGTCATTTCTGAGAGAAAGGGTTTATAGGGTTTTGGAAGAGAAAAGGGTTTGAAAAAGGAGAAGACGAAGACGGAGATAGTTTGAAAGTTTTTAAAAAACGTAAAGGTTAAATCTTTGATTCTAAGCCTTTTATAGCAAGAAAGGCATGAGAGAGAAATAAAAACATTTTTAATTTAAAACGGCACGATTTGCGTTGGGAACTATAGCGCCCACTTAAGTGATAACGAAAACATGGTTTCAAGATAAAAATTGTCGTGCACATGATTAGCTTCAGATAAGTAAATGGTATTAAATAATTAATAACCATTTCAACAAAAAAAAACTGTCGAGTTCTATCATTGTGACTCAGCAAGGTTAGACAGGTGATATAAAAACATAAGACAAGTAGCATAGACAGGTTAATTATTAGGCATGTCATTCAACAATGTAATGCATGTTTAGATTTTCTCTAATAAATAAAAACCTTTCTTATGCTAATGGTATGGTGAAAATATCAGCTCATTGATTTTCAGTTTTAACAAACTTAATATCAAAGATACCTTTCTAAAAATAATCCCTTATAAAATGATATTTAATTTCAATATGCTTTGCCTTAGAATGCTGAATTAGATTTTTGGTTAAGCATATGGCACTAGAATTATCACACCACACAGATATGTTATGCTGATAAATAGAATAATCATCAAGTTGATGTTTTACCCATAACAGTTGAGAGCAGCAACTGGCTAATGAAATATATTCTGCTTCAGCAGTAGACAGGGCAATGGTTGTCTGCCTCTTACTTGACCAGGAGACTAAGCTTGCTCCAATGAAGTGACATCCTCCACTGGTGCTTTTTCTTTCTATTATGTCTCCAGTAAAATCAGCATCACAGAATCCCACTAATTTGTATTCTTTTGACTTAAATACAGCAAACCAAGATTGGTAGTCCCAAGCAAATATCTAAATATTCTTTTAACAACTTTTAGATGAGATTCTTTTGGGATTGGAATCTAGCACACATACAGACACTAAATAGAATGTCAGGTCTGCTTGAAGCTAAGTATAGTAGAGAGCCGATCATCAATCTGTAGATAGTTTGGTCTACCTTTTTACCTTCATCATCATTGCTTAGTTTTGCATTGGGTTGCATGGGAGTTTTCATGAGTTTGGTATTTTCCATTTTATACTTCTTGAGTATCTCCTTGGTATACTTTTGTTGATGGATGTAAACTCTATCACTTGTCTGCTTGATTTTTAATCCAAGTAAGAACTTTAATTCTCCCATCATGCTCATCTCAAATTCTGCTTGCATTAGCATGGAAAATTCCTTGCACGGCTTTTCATTAGTTACTCCAAAAATAATGTCATCAACATATATTTGAACTACAATAAAATTTTCTTTAGAGCTTTTCTTAAATAAGGTAGTATCTACTTGTCCTCTAGTAAACCATTTTGCATGATAAAAGAGCTAAGTCTATCATACCAAGCTCTAGGTACTTGTTTCAAACCATATAGTGCCTTTTTAATTTTGAAAACATGATCTGGTTTATCAGTATCCTCAAAACTAGGGGTTTGTTTAACATATACTTCTTCTTCAATTATGCCATTTAGGAAATCACTTTTTACATCCATTTGAAAAAGAGTGATTTGGTGTTGTGCAGCATATGACATTAATATGCGTATAGCTTCTATTCTAGCTATAGGTGTAAAGGTTTCAGTATAATCAATACCTTCTTATTCGTTATAGCCTTGAGCTACTAACCTTGCCTTGTTTCTGACAACTTTGCCATCCTCATCCAATTTGTTTCTGAAGACTCATCTTGTTCCAATGATAGGTTTGTTTTTGGGTTTAGAGACAAGTGTCCAGACATCATTTCTGGTAAACTGGTTGAGTTCTTCTTGCATAGCAAGAATCCAGCTTTCATCCTCAAGAGCTTCTTCAATGTGTTTTGGCTCAATTTCTAACATAAAGGCCACATTGCTTGACTCTTTTAAAGTGGATCTGGTTCTTACTCCTTCAGAGGGATTTCCAATAATAAGATCCTTAGGATGATGAGTATTGAACTTCCAATCCCTTTTGAGATCAACAGGAATATCTTGACTTGTCTCATGACTGGTCTATTGACCTCTCTGCTGACTTGCCTGCTCCACTTGTCTATCTGGCTCAATCACAGGTTCTGTCTTGGTTTGATCAGGCTGTTGATTTTCTGATTTGTTTATATCAAGACCTGCACGATCATCTTTTAGATCTGATAATTCCTTATCAGTCTTTAAACCATCATTGAACTTAACATGAACAGATTCTTCAATAACAAAGGTTCTGGAATTGTAAATTATAAATGCTTTAGACATTTCAGAATACCCTACAAAAATACCTTTATCTACTTTGGAATCAAAGTTTCCAAGTTGATCCTTAGTATTCAGAATGAAGCATTCACATCCAAATGCATGAAAATAAGATATGTTGGGGCTTCTACTTTTCCACAATTCATAAGGTGTCTTCTTTAGAAAAGGCCTAATAAGTCTTCTGTTTTGTACATAACAAGAATTGTTTACTGCTTCTGCCTAGAAGTACTTAGGGAGATTATTCTCATTGAGCATAGATCTAGCCATCTCTTGCAGAGATCTCTTCTTTCTCTCAACCACTCCATTTTGTTGTGGAGTTCTAGGTGCAGAGAAATTGTGAGAGATCTCATTCTCCTCACAGAACTGTTTAAACTGCTCATTTTCAAATTCTCCCCCATGATCACTTCTAAGGGTAGAGATACAGAAACCCTGTTCATTTTGTACTCTTTTGTACAATACCGAGAAAGCCTTAAAAGAATCTTCCTTGTGGGTTAAGAAGAGTACCCATGTAAATCTAGAGTAGTCATCAATTATGACAAATCCATATTTTCTTCCAACTAGTCTAGCAACACTAACTGATCCAAACAGTTCCATGTGTACCAACTGAAGAGGTCTAGAGATTGATACTTGGTTTTTAGATTTGAAACTTGATTTTATCTGTTTACCTCTATGACATGCATTACACAAGACATCTTTCTTAAAACTAATATCAGGAAATCCTCTCACATGGTTATCCTTTTTCAGTTTAGAAATTAGTTTCATACTATCATGTCCTAATTTCTTATGCCATAACCATCTTTCATCCTCCTTAGATATCAGAAAGGTTACACTTTGATCTGAGAGATTAGTCAGTTCAATCTTATACATATTTTGTTGCCTTTTAGCTGAAAAAGGGGGTTTTGCCACTGCAGTCTTTAACTACACATAAATCCTTGGTAAATGAGACATCAAATCCACTATCACATAATTGACTTATTCTAAGAAAATTGAGTCTTAATCCTTTAACCATAAGAACACTAGACATAGAGGGAAGAGGAGGTTTACCACCAATAGTACCAATGCATATAACCTTCCCTTTTTGATTGCCTCCAAATGCAACATATCCTCCTTTCTTAAGTTGGAGGTCTGGGAACATAGACTTTTCTCCTGTCATGTGTCGCGATCAACCATTGTCCAGGTACCAGCAGTGGTGTTTTCTTTGTCCTATTAAAGACATCTGCAACAGAAATTTTTTGATCTTTAGGTACCCATAGTTTTCTGGGTCCTTTTCTGTTAGTTCTAGGAGTCTGTGAAGACTTTCGTCTCTTCTTATGGATACACTTAGACATAGCATGTCCAGTTTTTCCACATAAGTAACAGACATGTGTGGATTTTATTATTGTTGACTTAACAGATACATTTGAAGTTTTAGTTGATACTTTATGATGTGTCTGATGGACATATCCAATACTTTCTTTGTTAAGGGAGTGTCTCTGACAGCCAACAGCTTTGTTAGACTATCTCTGCCATTAACAAATTTGGCAAGATCAGAAGTGAGCTCTTCCACTTTCTGTTGAATTTTTTCAACTTATTCAGATTGTGATGTTTCACTTGATATCTTAGCTTTATAAGACTTTTCAGTGTTCAGCTCACTGTTTTCCTTAGCCAGCTTATCACACTCTTGAGATTTCTGCTTATGCTCACTGATGAGCTTTACATAATCTCTCTTGAGGGATTTGAAGGCCTTAGATAAGCAGTTGGATTCCTCCAGCAACTCCTCATAGGCGTCAAGTAATTCCTCATAGTCAGAATGTACCTCATTATCTGAATCTGAGTCAATGTTGGCCATCAAACAGTGATTAGCTTCTTCCTCTGTCTCTTCATCTGAAGATGTTGACTCCAGATCCTCCCAAGTAGCCATCATCCATTTCTTATTCTTTTTGAAGAACTTCTTAAAAGGGGCTTTCTTGAGTTGAGGACATTCAGCTTTGATGTGGCGCGATTTTTGCACACGTAGCAGACAATTGAACTCTTGTCTGTTGAAATGGATTCTTTGAAGTTATTGTCCTTGTTGAACCTTCTGAATGGCTTATCCTTTCTGAACTTCTTTTTCTGTAAGAGAATCTTAATTTTCCTGGATAGGAGAGACAATTCTTCATCACTTTTAGAATCCTCGAGTTTAGACAGATCAGCATCTCTGGATGACTCGTCTGCCTTCAGAGCTTGGAAGCTTTTGTTGACTTTAGATCAGCCTTCAGAACAATTGAATTGCCCTTCTTTGTTGCAATTTCATCTCCAAGTTCTTGCTCATGAACAGTGAGTGTTCCAAGAAGTTCATCCATAGTCAATGTAGTGAGATCCTTGGCTTGAGAGATAGCAATTACCAAAGGTCTCCACTGCTTAGGTAGACTTCTCAGAATCCTTCCAACCTTATCAGCATTAATGTAAATTTTTCCAAGAGATTTTAGACCATTGATGATAGTTTGGAATCTTCATATCATCTGACCAACAGATTCTCCTTCCTCCATGACAAACAGTTCATACTTTCTGACAAGTATGGCAATTTTTTATTCTTTAACTTTGGTCGTTCCTTCATGAGTAACAGCTAAAGTATCCCATATTTCTTTAGCACAATCACATGCATAAACCTTTTCAAATTCTTTAGGGCTGAGAGAACAAATGATGTTGTATCTGGCTTTGTGGTTCAGCTCCCATTTCGTCTTTTCTGCAGGGGTCCACTGAGATTTTGGCTTGTCAGTGTTGTCATCATTCTTAGGAATGAATGGAATATCAGCGATGACATCCTAGAGATCAAAGTTTGTAGATAGAATTAACCATTGAAATCAATCTTTCCAATAGTTATAGTTTTCTCCATTGAAGAATGGAGGTCTGGTTAGGGAAGCTCCTTCATTCTAGTGACTTCCACTTGAACTATCTCTCGCGGTTATGTCTATTCTTCAGGACCTGTACCTCTACACTGTTAGATACCCAACCCAGAATCTTTGCTCTGATACCAACTGAAATAGACAACTATAAACACAAGAAAGGGGGTTGAATTGTGTTTATCAGAATTTAAAACAAAGTTGAAAACTTTTCACACACACAAGCTAAGTTCAGACAAGTGGGAAAGAACAGTACATACAGGTGACCTGTCTGGTTAGATTTCAACAGAATAAACACGAAAGCCACAACTTGAAAACAGATTTAATGTTAACACTTTAACCCCTTAGTTAGAAAGAAGATATGTTAATCAAAGCAACTAAAGAGTTTAAGGGAAGAGAGATTAACACAGTTGTTTATCCTAGTTCACTCTTCAACAAAAAGAGCTTCGTCCAGCCCTTGGTAGCACCAAGTTTTATCCACTATAACTATTCAATTTATAGACTCCAAGTATTGTTTGCACACCTAGTCTCTTCAGACTCCAAGACAAGTATTCTTTGCACACCTAGCCTCTTTAGGCTCACTCAGGTTTGTTTGAGAATTTTTTTTGTAATAAATACAATCAGACACACAGTTCTTTCACTAACACTCAGAGAGTGAATTAAATTTAATCTTGGGAAAGACTGCGTAATAACTTCAAATGATTGAAGAATACAGATTGAAAGAATGAAGGAATAAATGCACAGAATAATGGCTCTTTTAATGTTGTGTATTCTTTGTGTATCTTCATCTTCAATGACTTATGTATTTATAGCCTTAAAACATTTAAGATCCGTCAGAAACATTCCTTCAAGTGTTGGCTTCGAGCAGAACTTCATTAAAGGCAATAGAGTCGTTCTAGGCAGCCATTAATGCAATATGAACGTTGGTTGTACTCTAACATGAAGGATCATGGCTTTATGCATCGTGTAGTAGCCATATCAGAGTTGTGCAGAGAGCTTTTGTACTTTGCAGAGCACATTTCCCTTTTCGTGTAACAACCAAGAGTACTAGGGAATAAGGTCTGTTGGAAACATTCTTTAACTGGAGGTTAGCAACCAATATGAAGGTTAATTAAATCATTAACCAAATGTTTAGTTTCATCAAAACTTAGGGAAATGCACATCAGACATTTTAGAGACTTAACAATACTCATTATTGCTTCATCACCACCACCATCTCCTTCTTCTGAGCATACTGAGGAAGAGATCATAGTTGAAGAACCGAATTTAATTACAAATACTGTTCAACCAGTAGCTGGAAATGAGGAAGTTGCTGAGTCTACTCCAAGACCAAGCACCTCTGAAAAGCACTCTTCTCAGCCATTGGCTTTGACAGTCATTCATCCACATGATCAACCTCAAGTTTTCATAGCACTAGACACCGTTCCAAATCAAGCATATGGTCAAGATAGTACTGAAAGTTAAAGAACCTCTCTGCCACAGAACTTTGAACAGGTTATTGGAAAAATTATAGAGGAGATAGTAAAGGTTGAGGTCAAAGAACAAGTTAAAGAGCAAGTTGCAGAAGCCTTGGCTCCAACGAATGTAATGATCAACCAAATGATTAGCATTCTGTAAAGTTTCCAACAGAGTCACAATCTGCTTGCTCAACCTCATCCACCTCCACTAAACCAGAACCCTCCTCCACCACCTCCGCCCTCTTCTTAGCCTTCTTTTATTCCTTTAAACTGACAATGATGGTCCACTCCTGTTTCCTTTTTGTCTGATGACAAAAAAGGGGGAGAAAGGATATAGAAATTAATTTTTGTATATAAAGTCGGTTTTTGGTCATACATATCTATTTTCACATGCATACTATTTTGCTGCATACTTGTGCTTGATATGATCTGATATTGCTATCTATGTTTAGACTTATAAGATCTGATACTGTGTTTATCTCTGATACTATGTTTTTTATTTTGACTAAGTTAAAACCGATATGTACTGCTGCTTATGTGTTTTACTCTTTAAAGTTTGAATGCTTTGTCTTAGGGGGAGCTCTGTAGCTCTCTTAGACTTTGCGCACTCAGAATTTAATTGGTTTTTGTCATCATCAAAAAGGGGGAGGTTGTTAGAACCAAAGTGGTTTTGGATTAAAATAATCTCTTAAGTTTTGATGTTAACAAAAAGGTTAAATTTTTATGGAAAAGTATTTAGATCTAACTTGTTTGTTATAAGTATGTAGGTATTACTTGATTTATACGAGTCAGGGGAACTTAAATCTAAAAGTATGGAATCTATCAGATTCTATTACAAACCTCTAGACCAGTCTACAAACTCTTGGTAAAATTCTAAGTCTTTAGCTTTATGAAAGACGAGATCGTTAAAATAAGAATAGGCGATGTCTTAAAATGAACTTAGGAAGACGCGGTACTAAGTCTAAAGAAAAATCAAGTAGACGAGTCATTGAAATATAACAAGTCCAAAGACTTGATAGACGGAGTAGCTTCACTATACGCCATGTCAGTAGATGAGCTCTTAAGCATAGCACGCCCATCTCTCAAAACTAGGGGAAAAGTCTCTAAATGCATTATCAGTAGACGAGCCCGTCTCACTGATAAGTAAATCTTGCACGTCCAAAGACCTGCGCGTCCACTAGTTTTAAAACGTGAACCCGTCTAAGTTTAAATGTATTTATTTCAAATGATTGCTTATTTAAATCAAAGAATATATGTCTTTTACCCTTGCTGCTTCTATTGTATAAAATCTTTATCTCTTGGATAAAAGAACTTTGTACCATCGAAACCATAAACCTTTGTAAAGAGACTGTTTAGAGACTGTTTCTTTGAAAAGTATTTTCCGCGTCTAGTTCGACGCGTGAAAGAGAGGGAATTCATAAGTCTCAAACAAGGCAACATGACTGTAGGTGGTTATGCATCACGATTTTTGAGGTTCTGGTTAAGTTCTCATAATTCTATCAGAGGTTCCTGGACGAGGATTGGAAATGTAGAAGGTTTGAGAAAGGACTCAAACATGACCTCCAGAGGGGTATAGTATCTCTTGACATTCAGAGTTTTCTGGAACTGGTTGAGAGATGTTCTTCTATAGAAAGTATAGATCAGAGGGTGGCTAACGAGCAGAAACAACTGAGTATTGGAGGTCCTATTCGACCGGGTTTTCAGAGGTGAGGAGGTAGTAGTTCGCAATGGAGATAGAGGCCACATGCCCGACCAGTGCAGAAACCTGCACCAGCACCAGTGGTTAGAGCGGGTCAGCAACAGCAAGGCTATGCTTGTTTCAGATACGGAGGATCGTATCATATTAGGGATTGCATGGAAAGGCCTAGTTGTTTCAACTATGGGAAACCAGGTCATACGGCACGAGAGTGCAGACAACGGGCTATGCAATAGCCGGTAGCTGCGGGTAGAGGAGCTGGAGGCAATAGAAGTGGAACTGGAAGTGGAGTTCCGGCAGCAAGACCACAAATGGCTAGATCTCAAGTCACTGGAAGAGTGTTTACCATGAGGGGAGCTGAATCCTCTCAATATGTTGATCTTATACAAGGTATGTGTTTGATATCAGGTAGACTCTTGTCTGTGTTGTTTGACTCAGGTGCTACACATTCTTTTATTTCCCATTAGTGTGTAGATCACTTACAATTGCTTGTTTCTATATTACCTTATACCCTTACCGTATCTACTCCAACTAGTGATTCTTTGACTACTGTGTTTGTTTGTTTACAGTGTCCTATAATTGTTGAGAATAGGACATTTACTGTAGACCTTGTTTGTTTGCCTATGCAACTAATAGATGTTATCCTTGGCATGGATTGGCTTTCGGCTAACCATGTAATTCTAGATTGTTCTAGTAAGACCTTATCATTTCTTGAGTCTTCTAATGTAGTCTCTGCTTATGAAGGAGTATCCATGAGGAGTGATAATTCTCGGTAGTACGTGATGTTGTTCGCAGTGGAAGATAATGAGACTCCTAGTATAGATTCTATGCCTATTGTGAGAGAGTTTCCAGAGGTTTTCCCTCCCGAAGTTCCAGGTTTGCCACCAGAGCGAGAGGTGGAATTCACTATAGATCTTGTACCAGGGACAGGACCTATATCTATAGCGCCTTATCGGATGTCACCCGTAAAATTGGCAGAGTTAAAGAAACAGTTGGATGACATGTTGGGGAAAGAGTTCATAAGACTGAGTGTTTCACCATGGGGAGCTCCAGTGTTTTTTGTTGAGAAAAAGGATGGAAATGCTAGGTTGTGCACGGATTACAGACAGTTAAACAATGTGACAAGCAAGAACAAGTATCTGTTACCTAGAATAGATGATATGATGGATCAGCTGAAGGGAGCATCAATGTTTCCTAAGATTGATTTGAGGTCTGGATACCATCAGATTAGAGTAAGGAAGGAAGATATACTCAAAACAGCTTTTAGGACGAGGTACAGGCATTACGAGTATTTAGTTAAGACTTTCGGTGTGACTAATGCTCCAGCAGTGTTCGTGGATTATATGAACAGAATCTTTAGACCATTTCTCGATAAGTTTGTTGTTGTGTTCATCGACGATATCCTTATCTATTCTTGTACGTGAGAATATCATAAGGAACATTTGAGAGTGGTGCTGCAAGTTTTGAAGGATAGGCAGCTTTATGCTAAACTTTTCAAGTGTGAGTTTTGGATGGAAGAAGTCCAATTTCTTGGACATGTGATTAACAAGGAAGGTATAGTATTAGATCCAGCTAAGGTTGAGGCAGTTCTTAAGTGGGAACGGCCTAAATCAGAAAGTGAAGTACGAAGTTTTCTAGGGTTAACTAGATATTATCGGAGTTTTATAGAGGGTTTCTCGAAGATTGTGTTTCCTATGACGCAGCTGACGAGGAAAAATACAGCTTTTGTATGGATGGACAAGTGTGAGCAGAGTTTTCAAAATCTGAAGGACAGGTTGACTACATCACCTGTGTTGACTTTGCCCGATCCTTTAGGACAGGTTAACGTATATTGTGATGTGTCATACCAAGGTTTAGGTTGTGTTTTAATGCAAAAGGGAAGAGTTGTTGTTATTCTTCCCGACAATTGAGAATTCATCAGAGGAATTATCCTACTCATGATTTGGAGTTGGCAGCCATAGTGTTTCCATTAAAGATATGGCGACACTTTCTGTATGGAGAGAAGTTGAATGTTTACAGTGATCATAAAAGTCTGAAGTATCTGCTCGATCAAAAAGAATTGAATATGAGATAGAGGAGATAGATGGAGTTTATCAAATACTATGAGTTTGATTTATTGTACCATCCTGGGAAGGTGAATGTTGTAGCGGATGCCTTAAGTAGGAAATCATTGCATGTGTCCGCGATGATGGTTAAGGAGTTGGAAATGCTGGAACAGTTCAGAGATTTGAACTTAGGAATGGAGTTGGTTGAGAATAAAAATTGTTTAGGTATGATCACTATTAGTAGATATTTTATGAAAGATCTTAAGTATAAACAAGTTCAGGATCTATATCTTCAGGAGATAAGTAGAAGTATAGATGAGGGTAAGATTTCTGAGTTTAGTAGAGGAACAGATGGTGCGCTGAGGTTTAGAGATAGGATATGTGTGCCAGAGGATGTAGAACTTAGGAAGATGATATTAGAAGAAGAACATAGAGTAAGTTGAGTTTTCATCCTGGATCCACTAAGATGTATTAGGATTTGAAGAAAATGTTTTGGTGGACAAGGATGAAGAAAGAGGTGGCAGAGTACGTTTTAGCTTGTCTGGTGTGTCAGAAGTCTAAGAATGAGCATCAAAAGCAGGCAGGTTTATTACAATCGTTGGATATCCCACAGTGGAAATAGGATGGCATCGCTATGGATTTTGTGGTTGGGTTACCACGAACTCCTAAGATACATGATGTGATTTGGGTTATCATTGATATGTTGACGAAGTGTGCTCACTTCTTACCTATTGGTGAGAGTTATAGGTTAGAAAAATTGACCGAAATTATACCAAAGAAGTTGTTAGGTTGCTTAGCATGCCATCAAGCATTGTCTTAGACCGAGATCCTAGATTCACATATAGATTTTGGAGGCAACTACATAGTGCTTTGGGGACAAAGTTGAGGATGAGTTCTGCTTATCATCCCCAGACTGATGGACAGTCAGAAAGGAAAATTCAGTCATTGGAAGATCTTTTGAGAGCTTGTGTGTGGGAGCACACTGGTAGTTGGGATGAATTTTTACCAATGATTAAATTTACTTATAACAATAGTTTTCAAGGTAGTATCGAAATCGCACCATACGAGGCTTTGTATGCCAGGAAGTGTATGACCCCGTTATGTTGGTATGAGATTGGTGAAAACCAAGTTTGTATGGCATATGTGGTGCAGCAGACTACGAAACAAGTAAGGAAGATAAGGGAAAAGATGAAGGAAGCACAGGATAGGCAGAGGAGCTACAGTAACAAAAGGAGGATACCTTTAGAATTCCAGGAGGGTGATCACGTGTTTTTTAGAGTCACTCTGAAGACCGGAATTGGCAGGGCTATCAAAACTAGAAAACATACTCCTAAATTCATTGGACTTTTCCAGATTCTTCGAAGGATTGGTCCAGTAGCTTACCATATTGCTTTACCACCTAATCTTGCTAACCTTCATGACGTCTTTCACGTTTCTCAGTTGAGAAAATATTATCCTGATTCTTCACATGTTATTGAGTCTGAGTCTATACAACTGCGAGAGAATCTAGAGTATGAGGCTTTACCTGTTAAGATAGCAGATAGAAGGATTAAGGAGCTACGCGGTAGACAAATTCCTTTGGTTAAGGTTATATGGGATGCAACTACTGGAGATGCTACTTGGGAGCATGAAACGGATATGCAGCAACAACATCCACTTCTATTCTGAGGTACGCAAATTCCGAGGACGGTATTTTTTTTCTAAGTGGGGTAGTAATGTAACAGTCTGTTTTTAATTACGCTATGTTACCAGTAAAAATATATTTCATTATATTTTTATAGGAGACAAAGAAAATCATTTTGGAGAAAACAAAGTCATATTCATACTCTATCTTATGGCAGAGGGTTACGGTGAAATTTCGGGTTAAAAATTCAGACGGAAACCGATCTGCGTTTTCACTAACAGTGAGACTTTGCTTAGCATAAAACCTAATTTTGACTCGTGATCAAAACGGTTTAGGTTTAAATCATATTTCCAACGACTTTAGTTATTTTGAAAATTTTCGATTGGAAATTAAATATTAAGTTTTATTCGGGCATAAAACCTAAATCGGGTAAATGACGGAGTTGAATACGGGATTTCCGGGACCCGCTAATGGATGGAGACAACGAGTCATGGATGACTCATGAGGGGTGAGTCAGCTAGTGAGTCATGGTGTGACTCACCATGCAATAAATGATGTTAAGGGTGAAAAGTCCTTTTTACCCCTAGTCTTTTATGGAAATTCCCGTTTGGTCCCTAATTGAAATTACTCTTTTATCTTTAAGTGAACAAATCTTGGACACCCTTGTCCCTTGCCAAAACTGCAACAGCCCTCCCCTACACATACCCATTTTGCTTCATCTTCATCCTTCACAAAACACAAGTCTTAAACTCCATTTTCAAGAGCTCCAAGAGAAAACCCATTGTTGAAACTTGCCAAGATCATCAACTTTTCTCCATTTTCTTCACACACTTGAGGTAACATGATCATCCATGATCATCTTTTCTACTTCTTGAACTCATTTCTTTGCTATTTCATGATTTTCCATTCCTAGATCTAGAACTTCAAATAATTCTAGAAAAATGTAGAAAAATAATTTTAATGTGAAACCAATTTCTATGATCCTTATATAACTCCTACTATCATCATCTAAGAGCTTGTAAGAAAAAGCATTTTCTTTCCTATTTTTCTTATTAAGGCCGCCACTATGCTTGGTTGAGCAAAGGAGAGTTTGTTCAATTTTTATACCATGATAATTTCTATTATCTCTATAAGACCCTAGCCTTTTATATCTAAGAGATTGAGTGCAAATAAAAACCAAAACCCTTTGATTCTATTGTTGGTCGAAACCCTAGAAAATCAATTGTGTATTAATGATGATTGATCTTGCCTCTACTAGGTTGTATGATCATCAACCTAAGAACTTACACTCAAAAGAATTTTCTAACCTGTTTGTACCTATTAAGGTCGAAACCCTACCCAAAGGGGTTGGATGATTTTGTTTCATATTTTTAACTTATAGCAGTTTATCCATTCTATCTAAGACTCTAGAAACTAGTATCCAAAAGATTGGAATAAGAGAAGAACCCTAGCCCTTTTTTGATTTTATTGGTCGAACCTAGCCTATTGTGGTTAAGGGTGAATTTTGTTTGATTAATTTGTTGTTATGTTGTCTGGTTAAAGGTTGAATTGTTAACTTGTGGTGCGGTAGCGAGGAGCTTCGACTTCGTGTTTCTGGTATTAACTCAGGTGGGGGAAAGAATCAACTTATCGTCGGAATGGATAAGTAGCTCAAAATATAATAATTGTGCAGGGTGGCCTAAACCTTACTAGTGGTCGAGTAATCGACAAGACCAAAATCGCATTGGAATCTTTTTAGTAATACCAATGATAATTTGGGAATTGTAGGTTTATCGATGTTAGGATAATTTTAGAATATTGGAGGAAATATTATTGACTGTTTGTGATATGATGGTTGAGGTATTCTACTGCATGTGACGTTTTATTTTGATTGTTTGAATATTTTATTGACTATTCTATTATGCATGATCTGCCTGGATTGATAAATTGCGTAGTTGATTTTAAGTAAAGATATATGTTGCTCTGAGGTATTTTGTTTGGGTGAGAGATTGAATGTGACTTAGAGTTTCCTAGCCTAAAGTTATTATTTTATAGAAGTAATGTGACATAGAATGAGAGTGGATGCTATGATGGAAGCTTGAGGCACTAGGTTGTTATTGATACGAGTCAGTGAGGTTCATATGTGTGCATTGTTGTTCACAACCGTGTATTGGGAACACACGAGGTCCGAAGTTCTCGCGGGGCTGTCCCAATTTTAAGATTTAGGCTGTGCAGCTATAGTGTCATTGCTTTGCATGAGTATTCTCACCATGGATGAGGGTGTGCACCGGTTAATGGGGACGCATCGCTTGGACGACTGACTAACATCCCTCAGCGGGCAAGGGATGTGTGATAGGATTGGTGGTGGCCACGTCAGCATAAAGGTTTAGTTGCATGAGATTGAGGGTGAAGGATGATATCGTAGTGTAAGGATGATGGTTGATTTTGAGTGATGTGTGTCTGTGACTGTTATTATATTATGTGCTATGCATTCCTTTCCGCTTTTGATGATAGAAATGTTTCTTATCCCTATATTTTTCTGTATGATGTATTTTATTTATTATGTGATCGTTCGAGAAGACCCTGTGGAGGACCTTGATAATGAGGGGTTGGATGGAACTCATTATGAACCAGAAGCTGAAGGACAAGCTGTGAACCCTGGTGATAGAGTTTAGGTAGTTATGGCCAGTGTGTTAAGACGTTTTATATTTTTCGCTTATAATAATTGTACAACTATATACCTGTTAGGGATCCTACTGATGGGATACCCTAAATAGTGTTTTGATAACTATGATGCATAAACATATGGTGTGTATGTATGTTTTATTTATATAGTGTCATGATTTAATTTTCATACGTTGTATGTTTATATTTAAGTTTTTAATTTTTATGTATTTCAACGTTAAGAGCACGATTTAATAATTAATTAATGAGGTTTTTAATTTAATAATATAATGGGGCACAACGGGGTGTCTCACCAGAGGCTGAGCTCTGATACCAACTGAAATACACAACTATAAACACGAGAAGGGGGTTGAATTGTGTTTATCAAAATTTAAAACAAAGTTGAAATCTTTTCGCACACAAAAGCTTGGTTCAGACAAGTGTGAGTCAGCTGAGAAGAAGAGGAAGGAAATGGAAACTTCTAAGTCAACTGAGAAGAAGAAAGGAGTTGAGACTTCAAAGGCTCCTGAGAAAAAGAGGAACAAAGGAAAGGAAGTTGAATCTTCCAAAGAAAAGAAAGTCACTGAAAGTGCTGCTCCAACTTCATACATGGACAATGATGCTTTTCTTCAAAGCTCTAAAGTTAAGGGAATTAAGATAAAAATGTCATTAGAGGAATTCAGCAATCTTGCTAACCTACCTTATTATGGACCTAGCATTGATGGAAATGGTCCCAAATCTGAGTGGTATAATGAGTATGATAAAGAACTGGTTAGACCAGATTTAGTTACCTCTAATGAACCTGAATGTAGAATTTTAATTCCAAGAGGAGGAAATCACTCTATTATGCAAAACTATGATTTAATGCTTATGTGGGCTATGATGAATGAGAAGCAAATCAGCTGGGGATACTGTGTTGCTGCACACATGATAGAATGCAAGAAAAGCAAGATGATGCTTGCCTACCCTGCACTGGTCTGTATAATCCTAGCTCATTTTAATGTCCCTTTTGATGGAGAAGAAAACGTGCTTGCAAGAAGAATAACTCACAAGTTTGGTGAAGAAATTGTGAGCAAAATGAAACTGAAGAAAGAAGATGGAAGATGGATAAGGAAAGCTGGAAACAAGGAAACTACTGCAGCTGGTACTTCAACTGGACAAGAAAATGCACCTTCTGATTTCCTCCATAAACTGATGAAAATGCTGCAAAATGTTGAGGAAAATCAGAACAAAAATCATGAAATTGAAATGGCTGCAATTGCTGAAGTGAATAAAAGGATAAAAAGGGAAGAAGAGGACATTGATAAACTCAAAGATGACCTAGGAGTGGACTTTCATTTCCCTGCAACTCCAACTCAAACAGAAGGAGATGTTGATGTTGCAAACATTGCAACAGCTGCTGTGTGATTGAAATTGAGCACACCCCTGCTGAACCATCACCTAAAGGTCGAAACAAAAGAAAATCAAAAAGGAAGAACTAGTTCTAGGAATTCATAGGAATTAGAACTTAGTTTTTGAAAGGTAAAATGCCTTAGTTTGTAATTTTGGCTGATGGTTTCTGTTCTTTTTTATTTGTCCCTACACCTATACCTCTATCATGAACAATTTTATATGCTGTGTTTTAATGTTTAAATGCTTGCCTTCTCTATTGCTTTGAATGTTTCTTTTCTTTACCTTTTTAATAATGCCAAAAGGGGGAGGAAAAGGTATGATATAGAGAAAGGGGATAATAACAAATTATACATGCATATGCCGAGGGGGAGCTTATAAGCTTACATGATTAATGGGGAGTAAATCAAATTCTGCTCTGATAATTTTTTTTGCTCTGATATACTTCTGCTCTGATACCATGATATAAAACTGTCAAAACCACTTAGCTTCTACTACACTTATACTCTGATCTTATAATTTGTTAGAAGATTTGTCATAATCAAAAAGGGGGAGTTTGTAAGACTCAATGACTTAGAGATTTTGATATATGACAAATACAATTTAATATGTGTGCAAGTGTTTTAGTGTCAAATTGCAAAGACAGGTGTCCAGCAGTGATCAACAAGTTCATTAAGAAAATTCAAGGAAAATATTCAATGAATAACTTGAAGGAATCAAGGAGTTGCATGTAGAAATCAAAAGAGCAAAGTCAAAGATCAAAAGATCATCAAGACCAAGCTTAAAGGAGAATTTTAGATTTAAGTCTTAGATGATTTGTAAGAGGAAGAAATCTCTTAGTCACAAGATAGCACAACTAAAAAGATGCATGAATAAAATCAATTTTCATAACCTGCATAAAAAGGAATAAGTTTTTTTTTAATGAAAATGATATTTGGAAATAAGAAAATTATTTGTCAGGTACAGCCATGTAATCAATGGATGTATGTCTACTACTGTAACTGACAAATGAATTTAAGGTTCTTGATTCAATACATAGATGTATTGAATTGGTGTACTGATGGATTAACCATGTTCAAGTTTTTGAAAAACACGTTCAACCATGTTTACATAGGTGTACAAAAACTATCAGAACTATCAGTATGAAATTGGTTAATACATCCATGTACTCAACCCCTGCTCAAGAATCAGAATCAAGAAAACAGATTCTGTTATCAGACCCAAATCTGTTTTAAATGATCCTAACGACTATAACTTGTTTTCTATATATAGAGGGATCAAAGGAACACTTTTAACATATCATAAGTTTATAAAATCACTTAGAGAGATCAATTGTGAAAATCATTCATCTTCTTGCTTGACCTTCATTGTCAAAAAGAGCGTTTCAATTCTCATAAGAACTTCAACTTATATATCTGACTTCTGAGAGTTAGGAATCAATCTTTCTGTACTTTTCGATTGTAAAGAGAGAGGGAGTCTCTTTGTGTGATTAGGGTGAGGAATCCTAAGGAAGAACATTGATTGAGGCTCTTCACAAGAGTGTGGTATCTCGAGGTGAAGGAGTGCTCTGTGGTGTAATGGTTTTTCAAGCTACCTGGCTAAAGCTTGTTGTGTTAGTGTGTGAATACCTACAGGTGGAGTGGGGACTGGATGTAAGTCACAGTGGTGGTGGTGACTGAACCAGTATAAAACTGATTGTGTGGTATCTCTAAACTCAAACTCTTTAACTTCTGTCTTGCGCATATAACTGTGATCTTGATGTTCTAAGTTTTCAATTGATATCCGTTCTTGATCTGTTTATTATGAATTAAAACCAGAGTATTGCTGCAATCAATATTGAGTTATTAATTGATCAAATCTGAGTTGATTAAAACTGTTCTTGATCACTGAAACTGATATATTGCAACTACAGTTCTTGACTGATTAAGGCCTATATCTAATATCGGTACGACCCTAAACTGAACTTCTTCCTGTTTGATTCAATCACTATTTAATTGATAGCTGTGAGTTGTGAACTTGAATCTTATTACTGATTTATCTTTATGAATTAATCTTTCTTTCCTCACCACCTTCTATTCAAGATTTCATAAAAAGCCCTTCACTGTTTTGGTAAAATATCTTGAGGCAACTCTGATTTGAAAAGTAAAGTTTTTGAAAAGCTTTTTGGAAGCTCAATTCACCCCTCCCCCCCCCCCCCCCCCCTCTTGAGTCTTTGTAGCCAAAACAAAAATAAATGCTCAGAGTAATGGCTCTTTAATGTTGTGTGTTCTCTATCTTCATCTTCAATGACTTCTGTATTTATAGCCTTCAAGCATTTAAGATCTGTTAAAGACATTCCTTCAAAAGTTGGCTTTAAGAAGAGCTCCATTAAATGCAATAGAGTCGTTCTGGGAAGCCATTAATGCAATTGGGACGTTGGTTGTACTCTAACATGAAGGATCATGACTTTATTCATCGTGCAGTATCCAAAGCAGAGTTTTGCAGAATGCTTTTGTACTTTGCAGAGCACATTTCCCTTTTCGTGTAATAACCAAGAGTACTAGGAAATAAAGCATGTTGGAAACATTCTTTAACTGGACTTTATCTCTTATTTCCTAGGTTGCTTGTGAGAATTACTTCTGACTTTTCTTGATAAGCGTGAAATGAAGAAAGAGAGAGCTTCAGAGTCTTCTGCAAGAGGGGACAGCTTCAAAAAGCTCCTTGTACTTGAGTTCCCTATCGAAGAACCTCAGACAAGTATAAGAACTTATCAGAAGACAAGTTGAAACTTCAGTAGGGAAAGTCAATATCCTAGTCATTAGACAGGTGGTCATCTATGTGAGCAGACAGGTGAGAAGGTAACTTCTTACTATTTTGATCTGCACACTGGATAGACAGGTTAGCAACCAATACAAAGATTAATTAAATCATTAACAAATGTTTAGTTTTCATCAAAACTTAGGGAAATGCACTTCAGACATTTTAGAGACTTGACAAAGATGGCTTTAATTGTTTTGTGTTGGAAATCCTATACCATGGGTTATCCACTGTCTATTTATCTCCTTGTATGAATGTGGTTGTAATATTTGTTTATGGCTTGGTTTATGTGTTAGATATGGTTGTGTGCTGAGGAATTGGTTTGTGACTTGAATTGATGCTCATTGGCATGTTGTTTGGTTAAAAAATGATTTCTAGCACGTTGAAAACCATCACTTTGATCATTGGATCAATGTGAGGATTTAATAGTTAGCTATTACAAATGGACTGATTGTTGTTTTTATTCGATATAACATGATAAGTTGATGCGTATGAATAATTGTGAGATTGTTTGGTGAAGGGTAACCTTCACTTTGGTTGTGATTGGCTTTTGGCCAAATGTGAATGGAAATGGGAGTTTAACTCCAATCCTTGAAACTTATGCGACTTTAATATCCTTAAGTGAGAAAATGAATGCTAAATCCATTAAGGAAAAGGAATTAGTTTTGAACAATTATTTTAGAACTTTGATTTTTGGTTAAGGTTTTAGAAATGGTTTGAGAAATATTTTGATTGTACGTTATGTTTTGAATTACCCAAGTGATACTTTAGAAATTAATGAAATAAGTGTTTTAAGGATAAATGAAAACAAGAAGAAAGTGTTATTTTTCTAAAATTGTTTTTACAATGTTTAAAACCGTCTTAAAGTGTTTAATTGATTCCAAAATGACTTTGATAATTGTTTAGGTCATAAAGGAATAAAATCATGTTTCAAGAGATAATGAAATTGAGTTTTTAAAGAGTTCAAAATGGTAAAATGGACCAAAAGTAAATAACTCGACTAACAATATTTTTGGGAGTTAGAAACTGTTTTTGACACTTAACTAAGTGTTCTAAGATTCCAAAATGAATTATTAACCTTTAGAATCAAAGAGTTTATGGAATGGAATTTCCCAATTTTCAAACTTAGAAGCTTTCGGTCAAGTTTTAAGACTTTTGAGTGAAATATTATTCAAGACCTTAACTTGGTATTTTAATACTTTAAAATGAGTATTAGAACCTAGATAATTGATGATTTTGAGTAAAGGAAGCTTATTTTGAAAGTTTAGGGGTTTCAGCCCTAAATCAAGTAAAAAGGCTAGGGGAAAATCATCTTTCAATAATTTTATGAGATTTGAAATACTATTTTGAGGGATTTGGTATCAATATACCTTATGAGTCAATCTTACTTCCAAAATGATTTGGTTTTAGGTAAAGGGTTTTTATTTTGGATAAAAGTGGGTCTTCAAGACTAGTATTTCAAGTTAAATGGAAAACCTAAGTCATGGATGGCTTAGTGAAAACAAAGACTTAATGATTATGACTCGTGGTGAAACAAGACCATACGTCATAAAGTAAGGACGATTCACTCATCCTTTCATCCATAATACTTAATGACAAAGAGTATTTTAAGGTTACTTGCTCGACAAGTAATTCCGTTCGAGAATGGACTTAAAGAGGCCTAATGAGTTGGTGACGAATGACCAACCTTCATAATGTACTAAATCATTGAAAAATGGATAGTACAAGAGGGGTGATTCCCAACAGGTTGGTACTGTCTGCTTTGACTCTAGAATGGCTTTTGGTTTCCGCAAGGAACCCCGAAATTTATCCGGTGGATAAATGTGAACGCACACGCCGTTATCGGCTTGATCCAAATGAAATTGTCAATAAGGCCTTTGTGCCTAGGAAGCGGGCTTACATGTCTGTGCACATGCGGATGTGCTAGTGACGATCTTCAATGGTCTCGGGGATGGTCAAGGTAGGAAGGTCATGGATGGCCAATTGGTGATTCTCTTGGTCGTGGCATTCCATGCAATATGCTGACATCTACTACTAGACGCTAGCAGGTCCAGGTTATGGAGAGTGTTTCACAATTAGTTCTAATTCCACATGTGGTTGTTATTGTTGATTTGCACAAGATGCCTAATATTGGAAGTTGTGATACATGTTCTCTAACCACTCCTTCCGAATGTTCTCTTAGCTCCGAGTTAGGGTCAAATCTTCATTGAGACTGTGTAGGTATGGGACTATGCAGTTTCAATCAGTTATCTCTATTCTCGGGTCTCTGTGAACTAATAGTGTCTAGTCATGCTTGATGTAACACCCTGTTTTTCATAAATAAGTTTAATGAATTTATATATGTTATATATATATGTTTGTATATGCTTGTTAGGTTTGTTTTTTATGTCTAAGTTCATGTTTGGGAAAGTTTATCCTTAGAAATGTTCAACCTTTTTAGAGTCCTAATAACATGTTTCTCCGTTTTGGCCATATATTGAGTTCTAGATGTCCGATCGAGGTGATCTTTATGGCATTGGAAAGCTAAGAGAATTATAGTCTTATTTTATGTGTTTTGGCCAATTCAGCCATCTAGGTGGTCTCGAAAGGCCATCTTTGAGCACCTCATGCTCAGAAGTTGAGTATGAGCGTGCTCAACAGGGAGCAAGGCCGTGCTCAGGCATCAGAGTCTATAATTAGAGCAGTTTTGGGAGGGTTACGAGCCAAACCCTATTTTGACACTTTGGCCAGTTTTTGTGGGGCAAAAACTTCTTTTCTCTTCCTCCCCTTGAGCCCCTTTGATGCTTTGGTGTTCTTGCTCTAATTTTGGGAGGTCTTGGTTGGTCTGTTCCAGTTGACATAGGTATTGATTTCCTTCCTCTTTTGGTTTCCTTTCTAATTTTAGTTTTGGGAGAATAATTGGTTAACCTTTTTGTGTTGACCAAGGCTTGGGACCATTTTCGAGCCAAACTGAGAAAGCTGGCGAGAGTAACGTGGTGGTTTAAGTGGAATCTTCATACCAAGTATGGGGAGAAGGGACGATATGGATATAGAGGCATAGGGGGTAGCGTAAGACGAAGGGTTAACCCATGACCCTTTATGTTTGTTAACATGCTTTGTGTGATTCGAATGTCTTGATTGATAACATGATTGTAATTGTTCTTATATGTTTATGCTGGTCGCGCTGTCGTGCACGCGCCAAAAAGGACGAGCGGGTTTAAAACTGTAGTTTAGTGCGACAACTCGGATGTCGTCTCTCAAGGACTCTGAAAATGTTATCTTCCACAAAAATCAGTTTTGGGGGGGGGGGGGGGGGGGTTGGATTGGAGTGCAAAAAAAAAAAAAGCAAAACAGAGCAATTAAAAAGCAGGCGAGTTGAAAAGAGATTATCGATTAGCAAACAACGATTAATCCATCACAAGAATTACCAACTATCCTTGGTTAATGTAATCCCAAGCCCTAAGCGATTCTAATCCCTTTTCGATTCTGAGAACAACTAACAACGTAATTGCTACTATGGATGCAAGTTCCTATTCCCGAAATAACAAACGGGGTTAAGCTCTCATGAACAAACGAACATGAATGAACACACGCGAAATAACAAACGCGATTAAGTATAGGAAAATAACATCACTGAAACAAATCAATACAATACTACGCACTCCTGAAATAACAAACAGAAATGTATAATATGGTATTGAAAAGGGAAAAGCCATTAAAATAGGGATTTACAAAACCTCAAGTATATGGAATTCTCAAACAGTAGACTAATCCTAGAACTTAGTTCTCCATGACAAAAACGAAATCACACAGAGAAAATGTAAAACTAAACAATGGAGAAGCAAAAGTCTCTTTACAAACTGTTCAGAACATCAATTTATACTAATCAGAAATTAAGTCTATTCGCGAGGCGAAGCCTCTCTCGCGACGCGAATCCTGCGAACAGTCTGCAACCTTTGGCATTCTCGCGAGGCGAACAATTCTTCGCGAGGCGAGACTCTTCAACTTCAAAACTGCTACGGCCGTGACCTTCAACACGGGCAAGCCGTGATCGTCTCTGACTTTTCAGGGTTGCAACACTCGCGGGGCGAGACCTTCTTCGCGAGGCGAACCAGAGACCTTGCATTTTTTTGGAACAGTCAGGCTTCGGGGTCGCGTGGCGAGTAAGCATTCGCGGGGCGAACCCACTGTTTCCTTATTCTCTTGACTTTCACTTAACCTGAAAACAAAGAAATAACTATAAGTGTATTATTTAACTCAAATCTAGCTAAATTAACCTAAAACTACTCTAGAGACTCAAAACCTTGCTTGAGGACAATCTAATCTAAGTTGGGTGAAAATAGGATATAATTTGCACAAAACCCTGGTCATACTAGCCATAAAACTAGATGAGCCAGAGGCTTATCAATGCCATGATATTTAATAAGTTCTTTTGGTATGATGATGGCGTTGTTATAACATATTAAATGTGTTGATGCCATGATAAATGATTTGCCATGAGATTTGGTGGTTGGTTGTTCTTTGTGAACGTCGATGAAAGGTTAATGATAATTAAAATGGAGGTTTTTCACTTTGGTTATTAAGACATGAACAATAATGTTAAACGTGAGGCTTTTGCTTAAAGGTTTAGAAAAGATCCTAAAGAATGATTTCGTGAGAAATTGAGAGAAGCCAATTAAAGGATTAATTCCCCAAAACAAGACTATAAGACATAAAGATTAAAGCCAAGCGATAAGACTATGATAACGGACTTAGTTATACCAATAGGTTGAATCAAGCTTTACCCCAAAGGAATTGGCAAGGGTTTACAACCCTTGCTACCTAGAACAATACGGTCTGCCCTTGAGCACGACCGTGCTTGAAAATGAGCACACCCGTTCTCCAACCCAGAACCCAACAAGGCCATGCCCTTCAAGCACGATCATGCTTATTAGTCAGCACGACCGTGCTGGTTAGGGAGCACGCTCATGCTCCCTTGCCCAGAACAGACAACAGAACAGTTCAACGCAGGGGGTTCCAACCCCAATTGCTTAATAAGCTTAATAATAAAATACCAACGAAACCTGAAGATCAAAAGACAAGCGAAAATATGATGTACCTTGGTAGCTGAGTGGCCAGGGGGCCTTGATAGCCAAGTGGTCGAGGTGATGATCTCTGGTGCAGAATGGACAGAGTGATTAAAAGACTTAACAGTAAATGTTAAATGATAATTCTCGATAGCCTAGTGGTCGAGGTGATGATGGTGATAATATCTGGTGCATAATGGCTAGAGTGATTAAAAGACTTAATAGTAAATGTTAAACGATAATCCTCGATAGCCTACTGGTTAAGGTGATGATGGTGATAAGACTTCGGTAGCCTATGGCCCCAAGCGGAGGTGGAGATCATGATGGTATGTTGTTTGTCATGCATTCACGCATTGGAGATGTTGATGGGAGGTTGTGCAGCATGGGGGAGTTCACCCGAGAGTAAGGCGTTCTAGTCGTCCGCGGGACCTGGTAGCCCCGCGGTGGCGCATCCAAGATTAAGGTGCGTCGTCTATCCAAGGGGTCCAACAAAGGTAAGTTGGATTGCCCCGGCATTGGTGCCTAGTGGCCAATGTGGATATTTAACTCCGAAGTTGCTCATCCTGAGATAGATTGGATCCAAATGCATAGTAGGGGCGTGGAGCAGGATTGCATTGCATAGCATACGCATTATGTTGATGATCTTATGATGCTACTGTTGATGTAATATGTTTGTTTGTTGTATGATTGTCTTGCTAACTGCTTCCTTGCTGTTATATTCATATATATGTTTTTTACTCCCTGTTGTTATGTTTTGTGCTGCATGTACCTTGTATATATGCAAAAGATGGCGATCAGCCCGTTGAGGAGTGACTCCGAGGAGCCGCTACCCATGCTTAGGATTTACAGTTTTGCACTAGTTGTTAGTTAGTGTTTCGGTTGTATCCGAGGATTATTATTTTCCGAATCTTTGGTTGTATCAGCTCTGTATGTGACATCGGGGTTGGGTTTGTTCATGTTGGCGTTTTATTTCTTTAAAAATATGTTTGTCTTTCAGCGTTCTGAATTTTTTGCAATGCGGCAACCTCTGCCCATTGTTTTTAATTTCTTTTATTAGATGAAGTATTTTATTCTTATAAATGTTATATTTATCCTTTATATGTATGCGGAGTAGAGGGTGTCACACTTATGGTCACACTGATTTGTGTACTGTTGACAACATATGCATGTGTTATCTGTTACTTCTATATACTGGATTGTTTGACTGAGTTATATGTTTACATGGATATGAATGTATGCTATGTGGTGTCGTGCAATTTTCATATCTGCCATATGCTGTGATGTTTGGGAATCTCACCTCCTTATTTTATATTGTCTATGTCGGCTGGCTTTGTGCCTTCTGTGTTTTTTTGAAGAAGACTAAGATGTCAAGATGTCGCTCGGCAGATTCATCTTAGAGGTTGAGGTCCGAGAATGGGGATGATATGTTGGAGTTTCTAGGGGATGTCTTCCAACTTTTAGATGGTCCAAGATGAAGGTGTTGTGTTTCTGTCACGCCTGATCTTTCTTTTCTTGAGATAGGCATGACTGTTGTTGGTCTGTAGGCTATGACTTTTCTCCTTGGTAAGGGAAAAAGCTTAGTCGGAGAGATACTTTTGTAATGGATCTAATAAGTGTCGTTTGTGACGATGTCGATTGTGGACTCAAGTAGAGTTTCCACTAGATCTCGTCAGTTGGTTTGTTCTTCTCACGATGTACGAGAGAGGATTGTCTTTTATATTTTAGTTTGACCAGCTTAGGTTGTCTGGGAGTTAATGTTACCGTTTATGGAGCTGCGACTCCTAGTATCTTATATTTTAGGAGTTGCATCTCCATAGCTTTTTGTTGGGTCTGTGTATCTTTATGTTTTCAGTTTATGAGTCGGGTTAGGTTTTATGTAAATAATTTTCGAACTTATAACCTGAATTATGATTATGAAATATTTTACTGTACATTCACTTGATTCCAAGTATCTATAGTTATGCCTTGTGAAAAAAGAAAAAAGAAAAAAGTTACCCCATTTTATTACAACAAAATTTTAATTAACCTACTTTTCGGCCTTAAAATGTCACGAAAAATGTAGCATCCGAGAAGGGTGTTACATTTATGACTTATGGTGAAGCAAGACCATTTGTTATAAAGCGTGGATAATTCAATATCCACACATCCATAAGACTTAATGGACTCATAATATTTTGATTTCTTGGAAGCCAAGTAAAAGGCTTCATTAGAAAAGTGCAAAGCAATAAATGATTGGATTGTTGATCCAATTCCATCATGTATTAGGACTTGTAAGGAAGTGCCTCAAAACATCTTTGCACAAACAAGACAAGTCTTTTTGAGAACTGTGGTTCTGTAAAGTGCCGGTGATTTGGACCCAAGAATATCGTCCGTTAGAGATTGACATCAAATGGATTCCGGTGGAATCACGAGGTTATCCGGTGGATAGACCAATTGGACATATTCCGGTAATTTTGCCCAGATATATAGTTGATACTATTTTACATAGAGTTTGAGATCACATGTGATTATGATTGTACGTACATTATGATTTAAGCCTTGTGTGCCATGATAGCGACACATAGTGCCTGAGGTGGGCGTATGTGAAACTGTACTGACCAATTCCTTTCCAAAATGTCAATTAGCTCCGGAGTTAGGATCAACAATTCTTTGAGTTTGTATAGGTATAGGACTATACGGTTTCAATCGGTTTTCTCTCTATTCTTGTCCCTCAGTGGACAAACCGTGTTCGGTATGCTTGATAAGCTTACCGTTGAGTTTGGTATTGTATATTCTTGGAGTTTTGAGATTCAAAATGAGAATGGAAGATAATATGAATATATGAATGTTGTAACATGTATGTGGGTTGTACTATTGCATGCCTACATTATGTGTATGATGAATGGGGATCTCACCTCATTTCTAGTGTTTTCTGGTCTTCTGTTTATTTTATGTTCTACAACGAAGACGGTAATACTGCTTCATTATCATAGCCAGCTTCGGAATATGAGATGGACCGGTCATGAGGACGCATCTTCAGATATTAATATATGGTAGATGTGAGAGCTCAGCCCTAGTGTGACGATGTATCGTCCTCAGTTGTTATTATTATACAATGATGACACCTCATCGTCGTTTTGTACAAGCCAGCTTGATGAGTCCCGGTGTTTAGGACTAGTTTTATGGAGCTGCGTCTCCAACGTTATTTATGTTTTATTAGTCATGTTATTTTAATTCCATTGTTAGTTCCGCTTGTAGTTGTTTGTCTTTACATGACTTTAATCTTTTGAAAGAATTTATGAAAGTATTATGTACATACAGGGAATGTATGATTATTTACTACTTATTATCCATTTTCTGGATGTATATGTTTTAGGCCTATTAGTGGTTGGAAAATGTTAATAAATGTTAAGTATTATCTAATTTCTTATTTGCGAAAATGAATAGCAAAAAATAAACCCGTATCTTTTGAAATTTAAATTCCGCGTTAAACGATATTGCAAAAATGTCACAGACAATGTAGCCCGAGAAGGGTGTTACATTATTTGGTATTAGAGTCGGCCGAGTCTTTCTGGGGCTTGGGGTTTAGGTCTGTCGTCGTTTTTGGTGTGTTTTCTCCGGTTGGGTCTTGTGTTGTTTTGTGTTCTTGGTTCTCTGTAGAACTAATGTTTGGAAGGATAATGACTTTAGTCTATCCTTAATTGAGTTCATGTTCTTCGTGACGTTGTTCCGAAAGGATACAACATTGTTTGTTGATCTTTTCATTATTGTTTCTAAGGAGAAATGATATTGGGCAGATTTTCAAGTCTTGTTTCTTCCTAGTTCTGACTACCATGCTTTGATCAGAAATCATGGTTAGTCCTGGAACGAGTGGATATAGTCCTGCAAGCAAGGATCCTACAGATATAGTAGCAGATGTGCAAGTCCTGAGGGAGCTAGCAATAACTGTGACAATACAGAATGAGGAAATTGCTGAGAGGCGAGGATTAGCTGAGTTTTGCCGTAATAATCCACCTCAATTTGATGGTGAGCTTTAACCTGGAGGAAGCTGAACTCTGGGTTAAGAAGATGGAGAAAATATTTGGAACTATGGAATACCCTGAGAACTGAAATGTAGCATGTGGAGCGTTTATGTTGATAAGAGATGCTAGATTTTGGTGGGAAGAAACTCGCCAGCTATTAGTGGCAGAATAGAGAGTGATAACTTGGGATGTGTTTCGGATTAGGTTTCTGGAGAAATATGTTCACACTAAAATGGGTCATACCATGGAGACCGAGTTCCTGCAGCAAGGACAAAATGATATGACGATCACCGAATATGCCCCTGAGTTGGCAGAGTTGATTAAGTTTAAAGAGTTGTATTTACAGGATTCCGATGAAGGACGTGTTAAGTCTCTAAAATGTCTGTTGTGAATTTCCCTAAGTTTTGATGAGAACTAAACATTAGCTAATGATTTAATTAACCTTCATATTGGTTGCTAACCTGTCTATCTAGTGTGCAGATTAAAACTATAAGAATCATCTATCTGCTCATAAGTGATTACCTGTCTGGATAAGCGAAAGTCAACCTGTCTGTTGACTATGATTATTGACTTCTTTCAAGATACATCTTCAACCTGTCTCCCCACGAGTTCCTACACTTGTTTGAGGTTACTCGTTGAAGAATCAAGGACCAAACAAGCTTTTGTTGGCTGTCCCATCAGAAAGAGACTTGAAGCCTTCTCTCCTTCTCAGTCTCACGCCTATCAAGAAAAGTCAGAAGTTACTCTCTCAAGCAACCTCGGTTATCAGAACCAAAGACCAGTTAAAGAATGCTTCCAGCATGCTTTATTCCCTAGTACCTCTGGTCCTTACACGAAAAGGAATTGTACTAAGCAAAGTACAGAAAGCTCTCTGCACAATTCTGATATGGCTGTATCACGATGCATAAAGTCATGATCCTTCATGTTAGAGTACAACCAATGTTCCTATTGCATTAATGGCTGCCCAGAACGACTATATTGCATTTAATGAAGTTCTGCTTGAAGCCAACATCTGAGGGAATGTCTCTAACGGATCCTAAATGCTTGAAGACTATAAATACAGAAGTCATTGAAGATGAAGCATAGAGAATACACATAGCATTGAAAGAGTCATTACTCTGCGCATTAATATCTTCATTCTTTCATTCTGTATTCTTCAATCATTTGAAGTTATATCGTAGACTTTCCTAAGCTTTACATTTAAACCACTCTCTGAGTGTTAGTGAAAGTTCTGTCTGTCTGAAGTTGTATTTATTACAAACCAAATCTCTCCAACAAACCTGAGTGAGCCTGAAGAGGCTAAGTGTGCAAAGAATACTTGTCTCGGAGCCTGAAGAGGCCAGGTGTGCAAACAATACTTGGAGTCTGTAACCTGATCAGTTATAGTGGATAAATCGTGGTGCTGCCAAGGACTGGACGTAGCTCTTTGCTTTGAAGAATGAACCAGGATAAATAACTGTGTCAATCTCTCTTTCCTTATAACCTCTTTAGTTGTTTTAGTTTTCTTATACGTTTATCAAGTGGTGTGTTTGCCAAAGTCACTGTTAAAATTTCATCAGACAGGTCGCCTGTCTGTCGTGTATCTTTCCACTCGTCTTAACCTAACTTCTGTATGCGAAAAGATTTCAACTTTGTTTAAATTCTGATAAACACAATTTAACCCCCCCCCCCCCCCCCCCCTTCTTGTGTTTATAGTTGTCTATTCCAGTTGGTATCAGAGCTCAGCCTCTGGGTTGAGCATCTAACAGTGTAGAGGTAAAAGGTCCTGAAGAATAGACATGATTGCTGGAGCTAGTTCAAGTGGAAGTCACCAGACTGAAGGAGCTTCCCTAACCAGACCTCCTTACTTCAATGGAGAAAACTACAACTATTGGAAAGATAGATTTCAGTGGTTCATTCTATCTACAAACTCTGATCTTTGGGATGTCATTACAGATGGTCCATTCATTCCCAAGAATGATGATAACACTGACAAACCAAAGCTCAGTGGACTACTGCAGAAAAGACAAAATGGGAGCTGAACCACAAAGCTAGATATAACATCATTTGTGCTCTCATTCCTGAGGAGTTTGAGAAGATATGTGCTTGTGACTATGCCAAAGAAATATGGGACACTTTAGATGTCACACATGAAGGAATAGCCAAAGTCAAAGAGTCAAAGATTGCCATACTTGTCAGAAAGTATGAACTGTTTGTCATGGAGGAAGGAGAATCTGTTGCTCAAATGATAGGAAGATTTCAAACTATAGTCAACAGTTTAAAATCTCTTGGTAAAGTCTATACCAATGCTGAGAAGGTTGGAAAGATTCTGAGAAGTCTACCTAAACAGTGGAGACCCTTGGTCACTGCTATCTCTCAAGCCAAGGATCTCACTACCTTGACTATGGGTGAACTTCTTGGAACACTCACTGCTCATGAGAAAGAACTTGGAGATGAAGTTGTACCAAAGAAGGGCAAGTCAATTACTCTGAAAGCTCATCAAAAGTCATCAAAATTTTCCAAGGCACTAAAGGCAGACGAGTCATCCAGTGATGCTGGCTTGTCTGAACACGAGGATTCTGAGAGTGATAAAGAATTGTCTCTCCTGAATAGGAAGATAAAGTTTCTCCTACAAAAAAAGAAGTTCAAGAGGGATAAGCCATTCTTCAGAAGGTTCAACAAGGACAAGAACTTCAAAGAATCCACTTCAACAAACAAAAGTCCAATTGTCTGCTATGAGTGCAAGAAGCCTGGTCACATCAAGGGTGAATGTCCTCAACTCAAGAAGGCCCCATTTAAGAAATTCTTCAAGAAGAAGAAGAAAGGAATGATGGCTACTTGGGAGGAGATAGAGTCAACATCTTCTGATGAAGAAACAGAGGAAGAAGCCAATCTCTGTTTGATGGCCAACACTGACTCAGACTCAGACGATGAGGTACATCCTAACTATGAGGAATTACTTGATGCCTATGAGGAGTTGCAAGAGGAATCCAACTACTTATCTAAGACTTTCAAATCCCTCAAGACAGAGTATGTAAAGCTCACCAGTGAGCATAAACAGAAATCTCAAGAGTGTGAGAAGCTGGCTAAAGAGAACAGTGAGATGAAGACTAAAAAGTCTAATGAAGATAAGATCTCAAGTGAAACATCACCATCTGAAGAAGTTGAAAAACTTCAACAGAAAGTGGAAGAGCTCACTTCTGATCTTTCTAAATTTGTTAATGGTAGAGACAATCTGACTAAGCTACTTGGCAGTCAGAGGCACTCTCTTAACAAAGAAGGTATTGGATATGTCCATCAGACACATCATAAAGTATCAACTAAAGTTTCAACAGTATCCATTAAGTCAACTTAACCAAGTCTACACCTGTATGTAACTTCTGTGGAAAAACTGGACATGTTATGTCTAAGTGTATCCATAAGAAGAGAAGGAAGTCTTCACAGACTCCTAGAACTAACAGAAAAGGAACTAGAAAAATATGGGTAAATAAAGATCAAATAATTTTTGTTGCAGATGTCCTCAACAGGACAAAGAAAACACCACTGTTGGTACCTGGACAGTGGCTGCTCGCGTCATATGACAGGAGAAAGGTCTATGTTCCTAGACCTCCAACTTAAGAAAGGAGGATACGTTGCCTTCGGAGGGAATCAGAAAGGGAAAGTTATAGGAATTGGTACTATTGGTGGTAAACACCCTCTTCCCTCTATATCTAATGTTTTTATGGTTAAAGGATTAAGACACAATTTGCTTAGCATAGGTCAATTATGTGATAGTGGTTTTGATGTTTTCTTTACCAAGGATGTATGCATAGTTAAATATTGTTGTGGCAAAACCCTCTTTTCAGCTAAAAGGCAAAAAAAATCTTTATAAGATTGAACTGTCTGATCTCTCAGATCAAATTTTAACCTGTCTGATGTCTAAAGAGGATGAGAGATGGTTATGGCATAAGAAACTAGGACATGATAGTATGAAACTAATTTCTGAATTAAAAAGGAATAATCTCGTGAGAGGATTGCTTGATATTAGTTTTAAGAAAGATGTCTTGTGTGATGCATGTCAGAGAGGTAAACAGATAAAATCAAGTTTCAAATCTAAAAACCAAGTATCAACCTCTAGACCTCTTCAGTTGTTATACATGAATCTGTTTGGACCAGTTAGTGTTGCCAGCGTGGCTGGAAGAAAATATGGATTTGTCATAGTTGATGACTGTTCTAGGTACATATGGGTACTCTTCCTAACACACAAGGATGAGTCTTTTAAGGCTTTCTCAGTATTCTACAAAAGAATACAAAATGAGCAGGGTTTCTGTATTTCTACCCTTAGAAGTGATCATGGGGAGAATTTGAAAATGAGCAGTTTAGACAGTTCTGTGAGGAGAATGGAATCTCTCACAATTTCTCTGCACCTAGAACTCCACAGCAAAATGTAGTAGTTGAGAGAAAGAACAGATCTCTGCAAAAGATGGCTAGATCTATGCTCAATGAAAATAATCTCCCTAAGTACTTCTGGGCAGAAGCTGTAAACACTGTTTGTTATGTACAAAACAGAATACTTATTAGGCCTTTTCTAAAAAGGACTCCTTATGAATTGTGGAAAGGAAAAAGCCCCAACATATCTTATAATCATGCTTTTGGATGTGAATGTTTTATTCTGAACACCAGAGATAATCTTGGAAAGTTTGATTCTAAGATAGATAAAGGTATTTTCGTAGGTTATTCTGAAATGTCTAAGGCTTTTAGAGTTTACAATTCAAGAACTTGTATTATTGAAGAATATGTTCATGTTAAATTTAATGATGGATTAAAGACTGATAAAGAAGTATCATATATAGAAGATGATCTTGCAGGTCTTGATATGAACAAGCCAGAAAGTCAACAACCCGATCTAACCAAAACAGAACCTGTGCTTGAGGCTGACAGACAAGTGGAGGAGACAAGTCAGCAGACGAGTCAGCAGACGAGTCAGCAGACCAGTCAAGATCTTCATGATGATCTCAAAAGGGATTGGAATTTCAACACTCATCATCCTAAGGATCTTATTATTGGAAATCTTTCTGAAGGAGTAAGAACCAGATCCACATTGAGAGAATCAAGCAATGTTCCCTTTATTTCAGATTCGTAGCCTAAACGCATTGAAGAAGCTCTTGAGGATGAAAGCTGGATTCTTGCTATGCAAGAAGAACTTAACCAGTTCACCAGAAATGATGTCTGGACTATTGTCTCTAAGCCTAAAAACAAGTCGGTTATTGGAACAAGATGGGTCTTCAGAAACAAATTGGATGAAGATGGTAAAGTTGTTAGAAATAAGGCAAGGTTAGTAGCTCAAGGCTATAACCAACAAGAAGGTATTGATTATACTGAAACCTTTGCACCTGTAGCTAGAATAGAAGTCATACGCATTTTAATGTCATATGCTGCACAACACCAAATTACCCATTCAAATGGATGTAAAAAGTGCTTTTCTAAATGGTATTATTGAAGAAGAAGTGTATGTTAAACAACCCCCTGGTTTTGAGGATACTGATAAACCAGGTCACGTTTTCAAACTTAAAAAGGCATTATATGGTTTGAAACAAGCACCTAGAGCATGGTATGATAGACTCGGTTCTTTTCTCATGCATAATGGTTTTACTAGAGGACAAGTAGACATTACTCTGTTCAAGAAATATTCTAAAAAGGACTTTATTATAGTTCAAATATATGTTGATGATATTATTTTTGGAGCAACTAATGAAAAGTTGTGCAAGGAATTTATAAATCTAATGCAAGCTGAATTTGAGATGAGCATGATAGGAGAATTGAAGTTCTTCCTTAGATTACAAATCAAGCAAAAAAGTGATGGAATTTACATTCATCAACAAAAATACACCAAGGAGATACTCAAGAAATACAAAATGGAAAATGCAAAGCTCATGAAAACCCCTATGCAACCCAATACAAAACTAAGCAAAGATGATGAAGGTAAAAAGGTAGATCAAACTGTCTACAAAGGTATGATTGGCTCTCTATTGTACTTAACTTCAAGCAGACCTAACATTCAATTTAGTGCCTGTATGTGTGCTAGATTCCAATCTGACCTTAGAGAATCTCATCTTAAGGCTGTTAAAAGAATATTTAGATATTTGCTTGGAACTACTAATCTTGGTTTGCTATATTTAAGATCAAAAGAATACAGATTAGTGGGATATTGTGATGCTGATTTTACTGGAGACAATAGAAAGAAAAAGCACCAGTGGAGGATGTCACTTCATTGGAGCAAGTCTAGTCTCATGGTCAAGCAAGAGGCAGACAACCATTGCCCTCGTCTCTATCGCCGGCGCAATACATCTCTGCTGCTAGTTGCTGCTCTCAACTCTTATGGGTAAAACATCAACTTGAGGATTACTCTATTTATGAACATAACATATCTGTATGGTGTGATAATTCCAGTGCTATATGCTTAACTAAAAAATCCTATTCAGCATTCTAAGGCTAAGCATATTGAAATCAAACATCATTTTATTAGGGATTATGTTCAGAAAGGCATCATTGATATTAAGTTTGTTAAAACTGAAAATCAATGGGCTGATATTTTCACTAAACCCCTCGTAGAAGAAAGGTTCTTATTTATTAGAGATAATCTAAACATGCATTGCATTGTTGAATGACATGTCTGAATGTTAACATGTCTGTGCTTTATCACCTGTCTATGCTTACTTGTCTGAGTATGCTGAGTCACTATGCTAGAAGTCATCAGTTTTGTTGAAATGGTTATTATTTAATTAATGCCATTCCCTTATATGAAGCTAATCGTGTGCATGGTAGTTTACATATCTCGAAAACATGTTTTCATTATGTCTTAAGTTGGCGTTTCAGTTCCCCATACAAATCGTGCCATTTTGAATTAAAAATGTCGTTTTTCACTCTCCTACCTTTATGACTATAAAAGACAATAGATCAGAAAGGTTGAACCTTTACGTTTCAATATTCCAAAATCTCTGTCTTCTCATCTTTCAAACCCTCTTCTCTCTCGAAACCCTAGAATCGTTTTCTCTCAAAAAATGGCATCATCCAAGCATCTCTCTACAAAAGAAATTGCTGAGAAATACAATCTCAAGGTTGCTGAGATAGAAAAGATCATTCCGGGAAAGACTGTTGATCTTCAACAGATGAAGAAACTAGGAATGGATGTGACTGAAGAGTTGGAGTACTCCAAGTGGACTCATTTCTTCGACATCAAGGAGCTTGTTCACCCTAATCTCGTTCAAACGTTCTGGAGAAATGCTATGGTTGTCACCGACAGACTCAACGGAATCAAAAGCTTTAAGGCTGAAATGGGGGATAGAACCCTTCTCTTTCCCATTAGCTCTCTGGAGCTTCTCACAAAATGTCCGAGAATCGGAGCTGGCTTCACACCCAACTGGGAAGATGAAGTGGGAGTTGACAATGTCGACATTGCCATCTATGGTGTTCGCAAACCGGTGAACCCTAAGCCTGTCAACATGGTGGTCAAGTGCAGATTCCTGCACAAATTGCTGTTGGAGTGCGTGATGCCAAGGAAAGGCTCATGAGACAGTGTGACCAAGATGGACAGATTTGCTCTGTACCACTTGATCCACAAAATCAAGGTTGACATCAATGACCTTATCTACATGTTCCTTGAGATTCTGATCAAGAGAACAAACATGCAGACCTATCCTTATGGGATGTTGCTGACAAGGGTATTCATGAACAAGTTGTTTGTTCCTAGTGATGTTCACTTTGTGGACATGGCACTTCCCATAGACAGGAAGATACTGTCTATGATGGACATCAAGGGAATCCCTCTTGCTGATGAGGAGGAAGACAGCAAGAAGAAGAAGAAGAAGAAGAAGAAGAAGAAGAAGAAGAAGAAGAAGAAGAAGAAGCCTGATGTTTAGCAGAAGGAGGAAGAACCAGTGGTTTCCACTGACGAATCAGAAGTCCCCATTTCTGAAAGATTGCTCAAATCGTCTGGAAAGGTGGCCAGACAAGACCAAATTCCAGAGCTGCAACCCTCAGTATCTGATGATTCTGCTGAAACAGTTGAGCCCTTGAGGTTCAGTCTGAGGAAGACTAGTGAAGCTGAGGAATTAGTTGATGTTCCTGCTCATCCCAGCAAGAAAAGGAAGCTGGTGAAGACCTTTGCCAAGGTTAGACAAGTTGAGTCTGAGCCTAGCAAAGAGGAAGCATCTGCTCAGGGGGAGCAGACAGAGCAAGTCCTGGAAGAACCAAAGAAGACTTTCATTTTGGGAATTATTCCCAAAAAGAGAAGATCTAGTTACCCATTACCTGTAAAAGCTAACACTGCTGAAGACGTGTCTGGAGGAGCTCAGACAGTTGTACCTAAGGAGGAACAAGTGTCTCATTCTCACAAGAAGTTTAAGATATCTGAAGAGAAGACATCTCATTCATTCCCTTCCCCTTCTCATCAAGGTATCATCAACCCATCTGTCTCTTCTCCATCTGCCCTTTTTGTTCAACCTCTTTCTATTTCATCTCCTATTTCTTCACCTGTCGCTTCCTTTCAAACTCAAAAATCTTCTTTCACTATTGTACCCGATGACTGTCAGTACATAGTTGTTCACAGGGACTCTGCTCCCAAAGAACAAACTGGCATATCATCGAGACTCTTTGTGTCTGATCTGCAATCTATTTTTGTTTGCAAGTATCTCACATGTCTCTTTCATCCCTTCTCTTCCACCTCATATTCTTAACCCCTATAGAGAACTTTTCTTCTACCCACCTATTATTATCTTCATTAGAACATTAGCTGGAACTCACTATCCTGCTTCTGTTGTAATGCTACCACATAGGTCTAGGGATTTCTTTATGTTAGTCACAGGATCTAATTCTTTTTTCTGCCATATTGATTCTTTATTACCTATCTCTCCCTTTGTTTTAGCTCAAACACCTCTTCCCCCACCTATTCAAATAACAATCATCAGACTGTCTCTGTCCTAGAGACTTTCCTGTGTGTTTCCTTCACCTTATATTGACTATGTCAGAATCAGTCTTATCTTCAAATTCACCTTTCTTCCTGTCTATGCCCTTCAAACTCGCCATAAACTTTTCTTCCCTTCCATCACCTCCCCCTATCTCTACCTAAAGCACCCACAGTTTTAGCATCACCCTGGCACTCTTCTCTGTCTGTCTCTTTTCAAACAGTGGCCTTACAAGACTTTCATCTGCTTCAAGGACAAGTAGAAGACTTAAGAAGACAGCTAGATGAAGAAAGGCGAGATAGTCTGCTCTTAGAGCAAAGGGTTGCTGGTTTATTTTTGTTAATTAATCAACCTAGGTAGTTTTTAGGTATATAGACTACCTTGTACTTGTCAACATTCATGCTGAATAAAGTAAATTTCTCCATTATTTCTTTAATGCTTTCAATGTTTATTCCTTTCCGATGTTGACAAAAGGGGGAGAAATGAGAAATGTGATATAGGAGAATGGGAGAATGAATATGATATGATCTTAAATAATACATGGACATGAGTATGTTCTGATAGTTTCTATAATTGCTCAGATAAATCTTAAGTAAGATTGCTCTGATAATAATTTCAAAGTAAAACAAGTCAAACATATGTGTGACTAAGTTAAACGGATTACATAATTAATCTTAATGTCTGATCAAGCATCTGCATGACCTGTCCGCTTAAGAAAATTTCAACCTGTCTGATATATGCTATTTTCTTTGTTGATATTTTCTGAGGTTCATTAAATCATCTCAATGTTTGTCATCATAAAAAATGGGGAGATTGTTAAGTCTCTAAAATGTCTGTTGTGAATTTCCCTAAGTTTTGATGAGAACTAAACATTGGTTAATGATTTAATTAACCTTCATATTGGTTGCTAACCTGTCTATCTAGTGTGCAGATTAAAACTGTAAGAATCATCTATCTGCTCATAAGTGACTACCTGTCTTGATAAGTGAAAGTCAACCTGTCTGTTCACTATGATTATTGACTTCTTTCAAGATACGTCTTCAACCTATCTCCCCACGAGTTCATACACTTGTCTGAGGTTACTCGTTGAAGAATCAAGGACCAAACAAGCTTTTTTTAGCCGTCCCATCAGAAAGAGACTTGAAGCCTTCTCTCATTCTCAGTCTCACGCCTATCAAGAAAAGTCAGAAGTTACTCTCTCAAGCAAGCTCGGTTATCATAACCAAAGACCAGTTAAAGAATGCTTCCACCATGCTTTATTCCCTAGTACCTCTAGTCCTTACACGAAAAGGGAATTGTACTCAGCAAAGTACAAAAAGCTCTCTACACAACTCTGATATGGTTGTATCACGATGCATAAAGTCATGATCCTTCATGTTAGAGTACAACCAACGTTCCTATTGCATTAATGGCTGCCCAGAACGACTCTATTGCATTTAATGAAGTTCTTCTTGATGCCAACATCTGAGGGAATGTCTCTAACGGATCCTAAATGCTTGAAGACTATAAATACATAAGTCATTGAAGATGAAGCATAGAGAATACACATAGCATTAAAAGAGCCATTACTCTACGTATTAATATTTTCATTCTTTCATTTTGTATTCTTCAATCATTTGAAGTTATTACGCAGACTTTCCTAAGCTTTACATTTAAACCACTCTGAGTGTTAGTGAAAGTTCTATTTGTCTGAAGTTGTATTTATTACAAACCAAATCTTTCAAACAAACCTGAGTGAGCCTAAAGAGGCTAAGTGTGCAAAGAATACTTGTCTTGGAGCCTGAAGAGGCTAGGTGTGCAAAGAATACTTGTCTTGGAGCCTGAAGAGGCTAGGTGTGCAAACAATACTTGGAGTCTGTAACCTGATCAGCTATAGTGGATAAATCTTGGTGCTGCCAAGGACTGGACGTAGCTCTTTGCTTTGAAGAGTGAACCGGGATAAATAACTGTGTCAATCTCTCTTTCCTTATAACCTCTTTAGTTGCTTTAGTTTTCTTATACGTTTATCAAGTGGTGTGTTTGCCAAAGTCACTGTTAAAATTTCATCGGACAGATCACCTGTCTGTCCTGTATCTTTCCACTCGTCTGAACCTAGCTCCTGTATGCTAAAAGATTTCAAATTTGTTTAAATTATGATAAACACAATTCAACCCCCCCCCCCCCCCCCCTTCTCGTGTTTATAGTTGTCTATTTCAGGATGGACCTGTAGGAAGTTAGAGGAAAATCTGAAGTTTGAAATGAGGAAGACAATCTTGTCATTTAAACAACTACAATTTCCGACCTTGATGGATAAGTGTCGAGTCCTCGAGATCCGGAGAAGAGTAAAAGCAGAAAGGGGAGTTGTGGACCTTTGAGGTTCTGAGACAACAAGAAGTTACAGAAAAAGATGTACGCGAAACCAATGCGGTCACAGCTACGACGGAAGTCAAAGTTGTGCGAAAAAAGCACTGGAGAGTCTGGTCCATCTATGATGCCTCCACATACGTGTATGAAATGCGGTAAAGGACTTGCAACGTGTGACTGTGTCATCAAGGATACTATATGATTTAAGTGTGGGAAGCCCGAGTACCTCACTAGGGAGTGCGGTAGCCCAGAGTGAAACCTTCTGGAAGCAACATGTAGGCTGTGAGGCTTAAGACAAGGACCCGATTAAAGAACAATGTGCAAGAGGAAGTGGTTCGCCAATGTTTAAAGTGTGAATCCACGACTAGTTATTAACGTGTGAAACCTTCACAATAAGATTGGACTAAAGTATCACAATCGGATGAAAACTTTTAAGTGAAATGTGTCATAGAAAGTAGACTTTTGACTATACTGTTAATTCATATGGAAAATTATTTTTAATTTCCTATGAACATGTAAAATACTGTGTATTTATCTTTGTATTGTCTATGTTTGTCGTCAGCCTGTTTTGAGTTGGTTTAGTTTCATCATTGCATCTTTTGCTGTTTATGTTTCATGCGAGGCAATTGAAATTTGTATTCCTCTGTTATTCCTTAATGTGGTTATCTTCACAGTTTCTTGTTAGCTCATCCTTGTTGGAGGAATCTGTTTAGATTCTCTTTTATTGTTGAGAATTGATAATTGTAAATGTGTAGGTCCTTTCAAATTATATATTTTTAGTCATTATGGGCAAAAAGTTATAGATCCCCTGGCAGATGAAAATTTTGGTAATTCATGTCATTTTTTTTATGCCGAGTGAACCACAGTTACTTCAAGTGAGGAAACTCTTAAATTCTTTGTATTGTGGTTTTCTTAAAAATCAAGAGTAATTTTGACTTGAGTCTTAGACTCTTGGAAAGAAAGAAAATCACAGTCTTCGAAGAATTTTCCTTCGAAAGGAGTTCTTGTGGGAAGAGTAGCATTATTAGAGTCATGTTTGTAAATCTGTACCTGCCGGGCACTTTACATTCAGGAATCTATTGAAGAAATTTTTCACATATGAGATATTCTTTTTCTTTCTATTCATTCTACTTCATCCTTTCTTGTGAGAGTAAAGTCAAAGGATTTATTTTTATCTCTCCGAAAATTTCTTGTTCGAATTCTTAGTTCTTATTTATCGTTGGTGTGTTAGAATCCCCACCGGAAATGGAAGTCAAAGATTTGTATCATTAAAATTTCAAAATCTATCGGATGTTCGTGTATTTCATTCTATTGATATTCGAATTATTCGAGTGTGCTTCAAGTCTTGAGAGTTTAAAAAAGGATTTGCCTGATTTGTTTTATCGGGTGGTTTTGCGAATAAATTATAAGTCAGAGCGATAGTCAAATCTATGAGGTACATCACATCACATTTCGAGAAGCGAGAAGGTTATGCTTCTAGAGCACAAAATAAAAGGATGGTATTCGTGTTCGTTTCCTTTAGATAAGCAAATTTCGGGGACGAAATTCCTTTTAATGGGGTATTATTGTAACACCCCATTTTCTCACGTCTTGACCGGTAATTATATTTTATATTATTACCCGGGATCTAGAAAATAATTTTGACGAAAACAAAATCATAGTTGAGACATTCAATATCAAAGGAAGTTACGGTTAAATTTTGGGTTTAAAACTTAGACGGAAACCGATCTGCATTTTCGCTGATAGTATAATTTTGTAGGGGCAGAAACCCTAATTTGACCTGAAACTGAGAAATTCTAGATTTTATCACTATTTAAGTGATAAATAAAGTCGATTTTCAAAATTTTCGCTCAAAAATAAAGTATTATATTTTATTCAGGCGAATCTTGACGAAAAACGATCAAAAACCCTAATCGGGTAAAAGTCGGAGCAGGATACGGAACTGCAAAGGTGTACCGGAAGATAGGGATGACGAGTCACCATGGATGACTCACCCTAATGAGTCACATGGTGAGTCACCTAGTGAGTCATGCAAGTCATGATTACTAATATGAAATATCTAGATATTTATGTAATGAAATGACCAAAATTCCCTTGACCTTCCTCATGAATTCCTTCCATGTCCTAAAATATTTTGACAAGTTTGCCCTCTCCTACTCACTTGTAGTACACGGCCTACTCCACCTCCACCATCCTTTCATTTTCATTTTTCATACTTAGCTTTAATTCCATGAAAATGATTTGGCTCCTCTAAAGTGAACCCACTCACTTTAGAGGGTAAAGTAAAGCCATCTAAACCATTCATCAAATCAATGGTTCAGATCATTTCCCACTTTTAATTATTTTAAATTTTAAAAAAATAGAATGACAAAATCTAAACCAGTTTAGGAAACCACACACGTTCAGGTTATACTTACAAAGGGGGGTGTTAACGGCGACGACAAGTGCATACTGGATGGCGGCGAACGGTGCTGACTAGATGGCGGTGACGGCGAGTGATGAGGATAGGATGGCGGCGCATGGTGGCTGGTCATCAATATTCCAAATCATCCAGATCCGGTTTTACAACTTTCGCTAGCGGTGCAGGGAGAGCCGACGACGGAGAACGAGGCGGAGCAGACGGCGGTGAACAACAAGGACTTCTCGGTGGTCACTGTCGGTGCACGATATCAAATTTTGGAACCCAGCCCCTTGGTCGTCTTTTATCGTTTGCCGCCGTTATCCGTGCGTTGTCGTTCACCGTACATTGTTCATAATTAATCAAACTTCTGGTAAGTGCAGTTGGAGAAGATGGTCTACAGTAGTGGGACTTTTGTATGCCAACGTGACTAGTTTAGATTTTGTGATTTTTTTTTTAAATAATTAAAATAATTAAAAATGAGAAATAATTTGAACCATTTGATTTGATGAATGGTTTAGATGGTTCACTTTACCCTCTAAAGTAAGTGGGCTCCCTTTAGATGAGTCAAATCCCCATGAAAAACACCAAAATCGTTTCCTTTGTTCTTCATGGAAAATTCGGTCATGACTATGATTTTGAGCTCCAATCTTTGTTTTTGGTTTTCCAAGAGCATATCTTCTCTCTCACACTTCATCTCTACTTCATTTTTCTAACTTATCATCATTTCATGAACAAAAATCCTTTCCATCCTTTCCTTTGAGAATTTTGGCCACACCATAGAAAACTATCATCCACTAGCTTGATTCAAAAACTAAGAGTAGATCCTTGATCCTCTCATCATTCTAAACCTCTTCTATTTCACACAAAAATCCTTTCCAAGCCTTCTAGAAAATGGGTATTTCTTGGTCAAGAACACCAATCACTTGATCATCAACTTTTTGGTTTGAGTTGAGTGATTCAAGCCTTGATTTACCTTCCTTGGTTATGTTTAAGCCTAGTTGGACAACCCTTTGTAATTTTTGAGTGCTTTTGCTTGGTTTTGTAAGCACAAAACCATGAGCACCATTAGCTTGGACAACCATCTTTGCTTGTTTTAAGTGAACTACAAGAGGTATGGGAAAGAATAACCTTTATCTACCATTTAGTGGGTGTGTGTGGTTTATGTTGTGTTTGTGTTGTCTTGAACACCCTAAGTATTAGGGTTATGGCTTTGTGTATATGTGATCCTTTAAGAGGACTTTGTGTAATATTTGTGTTGTGGTTGTGGTGTGTTCATGATTGATGTGCCATGTGATTATTTGAATTATGTTAGCTTGAAAAAGATCATGACATGCTCATTTAGTCGTATATAATAAAGCATGCTTAATATGTTAAAGTTTCATGCCATAATTTAATGCTTTGATACATGAGTATGTACATGTGATTATAAGTCGATTGGTAAAGAGAAAGTCTTCACATTTGTTAGATTTAAATTCGGTAAGTCTAAGAAAAAGACATGACAATCTTAAACCTTAAAAGTATGCAAATTCCATGGTTGCTAAAAGGTTTAAAAAGTAATAAAATACTACTAGAAAAATGTTATTTTCGGACGGATTCACGGACGGATTTTAGACGGAATTTGGACACTTTTCCTCCGGATTTTGGACGGACAATTAATTTCGGACGGATTTCAAACGGAACATCCCCCGTCCTAAAAAGCCCCGTTGCAAATTAAAAATTATGTCCGAATTTCGTCCAAAATTAGTTCCAGATGATTTCGGACAGCTTTCAGACAAACACAAAAAATCTGAATTTTGGTTATATTGGCTTAATTTTGGACGAATTTCAGACGGATTCAATATTGCTATTCATGCAAATTCTGGACGGATTTCAAACGAATGTTATGATATTATTTTGGACAGATTTTCCAAGGATTAGATAATCATATTTAAATAATATTTTTTGATAAAAAAAAATCATGTTTATTAATAAAAAAGGGCCAAACTTAAATAATTATGCATACCAAATTAGGTACCACTCTAGACAAGTATCAAGCTTCAAATAAACAAAAACACAAAGTATCTTGAAATACAAGAATGACATATTAAGATTCAAAGCATTAAAATATCATTACAAACATCAAAGACATAAATTTATTCCTCATTGTTACTTTGATCACTAAACTCTTCATCTTCATCTAGCACATCATCCTTCATCTCCTCCTCATCATCATATCATCGTCGTTGTCATCTAATCATAGTCGTCATTGATTAATTCGTGGCCACCATCATAAATGAGAAGAATGTTACTATAATCAAATAAAAGATAGTGAGTCCTTCCGAGAAAGCATTCATCACACTGTAACAAGATAATAGACATTATAACTAATTTAAATAACAAGATAGAAAATATGGATATTCAAACCATTTGGCTTGTACTCACATAATGGACATCATCACATTAAGATACTCTCTACTTTGAAACATGCTCGCTACTAATGATTACACATCAGCCAAATTTTTAGTCTTCACTTAAAATCTATAAACTCTATTATTCCAAATAAATAGACATCTAGCAGTGAACACCTTAATAATTCAACCAAATTTAGGGCAGTGAATACCTTCACATAAGGACCGTACTCAATCACCTTTGAACCCTGTTGGACACTCACAACCTTTTGTATGGTCATCCTACATTATCAATGAAGAAACAAGGTAATAGATGACAACTAATATCTACAACATATCATTCTCACTCCTACCCCTCCTAAACCCAAAATAAAATAAAGGATGCAGAGTATCGGAAGCATGCACAAAAAGGATACATATATGACTTACAATACAATTAAGTAGAGTAGGCCTTGCCACCTTGGGACCCCATCCAAAAATCTCCACTATTGTTTTCACACCTTAAGACTCCTGAAGTTATTAAAAATTCAAAATCTCCAAGAAATTGAAGCAAGAATGAACAAATTATTATATTGAAATTAACATAAATTCAAACTTCCCAACCTCCTGACACAAAAATCACATGAAATCCAAGTTTTAAACTCATTAAATTTCATTTGATCATCAATGTCGATAGCATGAGCATCGCCACCTTTATATGACAAACATCCATCTTTCTCAATTTTAAACTCACCTCCAGACTAACATATCACAATTATCTTCTTGGCAGCCATGACCTGGCACAGCACAAGAGAATATTTATCATTGAAATTTCAAAGGGAAAGAATATTCCATAAATAAATTACAACAAAAAAAGCAGTCCAACAATTGTATACACAGATACAGTCCAACAAGTAACATTAACTCTTCCTTGACTGTGATGCTCCATCTACACAAAAGAATTATATCTCATTGTCAAAAAAGCCTTCAAATGGAAAAAGAATTATGCCTTTGTGTGTGATTAGTTGAGACTACGAGAGAACAATAAAGGGAATGAATAATGTACCGAACTCTCATTTCTTTCTCTTTATTCTTTGTTTCTCTATTTTGGAATTCCTTGATTCCTTATTTATTTATTTTTTACTTGTTATCTCTCTTGATAGCTTATTTAATTTTACTAAATAAAAGTACAAAAAGTATTATGCATTTGATTTTTTGGTCAACTTGTTCTCAGTTGGGCCTCTTACATTGATGCTCTACTATATAGTATTGTGCGCACTTTATTTAGTAAAATTTGCTATTAAGAGAGGTAAAAACCACAAAGATATGGGGAATCAATTAACACAGAAGCAGATAATAGAGAGAAATGAACAAGAAACTAGAGAGTCTACTATGTTATTCATATTCCTTCCCATTTCCTTCTAGTCTCAATTGTTAACCTACAAAGTCTCAATTCAGACATTTTATCGAACATATAAAGTGCATTATATTCGGAATTTTATTTAAGCAACCAAAATTAACTAATGTTTCCAAAAACAATCCACTCTTAGCTTAACATACAATTAAGAAGGAATGTGTGATTTTTAATAACACCATAGTAGAAATGCAGAGACACTGAATCAAGTCCCATTCAAAATCATGAGCAATCTAATAACTATAATTATTAGAGCAACCATGAGAGACCTAATCAAATTCACATCACAGAAACATCACAAAAACAAGCCCAAAAATTGAAGAAAAAGAGGTGAAAACAAACCTATGAGAAGAGACCATATCCAAGCTTCATGCGAGAGGATGATCAAATCTGAGCTTCAAGCGGTGTATTCAACAAAAAAATGGAAGCAAATGAGAGAGAAGGAAAAAGAGTAATCAAGATTTAATCAATGCAATTTTAATCGAAATGAGTAATCATCATGCAATTTCACTACTTCATCACACTTGAATTAAAATTTGAATTCTAACATCTGAAAATAACAAAGGAGAAAAGAATGCATCAAAATTCAATTAGCATTGGAATTTAGGGTTTCAAGAGGGAAAAGGAGATGGATGGTTACCGTAGGTGAGGGCACGAAGGATGGTACAACGCTTTAGAAATCAAAGAGAAACATGGATCAAAATGAGAAGATTCCACCTTCAAATCGCATATCGGGGAAAAAGAGAGTGTGTGTCGGGATCGAGACCGAGGGCGAGTAAACATGAGAGTTCGAGATAGAGAGATTGATCCTGAGAGAGAGAGAGAGTGAGAGATTGAGACGGAGACAGAGAGCAAGCAAGACTAAGAGAGTTCGAACAAGACTGAAGGAGACGGAAACGAGAACTACACTGAACGGGAAAGAGTTAACAAAGGTGTAATGGTAGTAAATAAATAGTTAATAATTGGTTTATTAGCAGGTAAAGACGTAAAGTTAGTAGCTAATCTAAAGAATTCTTGTAGTGAAAATAATTAAACTTATATGTGAAAAACTAGGGTGTTACAAGGAGAGCTCGAGAGAGAGGGAGCAATGTGAGTGAATGGGGGGAAATGTGGGAAAGAGATAGATTTTAGGTTTTTGATTAACGACCGAATTATATCGATCGCGGTTCATTAACTTTTGACCTCAATGTATAGGGACCAAATGGAGATTTTTTGTACGTATAGAGACCATTTTAATAATTTTTTATGTATAGGGATCAAATCAAGAATTCATGTCACGTATAGGGACTAAAGTATTACTTTAATCGAAGATTTTTTACAAGAAGGGAAATGAGAAATTTGGCTGAAAATTCCCCCGGCCCCCAATGAAAAAATTATGGGGCCGTGATCATGTTGCCTATTTTTTGTTGTTGTATATTAGTCTATTGTTATAAATTTTTACAACAATTTAATTTCTAAAATTTAATTTTTGAATTTAATTTTACATTTTAAATTTTATTAGTCTAAATATGTTTTTTAATTTTTTTCATAAATCTTGTTTACTTTTAAATTTATTAAGATCAAATATTTTAATCATATTTGTTAGATAAATTATTTAATCTTTTTCAAGAAAAATATAAAAAATAACAAATCCTTGTGAAATCTGTCTCAAATTTTCGGACAGATTTCAGACGGATGGTTAAAAATAACAAATCCGTGTGAAATCTGTCTCAAATTTTTGGACAAATTTCAGACGGATGGTTAAAAAGACCCAAGATAAAAAAAAATATGAAACCGATCTGTGCGAAATCTATGGGAAATATTTTGGCGCGTTATTGGCGCGAAAGTTTGGGACAAAGTAGAGACGGATTTGAGACGGAATCTCATTGAAAATTACATTCGTCTCAAATCCGTCCGAAATGTTCATAAAATTTCATACGGAAACATTTCCGTCCGGAAATTCCCTCTGAAAATTCAAGTTTTCTAGTAGTTAAACCAAGAGGAAAATGAAAGTTTTCAAAACTGTTTTCAAGGTTGTGAAAACTGACTTTTATGGTTTAAAGACGCCAAAAATAGTTTTGATTTGAGTTAAGTCTTAAGGGAACAAAAATCGAGTTTTAGCAGACTTAAAAACGGAATTTTCAAAGAACTGGACATGTAAAATGAGCTAAGGCATTAATTTCATCCAAGACAGTTTTTGGACAGTTAGAGACTGTTTTAAGACCTAACTAAGTTTCCTAAGACTCCAAAATGAGTTTTGGACCATTAGGGTTTAAAATCGTTGAAAAAGAAATTACGCGATTTTCGAACTTAGCGACGTTCGGTCGAGTTTTTGAGTTTTTGAGCAAACCGTAACGTGAAGTTTGAAATCAGTTTTTTAATACCTTAACTTAGGTATTGTAACTTAGGAAAGTGAAAGATTCGAGAAAAAGAGTTAGACTTTTGAAAATACGGAGTCTCGATCCTAAATACAGTAAAAAGGGGCAGAACCGTCTTTTAACTATTTCAAGTATTTTCGGGAAACTATTTTGAGAAGTTTGGTACTAATGTACGTAAGTTCAAATTTTACTTCAAAATGGTTTAGTTTCAGCCAAAGAGTTTTGATTTTATGCCAAAGAGACTTCTGTCTTTAAAGAGTAGAATTTCAAGTATCATCACGAACTTGTTTCGAGAAATTTAGTACTTATGTACCATTGATTAACTTATGGTCAAAATGATTGATTTTATCAAAAGGTTTTGGTTTTAAGCCAAAAAAGGATTTTAATCTTCAAGGACTATTATTTACAGTAAAGTACAAAACCTAAGTCATAAATGACTTAGTAAAAATATGAACTTAATGATTTATGACTTATGGTGAAGCAAGACCGTTTGCCATAAAGTGTGGATAATTCAATATCCACACATCCATAAGACTTAATGCACTCATAATATTTTGATTTCTTGGAAGCCAAGCAAAAGGCTCCATTAGAAAAGTGCAAAGAAATAAATGATTGGATTGTTGATCCAATTCCATAATGCGTTAGGACTTGTAAGCAAGGGCCTCAAAACATCTTTGCACAAACATGACAAGGCTGATTGAGAATTGTGGTTCAGTGAAGGGCCGGTGATTCGGACCCGAGAATATCGTCCGTCAGAGATTGACATCAAATGGATTCCGGTGGATCAAGAGGTTATCCAGTGGATAGACCAATTGGATGTATTCCGGAAATTTTGACCAGATACACAGTTAATACTATATTCAGTAAGGTCATTCTGCCTACGAAGTCAAGCTTCCCAGTTGTAGAGGTTTCATAAAGAGCCCGATGTTTTACATAGAGTTTGAGATCACATGTGATTATGATTGTACATATATTATGAATAAGCCTTGTGTGCCATGATAGCCACACATGGTGCCTGAGGTGGGCGTAAGTGAAACCTGTACTGACCAATTCCTTTCCAAAATGTCAATTAGCTCCGGAATTAGGATCAAGAATTCCTTGAGGCTATGTAGGTATGGGACTATATGGTTTCAATCTGTTTTCTCTCTATTCTCGCCCCTCGGTGGACAAACCGTGTTCGGTATGCTTGATAAGCTTACTGTTGAGTTTGGTATTGTATATTCTTGGAGTTTTGAGATGCGGAATGAGAATTGCGACACCCTAAAACCAGGCATCACATGGTTACCCGTTGTGGAAAAGAAACCTATTTAGAACGCTAGTCGTTTTTGGAAAAATAACCCTTTATATAGGGTTACTGAAAAAGGGTACTCAATTTTTTTTTTGTTAAAAGAAGTTAAGAAAAGGTGATGAACACTCAGAACATGAAAACAGACATCATACATATAAATATAACTGTCCCACTTGGGATCTTAGGTTTGATTACAAAACAGGCCTTGTCGAACTGGCCAACATACACTAAAACAGCTACTGAAGAAACAGGTAAGAAAAAGAAACATCAAACCGGGGATAGGGAACTGGGTACAAGACTCAAAAGATGGATCTAAAAGCCTAGGGACTATCGGGACAACTCCAAAATCCGGCGAACGATCTACCAATGCCTCCTGCATGCAGAGTGACCACAGACGCTACCCCCAGACGAGATATCAGATGCCGGATTTATAACGTCACCGCCATCGTTGATAGGGATGTCACCATCTTCGGGATCCTGCGGATGGTACTCTGGCTCCTCCTCCTCGTCCTCGACGGTATGAACCCTTCGTACGGGCACTCCATTAGCATTCATCTCAGTAGTCGTGACTGGTCCTCGATACGTCGCGGTCGTCGCACCCTCATGTATAGTCCAGTTCCCTGTCGTCCCAGCATGATCAAACACTTCGCTCCTCGATCTCGACTGTGCCAAGGGAACATTCGGATACATCTAAAAGCACGCGCATACCCGACACAAGAAGAAAAGAACAGAACATAAAGATGTGCAAGAGTGAGATACCGTCATAAGATATATCCCACAACAACCATATACATGATACATACATCACATAATCATATAAGCAGTTAAATCATGCATACACATAACATAACAGTGTTATATCAAAGGGTCGCAAACCCGCACAGTCAACCTTTGAAAATATGCATGGCACTTCAATATCAGGCTCTAACTTTTCTCATGAGATATCAACACCGTTTTCCACTGGAGAAGAATTAGAGTTGGTCAATCTCTAGCCCACCGGGAAGTTGCCTCCATACCTTCATGCATTTAAGGCCTCAAGACGAGCAACGTCACTTGTGCCTCTGAACCGGTCACATTGACTGACTCCCAGATACCACCTTGTATCTTATATGTAAGAAAGCACGTCTGCCTGGGGAAATGCACATGAGAAAATATTTTATTCAAAAGGTTTTCTTTGTGTTCATTCTTTTTCGCTGTCGCACCTCAAAGCTAACGACTTAATCATCATTTCCCCATCACTTGAAAACTTAGAAACATAGGACATACAATCCGAATGCTCAATCACAACGCCCGAGACTGATACACCAGTCCTAGGCTTGTGGTCGTAGAAAACAACATTCACTTTTAACAAGGTTCATCTCAACGCGGTTAGGACACACAGTCCACAACAACGTGATTAGGACAAACAGTCCACAACAACAAAATCATAACGCACTGTCCTCAATTTCGAGAATTGGATTCTCAGTCCATAACATCATGAATAGGACTCATGGCCCCGAAATAACACCGATCCAAGATCACGTGCGTATAACTGAATACTAGAGGCGACGTCTCGCGTACTAGATTCTCTTTCTTAAGTACTTATTTTTCGTTCAGTGAAAATCAAATGCAAAACTGAATCCTCGATAACCTATCCAGGCTATCGGAAAGTTTCTAAAACATTTAGGAGAAAACCTTTTCTTTGAAAATACTTTATAAGGCATCTTTGAAATACTTTTATCTTTGAAAATCCCCAATAGGATATTGCCAAATAATCTTGAAAATTTCACTTGAAGACACATAGTTCGAAAAGGATTTTCTCTTGTATAACAATAGTTCACCAAAACCATTTCAACATTTAAAACAAGTACTTTAAGTTAATGAGCTTTTGGAAAAGGAATCTTCAAAGCTTATTAAGGTTTTTAATCCTTATAACAGTTGCACACAGACACAAGTCCGGCTTAGCAAACTTTCAATCAACAGCAGTATATATTCTCAGTTCAATGCTAATATCACAGTTGAAAGCAGTTCATCACAGATATGCATTATAACATTTAGAACAAGCACAGTTCAACATCAGATAATAGCATAACAGTTCAAGTACATTAGATAACCAGGTAAGCTCAATCAACATATAAATATCCATTTAAACACATACACACATGCATACAGTTATTGAATATCTTTAGGAAATCCCCTTTTACCTCACGTCGGAGTTAAGAGTTTTGGATTTGAAAAGAAGGTTCACGAACGTCCTCGCTTCTCCGGCGATGGAAGTCTAAGGTTACCAACATAAAATCATGAGTTAAAAAAAAAAGTCAACTCGAGAACACTAACCACAAGGTATAGGTTCGGTTCATACAAAAAACTAGGATTAGGGATTTCCGAAATTTATGCGACTCTTGGATTTATGATCCTTAAGTGCTAGAAGTTCATAAACAACAATCTTTTAACAAAGTTGAATTAAAAATCCCACTAAGTACTTAACTTAGGGTTTCGGCCAAGCATAGGTAAATAGGCTAGGAATTTCTAAACTTTCCAATCTCTTTAGGTTAGCATCCATACATAGTAAGGAGCTTGAAACCATGATCATTTCGGAAAATGAAAAAATCAAATGTCTTAGACCATGAACTCTTAGGTTCGGCCTTAACAAGTTTATGAGGTTACAGATCTTTAAATCATCCAATCTTTTGGACATAGCATCCTTTAACATGAAGGAGCTTTAATCCATAATCATCTTGGAAAACAAAATAAAATAACACATCCTAGGTCAAATGTTACATTCGGCCATCATAGGAAAATAAAGCAAGAAAATATTTTAAATTTTCCAATCACTTAGACATAGCATCCTTTAACATAAGGAAGCCTTGGTCCATGATCATCTTGGAAAACAAAACTCAACATCTTTTCCATAACCATTTAAGGTTTCGGCCTTTTCAAGAAATAGGGGTTAGAAATCTTCAAACTTTCCAATCTCTTGGACTTAGCATCCTCCTATATCAAGGAGTCTTAATCCATGATCATTTTGGAAAACAAAACTTAAACACCATTGCCTTAAAACTCATTGGTTTTGGTCTTTACATAAAAATAGGGTAAAAATCTTTAAACTTTCCAATCACTTAGACATAGCATCCTTTAACATAAAGGAGCCTTGGTACATGATCATCTTGGAAATGAAACTCAAATACAAACTCATACATCTAAAAGTTGAAACAAGATTCATCTAAACCATATACATGGTTTCGGCCTCCTTAGGAAGAAGAGGTTAGGAAACTTTGTTTTACACAACCTTTTAGTATGTGATAGTATGAGTAAATACAAGAATATAGAAAGTGGTTTCAACTCAAAAGGAGTTTTCTACAATTTTTTAGAGGTTTTAGAAGTTAAAAGCACATAAAGGACATATGAAGAAAACTTTGAAACAAAAGATGGAACTTTGAAAAAGAACTAAATAGAAGTATTACCCTTAACAAGATGAACAACTTTGATAAAGAACTCTAAGAGAAAAGCGTGATAAAAATGAAAACTTTGTAAAAAGAGAAGAATAAGAAATGTAGTAAAGTGTAAATGTGAGAAATCAAGGAAAGTGATGAAGTGTGGAAATGAAGAGTATTTATAGAGGGTGAGAGAGAGGGTCACGATTTTGGGAAGGAAGAAAGAAGAGAAAAAAAAAGTGGGTTGCTTGTAGAGAGGATAAGGAGTTAAGGTGATGTGATGTGATTGGAGAGAGAAAGATGAAAAAGTGAGATTTTTGAAATAAAGTCATGACTCACCTTTTTGAAGTGTGTCATAACCTTCACATCAAGTCACTTCATGTCACTTCATCCTCTTGATGATCTGCTCCATTACGTATCAGATGACTTCCCCGATCGTATTTCCTGACGATTTCGCCCGGGAAATCCCTAAGATTTGGCCACGAACAAGATTTTTCGAAAAACTCCAAACCCACTCAAAACATCATAAAAATACTAACAGTATCCTTCACGAATTAAAATTTGGTCTCTAGCTCAGTAAACTTGTACTGGCAGTGAGAACCGAGATCAGTTTTCGTCTGAATTTTCAACCGAAAATTTTACTGTGACTTCATACTGTAAAACAACACACGAAAATAATTTTATTTTAAATAAAATCATCCTCTGGATTTTATAAAAAATAAACACATTAAAGCATGTATTTACTGATAAAGAAGCATACGAAAAATAGGGTGTTATAAGAATGGAAGATAATATGAATATATGTATGATGTAACATGTATGTGGGTCATACTACTGCATGTCTGCTTTATGTGTATGATGAATGGGGATCTCACACCTCATTTCCTGTGTTTTCTGGTCTTCTGTTTATTTTATGTTCTGCAACGAAGACAGTAGTACTGCTTCATTATCATTGCCAGATTTGGAATATGAGACGGACCGGTCATGAGGACGCATCTTCGGAGATTAGTATATGGAAGATGTGAGAGTTCAACCCCATTGTGACGTTGTATCGTCCTCAGTTATTATTATACAATGATGAAAGCTCGTCATCCTTTTGTACAGGTCAGCATGATGAGTCCCGGTGTTTAGGACTAGTTTTATGGAGCTGCGTCTCCAAGGTTATTTATGTTTTCTTAGTCATGTTATTTTAATAGCGTTGTTATTTCCGCCTGTGTTTGTTTCTGTCCTTACATGACTTTTATCTTTTAAAAGAATTTATGAAAGTATTATGTACATACAGGGAATGTATGATTATTTACTACTTATTCTCCATTTTCTGGATGTATATGTTTTAGGCTTGTTAGTGGTTGGAAAATGTTAATAAATGTTAAGTATTATCTAATTTCTTATTTGCGAAAATGAATAGCAAAAAATAAACGCGCATCTTTTGAAAATTAATTTCCGCGTTAAACGATATTGTGAAAATGTTATAGATAATGTAGCGCCTAGAGAAGGGTGTTACATTATTTGGCATCGAATCGGCCTAAGTCTTTTTGGGGCTTGGGGTTTAGGTCTGTCGCCATTTTTGTTGTGTTTTCTCTAGTTGGGTCTTATGTTGATTTGTGTTCTTGGTTCTTCATAGAACCAATGTTTGGAAGGATAATGACTTTAGTTTATCCTTAATTGAGTTCATGTTCTTCGTAACATTGTTCCGAAAGGATACAACATTGTTTGTTGATCTTTTTATTATTGTTTCTAAGGAGAAATGATATTGGACAGATTTTGATGTCTTGTTTCTTCCTAGTTCTGACTACCATGCTTTGATCGGAAATCATGGTTCGTCCTGGAACGAGTGGATATAGTCCAGCAAGCAAGGATCCTGCAGATATGGTAGCATATGTACAAGTCCCGAGGGAGCTAGCAACAACTGTGACACATCAGAATGAGGAAATTGCTGAGAGGCGAGGACTAGCTAAGTTCTGCTGTAGTAATCCACCTCAATTTGGTGAGCTTTAACCCGGAGGAAGTTGAACTCTGGATTAAGAAGATGGAGAAAATAATTTAGCGCCCGAGAAGGGTGTTACACGAATCTTCACCAAGGCTTATCATCCAATCCTCTTAGAGAATTGAATGTGGCGTCCTTCTTCTCATCTTCTTCCTATTCCAATTTCTAGTTTCAATTTTGTGGCTTACTTTGTAGTGTAGTTTATAGAATTGTGCTTCTTCTACTCTTTTTTGTTTCCTTGATTCTCACTTGAGAATCAAGTTTATGATCTTGTTCTTGTTCTATTTGTGCTTGATCTAGCATTTTCAATAATCAAATTCAAAGAAAGATCCTAAAATTATGTTGATCTACCTTAGATCACATCACCAACTAAGTCCCTCACTTATGAAGGAGCCATATCAGTCATTGGATATAAAAATCAAATAAGTGAGTGGCTGCGATTGTTTGTTGGCTACCTGTTGTACCGGTTTATTAGAGTAAGCAATATACTTCAAGTGTGAAAAACGTGTAAAAATAACTGTAACAAAAATAGTTAGGTAGTTATGATGTCAAAACTGATTCTTCAACTCCTAGCTCCTTGTATAAATATAGTTCAGTTAGTTCAGTAACCAATCAAGTAATGAATGTACAATTTCTCTCATAAACTTCAATGAAAACAATGTGTTCTATTCTTTCTGTTGTTCTTTCTGTTTTTCTTGCAACTCGTTTATGGTATCAGTAGCTTCTTTTCTTGGGGCCGAAAAGCTTTGAAGCTTCAACAATGGCGTCTTCACCAGCTAATCGCTCCGCATCCTCACCAAAGAAATGCTAACTCAACAATTTCTTTTGCACCTTCTCTGTCAATCAAGCTGGATGACAAGAACTTCCTTCTGTGGAATCAACAGGTTGAAGGAGTGATAGCTTCACACAAACTACACCGTTTTGTGGTAAACCCTAACATTCCTGCAAAATACAATTCAGAAACTGATAGAGAACTTGATTTAGTTTCAGATGCATATGATAAATGGTTAGTACAGGATCAAATGCTCTTTACCTGGCTGTTATCTACTCTCTCTGATTCTGTTTTGCCTAGAGTAATTGGTTGTCGCCATTCTTAGCAAGTTTGGGATAAGATACGCAAATTTTTCTATGCTCATTTAAAGGCAAAAGTGAGACAACTTAGATCTGAGTTGAAATCAACAAAGAAAACTAATAGAACAATCACTGAATATGTGTTGAGGATTAGATCAATTGCGGATACTCTAGTTGCAATTGGAGACTCAATCACTGAGCAAGACCAAATTGATGCAATCTTAGAAGGTCTGCCAGAAGAATACAACCAATTTGTCATGATGATATATGCAAGATCAGATTTACCTTCACTCTTTGAGATAGAAGCCCTACTCCTAGTGCAAGAATCGCAACTGGATAAGTTTAGACAAGAGTTGTCATTTTCGAATGTTTCAGCAAATGTGGCTCAAATATCTCAGCCACACAATCAAGATAATACAAATTCAAATGGCTCCTTTCACAGCTCCACCTTTCAAAATAACTTTCAGGCCAGTAATAGAGGAAGAGGAAATGGCAGATTTGGTCGAGGCAGGTGGCGTGGAAGAGGCCAAGGGAATCGTCCAACATGCCAGCTATGTGATAGGTATGGTCATGATGCCTATCACTGTTGGTACAGGTTTGATCAGAGTTTTGTGCCAAAGCAGAACAATCAGGGCCAACAGACTTATCGAAATAATCAGAACTATCAGACCAGTCAACATGGCTCGTTTCAGCAGCATTCACAACAGAATCCAGCAAGTCAACATGGCTCATTTCAGCATCATTCACAGCAGAATTTAGTAAATCAACACACTCAACAGGCTCAGCCATGTGCCTTCTTAGCACTGCAAGGCTCACAATCAGTGAATAATCCACATAACTCACAGAATATGAACTTCTCACAGGCTGCACCTAGCTTGAATCATATGACCTTCTCCCAAGATGTTGCCATTCCTGGAGGACTTGAATCACGATCATGGTTCTTAGATTCAGGTGCTTCTCATCACCTTACACCAGACATCAACAACTTGCAGCAGGGCACCTCCTATGTGGGCACTGATCAAGTGCACATGGGAAATGGACAAGGTTTACACATACACCCAGTTGGTTCTTCTCAGTTTCCCTCCCATTTACATCCTAATGTTATGCTTTCCCTAAAACAACTATTACATGTGCCTACTATAACCAAGAATTTAATTTCTGTATCCAAGTTTGCTCAAGATAATAATGTATTTTTTGAATTCCATCCTTACTCTTGCTTTGTGAAATCACAGGTGTCTAAGCATGTCCTTCTTCAGGGTACCCTAGGAGCTGATGGCCTATACAGCTTTCAAGGCCTGCCTATGCTCAAGGGACCTTTCTCTCTTCCTGACAAGTCTAGTAGTAGTGTTCATTCACCCATAGCTTGTACTAGTAGTCACAACTGCAATTCTAGTAGTGGTAGTGTTCCTGATATCTGTAGTGCTGTGCAAAACTGTACTCAGTCCTCACATAATACTAAGTCAAGTCCTGTGAATACAGTTACTTCTACTTGGCATCTTAGGCTAGGCCATGCCAACTCTAAGGCAATAAAGAAAGTGTTACAACTGTGTAATATTCCAGTCATGAATAAAACTGTCTCTAACTTCTGTAATGCCTGTTGCTTAGGAAAATCTCATAGGTTATACGCCCCTCCCTCCTCTAACACACATACTACAACTTTTGAACTTGTACACACTGACTTGTGGGGGCCTGCACCTTCCTCTTCACATGGAGGTTACTTTTATTACATAGCATTTGTAGATGCTTGTACAAAGCATACATGGATATATTTTCTCAAAAACAAGTCAGATGCACTACCTGCCTTTAAGCAGTTCTTCACACTCGTTCAAACTCAATTTTCAAAAACTATAAGAGCTGTTCAATCTGATTGGGGAGGTGAGTTTAGATGCTTCACAAAATACTTAAATGAGCTTGGAGTGAGTCACCGACTCACTTGTCCACACACCTCACACCAAAATGGCACTGTTGAAAGAAAACATCGCCAAATAGTTGAAATGGGACTATCTCTACTTGCTCATGCATCCATGCCTCTCAAGTTTTGGGACCATAGCTTCACAACAGCTGTGCATTTAATAAACAGATTGCCAACTTCAGCTCTATCTGAGTTCACTTCTCCCTATCATGCTCTTTATAATTCTCTCCCTGACTACAATGCACTTAGAGCATTTGGTTGTGCCTGCTTCCCATTACTCAGGCCATACAACAAGCACAAGCTTCAATTTAGAAGCACTGAGTGCATCTACTTAGGAATTTCTCCAAGTCACAAAGGCCACAAGTGCCTCGAATCCGGATGGTCGTGTTTATATCTCCAAAGATGTACTTTTTAATGAATTCAAATTTCCTTTCTCTCAATTATTTCCAAAAGTCTCAACCACCACTTCCTCATGTCAGTCCTTATCTTCTGTCTCATTACCTTTATTGGCTCATGACAGTTTGGTACCTCACAGTCCTGCCCAAGTGACTCATAGTCCTGCTTCGCCTCATCTCAACATTCCCCACCTCCTCTCCCTCCTAATATTCCCACTGCAGTAGATAGCTCAATTCAACTTCCCACTTCCTCAGATCCAGTCTTGCCAACTGATTCCTCACCTACACCCTGTGACCAAACTGCTCCCTCTAATCTGAATGATCTTTCTACCATTAATACTGCTCCTTCTACCTATGATCAAAACACTCACCCAATGGTCACTAGATCAAAGACTGGCAGTCTTAAACCACGCCTCGTTTTAGCACATGTTGAACCAACCAAGTGTAAAGCAAGCNTTGGCAAGTTCACAGTGGCAGTCTGCTATGAAAACAGAATTTGATGCACTACAGGCTAACAATACTTGGTCTCTTGTTCCCTTACCACCTCATCGAAAAGCCATAGGTTGTAAATGGGTATTTCGGGTCAAAGAGAATCCAGATGGTAGTGTTAACAAGTACAAAGCTAGACTTGTCGCAAAAGGATTCCATCAACAGGCTGGAACTGATTTTAGTGAAACCTTTTCACCAGTTGTTAAACCGGTCACAATTCGGGTTATCCTCACACTTGCTCTTACCTACAAGTGGGACATTCAACAAATAGATGTGAATAATGCCTTCCTAAATGGCACTCTCCATGAAGAAGTCTATATGCAACAACCTCCTGGTTTTGTATCCTCAGACAAAACACTGGTTTGCAGATTACATCGAGCCATCTATGGTCTCAAGCAAGCCCCACGTGCATGGTATGAAAAGTTAACACAGACTTTACTACAGTTTGGATTTAAAGCTAGTCGCTGTGATCCTTCATTGTTCATATACATCAGCCATGGAGTCACTCTATACATGTTGATCTATGTTGATGACATCCTAATCACAGGCTCTTCTGCCAAACTCATTTCTGATCTGATTCGCAAATTAAATGCAGCATTTGCACTCAAGCATCTTGGCAAGCTTGATTACTTCCTTGGCATAGAAGTTAAATACCTGTCTAATGGCTCCATGCTACTAAAGCAATCCAAATACATTCGGGATCTGTTACAAAGAGCAAGCATGACAGATTGCAAAGGGATTTCTACACCTATGATAAGCAATTGCAGGTTAAGTAAGCATGGCACTGACAAACTACAAGATGCATCCCTATATCGATCCATTGTGGGGGCACTCTAATATGTGACTTTAACCAGGCCGGATATCTCATACTGTGTCAATAAGGCATGCCAATTCATGGCTTCTCCTCTTGAGTCTCACTGGAAGGCTGTCAAGCGCATCCTTCGATATCTTAGTGCAACTACTCAATTTGGTCTACTGCTACAACCAGCCATACCTGATGGAAAAGTGTCCCTCTGTGCCTACAGTGACTCGGACTGGGCTAGTGAACCCGATGACAGACGCTCCACATCTAGCACTTGCATCTTCGTTGGGCCCAATCTAGTGTCACGGAGTTCGAAGAAGCAACCATTAGTGGCCAAGTCGAGCACAGAAGCTGAATATAGAGGCATGGCACACACCACCTCTGAACTCCTCTGGCTAGAATCTCTGTTAACTGAGCTTCAAGTTCAGTACCACACTCCTGTGCTATTTTGTGACAACCTAAGTGCAGTTCTGCTTGCTCATAATCCTATTCTTCATGCCCGAACAAAGCACATGGAATTAGATATTCACTTTGTGAGGGAAAAAGTGGTGAACAAGTCCCTCCTGGTCCAGCATGTGCCTGCTTCTTGTCAACTCGCAGATCCTCTTACCAAGCCTTTGGCGTCTGCTTTGTTCACTGATTCTAGGACCAAGCTCAAGGTGGTCTCCTATCCTCCACCACCTTGATCTTGAGGGGGCCTATTAGAGTAAGCAATATACTTCAAGTGTGAAAAACGTGTAAAAATAACTATAACAGAATCAATTAGGTAGTTATGATGTCAAAACTGATTCTTCAGCTCCTAGCTCCTTGTATAAATATAGTTCAGTTAGTTCAGTAACCAATCAAGTAATGAATGTACAATTTCTCTCATAAACTTCATTGAAAACAATGTGTTCTATTCTTTCTGCTGTTCTTTCTGTTTTTCTCGCAACTCGTTTACGGTTTATCCAGCTTTTATGATTATGTCTTGTCCCCCTCGCCCCTCCCCCTCCCCTGGATATAGTAACACATCTCTTAATCTCTCTCCAATTACGTGTAGTCTTCTTTCATCTAGCGTTCATTTTGTAGACTTCATGTCTTGATGTTCCAATTTTGCTTCACTGATCTTGGTTCTGTGTGTGTTTTTTTATTCGTTTATTGATTTGTCGGACATTGTTAGATTTCGTTAGGAATTTATGAATTTCTTGTTTGTGTTTAAAAACCCAGATTTGGTTGATGTGTCCCCACCAGTTTCCACCGTTTACACTAATATGAGTTTGGTGCCAGAGCGAAAAGAAGCTTCAACATTTGATATCTAACTTAGAAAGTATAAATAAATTTAGTCGCATCCTTAGACATTATGGCCCTTAAATCTTGGCTTGATCGATGTTCCAAAAAACAATCTTTGGCAAGCTTGATTGTGGCTGATATTTGTGATGGAACAAAATAATATTTTATTCTAAAATGAAATTATTTGTTTTATTTAACAAAACTGCAATTTTATCCACTTAGAAATGGGCTCATGATGGTTTTGAAGTGAAAAGTTTCTTTGTCTTTGAAATCGTCCACTATTTGAGGTATGGCCAGTGCTACTGTGACCCCGTGAGTGGAACAGAGACATTTGTTCAACACTAGAGAGAAGAAATATGCAGCCCTAACTGGTGTCTTGAAGTAGAAAGTAACAGGGACTTTATTTCAAAAGGGTTTTTTACAAAAATTTAGTTCAACAATTCTAATCAATACAAGTTACACCTGCTTTACCTACTATAACCAGTTTATTGGACTCCTTCACAGGTGAGGAATTTAGCTGGTCCCTCAGCTTAGATACCACATTTCCTTAAATAAATTTAATAATTAAAAACATTTTTCTTAAAAAAAAAAGTAAAAGCTCAAATTGATCCCTGACAAAAAGTAACAAGCCATATTTAGTCTATGAGAAATGAAAAATATCGACTTGGGACATTTTAGTCCCAAAAAATTTAAATGACTTTAAAATAGTTATTAGTATGAACTAAAATGTCACTAAAATTTATTCTAAAAAAAATTATTTTGACTTTATTTAAAAATTTTTAGAACTAAAATGTCTCAAATCGATATTTTTCATTTCTCTAACACCAAACATGTCTCAATATTTTTTTTTGTCAGGAATGAATTTGGATCTTTGCTCTAAAAAATTTAGAAAAGGGAAAAGCTTTTTTAAAGTGCACTTGCCTGTAACTTCATATCCGTCATTGGATCATTTAGTAAGTTAAAATTGTGATATATTTCATTGAATTAAATATAAATACCCTCGTATGTGCTCACTTAAGTTCGCTTGAAAAATGTTATTTCTAAAAAAAAAAAACACACACACACAATGTATGGGTAAGTAAAACTAATATTGTATATTGATTTTGTTACATTATACTTATTACGATGAAGAATTAAAGTTAATTTAAAAAAAATTACAATCAAGTTGAGAGTAGTTGTCATAAGTCCCACGTTGAGTAGATGATGTTCAACGTAGTACTTAAACCATGGGGCTCTCCTACTTAATGGACTAGTTTTTTGGGTTGGGCTCTCGGTTTAAGTCATAACATTGATGCTCTCGTTGAGAGTTGGGCTACGGAAAGGGCTACCTATAGGCTAAATTAAGGTGCAATCAAATACTGATAGGTGAGTGAAGCCGTCAAAGGGGAAATGGCTACCATCCAGTCAGTGTCGATAGAGTGAAAGTTGTCATGAACGTCGACCCTTAAAGAAAGCGGTATTATGGTTCCCACATTAAATAGATAATAATGCTCAATGTGATATTTAAACCTCACAACTTAAAGGAGTTGGCTTTTGGATTTGACTCTCCAGACTTGAGTCTTAACGGTAGAGAATTTCAATCCTTGCATATACTTTCAAGTTTTCCTTCTTTCTTTCTTTTTTTTCACAGCCAATGAAGAAACTATCTAAGGACCTCACTTGGAGGAATTGCAAGAGTTTAAGCCTCTAAAAAATAACCAAATGTATTTCATTTGTCAAAGTTGAATTGAAATTCGTTGCTTTTCCTTTCTTTTGTTTTCTTCCTGATTACTATATACATACTTTTTGTCACATCAAACCTAATTACATTCTAATAATAAAACTACAAATATGAAATATCATAAATAGATTTGCAATATGAATGTAAAAAAAAAAAAATTAGGCCAAATTATACTTTGATCTTTTATCTTTATTTTAGGTTTCAATTTGATTCCTTTTTTATTTTTTGTTTCAAAATAATCTTTTATTTTTCAAAGTTATACCAATATGATCCCTCTTTTATTTTTTGTTTCTAAACGATCCCTCATTTTATAAAAATTAAACCAATATAGTCCTTTTTTGGGTTCCAAAATGGTCCATTTATTTTTATTTTTGTTCCAAAATGGTCCATTTATATCAACTTGATCCCCTTCGTACCACATTTTAAATAGAAAGGACCATATTGAAACCAAAAATAAAGATAAGAACTAAAACGGAACAAAAAATAAAATGATCAAATTGAAACTTAAAATAAAGACAATGAACTAAAAATACAATTTAGCCAAAAAGTTATATAATCAATTAATGATAAATTATTATGTTATTAAAAATATTTGACTTATATTATAATTATTTTAAAAATCATACATACGATGATTTGTGATTCATTAAGAATATAAACAAATTTTAATTGACAATATATCAAAATTCATCTTTCTTCGTTCGAAAATATTATTTATACACCTGATACTTGATTAACGATATACACATCTTAGTTAATGGTATTTAAATGAATTATTAACAAATTGGTTAATAAAGTAAGTCTTGGTTGTACAATTAACATTGTTGTACACTTGTACCGCTCTTCTGCAAGAAATTAATTTAAAAATATGAAGAGATGATGCTTCCATCCCATCCAAATCCATAATCTGAGCCACTGAAAGTCAACGCCTTCGGTGGTGGTCCCACTGCTTTTTTATTTGCCTGTTTTGTTGGTTAGTGCTCTTTCCTTTCATCTCTCCGCGTGTTCATCTCATTGACTGCGTCCCCATCGGCGCACATTTTGCTATCTTGCGCCTCCCTTTTCATTGTAGTTTCGATAACATGCGCTGGACCTCATCTTATCCTTGTGAACCCTTTTAATCAATTAAAGTTGTGTTTATGAATCAATTATATGAACTAATCGATTCATGGAATGAACGTTGGTTACTCGTAATCGATTCATGTTCAAGTTAGTGGTCTAACACATCACATGTGGCAATCGATTATAATTATATTTAAGAATCGATTATATGGACTAATCAATTTATAGAATAATTAAACATTGGTTTTTGATAATTAATTCATTCCAAGATTCAACAATTAGATTGTAACTAGTAACTTGTTTCATCTCCATCATCCAATATTATATGCATATATCCAAAGGTGCCAAACGATTGTTCTCCACATGAACTACCTATTTGCTTATCCACCACAGGCATCACTCAGAACCAATTATGTGTGGTGTGATGCATCTTCAGGCTCGTCCCAACACATGATATCCTAATTTTATCATAACCATATCATTTCGCAGTCATATATGATACCCTAATAGATTAATAGCAACAATTTGGAATACGGTGTAGAGAACGATAATAAAAGTAATAAATGTGTATTTTGATGATTATCATTGTCACACATTTTATTTTGACACTAAATGACCCTAAGCTTTGCATGTCACGACGCTCAATTTTACCATGATCACGCACGATAAGGATCGGATTGCAAAATTGAACAATGAAATTGTGACCAGCAAACCGGATTGATCTCCATTGTCCAATCTAAAATATATATATCTATAGGTGCAAACGAGCCACACATATGCGCATCCACCATGTATGTATTTTAATGAACGTTTGACAAACGTAATTTTGGATGGAATTGATTTTAGAATTGAGTTTGAAGTGAAGTGATTTATATTTGGATGGAATTGATTTTAGAATTGAGTTTGAAGTGAAGTGATTTATATTTGAAAGTTTTTATTTTGAAAGCAAGTTTGATGTAAAATTTATTATAATTTGATGCTAAAATTCACGTTTGGGGACAGAAACTACAAATTCTAACTTAAGTCGGAATTGATTTCAAAGACAAAATCAATTCTAATCAAGAAAGATACAAACATGTCAAAATCAATTTTTTATTTCTAGAATGACTTTTGCATATCATAAAAGTGAATCCAAAGTGGAGCACGTACTTTTGTCTCTCTATCTTGTACCGAAACAAAGGAAGTGGAAGGGAAGGCTCACCAGAATAAACATGCAAAGAGGAGCATCATATAATTGCCCGGGGGCCAGGGGAGCATATAATTGATTTGGTAGAAAGTGGTGGGGTAGGAGTGCGCATCATAATAGTCGCAACACTCCACCCTCCCGTGTCTCTGACTCCACCTTTTGTCTTAGTCAGCGTGCGTCACTCACTCACTCACTCATATTCCCAAACACCAAACCAATCCTTAACACACACACACCACAACACAACACAACACAGCACAGCACAGCACAGCACCAGCAAAGCCACTTCCCATTTCCCACTTCCACTCATTTGTTTTTCTTTCTTTGGCTTCTCATTACCGTTTCTCTGTTTCCACAAATAAGCTTCTCTTTCCTCCTATTTCAACTACCATCATCATCATCCAACCCAAACCATGGAGGGTCTTCCCCAAGGTTACCGTCCCAACGTAGGTGTCTGTCTCATTAACTCCGATGATCAGGTTTCTGCTCCCTTTCCTTCTCTTTTTCTGCCTTTGTTTTTGCTCTCCTCTCTGTCTTGCTTGGTTTATACACGAATCTGAAGTGTGTGTATATATATATATATATAATTATTATCAATGGTGAGATCATAAGTAAACCTGAATATTGGATATTGAATATTATTGGAATGGTAAACATTAAAAGTGAACATACTTGATTAATGTACAAACTTTTGATTTTTGAAGATTATTTTTTTAAAAAAAACTTAAGAATTTTAAAATCAATCACACTTTACTAATAAATAAAAAAATCAATCACACTTTTACTATTTCTTACAGAACTGTCGTATAAAAATTCTTAATAAGTGTTATACAATTTTTTTTAATTTACTTAAATTATCGTTTTTTAGCAAACATATTCAAACATAAAATCAATTCTATCATAATTGAAATTATCTATTTTTCACGATCAATATCTAATGAGAAAAGTGTATAATTTTGTTTTAAACTCCTGGTTAGATATGTCTATCTATTTAATGTGCATATCTAGTGAGAGAGAAGTGTAGAGAAGATAAAACTCTCACAATAAATAATAAGGTGTTCTAACCAGACATGTGTGTGTCCACGCACTCTTTCGTTTGTTTGGGTGGCAATTATGTTTTTTTTTTTTAATCTTATTCGTTTATATTCGGGTGGGGAAATTTTATTTTTGTGAATTATTTTTTCTTTTTCAATTTTTTAAGGGAGTTTTACCATTTTCTGATGTCAGTTTGTCTCGTTTAATTCTCTGGTTAAAGATTTAAAATTGACTCTTCTTTAGTAGTTTTTTTTTTGACAAAAACTCTTCTTTAGTAGTTAGCACAAGATTGCTTGTATCTCAACATTTGTATAGCTAGAAAGTAGGACTTAACTTGAATAAATTAAATTCAGGGGCCAACAGAAACAAAATAAGTAATTAAATAAACTTATTACTTGATTTTTTTTTTTGTAAGCAAAGTGTTCTCGTTGTCCAGATTTGGAAAATTGGAGTTAGTCTCATAGTGAAATCCTATTCTTACTATGTTCTGTTTTCATTCAAACCCTTGCCATGATTGGTGAGCATTGTTAAACGAGCTGCTTTCCACGTTTAATCTTATCTAAAATGTTGCAAACCATTTTTTTAAAATTTTTTTTGAGCATCTATATTCTATAATTTTTAATGGGCAACTTGTTCTAGAAGTTGGAGAGGAAGCTGGTGCTGAAGTAAAATATTTTGTTTGCTTTCCACCATAGTTAGTCCTTTTACATGATGGCAATCTGTATGAGCATGGGAAAAACCATGATTTTAATTTTGCTTTTCAGATTTTTGTGGCTTCTAGATTGAATGTCCCAGGAGCATGGCAAATGCCTCAGGTGAGCTCACATTATGTACTATATGTACCCTACAGTATCATTTTTTCTTAACATGAATTCAAATAACTTATATAACTTAAAGGTTAAAACTGAAAGAACTTAAACATGACGGCATCATGCAGTGCAGAACCTCTTTAATGAAGAGCCTTGATTGAATTATTTAATTATTTCTTGCGACACACTGGCTTTTAAATAATTAGAGGGAACATCAACAGTAAGGGCATGCTAATGTTTTAGTATCTGGATTTGTTGCAAGCAATCATTACTGTTTCCTTTGTGGTGAGAGCTGGCTAATGCATTCCATCAACAACCTGGTCTCTCCTGTTGATGCTGGCATCTTAGAGATTCTTTTTTTATAATGTCAAAGAGACTGTTATGTTGAATATCTCCTTTTCATTAGGAATTCATCTATAAATGATTCCATATGGCTTATTTAAAAGAAAACTGTTGCATTGTGCCCAATGATTTTTTAAATGCATTGTCAATTGTGAATTGTCATTACCACCTGCCAGCCATTTTCCATGGCATAAAATTTCCTATTGTGTATTTGGGTTTATTTTGGTTATACAGTACACCAAGCAATCTCCCTTCTACAAAGCACCTATACTATTGTTCAAATTACAGGGTTTAGGTAGAAAAAGAAGTTAAAGAGAGAAAGGAGGCTCTCAGTAATATTCTGCATAAATATTATTAGACTGATGTGGTTTGCTGCAAAACATTAACCAAATGAGCTTAGGTCAAATACTACTAATACAAACCTAGCCCAAAAAGACTAATAACTTAATTACCCTGTTATTGTTACAACTATTATGTGTAGATGGCCTTGGCGCCTTGCACTGAAGTTAGTTATAAATCATTGTAAAGGTGGATTCTTTGTTGATTTTGGTTGTCTGGGATTATTAAAAAATTTCCCCTTGTTATTGCCTATGATATGTAAATTATATTCTAGCTCTTTTATAGTGTTAATTTTTTCTTCTAAAATTGATTGGTTTCTTTGGGGTCTTAAATCCCAGGGGGGGATTGAAGATGGTGAGGATCCCAAATATGCTGCTATTAGGGAACTCCGAGAAGAAACTGGAATAGCATCTGCTGAGATAATTGCCGAGGTTTGTGCAAAATCTTTTCTCCTTTCGATTTTATTTAGTTCTTCTGCAAAAACTGCAAATATGATGTTTATATCTAATTTAAGCTCTATAGATGTGTGATATCTTACAACATTCAAATTTTTTTTTTTAACAACATTCAATTATTTATTTGAGTTCAGTGTAGATTTTCATTGTGTAATAAAATGAAAAAAAAAATGTCAATGAAACAAGAAACTGGAACACCTTGAATCAGATTCAGAAGAAGCATATACATCTTTATTATTTGGTACATTATGTCAGAAACTCTTTGATCACTCTCTGATAACTGGGTGGATGTTAATCTTTCCATATGTTTGACAGAGTTTGTGCTTTGCAGGTTCAGAAATGGTTGACATATGACTTCCCTCCTGCTGTGAAGGCTAAAGTCAACCGTCTCTGGGGAGGTGAATGGCATGGACAGGCACAAAAGTGGTTCGAATTTTACTTTATTTCATGTGCTTGACAGACCACGTGCTAGACACTGTATATAGAACATGCTAACTTCTGAAAGAGTTTATTTCTGTAAAATTTGGCCTATTTTTGTGATGATGGTTATATATGTGACTTACTCCCCTGGGGTCTGTGTTCCCTGCTGCAGTGTTGCTGTACCCTGCAGTGATAACCCTTAATGCATTTTGATTGGTTGAAGGATAAATGGAATTAAATCAGTTCAGTCTATAATTAAGTGGATGTTATGAAATTAGTTAATACAGCTTTTGGATGGTTAGGTAATCAATTTTCTATTTCTATTCATTCCCAGTTTTCAAGATCTGTTGTACCTTCTTTATATCTATATCATATTATCATTTTTAGTCTCTATCATTGCTTTATTTCCCTTTTTATTTGTTCAATTTGAGTACAGATCTAGGGAAATCGTGGCAATATACATCAAGTCATCAAGAAGTATATAATGTGCAAATAAAAATAATCAATCTATTGAACTGTGATTCAAATTAAGTTTAGTAAATGAACCAATCTGAGGATCAAGATGCATCAATGTTAGTGTTGGTTTAGTAGTCAACGTCAAGTCCATAATGCTGGTTAAGGCATTCAAAATAGAGTTTGCAAACATGTAAAACATTTCCTCCTTTGCCAAAGTAATTATCTTTGACAGAGAGAATCTGTTTTAATAAAACAATGTAATTGGAAGCAGGAGAGTGTCAGAACAAGCCCTGCACAACTCACATAGCTGCTAACTTATTATCTTGACAGTGTAGAAAGTTAGATGGATGGTAAGTCTAGCTGACCTTGTAAAATAAAAATGAAACGAATGAGATAGATAATCCAAAATCTGAATTTAATATATGAAAGTCTGAGTTGAGAGTTTTCTCTTTGGCCGAAGCAGATGCCAGCAACTGTGAAAAGGCAAATAAAAAGCTTGAGTGTGTGTGAAGAGAGACAGTAAAACCCGTAGTATATCGAGTTTTCCTTGTGATCTTTTTTATAGTAAATTTAGGTGTTTGTGTTTTGCACATTTATCATTTGTGTGCATGGTGATTGTTTGTTTGTATCTGGAGTTGGCAGGTTTGGTGCCTGTCATTGTGAATTCTAATTTAGATAGGAGATAACCACTTTTCCCAATAGATCTGTCACGACTCAGGATGATTACTCCTGTTTACTTATGACATGCCAAGTTAGGTAAAATTATGGCACAACTTGCAAGCGGATGGATAGTGTCCCAAACTTTCTACTTTCCAGTATTGAGGATAGGAGTTTTCTTCATTATCCAGTTCAATGACTCTACTGCTAACAAAGCCTGTATTTCTTATTGGTGCTTTGACTCAGTATTTTCATGTGGATGTTCTACGAAACTGTGCCTTTTCTGACTTTGATTCTGAACATTTGATAGGTTTCTCATGAGATTAACAAATGATGACAGTGAGATCAACTTAGCAACTGGTGAAGCAGACCCAGAATTTGCAGAGTGGAAATGGGCAAACCCTGAAGAAGTTATTGAGCAGGTTAGTTGGAAAAACTTGTTTTGAAAAATTAGTTTATTTACTGTTCTCTTTTTGAAAGACTAATTACTGAAACTAATTACAGGCAGTGGACTACAAGAGACCAACATATGAAGAAGTTATAAGAACATTCAAGCCTTACTTTCAAGGGAATGCAATATCTGGCAAATGTAAATCCACAAAGTGGTGAAGTTATGAGTCTGCAATTCTGCATTGTAGTTCATCCATTTCCTTATCTAATTTCACTCACTGAGTTTGGATAGCACTCAGTTATTTATAAAGAATGATAGTTAGAACTGCCCATTAGGTACTTGCCTTCTAGTAAAAATAAGATATATGTGCAAATGCTTTATATCTTTTCTAGACCTTGCTGCGAGGAAGATTGGTAATGTGTATAAAAGTGATCAATAAAGTAAGAAGTAGGAACTGGGTTCGAGTCCTGGATTTCATGCGTATAGAAAAAACACTATTGGGATACTTAGATGTCTGACAGTATTCGGGAGATTAGTTTCTCACCTATCAGGTGAGAGGATGTTCTAAAAAACAAAAACAAAAAAATTAAGTAGGAACCACTGTGCTGCAGAATAGTGGTCATGATGTAGTGCTGTAGTACCAGGAGCAATTTTTATAAGAAAGACTGACTGCATTTATCAGCCTCCAACTATTTCTTCAAAGTGGCATTGTGATTGAGGAAATTTTGTTTCTCTTTATGGAGCTTTTACAGTGAACTTTGAAATAAATCTATTTTTCAGAAAAAGGTTCTTGATGAAAGTACCGCAATGCATATAGGTAGATGGATAGATAGGCAGACTGTCCCAGCGTGTGTTTGGTTTCATGTTGGAAAACTTCAGAATTGATTTTATCACTTGTCAAATGTGATTTTAGTAAAAATGCGATGTTTGACCACTGTCGAGTAAAATTTTTTTCATCTCCAGAAGCGATTTTGACTAAAAGCTATAAAAAGTGCCTTTTGAGTTGAATAGGAAAATTTACACATTTACACTATGTTTTACGTCAAATTTGCTTTTAAAATAAAAACATCTAAACATAAATCACTTACTTCAAGCTCAATTATAATCAAATCAATTTTGCAAAATCAATTATATGCAAAATTATTTTTATCAATAGCTCATCTAAACACACAGTAGCTGTGACTGTGTGTACGTTGATATGGATAGGATAGGTGGCCTCGTAAAGAATTGAATATATAATATAATGATATAATAATAGGACAGAATTTAGATACAGTTTGATAGATGTTTGTAATGCTATTTTTCAACAAGTGTGTAATAACATTAATAATAATTTGGTTAATGATGAACAAAATTTTAATTAATGCAATTTAGTGGTTGGTTAATGTTACTTCCTCCGATCCACAATATAACAAACAAAAACCTAAAATACATAGATCAATGAAATGTGTTGGAATTAGTTAATTGTAATTGATACACATAAATTTCCAAAAACACCCTTATAGTTTTAATTAATATTTTGATGGCCTATAATTAATGACAGTAATTAATAAGGGTAATATTGGAAATTAGCATTTAATATGTATGAAAATTGATGCATGTTTCATATATTTTGGACCAATAAAAAGGATTCAATTGTTTTTTATATTGTGGATCGGAAGGCGTATCAATCTTGATGTACCCGTTAATCAAATTCATCACGTTATTAATCATGATTTTTAACGTCATTAATTAGTTATTGATTATTGTCCATTGTCCAAATAATAGAACTAATAATATGATATAATATGTATAATTGCTATTATACATGTAATTTTCTCATTGACAAGTACCAACAAAAGAGAACTTAAATTTTCATCTGATATTACAACCATACTCTAATCTTAGATATGGTGACCTGAGATCCAGAAGGTGTGTTCCAAGTGACTAGTAGCTTGGACCCTTTAATCATATATCCAGGTTCGAATCCTGGTGATGGGAACAGAGATGTATTTGTGGGTAGAGGAGTTGCCCCTTAACTAGTACTATACATCCTCGGGAATTAGTCTTACTGCTACCATCGGCTATGGGATACCCCTGGCTCCATCCTAGACCAAAAAGATATGGTGACCGGAGCGGAAAGGAGGATGAGCTTGTTGGCCCAAATAATTTTTAAAACACGTTATTATGTATTTACTCAATTCTAGTTATGTTTAATAACTTCTAAATAATTATTATTAAACTAATGATCAATAAATAATATCCAACTTTAGATACCAAACCCATTAGGGTTGTAATCGGATTGGTTTAGATCGGATTTGAGATAATTTAACATTTCAACTGAATAAATTTTATTGGATTGGATTTTGCAAAATAAAAAAAAATTATGAATCCAAACCAAACAAATCATATCAAAGTTGAGTTTGTTTGGATCGAGTGATTAGATTATTCTATTTTTAATTTACTTTAATTTTGAGGAAATAGTAAAAAAATTAGAAAAAAACGTATAAAAGCTTGGAGCCACGGTAACAAGTATAATTAAAATTTTAGTAAACAGATAAAAAGCTTTAGTTAATATATTATTTTTTAAATAAAATTAATATTAAATTAATAATAATATCTTAACTTTTTAAATTTTAAGTGATTCATTCGTTTCCAATTGGTCGTGTTCATTATGAATATCATATCCGAATCAATTATTTTCGAATTCATCATTTCAAATATTTAATGAATCGATCCAAACCACAAAAATCAATTTGAATTTGATCCATTGAATTCATGGATTAGATCAGATCTGCTTATACTCCTAATACTCGTTAAAATGCGACCGGAAAACTTCTATACAAAGAGAAATTATTGCATAATGTTGGAGTTCCATTAGAATCTCCAAGAGCATGTAAGATCAAACTAACTACAATAAATCGAAAGCTACTTGTCCAATGTTGTGATTGTCTTTTGTAATGAAAACTATAATATGCTAATGAAGAAATGATACATATTTTTCCTACATAAAGGTAGGTTTTATTATGTCAAGATGCAAGTTAATTATAAGATTATAACTTTATTTTGGTCTGCATACAGCAAGACCACGAATTGAAAAAGCATTGTGTAATCTTCCCTCTATTCCTCTTTTCATTCTTCCTCATCCACCGGAGAAGGTGGTTTTGGGGTATTTTTTGACCTAAAATCATCCCTCTATATCGGTTTTTCTCTCATTTTATCTAAATAAGTGGTTTTTCCACATAGATCTGGTTTTTCTTTCGTGTTTTCTGTGTTTTCATTTTCTGTTTGCGGCAGTGTTTTGTTTGTCGTCTTGTTGCGGCGTCGTTTGGTTTCCCGTCTTTTTGCGGTTTTCTTTTGGTTCAGATTGACATATCAGCTTCGGTTCATTCCAGATTCAATCAAAACTTAGGGGTCAACGTTACAGATCCGGAGGCATGGGCATTCCGGTCACTTTGATTTCGTCACGTTTGTAGGTATTTTGCTGTGTTGTGCTATTAACCTGGTGCTATGAGTTTGTTCGCAGATTCATCCTTTTCGGTTTTTAGTGATGTTAAATTTGTGTTATTTTTGATGTATTTTATCAATTTGAATGAATGAATATATTTTTTTAATTAAAAAAAAGGTGAATCCTTCAATACCCCTTTAAAATTGGGTAATATTTACCCTATACATGTGGTCGAATAAGTGCTCGCCACCTAATGTCATGTCATTTAAAATTTGATAGCTCAGTTTTAACTTGATTAAATCTCCTAAAGGGCATATTTGTAAAAGCAAAATAAGTTATTTTTGTTTGGTTAAAATAATATTTTGATTCCTATACATGACACGAATTTTCGATTTGGTCCTTATATATAAAAAATTATTAAAATGGTCCTTATAAGTACAAAAAGTCTCCATTTGGATCCTGTCATACAAAATTTTAGGACCGATTTAATAATTTTTCTTTGTGATAGGATCAAATGAAAACTTTTTTTATATGTATAGGGATCATTTTAATAATTTTTTATATATAGAAACCAAATCGAAAATTCATAATAATAAATATAAAGTATTACTTTAACCAATTTGTTTTTATCTCCCACCCACTCTCTAGCCCTTCCATCGTTCTGCCCCTTCATCTTCAACCACTTAGCTACACTACTGCACTTACCCAGAAATCAACAACACAACGCCTCCTCACAACGAAGACGAAGGAACCGATCTGAGAAGAATACACCTTGGAACCTCGGTGGAGGGAGAAGAGAGAACAGGGAGGAGGCCGCACGTGGTGGGAGAAGAGTAGGCCGCGTTTCGCGACGGAGGGAAGGGAGGAAGACGGGACATCCCCGTCTCAAGGCTGTCAGCGGCGAGGAGGCCGCGTGTGGTAGCGAGTCTGGGCGGAGAGGAGAGAACAGCCGCATCCAGCGACTATCAACGGCGGAAAGGGGAGGCCGCGCGGCGGTGGGACGACGGCGGCGCGGCAGTTGGTCTCTTCCTCTTTTCTCTATCTCTCTCCACTCTGTTATTGCTTGATAAACCCATGAATCATCTTGAGCTGAGAGTTGATCTCTGGATGGAGGAGTACACTTTTGCCGTTGGAAGAAGACTTTGGTGGTTGTCTAACATGATAAGGATTTCTTGAATGCATTTTGCACTGAGATTATTCATCTGCATGATTTGAGCTTCATGTCTATGGTTGAAATTTTGATGCTCTTGAGAATGGGTATGAACAGAACAGTATCGTCTAAGAGAGAAAAAATGAATGAAAAAAAAAACAATTTATTTTATTTTTACGGTTATGCCCTTTAGGAAGTTGGACTAAAGTAGAAATGAGTTGTTAAATTTTCAATGACGTGATATTTGTGGTAAAACTTGATTGGACCACGAATGCTTGATAAATATTATCCCAATTTTAAAGGATATATCACCAAATTTTTTTTTTTTTGGGTCTATCATAAATGCAATTTTTTTATCAATTAAGTTATTAAAACGAAATTCAAAATTTTTTATTTTTTTCATCCATTGAAGTTAATGGTATTAATCAAATTAATTTTAAAAGTTGATTTGTAATATTAAAAGATGATGTACAATGTCCAACTCAATATGTTAAGCCACCTCATTCGGCCAAAATTTCCTCTCGTTTTTCCCCTTCTTTTGCCACTACGAGAAACTGGGCAACACTAAGAAGAGATGTGATGGGACTGAGTATTTTGATGTGTGTGATATCTTGATTTATTCTTCCCAATTTAGTTGGAAACTAAATCAATTGTTATTCAAATATCGATCAAATTCTAAAAAACTTACTCTTTTTTTTTTTGACAAATTCTGAAAAACTTAATAAATATATGAATATAGAGTATGGTGGATTTTTTTTTTTTTTTTTTGATAAGCGAGTGTAGTGGAAAGTAGGGGTCATTCCTATAGAGGATTGGGTTAGATTCACTAATTATCAAGTCAAGTAATCAAGAGGGTTCTAATGAAAATCTATAAGCCCTAATATAACAAGATCAAGTAGCTACAAGATTATAACATGTTCTACAATTATCTGTTTGGATGGGTTTTTTTCTATAAAAAGAAAGGACTTATTTTTTTTTTTAAATGCTTTTAAAAAAATATAGGTGTTTGGATGAGCTTTAAAAAAAACACAGTCAAAAAATACATTTTGGTGCTTTTTTAAGAAGTTACAATTCCTAACTTCTAGAAAAAAGGAGAAGTAATAGAAGAGAGAGAGAGACCCTGAAAATCATTAATGTTTTATTGGACAATAATGTCCCTATAATAAATCTCTCAAAAACCCTTTTATAAAGTTCATCCAAACGCAAAATAGCTTATGCTTATAATAATAACTTATGTTTATACTTTTATATCACAGAAGCACTTTTTTAAAAAGATCATCCAAACGAGCCCTATATAATTGAATTAGATGTGTGTACCTAACATGAAAGATTCCACCTTGATAAGAGAATAAGGATGAGAGAATACTCCCTTCTACCCAGTTCGTTTTTAGACTGTATTAACCGTCTAATGGCTCAACGATTTAATAGCCTCATGGATGAGGGCAGAGATCTCTCATTGGGCATCAACTGAATGGTCCAACTCATCACGGTCCATTCATAACAAAAACCAATTCTATTTCATCATATTGGTAAAGTACTATTGAGACACCCCGATGTCCCATTAAAGAACAATCCTAATTAACTATTCCTTAAGTTGTTTATTAACGTTAACGCGGATACACATTCGAAAATAACATAAGCTTGCGTAAACGATAAAAATTAAAACCATTTAAACATACAGAGCAGAAGAAAAGATAAACGACAAATACATATATAATATATAACATCATGTCTCCATCTGTACTGCCGATCCAAACATAGGGACCGTAACCCTAGTGACTATACAAACTAGGTGAAGAGATAAGGTAAATGGTCACAGGGAAAAGCATATATAAAACCTAAAACAGACAGCATCTACCCTCCCGTCTCTCATAAAATACATCCAAAAATCAAAAGAAGACTATGCTCGCAAAGGCACTCCTTAGCAGATGCTACTGACTGACCATATCACAGACTATATGGGCATCTGGAATTACCCTCTCCCTCGCCGTAATGGTTCCTATAAACTCTGGTCCCTACAGACTCATCACTACTAATCACAACCCTCATACGACGGCTGTGATGCATTGTCTGCACGCTCCTTCCCCCGCGACCTCTCCGCAGCATTCCAACTCCGCTGCAAGCGTAGGTACGGTCTATTGGGTTCCACATATCCTCTGCAAACTCATGGCGGCAGGGTGGAATCCAAAGCTTTGAGAAAGGTAGTCGATGGGCGATCCGGTAAGAATCGAGCATAGTGAAGAAAGGTCCTCCTCTAAGACGGACATAGATACTGACAGGGATGACATAACACATGAAGAACTGTGAGTGGTTGACCTACCATCCACGGTCGTCATGGTATACGATCTCAATATCCCCCAGGGTCTGGACCCTCGGCAGAATCATCTGCAGGTAATGCATCTGACGATGCTCTGGTCCGATCGTTGTCGGCGTATGGCTGCTTCTCATCTGACGAATCGATACATACACAGAAAGAGAAAGAAAATAAGAAGGGAGATAAGAATCTCGACACTACCTTAAAACAAAGATAGGGAAAACATAGCAAAGCATATTATCACATAGTAGTCAACACACAACAAACATCTCTCTAGCCATATTGTCACAATCAACCTCGATTATCCAGCTAGGATCAATCCTCTTAGGAGTCACACTCATATGCAAGTCGGTCGATCTCTCACACTAGGGATGTTGATCCACCAGACATTCTCTTTCTCTCTCGGGTCTATCCGTCACCGAGAGAATGTCAGTTGGTTTGATCTGGTAACAGTTCCATTCGCCGTGACCAATAAGGGTGCGTCCACCTATGAGCTCAACTTCAATAGGAGCATCTTGGTCTCCTCGGAAGGTCCACCATGGATTGGAACACTCCGGACCCAGACGTTGAGATAGTCGAGTACCAGCGGAGATCACGACACAATGGGTACAAACCATTGGCCACTGTCGGTCAATCCAAACTTGACTACATCCCCTAGGTTCCCTGAACCGTCCGGCTTGCATTCCGTACCAGCACCCGGGTACACCAACCTCGCATGTCTCCCAGTCACACGGCTCGCCACTCTGGCAAATTTGCAAATGCAACACAACCTAAGTTGATACTGATACCAACACTCATTTACACGCATTACGATGCACTAGGCATCTACAACATCAACTCGGTACCCATATAACGCTTTCAAAATCCATTCTCATCACTAACTTAACAAGGTACCCTCAATGTGTCAACTAGGGTTTCCAATAGCACAACAGACAACCAGACAACCTCAGCAACATCATATCATATATCATAACTTAAACTTATCAACATTCTTATCATGCATCAAGTCATCAACATTAACATCAGGCATATAGCAGACAGCACACATCAAGCAGCATGACAACCATAAACAGCGTAAAGCAATAAAATAGTCAACCTTAGCATATGCACGCAAAATGATAAAGTAAACCTAACATCGATAAGCATGCCGTAACTAAATCCTATGTACAGTTTTAAAAATCATTTTCAATAGGGATTTAATTATCGCAGGCTATTCGGCAACTAGTAGGGTCTGGGGCACCCTATGCATACAACGTAATACACTATACTATGCTTGCCTCTCCGACATGTCGCATACATTCTCCCCATCTTAGACAGTCGTAACACAACTCCTCGAACCTCATGCCCACTCACCAACATAGCTGCTACCTTGTACACAAACGAGCTCCCCGGTGCTCCGAAATTTGCCCTCCACTGTTTGACGAATCGAAGGTATGTATGTGATGTGCTCATTGCCCTGAATGCGTATTCGAAGTCGGAATCGAAAAAGGACGAGAAAATCTCTCAGAAACACAAATTTCTCTCTCTATGAGCTATGCCTTCTCTCTAAAGCACAGTCGGGTAGAGTGAAAAGTGAAAGGGACGAGCCATGCAAAGGAAGAAGAAAAGAAAGTGGGGGTAGGTGGAGCCAGTGCTGGGTGCTCAAGCGCCCACCTCCCCAACGCTTGAGCGCTGGCCTAGCCATGATTGAGCGCTGCATGCTGCTCAGCTACGTGTCACTCGGTTCGACATGTGTTGCCATGCGTCACTCAACCCAAAACACTTGAGCAATGGACATGCAGCGTTTGAGCGTTCTCACTGATGTCAATTACCCAATTTCGCACGTTTCATGTGTACACTGAGTCCGATTTAAGTTTGATTGATCTCAAACTTAATACACGGACTCATTAACACTTAAAAAACAAGGTTAAGCCATCACACACGCTTAATTCCTGTCCGGTTACTTGATCGAGAAAACGGGGTGTTACGTTACTACACCCCTTAAAATAAATTTCGTCCCCGAAATTTAAATTAAGTTACCTGAAGAGAAAAGATGCGGATATCGTTGTTGTATGTTTGCTTCCCACTCCCATGTGGCATCCCCTGTAATACAATCCCAAATAACCTTAAACAACGGAATCTGCTTCCCGCGAAGTTCCTTTATCCTACGGTCCTCTGTGACAACCTCTACCCCGCATATTAATATAAAACATTTACTTGAAAGAGGAGATATAAAAAACATGCATTTATTTCATTAAAATAAAAACTAGGAAAAAGGGTACCATATTGTAATATCTCAACAGCGCGGAAAAACGTAATAAGTTTTCAAAAGAAATAAAACATAAACAAAGCATCAATATAACCTAACCCCGATGTCACATACAGAGCTTGTATACCAAATCCGGATCAAATCACGAATACAACTGAAACTGAAACTAAAAACAACTAGGGATGGAAATCTGAACCCTACCCATTGGGTACCCTCACAAAATACCCACGATGGGTAGGGTAAATACTCGCTTTATGGGTACGGGTGTGGGTTGTAACGGCCTCATTTTTAATTACGCTGTTTAACCAGTTAAAATATAATTATTTATATTTTAATCTGAGATCAATAAAATGATTTTTAATAAAATAAAATCATATTCATAGTCTATCTTATGGTAGAAGGTTACGGTTGAATTTTGGGTTTAAAACTCAGACGGAAAACCTGTCATGCGTTTTCTTGACAAGATAACTTTATACCGGCAGAAAACCCTAATTTGACCTGAAACTGAAAATTTGTAGATTTTTTATATTTTGTCCATGAGGAATTTTACTTTCCAAATTTCTGATCAGAAATAAAATATTATGTTTATTTAGACGAATTTTGGTAAAAGTTCGGACGGAAAACGTTCGGTGTTTTCACTGACAGTAAGATTTTAATGATCGGAAAACCTAATTTTGACTCATGAATGAAATGATTTATGTTTAAATCATATTTCCAACAGTTGGTTTATTTTGAAAATTTTCAATCGAAAACGAAATATTTTGTTTTTATACGGGCGTAAAAGCTTAATTGGAGAATCGACGGAATCGAAAACAAAATTGCAGAGATAGAACCGGACACCGGAGGAGCTAAGCTATGGGATGACTCACCAAGAAATTATGAGGCAATTGATGCTAGGAATTATGAGTTTTTAGGTGAAATGACCAAAATGCCCTTAAGCTTAACCTAACCTATCATAGTTAGTTTTTTACCATGGTTAAGGCAAGACAAAGCCAATTTGGTTTCTTCCTCCTATTTTGTGGCTCAAACTCATCCACACCTCTCATCAATTCTTGACCACATATTTTTTTAACCATGATTATTAATTAACCCTAGTTAAGTTATTATAACCATAGTTAAGTTATTATATTATTTTCTAACCGAACCTATGTCAACTAATTCAACCATGGTTTATTTTAAACAATTAAACAAAGCCATTTCACTCCCTCACACTATCATTTTCGTGGCTGCCTCCCCATTCCCACACTTAACACATTACTTTCTCTTCCTAATTTCATTCTTACTTGTTCTTCACCAAGAACACTAAGAACATCCTTTGTGTTCTTGAGAAGTTCTTCATTTCTCCTCAAGTTCTTGATCAAACTTCTTCATTTCAAGGTGAGGAATCTCTTCCTCATCATCTTAGCATCACTTATCAAGCATCAAATCTTCATTTCCATCAACTTCTCACAAATTTCCATTTCTAGATCTAGAACTTCAAATGATTCTAGAAAATTGTAGAAAAATCAATTTAATGTGAAACCAATTTCTATGATCTTAATATGTCTTCTACTATCATCATCTAAGAGTATGTAATCAAAATCATTTTCCTTCCTATTTTTCATAGTGAGGCCGAACCTAGGTATTTCTAGGTAAATGAAGTTTTGTTCAATTTTTAAAATATGACACTTGATCTTAACTCTTTAATACCTCTAGTTGTTATATCTAGAAACTTGAAATCAAAAGAAATTCCTATCCCTATTTTCTAGCCTTGGCCGAATTTGTGTTCATGTGAGCAAAATAAGTTTTCTTCAATCTTTAACTAGATCATGATTTGTATGAACTAGCTAAGGTGTGTAGGTTATAGATCCAAGAGTTTATGAGTAAAAGGAATTTCTAACCTATTTTTCTCATTGAGGTCGAAACCCTAACCTAGTTGGTTAGAGGATTTTGTTTCATAATTTTAACTATTAACACTTAACTTATGTTAGTTAATACTCTAGGAATTAGTATCTAAAAGATTGGATTAAGAAAATAACCCTACCCTTATTTTTATGACTTGGCCGAACCTAGCACCATATGTCCATATTTAGATTTGTTTGATTAATTTGTTTTATCGTTGATTTAGTTGAAGGTAGAATTGGTAACTTGTGGCGTGATAACGAGGATCGTCGATTTCGTGTTTCCGGTGGTAATTTACGTGGGGGAAATGATCACTCTATCGTCAGAATCGATAAGTAGTATATTATATAATAATTGTGTAGGGAAACCTAAACCCTACTAGTAGTCGAGCGATCAACAAGACCAAAATCGTATTAGAAACCTTTTCTGTAAAACCAATGGTGATTCAAGGATTGTAGGTTTATCGACATTAGGTTGATTTTTAGTATTTGATGATATCTGACTTTATGTTATTGAATTTATTGTGATAAGCTGGTGGAGGTATTCCATTGCATTTGACGTATTATTTTTGGTGTTTGAATATTTTCCTGATATGTATAGTTTGGGTGTTGTTGGTTTGGGTGTGAGGATAATGGTGACTTAGAGGAGCCTAACCTAGATTGATTATTTCAAAGAGGATGTGTGACATAGAACATGTTTTGAGGCTATGATGAAAGGTTAATGCCTTAGGTTGTTATTAATGTGAGTCGGTGAGATTCATATGTATGCATTGTTGTTCACAGCCGTGTGAGTGGAACACACGAGGTCAGGATATCCTATTTTGGATATCGGATATTGCGGGTAAGTGACCTACGGATATTGATGCCAAGGTAGACTACCGTAACACTCTTTTAGTCCTTAACGCATTGTTCTGATTATCCTATCGAGGATAGAGACACTATGTATTTTGTGCTTACGCGCTATTTCCAATGGAGGAAATAGTGGCACACCATGCTTAAAGCATTATTTCGTGGTAGAGATTAGGGAATAGGGGCGCACCGAGTTAATAAGTAATTTATGCTTATGTGCTATTTCCAATGGGGGATTAGTGACGCACGTTGTGCTTAATGCTTTATTCCCTACGAGAGATAAGGGAATAGGGGCGCACCGAGTTCTTGACCACGGACCTTTTCTGGACTACTGACTAACATGACAGGAGTAGAGATGGCCACGTCAGCATAAAGTGTTAGATTGCATGAGTTGAGGGTAGAGGATGATATATATTGAATTATGGATGATGGTTGATTTAGAGTGATGTTTGTCTATGACTTTTGTTATATTATATACTATGATTCTTTTCCGCTTTTGATGATAGAATTGTTTCTTATCCCCTATATTTTATGCACGTTGTATTTTATTTATTATGGAATCGTACGAGAAGACCCTGCAGATGAGCTGAATGAGGAGGAGTTGGATGGAACTCCCTCTGAACCGGAAGCTGGAAGACGAGCTGTGACCCATGGTGATTAGAGTATAGATAGTATGGCCAGTGTGTCTAAGAAGTATTTTTATATGTTTCCTCTAAGTATGACTTTTATTTAAGTATATGCCTGTGAGGGATCCTACTGAGAGGATATCCTCAATAGTGTTTTGTATTATGTGTAAAAACATATGTGTGTATTCGTATTATAAATATGGTGTGTTGTTTTTTTTAATTATCCAAAGATATGTGCTTATTAAGTGAAGTTTTTAATTTTCACGTATCTCCACGTTAAGCGCGCGATTAAGAAATTAATTAATAAGATTTTAATCTAATAACACAATGGGGCAAAACGGGATGTCTCATGGATACAGGTAATTACCCGCAAACAATAGAGGATATGAGTGTGGGTACGGGCATTCTAGTACCCACCCCGCCCCGCACCCGCATATATATATATATATATACACACACACACAACAAGAAAATTGAAGATTAGCTACGACAAATTTAGCAGCTAATTCGTAGTTAATCTCTAGCAAACAAATTTAGCTACAGATTTGCTACGAATTAGCTACAATATTGGTGGTAGCATAATTTGAGTGGCAAATCAGCTAGCAAAAGTTTTCCTAGCTAATTTTAAAAGTTCCCTAGCAATTTTATAGTTAATATATAGCAAAATGTTGTTCAATATTCATTTTTCCTAGCAATATAACTAGGATATTATTATAGCAATTTTATAGTCAATCAATAGCTAAAATTTAATAGTGATTTTATAGCTATTTCCTAGCATTGAGTGCTTTTTTCTAGCTAAATGTCTACGATATTGTCATAACAATTTTATAGTCAATCAATAGCTAAAATTTCTTAGCCATTTTATAGATATTTCCTAGCTATTCTCTTTTTTATTTATCTCTTTTATTTCATATTACTTCTTATTTATAAGAAAGTAAAATAATCTACACTTGAAGAGAATCTATTAAGAAAACAAGTAACCAACCCAGACCATGCAGTGCTAGAGAAGGAAATTTGGCAAGTCTAATTACAAACAGTGGTTCACCCAAAACAAGAACACCACAAAATGATAACCCCAAAAATCCTTGATCAACACTACAAACCAAAGAGACATAATAGGACCAAAAAGTAATAGTCTACAAAATTAACCCAATACAGAACCAGAAAAATTAACTGGTTTCTTCACAAAAGTAGCATTTTTAAATTGAATATAAAATGAGAAATTAAATCATAAGTAGTTAATCATTCATCCTCGTGATCTTCCTCATCTACTCCATGATCTTCCTCACCTACTCCACCTTGTAATGGTGCTTGCTTTATGAGATTTCTAACTTGGGAGACACCAATCACGGATAAGATGGGTTCCAACATAGGCAACAATTGTGTTTAGACAAAAGAAGTCATTGCTATGTTCACGGCTTCCTTGATGTCTTCTTGTGTCGACGCTAGAGTGCGGGAGGGACCAATGACCTTTGAAGATGAAGTATCCATAGATCCATTAGTGCCAACATCTAAATTGTGACCCCCCAAAATCCTCCTCTTCTTCTTAGGACCAGACACCTCTGCCCATACTTCTGAATCAATTATTGGATGCTTTGAAGTGTCTTCTCCGTACTTCTCCAACATTACAGTGTCATATGACTCCTAAAACAACATCAATTACAATATAATAATTATGTGCCTATATCAGTACCTATAGAATCAGTAAAGCATAGGGGCAAAAGAAAGTAGGAACAAGTAGTGTAAGGCCTCAAACAATCAATCCCAGTTGCACTGTTTGTGTAGGCCAACAAAACAAGAGACATATTCAAGGTTCATAAACAAGAGAAGCAAATAACTCTAACAAAGTCGGGTGTAATTTTAAAATAACTTACAATAAAGTTCTTCGAGCGCTGAGAGACATATTCCCCATCTTTCTTCTTATGAATATGATCGTAGACATCTCTATAAGAAATCGGATGCTTCAACTCAGCCTCCTATAATCAACATCAATTAGGATATAGTAAATGTCAATAAAATTGTATGTAAAACTATATATTTACCATTATCCTCTTATGTTCACCCAAGCATATTGAGCCTCCAGTGTGCAACATTGAATCAGGTAAGGTTGCCCTATTACTTCGATTAGCATCAGATTTCTTCCTCCACTTTGGCGTCAACCAAATGTCGACCAAACCATCCCACACTTCTGTCTTCATTCCTTTGGGGCCATGACCCTTAGTGTCAGCCAAATTTGTAGAGTTCACCTGTTTTAAGGCCAATTTTCTTACATTTTTTAAATGATCAGGATAACGGTCCATGCATGTTCTTTCCCACACCGTTCTTGCCATGCTACGATCATAATCTGATGCAAACTTATATTTACCCTACACCAATATAATATAAATAAAATTATCCATAAATAAAAATAATATAAGATGCTATAAAATATAACTTCCTACCATGAAGTCTAGAAATAGTTCATCCTTCGGGTGGACTGGATAATTTTTCCATAAATCAACTGGAGTAGGCATCCGTGAGATCACAATAGATATAATATCACGAGTCACACTTTGGGGAACAAACCTCCTCCTACAAGTGGAATTTAACTTCTAAGTAATCAAATTTAACCTCAATTGATATTCATGAGAATTATTGCACAAAATCACTATTACTTACGGTTTACAGGTGGCATCGACATATATGACTTTTCTCCTATCAGTTTCTACATGAGATCCTCCACTCGAAGGCAGTGAAGTTGGGGCCTTTGCTGGTTGATCAGTAGAGTTTGGGATAGGATCTGAAGTAGCACTGCTCATCTTACTATTGTTGGAAACTTCAGAATTGGCTCTAGTACATTTAGTCACATTATTCGCATCAACTTCTTGCTACCTGAGCCACATCTCTTCATCTTCACCATCATCATAGTCATAATATTCATCGTTCTCTTCTTCATTTTCACTACTTGAGACTAATTGACTAGAACGGATTTCATTAGGTTCCCCAGAAGATTTTGGTCTACTGTTTGATATGATAGGCATTTTTGAGGCACTGCCATTATGAGAATAACTGCAAGCCCTGTCAGAATTAGGTTGCTGCAAAGACTGAGTGTTAGAAATTGAATAATGTGAGAATAATGTGATAGGCATTTTTGAGGCATTGCCATTATGAGAATAACTGCAAGCCCTGTCAGAATTAGGTTGCTGCAAAGACTGAGTGTTAGAAATTGAATAATGTGAGGATAAAAATTGAACCAAAAAATAATAAAGGAAAAGCTAAACAAAAAGAATAATGTGAGGAGGCATTAACCACATCTTTTGAAGATGGCACATCATCTAGAGACCTATGCCTAGAAAGATCATTATGCAGCCCATGCCCAGAGCAATTCCTTCTTGAAAATGCCTCCATTACAACATTGAAAATGCCCAGAGCATTTATTTCCAGTGACCCCCTGCTTAGACCCTTTTTTAATCCAATTAACACATCTCTCGCGCATCAGCATATATTCATCTTAGAACATGGACACTTTAATGATTCATATTACACTATACTCAACTGTTGGTGTAAGCCCTAGAGGCCAGTGTATTTCTTAGACTTACATTTGTATCTTGCCATTATATATATACATGATATGAGGCATTCCAGTTTATTGTGTTACTTGTTTAAACATAATAAAGTCCTTAGAATAGAAATTTCAGTTTAATAGAATATCAAGTACATGACTTGATCGTGAGACACTATTGAACAATGAAATCCTATTCTTAAATATCCGTAGTCAAGTATTTTATTAATAAGGACAATAATAATACATTGAGACTATTATGTGTGCAGACTGATGACCAAATCTCACGGGTCATGGATATGAGATATCGAGTCGCCACATAGGTACACATTAGAGTAATGATGTACTGGATTGACCCACCATGAGAACACTACATGGAGCGTTATGTGAGTGTCATAAGTAGTTCTCATAGTGACAATGGTGTATGCAATCCTTCGACCTGAAATCGCTACGATCCCTACATGAGGAGTCGTGTGCTTTAATATCGTCAAACATCATCTGTAATAGGATAAGTTGGATGGAATTCGTCCCTCCTACATAACAGGAGTAATATCTGTGGGCCCCCTGATAGAGTGAGACTGTAAAATGCATGGCCGTGCTGAAATGAGTCAATATGAGATATTGACCTCATTTGTTGTTAAGTCTACTCGGGTATCAAGGAACATGATATTGAACCATACAAGGGTGACACATTCTATGTCTTGTGTTCAATATAGATATATGGACAAAGGGATAATAATGCACATGAATATTTGTCACAGAAAGGTTTCGTCAAATCACTGACTTTCTCACTACTTAGGTGGCAGTGATGTATTGCTAGATACCGCTCACTGTTTGTAATATTAAATGGGATTTAATATTACTACTAATGTTTTGGGAACCTATAGGGTCACACACATAAGATCAGATCAAAAGAAGCATTAAAAGGAGAGTTGGACTCTTCTATTGGGCCTAGCGCATAGTACATGGGGCTTAGGTCAAACGCTGCTCACTAACTCACTTAAGGAGGTGCTACTATAAGTAAACCACTTAAGCTATTGTGCCTACACGGTTTTTACCCTAGCCGCACATAGAGAGTGACAGTGAGCAGCAGGTCTCAGTTTTCGAAGCTAGAACTGTGAGGCAGAGACACTTCGTGTTCGTGACGTTGGACGTTCACGGGATCTGCTAGTGTGGATACCTTAGAGACACCGCTCGTGCGGTGTTCGTGATAGACGATTTCAATCAATTGTCTTCGCTTCAAGAGGTAAATCTTCTAACCATGAATCATGACCATTCGCAAGGATCCTTCGATGGGATTTTTTTTCCGCTGCGTTATTTTGTTTTATACGCAAATTCCCAACAGTGGTATCCGAGACGCTTGCGAAACCATGATTCTGTTACGTGGTTTACCTGTTATGTATGATAACATGTTTATAATGTGAATCATTTTTCTGAAAATTGTTTTCTGAAAATCGTTTGCATCCGTTTTTTGCGAAACCTTGTTTCTGTAATTTTCGTATGTATATGATATATGCGTCTATAGCATGTTTATGTATATATGCGATATGTACATTGGTTCTGGAATCCTTATTATGTTCTGCGATGGCGTCAAGTGTTGATGTTAAACATGATCAGTTTCAGTTCTCTGTTGGCGGCGTTAAGGGGTTTCAGACATGAAGAGTTCATGTTCTTGCGGGCCTTGCGGTTTTAGGGTTGAGAGGTTGAAGCCCTAGCCGCCAAGGAAGCGGGAACCCCGTGCTACCTCTGCGTAGTGTATTATTTCGAAATTCAATTTTTGAAATCTTTTATGTCACCATTTAATAATAACATCAATTACAATAAATGTGATTTATAGTAACATCAATTACAATAAATGTGATTTATAGTAACATCAATTACAATAAATGTGGTTTACTGTATATATGTTATGTTTTCAAAATTCAGATTTTGAAATCTCTAATTAATAAAAAAAAATAATAATAATAATAATTGTGTATTATTATTGGTTGATTATTTATTTGGTAATGTATGGTGAATGGTTATGGCCTTAGTCCTTTAATCTTTTGGTTTATATTTTGAAATACGGCCTGCGTGCCGTGCCTTTCTCTTATATTCCATATGTATATTCTTTTCCCATCTCACTCCCCTCATATGTAAAATGAGGTTTCTGTTTATGTAATGTAATGATGGAGACAAGAAGACGTTATCCTGTGGGAGATCATGCTTGGTGAAGCCTGGACGCTCCTAGGTTTCTGTTTAGATTCTCTCATTGGCTTGGGAGAATCAATGCGTTAGGGGCCATAACCATATCACATTTATTTGCCTTATATATGTATGAGATGTGTGTATGTAAATAGTAAGTTAAAGAGTTTAACAAATGATGAGATCAAATTTTAATCAAATCCCTCAAAAGGAAATATTAAGTCACATTTAAAGGCCTTCCAATGCATGGCACTCGTCAAGACTAGGATCGATTAAGTGTGGGTCCGCCAAAGCAGGGTACCTTTATCTATACTAGTAAGACGCGATGGGACAAATGTAATGTTCAACTGCTATCCATTGGGTCTGACTTAACTAAGCCTACTTCAATAGGATTGAAAGGCTTAGAGACTTATAAGTTGGGCTTTGGTCCATGTGATGGATTAGAATAAGAGTTATTCACCCAACTATCCAAGAGTTGCATGAGATGCAATCGGAAAGTGTTTCCTACCTATATAACCGAATTTTGAGTGATCAGCCAAAGCTGACTTAAAGCTAGGTGAAATATGGATCTTGGCCCACTAGAAAATCTTCCAACGGGATTTTCCGAATCAATGATGAGGGTCATTGTTTTGAGTAAAATAGTGGGAGGCGTATTTAATTAAAGACCTTATTAAATAACTTCATGGCATGATACTTATATTTTGCATATTTATCTCTGTAGATTACCATGGCATCAAACACATCAAGTAACCTGTCATTGCGATCCGTCCTTGAGAAGGACAAACTATCCGGAACAAATTTTCTGGGACTGGTATGTAAAACTTGAGGATTGTCCTCAAACATGAGAAAAAGCTGTATGGTCTTGAGGAGCCTATTCTTGAGGAGCCACCGGCTTCAAGTGCTCCTAGGGCTGACAGGGATGCTTATAAGAAGCATCAGGATGACGCCTTAGGCGTCGGCTGTCTTATGCTTGCTACCATGACCTCTGAGCTGCAAAAGCAACATGAGACCATGGAGGCGTACGATATGATCGTGCACCTCAAGCTGCTCTACCAAGAGCAAGCAAGGCATGAGCGGTTCAAGTTTCCAGAGCCCTTTTCCAGTGTAAATTGGCGAAGGAAGCCTGTGAGTCCTCATGTACTCCGGATGATCGGGTACATTGAGAATCTCGAGAGACTGGGATTTCCTTTAGGCCAAGAGTTGGCCACCGACTTAGTTCTGCAATTGTTGCCTGAGAGCTATAGTCAGTTTGTCATGAATTATAATATGAATGATCTTGACAAACCTTTGCCAGAATTGTTGAGCATGTTGAGAAATGCTGAACAAAATATTAACAAAGGAAAGGGGAAGGCCATTTTGATGGTCCAGTCGGAAATAGCAAGAAGCGGCCCAAGAAGCCCACGCACAAACAAAAGGGCAAGGGCAAGGGCAAGGCCATCAACAAGATCAAGCCCGGTGCTTCGGCTTGAAGCCTGTGGGTGGTGTGGCTAAGGAAGGCAATTGCTTCCATTGTGGTCGAATAGGACATTGGAAGAGGAACTGTTCAAAAATACCGGAAGAAAGCAAGAAGAAGAAGGGAAGTGAGACTTCCACTTCAGGTGTGTTTGTTATAGAAGTCAATTTATCTACTTCTGCATCATGGGTATTAGATACTGGATGTGGTTCTCACATTTGTACAAATGTGCAGGATCTAAACAGGAGTAGACCATTGGCAAAGGGCGAAGTCGACCTACGAGTTGGAAATGGAGCAAAGGTTGCTGCTTTAGCTGTAGGGACTTATGTATTGACTTTGCCCACTGGGCTTACTATTCAGTTAGAGAACTGTTATTTTGTGCCTGCAATTAGCAGGAATATCATTTCCGTTTCTTGTTTGGACAAGATTGGTTTTTCTTTTATAATAAAGAACAAAAGTTGTTCTATTTATTTGGATGATATTTTCTATGCTAGTGCACACATGAGTAATGGACTTTATGTCCTTAATCTTGAAATGCCCATCTATAACATAAATACTAAGAGGTTCAAACCAAATGAGTTGAACCCGTCTTATATTTGGCACTGTCGTTTAGGCCATATAAATGAGAAGCACATTTCGAAGCTCCATAAAGATGGACTCTTGGACTCATTTGATTATGAATCATATGAGATATATGTGAGTCTTGTTTATTGGGAAAGTTGACTAAAGCTCCATTCACCGGAAAAGGTGAAAGAGCTAACGATCTTTTGGGTCTTATACATAGCGATGTATGCGGACCCCTAAACGCATTATCTAGAGGTGGGTTTTCAGTACTTCATCACATTCACTGATGATTTCAGTAGATATGGATTTGTGTATCTTATGAAACATAAATCGGAATCCTTTGAAAAGTTCAAGGAATTCAAGAATGAGGTACAAAACCAACTTGGTAAAAATATTAAAACTCTTCGATCAGATCGAGGTGGTGAATATTTGATCCTAGAGTTTGATGATCATCTAAGAGAGTGTGGAATTTTATCTCAACTCACTCCACCTGGAACACCACAATGGAATGGTGTTTCTGAGAGGAGAAATCGAACCTTGTTGGACATGGTTCGGTCTATGATGAGTCATGCAAACCTTCCAAACTCTTTCTGGGGACATGCTCTATTAACAGCAGCTTTTATACTTAACCGTGTTCCATCCAAAGCGGTAGAAAAGACACCATATGAGATATGGACTGGTAGACGACCCAGCATGTCTTTTATGAAGATTTGGGGTTGTGAAGCATACGTAAAACGTCAAGTTTCTAATAAGCTTGATCCCAAATCTGATAAATGCTTTTTTGTGGGGTATCCCAAAGAAACCAAGGGGTACTATTTCAATAATCCTTCCGAAGGCAAAGTGTTTGTCGCACGGACTGGTGTATTCCTAGAAAAGGTGTTTATCTCCATAGGAACCAGTGGGAGGAAGATAGAACTTGAAGAAATTCAAGAATCACAGAGTAGTGACCTACCATTGGTGGAACATGAGCAACCTTCACAAAATGCTGTGGAGGAACAACCTGCTCCAGTAGCACAAGACCAGCGTAGGTCTAACAGGATACGTCACCAGCCTGAGAGATATGGATTTCTCATGACTCCACAAGGTGATGTATTGCTCATGGATCAAGATGAGCCTGTGACTTACCAGGAGGCCATCACTGGCCCAGAATCTGAGAAGTGGCTTGAGGCCATGAAATCTGAGATGGATTCCATGTACACTAACCAGGTATGGACCTTGGTAGAGCCACCTGAAGGGGTGAAACCCATAGGGTGCAAGTGGGTTTTCAAAAAGAAAACTGACATGGATGGTAAGGTTCACACCTTTAAGGCGCGATTGGTCGCTAAGGGTTTCAAGCAAATTCATGGTGTCGACTATGTTGAGACCATTTCGCCTGTTGCGATGCTTAAATCCGTCCGAATCTTACATGCTATCGCTGCATACCATGATTATGAGATATGGCAAATGGATGTCAAAACTGCTTTCCTTAATGGAAAGCTTCTTGAGGATGTGTACATGACACAACCTGAAGGCTTTGGCATTTCAGAGGATGCCGGAAAGGTATGTAAATTGCAGCAATCAATCTATAGATTGAAGCAAGCTTCCAGAAGTTGGAACCTTCGTTTTGATGATGCTGTAAGACAGTACGGATTCATCAAAAATGAAGATGAACCTTGTGTCTACAAGAAGGTTAGTGGGAGCATTGTTGTTTTTTCTGGTGTTATATGTAGATGACATATTACTCATTGGAAATGACATCCCTACACTACAAAATGTAAAGACATGGTTAGGGAATTGCTTCTCCATGAAAGATTTGGGTGAAGCCACCTATGTATTGGGAATCAAGATCTATAGGGATAGATCGCTGAAATTGCTTGGCCTAAGTCAGAGTACATACATAGACAAAGTGTTGAGATGCTTTAACATGCATGAATCCAAGAAAGGACTCTTGCCTATGTCACATGGTATATGCCTATCAAAGGCACAATCCCCTTCCACTCAAGAAGAAAGGGATCGCATGAGTAAGATTCCATATGCATCCGCAATTGGATCTATCATGTATGCCATGTTATGTACTCGACCAGATGCATCGTATGCTTTAAGCATAACGAGCAGTACCCGATCGATCCCTTGAAAGTCATCTGTCTCATTGTCAAGAACATCCTTAAGTACTTGAGAAGAACTAAGGACTCGTTCTTGGTATATGGAGGCGAGGAAGAGCTTGCTGTAAAAGGTTACACCGATGCTAGCTTCCAAACCGATAAGGATGATTCTATATCGCAATCTGGTTATGTGTTCTGCCTGTTTGGATTAGGAAGTTCATTGCTGAGATTGGTACAATTCCTAGTATTATGGACCCCATTGATCTCTATTGTGATAACAATGGGGCCATTGCACAAGCTAAGGAACCTAGATCTCATCAGCGATCCAAACATATAATTAGGCGCTTCCATCTCATTCGAGAGATTATCGATAGAGGAGATGTGAAAATATGCAGAGTACCAACACTTGATAACGTTGCTGACCCACTTACGAAACCTCTTGCTCAACAGAAGCACGAAGGTCACACTAGATCGATGGGCATTAGATTTATGCCTGATTGGCTCTAGTGCTAGTGGGAGATTGTTGGTGTAAGCCCTAGAGGCCAGTGTATTTCTTAGACTTACATTTGTATCTTGCCATTATATATATATATATATATATATATATATATATATATATATATATATATATATATATATATATATATATATATGAGGCAATCCAGTTTATTGTGTTACTTGTTTAAACATAATAAAGTCCTTAGAATAGAAATTTCAGTTTAATAGAATATCAAGTACATGACTTGATCGTGAGACACTATTGAACAATGAAATCCTATTCTTAAATATCCGTAGTCAAGTATTTTATTAATAAGGACAATAATAATACATTGAGACTATTATGTGTGCAGACTGATGACCATATCCCACGGGTCATGGATATGAGATATCGAGTCGCCACATAGGTACACATTAGAGTAATGATGTACTGGATTGACCCACCATGAGAACACTACATGGAGCGTTGTGTGAGTGTCATAAGTAGTTCTCATAGTGACAATGGTGTTTGCAATCCTTCGACCTGAAATTGCTACGATCCCTACATGAGGAGTCGTGTGCTTTAATATCGTCAAGCGTCATCTGTAATAGGATGATTATAAAGACGGTCATTGGGCATACCACGAGCCATGCAGAGGGATGTGAGTGACCTAGATGGAATTTGTCCCTCCTACATAACAAGAGTAATATCTGTGGGGGCCCTGATAGAGTGAGACTGTAAAGTGCATGGCCGTGCTGAAATGAGTCAATATGAGATATTGACCTCATTTGTTGTTAAGTCTACTCGGGTATCAGGGAACATGATATTGAACCATACAAGGGTGACACATTCTATGTCTTGTGTTCAATATAGATATATGGACAAAGGGATAATAATGCACATGAATATTTGTCACAGAAAGGTTTCGTCAAATCACTGACTTTCTCACTACTTAGGTGGCAGTGATGTATTGCTAGATACCGCTCACTGTTTGTAATATTAAAAGGGATTTAATATTACTACTAACATTTTAGGAACCTATAGGGTCACACACATAAGAGCAGATCAAAAGAAGCATTAAAAGGAGAGTTGGACTCTTCTATTAGGCCTAGCGCATAGTACATGGGGCTTAGGTCAAACGCTGCTCACTAACTCACTTAAGGAGGTGCTACTATAAGTAGACCACTTAAGCTATTGTGCCTACACGGTTTTTACCCTAGCCGCACATAGAGAGTGACAGTGAGCAGCAAGTCTCGGTTTTCGAAGCTAGCACTGTGAGGTAGAGACGCTTCGTGTTCGTGACGTTGGACGTTCACGGGATCTGCTCGTGTGGATACCTTAGAGACATCGCTCGTGCGGTGTTCGTGATAGACGATTTCAATCAATTGTCATCGCTTCAAGAGGTAAATCTTCTAACCATGAATCATGACCATTCGCAAGGATCCTTCGATGGGATTTTTTTCCGCTGCGTTATTTTGTTTTATACGCAAATTCCCAACATCAACTACATTCAACATTCAACATGTGGTATATGCTAATGCTTTTATTAAAAATAATAAACATTTTCCCTATAGAAAATCTAGTTTAAACCAAAACCTATATACCCAATTAAGTATATATCTATATGTTCCCAACACTATGAACATCATGTACATATCCATAGAAAATGCAACAGTAAAACTGGAAAAAAAAAGAGCTTAATAATCATGGATTCATTTACAATAGGATGAATAAAGAACCACATATAAAGCACTTCTTTTAGAATGTCTGAATAAAGAACCAAGATTTAAAACAAAACCATAGTCAAGAACCATAGCAAGAAAAGAAAGAGTGGCTTTCATATTTGTTTAATATTAAATTAGAGATTAGATTCATTTACCTGGTTTTTGGTAGAAAATGTCAAGCTTGGAAATGACTATAGCTTGAGTGTTATGGGAAAAGGAAGTGTTAAAGTGCAGATGAACAAGAAAATGAAGAATATAGGTGATGTGTTTTATGTAACAGAACTTAAAATCAATCTGATCAGCCTAGGACAACTGCAAGAAACTGGTTGTACAATTGTGATCCAGAAGGGAAGCTGTCAAATTCATGATCCAAAAGAGGGATTAGTTGTCCTGTGAATCCAAAGTTATGTAGTAGCAGTTTTGTATTAAATAATACAGTGACTCAGATTGTAACACCCCGATTTTCGCTGCTTCGTAATGTCGGTAATAAATATATAAACATATATATTTTTATCCGAGACTTAGAAAATGATTTTGGACAAACCAAGGTCATTTCCATGTTATACTTATTTTCATAAGGTTACGAGGAAGTTTTTGGTTGAAAATTCAGACGGAAGTCGGTCTGCCGTTTTCTGGATTTTCACTGACAGTAAAAGTTTACTGCTCAGAAGACCTAATTTTAAGTTGTGAACGAGATGAAAAATGTTTTTATCGTATTTTCTACGATATAGGAAGTTTTGAAAATTTTGGAAAAAATAAAATAAAATAATTGACGTTTTACGGGCGGAATACGTAATCGGGTAGACGACGGAGTGGATTTCGGAGTTTCCAAGAGCCGATAGAGAGTTTATTTTAGGATTTTGAGATGATTCATGGGGATGAATCATATTTTTAAGTCTAGAAGGTTTTTCAGGGTTAAAGTGAAAATTTGGGAATTTTACGCTTTAGTCCCTGAACTTTCTGTTAATTACCCTTTTGTCCCTAAGTTAGTTTCTAAGTTTTTTTAAGTGAATTGGGCTAGAATCCTTGTCCCAAATTCATAGATGACCGTGGCTTTGAGGCCCAAATTCCTTACCCATGACTTAAGTTTCATAAAGCCCATTTGAAGCCATATAAGTTTCCTATCTTAAGCTTAATGGTTAAATCTTTAAGTGGGCCCCACAAAGATGAATTCAAGCCCAAATTCCCTAGGCCCATGCGCAAGCCCAATATGGAGTTAAGGTTGCCCTCATCTTGGATGAGCAAAGAACATTCTAGAATTGTCTACTACATTCCACACCATTCTACATTCTTCCACATTATTCTACTATTTTCTCAAATCTTCTTCAACAAGCTAGGTTTTCCTAAGATATTTATGACAAAAATCAGCCAAAAGTCATCAAGATAAGACCACATTTATTGTGGCAAAAAGTCATCATGACAATCTATTGACAATTTGCAAACTAGTCCTTAAACTTATGGAATCTTTGCAAAATGGTCCCTATGAGTTATTTGCACTTAAATCCTTTGAAAAGCCACCTCCTTTCTACTTAGTCCTCAAAAGTGGCGCAGCCCACATGCCTATAAATACCCTTCCTCACCTTTCACTTAGTTTCTATTGCCTTTTGTTCAAAAACCTAAAGTTCTTAAGTCTTTGAATGTCAAGTTTGTGAAGAAAGTTCTTGGATCTTCACTTGTTTTTGATCTTCAAGAGGTGAATTCTATTCTTCTTCTCTAATCATGTCTATGTTCTTCAATCAATTTCTTGATTCAAGGCTTATATCATAGTTGTTCATCACTTTTAAGTTTCTAGATCTAGAACTTTGAAAATTCATAACTAATTCTAGAAAAATCCTTTTGACATGAAACCAATTGGTATGATCTTATAATCATCTCTATTTTCATCATCTAGAAGCATATTATCATGAGAAATTTCTTTCCCAAATTTCTGGTTTTGGCCGAAACCCTAGTTCTTGGAACTAGATGAGTTTTGGTCAAAGTTTTCCTTAATGATCTTGTTAATCAAGCTCCTAGTATGTATGCCTTATAAATCCAAGTTGGTTTATTAAATTAAGAACCCTAGCCCTATGAATATGTTGAGGCCGAATCCTTGTATAAAAGAGTTAGGAAGTTTTGAGTTTGAAACTTAGTGGTTTAGTCACTAATCTATGATTTAGGTTAATTAAGGACCATTAATCTATGACTTAATCATGATTAGTAATTTTAAGGATTTTGAACCCTAAAAGTCAGCCCTAGGCCGAAACCTAATCCTCATGAATTAGGTATGTTGTGGTTTGATTTGATTGCAATTTGTTTGAAGGAATCAATCGGGTTGGTTTGACCTAAAGCCGACGGAGGGAACCGGATTAAATCGGGAGGTTGTTTGAAAACGTTAGTTGAGTCTTCAAGAGGTAAGGGGAGCTTACCTGAGGGATTTTCTCTATAACCATTTGCTTTTACTGTGGCTTATATGATTTATATGTGGTTTGTTATTAATTGTTTATGTTGTTTATGATGTGTTGATTTTCTGTGTATCGGTGATTGATCTGCTCTGAATTATCTGCAGTAGTATATTATGTTGTTATGATGCATGATCTGCCTGGGGATATAATTATGATGATGTTGATGATGTTGTTGAATGTTGAATGTTGTTTGAGAGGCCTGACAGTGGTCAATGCACAACCGATTAATGAGATAAAAGATTTAATAAGCTGTGAAAGTTATATTCAACGTTTTATGGGGAATGTTGGAATATAGTAGTAGAGGAAAATATGATTTTGGAAAAATAATGAGTTTTGAGAAATATTATTAGTTTAATGATTTATTAGTGTAAAAGAAGTTTATGAGTCAAGGTGAGAGCGTAACCGTGAAATTTGTTTTTGTACTGCTGATTTTTACGCAAGAAATTATGAAATATTATAAAAAGTGATTTTGTGAAATTGATATTCGAAAAGACCTTATTTATTATATATGAAAGTTATTTTAGAAGAAATGTCAAAGTTAGACTTAAAGACGTTTTCTTTGAAAATGCTAAACGACGGCAAGTTTCGAAATCATTTACGGCGAGAGTTTAAAAACAGCAATACTTATGTTGAAAAGAGATTTAATTTGAATTGATTTATTAGAGTTGAAGTTTCAATAAAAAGAAGTTGTTGATGATTTGACGTTATTTTGGAAAAAAAAATGTGTTTCCAAAGGAAAAGTGGATTTTTTTTTTTATGAATTGACGTTTTATAAACGAATTTCAAGTAGAAAGAATTTTCGGTAAATGAGTGTTACTTAATGATGTAAAAGAGATGAAAAAGAGATGAAAGATGTAAAACGAAGTAACAGATGTAAAACGAAGTAACAGATGTAAAAAAAAGATGTAGAAAGATGTAGAAAGATGTAAAAAGATGTAAAAGATGTAAAAAGATGTAAAACGAGGTAAAAGATGTAATATGATGTAAAAGATGTAAGACGATGTAAAAGATGTAAAAGATGTAATACGATGTGAAAGATGTAAAACGATGTAAAAAGATGTAAAAGATATAGAACTTAATAACCGAGACGTCGGGGTATTAAGGTTAGTTGTGTTGTAGACTAGGTATCTACTAAAAGAAGTTAACACATTGTAAGATGTTTTCTACTACCACGAACCTAAGACTGATTGCAAGGTCTAGGGGCTTCGTGATTGAGCACTCGGACTTTGAGGTCCTGTGTTGTTAATAAAAGATGTAAAGATGTTTCAAAAGATGTTAAGTCGTAAGCTTTTGAGAGCTTTGACAAATAAAGATATAGCACAAAGAAAAGTGTTGAGAACAAAATGTTTTCTTGCATGCATTTGGCAGACGTGCCGTGATTAAACGAGGGATTACCTTGCGGCGTCAGGGTATATCGTACAAAGATGTTCTCATTGTGCCCGGGGTTTGGACAATGAGGCCCCATCTCCGAGTGTTATCACTGCGCCACGATGTTGGACAGTGTGCGATGGGCGTGCCTGTGGCAATTGAGTCTGATCAACTCATCACGAGGTTTACGAGGTTGGAGATATCTCATGAGATTAAGTATGAATGTTTAGATGATATATTGAAGTGTTCATGCATAGTTTTTCCAATGTTGATGTTTGGGGTGTGAAACCCATTGATAATGAGATATTATGATATGAATGAGTATGTTGTTATAGACATGTATATGTGTATGTGCCTTCTTTTGTGTTGCGCATTTAGTTATGGTGATGAATCCATATATTGGCGTCTCACCCTTACAAACATATCAGAATCGTACGAGGGGTATGGTATCTACAAGGAGATGAAGGCTGTCTAGTTCGAGGCATGCCTTGTTCTGCTTTTTTAGGGGTGTAGTGTTTGTTAGTTACGACCAGCGTAGGTACGATTATGTTATATTATGTTGTTAGAATTAAGCTGATGGTGTTTTATGTGAGAAAACATATGAGGTAGTATAGTTAGAGGACTTATATACATTATGTATTTAAGTGGGACTTGATACGTTGTTGTGGTTATGAGGTTAAAATAAGGAGGAAAAGGAAAATTTTTATCACCATATTTTGAAGAGATAACCGTTGAGAAAACATGATTTTCCGAAAGCAACCAGCAAATTAAGTTTTATTTCCACAAACGGGTAACCATGTGATGACCCGAGATTAGGGTGTCACACAGATCATTCTTCTCTTCTTTCCTATCAAATAGCAGAAGGTTACAATCAAAATCAAATATTTTTCACTTCATGTACCCTTGCACTAAAGGGTGCCATTCAACTATTGAATATAATTTAAATAAAGATGATAATCAAAGGATAGTTCCACCTAAAAGATGAGTATTAGACACTTTTCACTCACTAGCCATGATAAACGCCTGGTTAAGACACTAAGTTTTCCAGGTTTTTTTTGTCCATTTCAGTGTTACGACAATATTTAAAAAATTGAAGACATTAAAGGGGTGAACTTCAAACAGTAAGAATGCCTTCTGTCACAGCTGAAAATTGACATCATCAGGGTAAAGAAAGAGAGATGGAAACCAATAATCATATCTTTTATCCAAATTCTAACTGCTTAACCCTCCCCCCCCCCCCCCCCCCCCCTTCCCTGATAGAGTTGTCATTCACTAAAGTCAACAAATAACACGAGAATTAATAGTTTTTGCTTCAAAGGCTGAAGCTGAACTATGAATACTCAGCTTGCGTGCTTCTTCCCCATTAAGTGAATCACTAAAGTAATTAATTTACAAAGCACGACACAAACAAAAATTTTGATGAAAAATGGCTTGCTGTAACCAATCCTACATGGCTCTACATTATACAGGAAATTGGCTGGCATATACAATACTACTGTTTAAAAAAGAATGTCAAGTTATAGATCCAATCTAAATTATTATCATATAAAAGAAACGAACTTACCAAGCCAAATAGATTTTATTTTGTTTTCAGTTCAATATGATAATCGAAAAACTTCTATTTAGGTGATAACCATAAGCCAATGCAACCACAATATATATTAAAAAAAGAAGTAATGAGAAGAACACTATAACTACTGTTAAACAAGCATTGGCTCTAACAGTTTATTTAAAAGAACAAACAGAAACACCATACACCATCAAAATTCAACATACAATCTATCATTAGTCTTTCTTTCCCCATACACAAATATCACACACATGCAAACACTGAATCGCATAGCAAGAAGAATTACACTGAATCTCTTGCACTATTCTTACCCATCACATGAACTCAAAATAACTAAATGATTATCAAACACTGAATCTGCAATATCCTGACCATAATGGCTAGGCCATTTCATCATTCTTCTAGTATAGAAGGAAAAAGACAGAAATTAGGATTTGACACTTGACAACAGATATTGAACAAGTTCAATTGAAAGATTAAGTTAAACTATGTAGTTCTAGCTAGATTAATCCATACAATATACATGCAAGCCTAAATCGCACAACAACTAAAGGGAGAATCACCAACCAATGAGTAGCAGGATTGGAATCTTGTAATCGCTGAATCACACGGCAAAAACTGAATCGCACAGCAAGAAGAAGCAAGATCTATGAGGTTTCAGAGAAGAAGCAAGGAGAAGAACCTGAAAATCAACACAACAAAAATCAAAATGCAAGAAGAAGCATGAAGCTGAATCGCACACACATTCACCCTCCTTCCAAGCTGTCAACACAGATATCACACACACAGCTAGAATTGAAATTATTTTAGTGTTTCAAAGAAGCAACAACAAAAATCAACATGAAAAGAGTAAATAGCAAAATCCACAGATGTAGAAAAAAATCCACAACACGCTTGGAGTGCCCAAAATTTAAATATCACTAACTCAATAAACATGCCAAAAATTCTGATCAATACAAGAGAACTTTACTTAAGCATTTTGTCGAACAAGAGAACTTTACTTAAGCATTTTGTCGAACAAGTGGGGTGCAATACAGGAAATGGAGTATAGATCACATGCATTTAACAAATCGCAAACAAATTGAGAGAGAGAGAGAAAGAAAATTGACAAATCTTACCTTCAAATTTCAGATCGAACTTCAAGCAATTCTTGTCTTCAAATGGCAGATCCCTCACCTTCAAATCTCTTCAAATCGCAACACGAGACAGAGAGAGAACATTAGCGATATATATATATATATATATATATATATATATATATATATATATATATATATATATATATATATATATATATATATATAGAGAGAGAGAGAGAGAGAGAGAGAGAGATAGATAGAGATTGAAGTGCGAGAGTGAGCAGAGACCACCATGCGAGAGTGAGCAGATCGAGCCTGAGATGCAGAGAGAACCACACCACCATGCGAGAGTGAGCAGAGAGTGCGAGACAGTGAGAGCGAGACATCGAGAGTGAGTAGATCGAGCCTGAGATGCAGAGAGAACTACACCACCATGCGAGATGCGAGAGAGAGCAGAGAGTGCAAGACAGCGAGAACGAGAGAGCGAGACAGCGAGAGCGAGACAGCGAGATAGTGAGAGTTAGCAGAGAGTGAGACAGAAAGAGTGTGACTGAAATGTAAAACAATTTTTTTATAAAAAAAATAGTTAATAGTAGCTTAGATTTAATAGTAGTAAACAAGTAGTTAATTAACTTAAAATTAGCTACAGGTTTTATTACTAGCTAAAATTAGTAGCTTAGTACTGTTTTGCTTGTAGTGATATATATATATATATATATATATATATATATATATATATATATATGTATGTGTGTGTGTGTGTGTGTTATGGTGCGACTTATTGGGCGTCTTGGAGGTTCTAATTTTTCTCAGTTCGTCTGCTACAAATTATCTATCTCACTATGCTTTTAGTCTTGCCTTCATATGATTCTTTCAAGTGACGTTCAATTTATCCTATCAAGCTATAAATTGCTCGGGAGTTCGGTCTTGCCTTGTAGGTGCATAATGCATTTGGATGGTTACAATCAAGGTATTTTAGTTAAATAGGTGGTTATTTTTTGATATCTGGATCGCTATTTAGTTAATTGGGTATCAGTTGGTCCAAGAGTGTGGGGGTCTATGTAGATTTCAATCTTGGATTTAATTGATATACACTGACAGCATAAAGTTTTTTTTACTCTATCAACCAATCAGAAATATATATATCACTATAAATGCTTGATTCTTATCCTAACCACCTTAAAAGTCATCAATTCCGTAATTTCTGATTGGTTGTCAGTGTAAAATTCTTTACTTACACTGACAACGCATACAAATTAAACTCATCAATCTTATAGTAGGTGCTCTTGATTGAACATTTACCTTTAATTCTTTCATGTACATTATGTTTTTCTTTATATATTGGTTTGAGTACTTATTGTACTCATCTTAATATATTTTAGCTTATAAAAAAAATTAGTATACTTACAAGTTCATGAATTTATTGTTTTAGATTTTTATTGCCATTATTATGGTTAGAGAATTAGTTAAAGACGGTTAGAGGTAGTTAAAAGTAGTTACCATTAGTTGGCTAATTATGACAGCTAATCTATCCTATATATTCTTGTAATAGTGAGTTGGAAACTCAGACTTGTACATTCAGTTTCATTTTGTGAATTCATTAATACATGAAATTTTCTCCATTACAAGTCTAATAGTCATATTTACTCGTTTTGGATTTTTTTTATTTAGTTTAATACTTTGGTTTGTAATGTTTCATGAAAGATCTTTGGATGGTTGTTTAATTGAGCTATAATGTTCTTTTTGTTATTTATTTCTTTTTCTTAGTTAAATTACGGGTAACGGGTGCGGGTATGGGTATTTAGGTACCCAAAGAGTACGGGTAAGGGTTCTAAAGTTGCTACCCATGCGGGTACGGGTCTGGGTATGGGTATTTTTTAAAAACGCGGGTATAAGGATAGGTACTATAGTACCCTACCCAGACCCTACCCATTGCCATCCCTAAAAACAACTATAACTACTGATAAATCCTATCTAAAGTCGCGGCTCCTCAGAGTCACTCCTCCATTGGCTGATCATTGTCCTCTGCCTAAGAGATACATGCCAACAATAGAAATAGAGAAAACGGGGAGTAAGAAAACATATAAACACATTGGCATTGTTAAGTCATAATGCGTCTAACTCGTCATGCGTCTGACTCACACTCTTGTGGCTCTTGTGTATTTTGATGAACTCAAACATTGAGCAATTGATTTTACGTTGAACCATATGAACATTGCTAATCATCTACTTGAGTTGTGTAGCCAAAGCTTTGTATCATATAAGGACAAGTTAACAAAAGATTATGAAAGAATCAAATGGTTGCATACAAGCGTCTGAAGTACAATGCATCTGAAGACTGCCTGAAGCCTATGACTTTCAGTCTCATTATTCTCTGAAGAAGAAGAAGTATCAAAAAAGTATTGAAGCAGTATCAAATCAAAGCAATCAATGGTTGTCATCTTCACTTAAAGCTAAAAGCAAAAGGACTTATTCACTCTTTACAAAAGAAAGCAACAAGCAACATTCTGGAAAGTTGAAAGAAGATTTGGATCAAGTTTACAGACCAAAATCTGAACAAGAAAAATTCGAATATACGTCTGAGTCCCTGACAAGGTCAGAATCTCCTTTTTGTCAGATCAATCTATCAAGACTCACTTGAGAACCACTATCTCAACCTTAGACAAAGAAATGATCAAGATTAAGATTATGTGCTGTCTTCAAATCAATTTGGAAAGCGCTCCAAGGAAAGAATATTTATCTCTCTTGTGAAAGAGGAAATTTGAAATGAAATTTATTTAAACCTGAAATAAGTTTAAATAAATTATATTCTCTTGTCTTCAATCGAGATTAGAAAAGAAGAAAAGACAAAAGGTGGATACAGTAGAGAAAGGATTTCCTTGTGAAAGCAAAGGAAAAACTACTTTATCCGAGACTTGTTGTGTGTTACACAAATAAGGAAAGAACGCTGCCCAAAGCAAGATACGCATATCTGCTATACTCATATATCAACAAGGAATATCCAACGTTCTTCAAAGCATTTATTATCAAGTCTCAACGGCTATTTCTCAATGAACAAAGCTGAGGACCTTCAGATTCATCTCAATGGATCTTTGTGATCAAGTATAAATAGAAGAAGTAGAAGACTAAGAAAGAGAGACAACATATACAAGTGATACAGTGATAAGCAACCAAAAAAATCTCTCAACTGAAAAGCTATATTACAAAAAGAACTCATCTTATATATCGATAGCTGAAAGCTCTCATCACTTACCTATCTTCTTCACACTCTGAATATAATTTGGAGAAGAAATCATCTGCAACTCACCAAGACTCCAAGTTCATACCCACTGTCTGCAGTGTTTTAAGATTGGTTGAATTTCATTGTAACTTTGAAGCCGTGCTTCAAAATCTCTCAAACTTTCTAAGCCTGAAGAGGCTTGTTTCAAGAATACTTGTTGAGCCTGAAGAGGTTAGGTGTGCAAACAATACTTGTGGTTGAGCCTGGAAAGGCTAGGTGTGCAAATAATACTTGTCTGTAACCTTGATCAGTTATAGTGTTAAAACTTGGTTAAGCCAAGGACTGGATGTAGCCCGAGGTTGTGGGTGAACCAGGATAAATCTGAGTATACTCTCTCCTTATCTTTTACTTTATTATTCAATTTATTTAACTGTTTTATGTTTTATTATACTCTCTGAGTATACTATCTCCTTATCTTGTGCTTCTTAAACTCCGATTTTCGAAAATACTATTCAACCACCCTTCTAGTGTTGTTTTGTGCCATTTCAAGCATGGAGATAGTAAGCAAGATGAACATACATCATATACATAGCATTTTCATCATTTAGCATCAACATATAATTATATCAACACAATAAATCAACCAACGTATGCTATGTGGTGCAACACTACTCTGTTACTCCATTATGCATGTGGATCCAAACTATCTCTTGAAGGCAACTTCGGAGTTACATATCCATATTGGCCATAAAAGCACCAATGCCAGTAGTCCACCAAACCATGGGTGAACCCCTTAGATAGCCGACGCACCATAACGAGGGTACGCCACCGCGGGGGCGCACGGTTTACCAAACCTTGGGCAAACCACCCGAGACTTGGCCAGATCACCGTACTCTAGGACGACCTCCCCTCTGTTGAACTTCCCCCACTAACAACTTCAACGTATGAATGCATGGGCACAACAACAAACAAGGCAACCACCTCCTTTTCTTGGGCCAACAAGCTCCCAAGACTTATCACCAACATCAAAGTCAACGTCAACACCTTCACCCTTCTGGGTCAAGGTCCCCCTTAGCCAAAAAAGCACTAAGGTTCAACTCATCAACACCTTGACCGAAAAGCATCGAGGCCACTTGGGCCAAAAAGCACCAAAGCATATCAACGTGAGGTAGCCCAAAGGGCACTGGCTTAACCAACTTATTATTCTTATTCATCTTAATTAATCTTTAATTAAGTTATCTAGTTTTTCTTTATTAGATTGGTATCTTATTACATTATTGGGGACATCTGGGGTGAAACACCCCTTTAGAACCTTAATTCACGTTCTGACCAATAAGGGGAGCACGGGCATGCTCACCCCAGCTCGGTCGTGTTGCCACTTAAGTGGAGCACGGTCGTGCTTACTGTCTTGCACGGTTGTGCTCAATGCACAACCATCTTCCAGAATTCAACTGGGTGCACGGGCGTGCTCCCTGTTCAACACGACCGTGCTCCTAGGCCGCCGTACTATTCTAGGCAGATCCAACTTATGTTCTTGGAGCCAAAACTCCCTAACACTCTCAAATCAGATCCTAGGGTCCTTTGACTAATCCAGTCGACATCAATCCTCACCTCTCACTAACAGTTCTTGTCTTATGAATATTGGGGAATTAATCCCTAAACCGTTACGTTAATTAAGAGTCCTAAATTATTCAGTTAGGGTCTTATTAACATGTTCATCATCAACACTCAGTCAATCAACATCATCAATAACAACAGCCAATAGCATTCTCATCGCATCCTCATTAATAAGCCAAATCAATGCATAGCAACAACCACATAACAGTCATATTCATATCATGAACAGATTCAACTATTTATACATCATTGGCATACAACATAGTAATTATAACGAATAGGCATATCATTAACCAACTATAAATTATAGCAATTAACCATATAGTCAAATAGAACATGGCATACTCAACAACAGTTTAAACATATTCAAAGTAGAACTTAACATTCATAACAGTTAACAATTAATGGGGCTATGGGAACCCCTCATCTTACGCTACCCCCTTGCCTATTGAATACACCATCCTTCTCCCCATACTTGGTATGAATAATTCCCATTAACCGACGCAGATTCTAACTGGTTCCCTTGAACGGCTTGCCGAACAATCCCAAGCCTTGGCCAACACGAAGAAGTTAACCAAATCAGTTCCCAATTCAATAAACAGAAAAGGAAACGGAAAGGGGAATGACCATAACCTTAGGATTGACACTTAGCGTGTGACACTACTCTCTCAAACACAAACGGAACACCAAACAATGATTGGATTCAAAGGGAAAAACGAGAGAGGCTGCCGTCACACTTAGGGTTGCCTAAGTGCCAAATTGAGGGTTTAACTCGTAACCCTCACTGTTAGCAACATACTTATAGACCCAGACCAGAGCACGGTCGTGCTCCTCCTTGAGCACGACCTTGCTCAACTTAGCACCTACGAGGCTCGCTTTGCCCTTGAGCACGGGTGTGCTTGTAATAGTCTGTTTTTAATTACGCTGTTATAACAGTAAAAATATATTTAATTATATTTTTATCTGAGATCGAGAAAAGGGTTTTGGATAAAAGAAAAAACATATTCATACTCTATGTTATGGTAGAAGGTTACGGTGAAATTTTGGGTTTAAAACTCAGATGGAAACCGATCTGCGTTTTTAACTGACAGTATAATTTTATACCGACAGAAAACCCTAATTTGACTCGACACTGAAATTTGTAGATTTTTTTATATTTTGTTCGTGAGGAATTCTATTTTCCAAATTTTTGATCAGAAATAAATTATTATGTTTATTCGGATGAATTTTGGTAAAAGTTCAGACGGAAAACAGTTAGTGTTTTCACTGACAGTAAGATTTTAATGATCAGAAAACCTAATTTTGACTCGTAAACGAAATGGTTTATGTTTAAATCATATTTCCAATGAGTTTGGTGATTTTGAAAATTTTCAGTCGAAAGCGAAATATTACGCTTTTATTCGGGCGTAAAACCCTAATCGGGAAACCGACGGAATCGGCAACGGAATTGTAGAGATAGAATGGGACACCAGAGGAGCTGAGCTATGGGACGACTCATCAAGAATTTATGATGCAATTGATGTTAGGAATTATGAGTTTTTAGGCGAAATGACCAAAATGCCCTTAAGCTTAACCTAACATATTCTAGTTAGATTTTAACCATGGTTAAGGCAAGTCAAGGTTAATTTATGCGGTGCAAAGGAAGCCACACCTCCCATCAATTTTTCACCACACATTGACCTTGACTCATCCTAATGACTCACCAATGCATTAATGGCATTAAATGCTAACCTAGCAAAAAGACTAAAACATCCTTGATCTTTCATTGTATTTCCAACTTTGTCCTAGAATTTTGGACAAAATCACCCCTCATTTCAGTCATATGTGCCCTGCCCATCTTCCTCATTAGGAACACATAGACAATTTTTCCTTCTTCATCAAGAACACAAAGGAAAGCTCCATTGACTCACCGAAATTATACCGAAATTCTGACCCATTTCTGTTTTGAAACTTGGAAAACTTTCTACATGAAAGTTGTTCCTCTTCCTCTCTTATTTCCAACAAGCTAAAGATAATCAAAAACGGATAAGTAGATTGGGAGATGTTCCCAAATTACTAAAACCACTCAAAATCTTCATCATCTTCATTTTCTCTCTAAACTTCTCAAGAACACTTATGAACACTTAGTGATTTTGTGAGGAACTTGATCAATCCTCGTCACTTATTCATCATCAAGAGGTATAATCTTTCTCTCCATGATCACTCATGCTTTCTTCTTCATTCATTTCATGATTTCACGACATGAACATCACCTTTTCAATTTCTAGAGCCAATCTTCAAAAAATCTCTAGAAAATTGTAGAAATATCCATTTGATTTGAAACCAATTTATATGAACTCATGTTGATAAATATATTCATCATCTATAAGCATGAACCCAAAAGAAATTTCTTCCCTATTTTTTCAAGCATGACCGAACCCTATGTGTTTGGGTGTAAGTGGGTTTTGCTTCAACTTTTGATAAATGATGCATGATTTCATCTCTTAAATCATTATGGGTATTGAATCGAAGTGATTGAGAAAACCAAATCAAATCCTAACCTATTTTCCTTAAGAGGGCCGAAACCCTAACCTATTTGTTTAGGTGAATTTTGATTCAATGTTTGTCTTGTGACACTTGATTCCATCCTTATACAATCCATGTTTGTTGAATCCAAGAGATGGAAATCTAGTGAAATTTCTAACTCAAATTTAGTGTCAAGACCGAAACCCTAACTCATTGAGTTAGATGGTTTTTGTGCAATGTTCTTGATTTATAATCATTGATTTTTGTCATTCCAATACCTAAGGATCATAAATCCAAAAGTTTGTAAAATTTTAACATCCCTAGCCTTATTTGATGAGTTTACCGAACCTAGCACCATATGGCCATATTTAGATTTATTTGATTAATTTGTTAATTTGTTGATTTGGTTGAAGGTGGTTTTGGTAACTCGTGGCGGGATATCGAGGATCGTCGATTTCGTGTTTCCAGTGGTAACTTAGGTGGGAGAAAGAACCATTCCATCATCGGAACCGATAAGTAGTATATAATTTATAATAATGGTGTAGGGCGACCTAAACCCTACTAGGTTATTGGAAACTTTTCCGTAATACCAATGACGATTTGGGAATTGTAGGCTTATCGCTTTAGGTTAATTTTTATAATATTTGAGGATGTCTGAATTATTTATTTTTGACTGTTTGTGATACGCTGGTTGAGGTATTCTACTACATGCGACGTTTATTTTGGTATTTGAATATTTTATTGATTATTGTTTTATGCATGATCTGCCTAGTTTGATAAATTGCTTAGTTAATTTTAAGTAAAGATATATATCGTTTGGAGGTATTTTTTTTGGGGTGAGAGATTGAATATAAATTAGATGTGCCTAGCTATTATGTTATAGAAGTGGTGTGATATAGAATGTAAGTGGAGGTTATGAGGAAAGCTTGAGGCACTAGGTTGTTATTGATACAAGTCAGTGAGAATCATATGTTGCATTATTGTTCATAACCGTGTATTTGAGATACACGAGGTCCAAAGTTCTCCTGGACCGTTCGAAATTAGAAGTTAAGTTGTGAAACTATAGTGTCATTGCTATGCATGAGCACCCTTGATAGAGATGAAAGGGAGAACCAGGGTGTACACCTACGGTACTATGCAGCTATAGTGTCATTGCTTTGCATGAGCATCCTCACCATCGATGAGAATATGCACCGGCGTTGGGGACGTGTCACTTGGATGAAAGACTAAAATTCCTAACGAGGGATGTGTGACAGGATTAGTGGTGGCCACGTCAGCATAAAGGTTTAGTTGCATGAGTTGGAGGGTAGAGGATAATGTTATAAAGTATGGATGATAGTAAATTGTGAGTGATGCATGTTTGTGACTATTATTATATTATATGCTATGAATATTTTCCGCTTATGACGATATACCTGTTTCTTATCTCCCTATTTCTGTATTTTTGTGTATGTCTACTTTACTACGTTAAAAGACCCGATGGAAGAATATGTTGCTGAGGAGATGGATGGAACCCTGTATGAAACGGATGTTGCTGAGGAGTTGGATGAAACTCCGCATGATGCTGATGCTGGAGGACAAACTACAAATCCTAATAATATAGTGTAGTAAGTTAGGGCCAGTGAGTCATATAAGACATTTTATTTTCCGCTAGTTATAAGCAGTTTTTGTAAATAAGTACCTGTGAGGGATCCTACTGAGAGGATACCCTTAACAGTGTCTTGGTAATGTAATGAATAAGCATGTTGTAACACCCCGATTTTTCCGCTTTCTAAGATCGATATAAATATAAATAAATGTTTATATTTTTATCTAAAACTTAGAAATTGGTTTTGGGAAAATTAAAGTCATATTCATATCATACTTATTTTTATAAGTATATGGTGAAATTTTTGGTTGAAAATTCAGACGGAACCCGGTCTGCGTTTTCGTTGACAGTAAGATTTTACTGCTCAAATGACCTAATTTGGACTCGTGAACGAAACACTTAAGGTTTTTATGAAGTTTCCAACTTCTTTGGCTATTTTAAAATTTTTCACTTAAAAAGTGAATTAAAATATATTATGCGGGCGTTATACGAAATCGGGTAAACGACGGAGCTGAAAACGGGATTTTCGGGACCCGCTAACGGATAAATAGGATGTCAAATCATGATGAGTCACAAGGGGTGAGTCATGGGATGACTCCTCATGGTCATGATTACTTTTAGGGGAAATGACCATTTTGCCCTTATGGTTGATTTTAATTACAAATTAACCTAAAGCAAGATTACACCTTTGTCCTTGGATTTTTGGCATATTGACCCTTTTGCCCTTGAAACCCACGTCCTCAAGGCTGCCAAGAGGCCCAACTTCACACCTATTTAAGGAGCACTTCATCTTCTTCATCAACTTTGCCATTTTCCATTAAAACTCCTAAGTTGCCATAGCTTGATTTTGTGAAGGAAGTAGGAGATTTCTTGCTCATTTCTTGATTCCAAGAGGTAAACCTTTCTCATCTTCCTTGTTTAGCATCATGTTCTTCATTTACTTTCATGATTTAAAGCCTTGATCATCCTTTCCAATTTCTAGATCTAGAACTTTGAAAAATCATAGTAAATCATAGAAAAATCCTAAAAATATGAAACCAATTTCTATGATCCTATTATCCTCTCTATATTCAAGATCCAAGAGTGTGCAAAAAAATAAATTTTCGTGCCTAGTTAACCTAAAGAGGCAGAACCTATGTCTTGGTGGGGGAAGGATTTTGTTCATTTTCTTTACATGATCCAATCTTATAAGTTATGTAAGTATTGGATCTATGTTGTTTGAAATGAATCAAGGTCTCTAAGCTAATTTAGTTTTCATGGCTGAAATTTAATTGTTTGAGGATTGGAAGATTTAATTTCAATCTTTGTACAATGATCATTGATTTAGGGTTTTAAGTAACTAGGAATCATTAATCCAAGAGTTTAGAAAATTTAGAGATTTCTAACCCCAAAGTCAGCCCTTGACCGAAACCAACATGTAGGATTTTAGGCTTGATTTAGTTGTTTGTTTGTTGATTGAGTATTATGTTTAATGAAGGATAAACTAGATTATCGTGTACGTGCGTTGACGGTTCCCAGATTCACGACAAAGTCTTAAATCGGAAGCTAAGTTCTTCGAGAGGTAAGGGGAGCTTACCTGAGGGATTTTTCTCAATAACTATTTGTTTTAGTGTGGTTTATATGATTTATATGTGGTTGTGGTAAATTGTCTTTGTGGTTTACGTTGTGTTGTTTATCTGTGTATCGGTGTTTGATATGCTCTTAATTTATTTAATTATCTGCAGTTGTATATTATATTGCTATGATGCATGATCTGCCTGGGGATATAATCTTGATAATTGTTGTTGAATGTTATTTGTGAGTGTTGTTTGAGAAGCCCGACAGTGGTCAGTGCACAACCGATTAATCAGATAAAAACTTTAATAAGCTGTGAAAATTATATTCAACGTTTTATGGGAAATGTTGGAATATAATAATAGTGGAAAATATTATTTTGGAAAAATAATGAGTTTTGATAAATATTATTATTTTAATGATTTGTTAGTGTAAAAGTAATTTATGAGTCACAATGAGAGCGAAACTGTGAAAATATTTTTGCACTGCTAATTTTTACGTAAGAAATTCCGGAATATTACAAAATATTCTTTTATGAAATTAATTGGTGAAAATAAGTTAATCATGATTTTAGAAAATTAATTAAGTGGAAAAAGTTAAGTTTTGGCTTAAAAAGCCTTAAAAATAATATTTGACGGCAAATTTGGAAAAGTGTAGACAGCAAGTATTTTTGAAACTAGCAGTGCATATTTTGAGGAGAAGAAACCTCAAGTGACTCATTGGTTTGTGAAAAACTAAGTTTTATAATTTAAGGATTTTATAATGAATTTCTACCTTGGAAAAAGAATTTCTGAAAGTCAAAAGTTGATTCAACCGTGTTGAAAGTACAGTTGGACTTAGTAACCGAGACGTCGGGGTACTAAGGTTCTGTGTTGTGATGGACTCGAGGTCATTTGGACTTGAGGGCCTATACCGTATACGTGAGGTATACCGTATTGAAACATTGAAGATGTTTTGTAGTACCGCGAACCTAAGACTGGTGCATCGGTCGAGAGGTGTCGTGATTGAGCACTCGGACTGTGAGGTCCTGTGTTGTAATAAAAGTTTTAAGGGTGTTTTAAAACTATGTGGGTCGTAAGCCATTTTGAGCTTTGTCAAAGAAAGATTGAACACAAAGAACAGAATGAAACAAAAGTGTTTTGTATGCATTGGCAGACGTGCCTGTGTTCTGGCTGCGTGCCTGGTATTCTGGTTGCGTGCCTGGTATTCTGGCTGCGTGCCTGGTGTTTTGGCTGCGTGCCTGTATTCTGGCTGTGGGCCTGTATTCTGGTTGCGTTCCTGGAGTCTGATCAACTCAATTCTGGTTGGGATATCTCATGAGATTAAGTGTGAATGTTTAGATGATGGATAGAAGTGTTCATGCATAGTTTTCCAATGTTGATGTTTGGGGTGTGAAACCCACTGATAAACTGTATGCTATATTTGAGATGTTTATGTATATGTGCATGTGTCTTCTTTTGTGCTAGCATTTAGTTATTTTGTTAAATCCATATATTGGCGTCTCACCCTTACAAACATATCAGAGTCGCACAAGGGATGAGATCTCTACAAAAAGGAGAAGGCTGTCTAGTTCGAGGCATGTTGTGCTGCTCCAGTTGGCGGTAGTGTCTGTTAGTTACGACCAGCTTAGGTCCTATTTTGATATATTGTGTTTAGGAGAATAAAACTGATAATGATCTAGGTGTGAAGACATATGAGGCAGTATAGTTGTATGACTTATATACATTATGTATTTAAGTGTGATTTGATTACGTTGTTGTTGTTATAAGGTTAAAAAGAAAAAAATTTATCACCATATTTTGAAAGGATGAACATTGAGAAAACATTATTTTCCGAAAGCAACCAGCAAATTAAGTTTTATTTCCGCAAACGGGTAACCATGTGATGACCCGAGTTAGGGTGTCACACATGTGTGTATTTATATATTATAACGTTGTTATGTATTAATTTTGCAGAAGATGAGAGATGGATGGCGCCACAAACATGTAGTTTGATAAGCCAAATGATGTTCGCCACAAGAATCTTGAATTCTTGATAAGAACTTAGTTTGGTTCAACCAAGAACCTAGGAGAACAATATTCTCACAAAAATGGATTTGATCCAAAATAACATCAAAGTTGTATTTCATCATGTAATAGGCAAGTACATGTAGGGAATTGGGGCTGCCAAGAGAAGGCTTACAAAAGGTCATCATAAGAACACATTACCCCTAACTTAACTAAATATAACTATTACACTAATGGAGTAATAAAAACATTTACTACCCACTAAGTGGCTAATTAAAGACTTAACTCTCCACTAATTGGAGTTACTACCATACTTAAGAAAAATAATAAAAATGATCCATAACATCTAAAAAGGAGTTACTTAGGCATGCAAGTCAAAAGTCACACTCCTTTGAAGCTCAAACTCGTCCAAATATTCAAATTAAATTTCCAGCTCATTTTTCACTATGATAGAAGCCGCATTAGGTCAAGAGGCTTGAGATATGATCTGTAGATAATTTTCTAAGATTTCCAATGAACCAAAGAATACATCAATTGGAGATCTATATCTCAAGATACAGCCAAAACAAGCATACGAGTTCATCACAATGAAAATAAATTTTCATAAAAAATTAATTTGGCCTTAAATTGGATATCATTCTTGATTTGCATCATTCTCTCCCTCTTGAAGAGAATTCGACATCGAATATATTGCCTTTGGGAATCGTGTTCATCCTCTGGGTTCAAACACAACTCTTTTGAATCCATTGGGAACCTCTCTTGTAATTACTTCTTCAACTTCCTTCAAAATAGAATCATCACCTCTAGGCAAAGATAGGAACATCACCTTGATTTCTTTTACAACGAGACTCTCAAATTTTTTTTCAACCTTTGCCTCACTCTTTTGTTGTTTCTTTTGCTTTTTGTGGTTTGGCCTTGACTATTCTTTTCTTCGAGACCTAGGAGATAAATGTTAGATAAATGAACCAAAGTAGAAGAATCCCAACATTTGTATCCACAAGCTAATCTAGAAGAAGGTATTAGAGTAATAGATTGCCATGACTTCCCAAGTGGATTTGAGGACTTATTTTCGGCTTTAGGGGGAAGCCATTCTCTAGTTGTCTTCATCTCCTTATCTTCCTCCTGCAATTCAACTCCAATTGATACTTTGCATTCTTCCTTGGGAATTTCGTTTTCAATTTCCTTGAATGTTTTGCAAGATTCCTTTGGAATCATATCTTCAATTTCAATGAACGTCTTGCAAGCTTCCTTTGGAGGAACACGGTCAACTTCCTTCAAAAAAGAATCAACACAACTAGGCAAAGAATTAGGAATAGCATCAAAACAAGCATTCAAGTTTGTTTCTTTCACCTCACTTTCTTTTTTTGCTCTCATCTTTTCTTCAACCATTTTCTTCCAACATGCTTCATTTTCAGAAATTTGTCTTTTCATTCTCTCCTCTTTTATCTTCCTTTTTTCATACTCTTTATTCTCCCTTTCAATTTCTCTATCACATCTCCCATATTTCCTTCCTCCATGCGTCCTCCTTTTTATTTCTACTAGCTTGTCAAGAATCACATTGAACTCCTCCATACTTCTTTGCAATCTTTTCATTTCAAGGAATAGTATTGCCATGATAGGTGGTGGGAAGAAGAATTTTTTTTTTTTTGGAAAAATTGGAAGAACAAGATCAAAAGTCACTCTAGGAAGGATGGCTCTAGATACCAAATGATATACGGTTGTGGATGCTCTAGAACAGGAAGTCCCAACTTTTGCACCATGGTGGTACTAGCTAGGTTGATGTAACCCTTTCTACCAATGACCAAGCTACATATCTTGTCCTTCACATAGCATCTAGAATAGAAAAGATCCTCCATTTTCTTGGCATCATTTTTCTTTATTAGTGACTCCATGAAGAACCCACTAAGAAAAATTCAAACTTCCGTAAAAATTGAAAAACAAAATCAAATGAAGAAAGAAAACAAAAATGGAAGAAGATGAGAGATGGATGGCGCCACAAACATGTAGTTTGATAAGCCAAATGATGTTCGCCACTAGAATCTTGGATTCTTGATAAGAACTTAGATTGGTTCAACCAAGAACCTAGGAGAACAATATTCTCACAAAAATAGATTTGATCCAAAATAACATCAAAGTTGTATTTCATCATATAATAGGCAAGTACATATAGGGAATTGGGGCTGCCAAGAGAAGGCTTACAAAAGGTCATCATAAGAACACATTACCCCTAACATAACTAAATATAACTATTGCACTAATGGAGTAATAAAAACATTTACTACCCACTAAGTGGCTAATTAAATAATAAATACTTAACTCTCCACTAATTGGAGTTACTACCATACTTAAGAAAAATAATAAAAATGATCCATAACATCTAAAAAGGAGTTACTTAGGCATGCAAGCCAAAAGTCACACTCCTTTGAAGCTCAAACTCGTCCAAATATTCGTATTAAATTTCCAGCCCGTTTTTCACCATGATAGAAGCCGCATCAGGTCAAGAGGCTTGAATATGATTTGTAGATAATTTCCTAATATTTCCAACGAACAAAAGAATGCATCAATCGGAGATTCGTAGATCAAGATACAGCCAAAACAAGCATACGAGTTCATCATATTGAAAATAAAATTTTTATAAAAGATTAATTTGGCTTTAAATTGGATATCATTCTTGATTTGCATCATCAAGACTAATATCGAATGCGTATAGGTCCGTCAAAGTGGGGTGCATTTTTCTATACTAGTAAGATGTGATGGGACAATTGTAATGTCCCAATGCTATCCATTGGGTCTAACTTAACTAAGCCAAATTCAATAGGATTGAAAGGCTTAAAGGCGTTGAGTTGGGATTTAGTCCATAGGATGGATTACAATAAGAGTTATTCACCCAACTGATCTAAGAGTTACATAAGATGTAATTGGAAAGGAGTTTCCTACCTAAATAACTAAGTTTTGGGAGATCAACCAAAGTTGATGCAAAACAAGGTGAAATAGGGATCTCAATCTTGCTAGAAAATCTTCCAAAGGGATTTTCCAAGTCAATGATGAGGGCCATTGATTTGAGTAAAATAGTGGAAGCGTATTTAATAAAAAGACCTTATTAAATATGATTTTATATTGATACTTATATTTTGCATGTTTATGTAATTAGAATTACCATGAAATAAAACTTTATAATTTATTACCTCGGTTTGACCTTGAGAAGGACAAGACATCCGAAATTAAATTTATGGATTGGTACAAGAATTTGAGGATTGTCCTCAAGTACGAGAAAGAGTTGTATGTTCTTGAGCAAATGATTCCTGAGCAACCAGTTCTAAGATCGAAAAGATGCTTACGAGAAGCATCATGTCGATGTCTTGGATGTAGGATTTCTTGTGCTTGCAACCATGAAGGCGCGTGATATGATCACGCGACTCATGTTGCTCTATTGAGAGCATGCAATGCATAAGAACCACAAGTCTTCCCAACCCTTTTTCAATTGCAAACTGGCAAAAGGAAATCCAGACAATTATCATGCGCTTCATATTATTGAGTATATTAAGAACTTGGTAATCTGAGATTTCATTTAGGCCAAATGTTGGCCAGTTATGTTATCTTGTAATTGTTGCCGGATAGTTTTAGTCAATTTGTTGTGAATGATTCTGACATATCTCTACCAGAGATTGCAAAGGAAGTCGAGAACTGTCGGGCATAGTCTCTATAGTAGAAATTGGTAGACTATTGTGATAGTCTAGAAAGGGAAAGTCTTAAGCCTGCTGAACAAGGAGAAGAACATGGGCAAGAACAAGTTCAAGCCCAGTACTTATTTCTTGAAGCTAATAGTTAGGGTTGCAAAGGAAGGCAGTTACTTTCATTGCGGTTTGACCAGACATAGAAAAATTGCTAGAAGGTACAAGAAAGAGTATGAGAAAATAAAGGAAGTATGACTTCCCCTTCGAGTATTGTGTTATAGAAGTCAACCTACTTCAAAATCATCGGTATTCGACACCACATGTGGATCTCACATTAATGTGAAGGATCAAAGGGAGTGGGTTGTTGACTAAAGGTGAAGTCAACCCGTGAATAGGAAATGGAGCAAAAGTTGTTGCATTAACTATAGAAGTTTTTGACTTTGCCTTTGGGGTTTGTTTTGGAACTAAATAACGGTTATTATATTCTAGCTATTAGTAGAAATATCAGTCACATGATATTTTCTATGCTAGCATGTTTTCGGATAATGGACTTGGTGTCCTTAATCCTCATATGGCTATCTATAATATAAGTGCGAAAAGGGGTCAAACCAAGTGATTTTAACCCTACATGCCTTTGGCATTGTCATTTAGGCCATATAGGTGAGAAACGCATCTCCAAGCTCCTTAAGGATGGACTCTTGGACTCATTCAATTATGAATTATTTGATGTATGCAAATCTTGCTTGTTGGGGAAGATGACTAGGACCCATTCACAGGGAAAGGTGAAATGCCCAATGATCTTTTGGTATTGATACATAGCGATGTATGTGGGGCCCTAAACAAGTCTGCTAGAGGTGGTTATCCATAATTCGTCACATTTACTGATGATTTCAGTAGATATAGATTTGTGTATATTATGAAACACAAGTTTGAAACCTTTGAAAATTTCAAAGAGTTCAAGTAAGGCCATACGATTAGATCATGGTGGAAAATACTTAAGCCAAGAGTTTGATGACTATCTGAAAGAGTGTGGGATAGTGTCCAAACTCACACCTCACGGAATGTCACAATGGAATGGCGTGTCCAAAAGGAGGAATCGCACCTTGTTAGACATGGTACGATCATGACGAGTCATTCAGACTTTTCCGAATCTTTCTGGGATTTTGCTCTACTTACAGCTGCATCATTCTTAACAATGTTCCATCTAAAGTGGTTGAAAAGACTACGGGTGAGATATGGATGGGCCGACGGCCCAGTTGTCATTTATGAGGATTTGGGGATGTCAAGTTTATGTGAAATATCTTATGACAGATAAACTTGGGCCCAAATCGGTTAAGTGTATATTTTTGGGATATCCTAAGGAAATCAAAGGATATCATTTTTACAACCCATTCAAAGACAAAGTATTTGTCTCCAGGACTGGAGTTTTCCTTGAGGAGGAATACGTCTCTAAAGGAGACAATGGGAGTAATGTAGAACTTGGAGAAATCCTAGTCCCACAAAGCACTGTTCCGCCTGCAATGGAACAAGAACCGGTTCCACAAGATGTTGTGGTTGAACGAACACAAGACTTACGTAGGTCTAACAGGACACGTCACCAACCCGAGAGATATGGACCTCTCCTGACTCAGGAAGGTGATGTACTGCTCTTGGATCAAGATGAGCCTGTAACCGACCAGGAGGCCGTATTTGGCCAGAATCTAAGAAGTGGCTTGAGGCTATAGGATGCGAAATAGAATCCATGTACACAAACTATTAAACTCAAGGACTTAGAGATTTTGATATATGACAAATACAACTTAATGTGTATGCAAGTGTTTTTAGTGTGAAATTGTAAAGACAGGTATCAAGCAATATTCAACAAGTTCAGTGAGAAATCAAAGGAGAATATTCAAGGAAGAACTTGGAGGAATCAAAGAGCAAGGACGCAGATCAAGGAATCATCAAGACAAGAGCTTAACGAAGAAATTAGTGTTAAGTCTTAGATGATTTGTAAGAGATGAAATCTCTTATTAAATAAGCTCAATTTGAAAAGATGCATGAAAGAAAATCATTTTTCATAACCTGTGTTAAAAGGAATAATTTTTCGTAAATGAAAATGATTTTTGAAATAAGATTTCAAAATATAAGAGCTCGTCCAACACTGGGAATAGTAAAAACTGACGTCCAAGAAAGTGATACAAGCGCACGTCCGCTAAAGTGATACAAGCGCACGTCCACTAAAGTGACACAAGCGCATGTCCACTGAAGTGATAAAAGTGCTCATCCACACAAGTCTTTGGACTTGCTAAGATCTTAATGAGAAGCTCCGTCCACTGACATGGCATATAGAGCTCGTCTACTAGTTGGAGCACGTCCAATTACTTTGTGTTAGTACTTCCGTCTGCTGACGTGGCAAATGGGCGCGACTATTTTTTTTCAAGATGGACTCGGCTATTTTTCCCAAATGGACGCAGCTATTTTTCCAAATGGACTCGGTTATTTTATGGACGCGAATTCTACAAGAACAATCAGAATCTTATTTCAAGAACGAGAATCAAGAAAACAGATTCTGTTAATCAGATCCAAATCTGTTTTGATTGATCCCAACGACTATAACTTGTTTTCTATATAAAGAGGGATCAAAAGAACACTTAAATAACATATACGAATATCATAACATATCACAGTTTTACGAAATCGTTTTGAGAAATCAATTGTGAAAATCATTCATCATCTTTATTGAGCTTACTGAGAAAAGAGTGTTTCAATACTCATAAGTGCTTCAATTTGTTTATGTGACTATTGAGAGTTAGGAATCAACTTTTGTTTTACAATTTGATTTCAAAGAGAGAGGGAGTCTCTCTAAGTGATTAGGGTGAGGTATCCCTAAAGTTGAAAATTGAGGCTCTTCACAAGAGTGTGGTATCTCGAGGTGAAGGAGTGCTTTGTGGTGTAAAGGTTTTTCAAGCTACCTGACAAAGCTTGTGTGTTAGTGTGTGAAATCCCACAAGTGGAGTGGGGACTGGATGTAGGTCACAGTGGAGGTGACTGAACCAAGATAAATCTGGTTGTGTGGTATCCCTAAAACTCAAACTCCTTTACTTTCTGTTTATGTTCAAGAACCTGCAACTTTGATGTTTAAAGTTCAATATAATTTCTGTTCTTGATCTATATAAACTGAATTGAAACCTGAATCTGATTGTAATCAAGATTGTGTTATCTACGTTTAAAATTAAGATTGATCAAAACCATTCTTGATTACTGAAACTGAACTATTATTGATTATTAAACCCGGACCTATTCTGAATCTGCATATTCTTGGCACTGGACCGTTCTGGATTGATACTCCTTGACGCGTTCGTATATTCTTGGCACTGAATCATTTTAGACTAATACTTGTTTAGTCTTTGATGCATTCGAAAGTTATTGGTACTCGACTGTTCTGGACTACTGACTAACGTGATAGGAATAGAGATGGTCCCGTCAGTATAAAATTTTAGTTATATGAGATTGGGGGTAGAGGATGATACATTAATTCGAGGATGATTTGTTAGCTATGTATGTTGATTGTCTGTGACATTTATTGTATGATATGCTATGACTCTTTTCCGCTTTTGATGATATAATTGTTTCTTATCCCCTATATCTTTCTGTGTGTTGTATTTTATTCTAATGTGATCGTACGAGAAGACCAGATGGAGGAACCAATTGCTGCGGAGTTAGATGGAACTCCGAATGAACCGGAGGCGGGAGGACGAGCTGTGGATTCCAGCAATGTAGTTTAGCGTCCAGGGCTAGTGAGTCTTATAAGACGTTTTGTTTCTGCTATTAATTGTTGTTTTAAGATGCCTGCTAGGGATCCTACTGACGGGAGACCCTAGACAGTGTTTTAAATACTCTAATGTATAAACCTAATATGTATGTTATATATATATGGTGTGTATACTTTGAAATTTTCTTCCTTTGTGTGTTTATAAGTTAAGTTTTAATTTTTATATATTCTAACATTAAGTATGCGATTAAGTAAATAAATAATAAAGTTTTAATCTAATAATACAATGGGGCACAACGGGGTGTCTCATTTGGTGGTATCAGAGCAGTTTGGTTCTAAAACGGACTGTGGGGTTATGTCCGATCAGAATCAAGGACTACGAGGTCTACGATGTTGTTACTGACCGTGTCTAGTTGAATCCACATCAGATTTTAACTATGCTTAGAAGTTGGGTAGTGAGTCCCGACGCGATAGTTAACAGTTATATGGCATATATATATTTTATGTAGCATTATATGTTGTACACCAGTGCTTAGAGAGGTGGAGCTGGAAAAGGAGTTCCAGCAGCAGGACAGCAAATGGCCAGACCTCAGGCCACTGAAATAGTGTTTACCGTGAGGGGAACTGAATTCTCAATCTGGGATCTTATACAAGGTATGTATTTGATATCTAGTAAACTTTGTCTGTTTGTCTAAGTAGCATGATAGACAAGAAAGTGATGAGAGTTTTGTTGAGGTATAGTTGTGACTGGTAGGATGTGAACCCTTAAGATCAATATCAGTGAGTAAGACAATTACTATAAGTCAAATGTTGATCGAGGCATAGTATCATTATGGAACCTAGGGTAATGATTAATGTTCGTAGTTAAGATGGATTGTATGAGTTTGGTAAGAGTAAACGAAAGTGTATATAGTAATTTCAACTAACAGGTGTTGTTCTTTTGATTGCAGTTTATCTTAAGGAGTGTTAAGATGTTTATTTGGAGACTTGAAGGGTGTGATTTTGATATAATCTAGAATAGTGAAATACATTCTAAGGAACTAAGACTGTGATTGGATACATGAGGTAGGAAGTTAGGGTAGTATTGATTGTGGTGTTAATTGCGGGAGTTAGATGTTGAAATAAGGTTCTCTAGTAGATCAGTAGTAAGAAGAGGAAAGGATTAAGTTTTAATTATGTCCTTCAAGGATGATAGATCAAGGTGAAATGTTATGGAAAATGAATACAATGAAGTGATGGATTATTTCGAGGATAAATAGAACGCTATAAGAATGAATTCTGTTATGAAGTTACCGCTATTACCTAGGAGAAAAACAGCGATGCGAAATATAATGTGGGATCATTAGATTAAGATACGATTGCAAGATGATGTCTAGTTTTGAGTTAAGAAATTCCGAGGACGGAATTTTTTTCTAAGAGGGGTAGTAATGTAACAACTTGATTTTTAATTATGATGTTTAACCAGTTAAAATATAGTTAATTATATTTTAATCTGAGAGTTAGAAAGTGATTTTAAATAAAATAAAATCATATTCATAGTCTCTCTTATGGTAGAAGGCTACGGTGAAATTTTGGGTTGAAAATTCAGACGGAGCCCAGTCTGCGTTTTTTAACTGACAGTATAATTTTATACCGACAGAAAACCCTAATTTGACCCGAAAACTGAAATTTGTAGATTTTTTATATTTTTTACATGAGGAAGTCTACTTTCCAAATTTCTGATCAGAAATAAAATATTATGTTTATGCGGACGAATTTTGGTAAAAGTTCGAACGGAAAACAGTCGATGTTTTCACTGACAGTAAGATTTTAATGATCAGAAAACCTAATTTTGACTCGTGAACGAAATGGTTAATATTTAAATCATATTTCTAACGAGTTTGCATGTTTTGAAAATTTCCAACTGAAAACAAAATATTACGCTTTTACGCAGGCGTAAAACCCTAATCGGGAAACCGACAGAGTCGAAAACGGAACTGCAGAGTCCCGTCAAGAGATCGGAACAACGAGTCATACATGATGACTCATGGAGGATGAGTCACCACGCATTTATGAGCATTGACTTTTAGGTAAAAAGACCAAAATACCCCCAAGCTTTCGTGGGTATTAACAAAACACATCTACGCACTCTTAACCACTCATTTTACATGGTTGTAAACCTCCACATCTCTTCAATTTCGTGCATCCACCTCCAATAAATCATACCTATTTTATTTTACTCTCGTTTCATTATTTTCCTCTCAAAAACCGAAATCGGGTAAATGACGGAGCTGCGTACGAAATTTCCGGGAACCGCTAACGGATAGGATCGGTGACTCATTGGTGAGTCACTATGTGTGGCCCAAAATCAGCCACACCACCATCAAGTGTGATCCACATATTTATTAACCGTAGTTAGCAAAAGTAACCCTAGTTAAGTTAATTATTAACTATGGTTAAGCTTATATTAATTAAATAATCACAAAACCCATTAATCAATAACCACAGACGCTACCCCCAGACGAGATATCAGATACCGGATCGATAACGTCACCGCCATCGTCGATAGGGACGTCGTCATCGCCGGGATCCTGCGGATGGTACTCTGGCTCCTCCTCGCCCTCGTCCTCGACCTCTATCAGCTCAAGAGTTTCTTCCTCGGGATCCTCTTCGGGATCCTTCTCCACTGGATCCTCCGCAAGCGGTTCAACTGGATCAAAATGCTCATGAAGGAGACAGGTGACTTGTAGCGTATGAAGGTAGTACCATGGAGGTGGAAGCACCACAGTCCTCGTCTCGACGGTATGAATCCTTCGTACGGGCACTCCGTTAGCATTTTTCTCAGTAGTCATGACTGGTCCTCGATACGTCGTGGTCGTCGTACCCTCATGTATAGTCCAGTTCCTTGCCGTCCCAGCATGATCAAACACTTCGTTCCTCGAGCTCGACTGTGCCAAGGGAACGTTCGGATCCATCTAAAAGCATGCGCATACCCGATACAAGAAGAAAATAACAGAACATACAAATGTGCAAGAGTGAGATACCGTCATAAGATATATCCCACAACAACCATATACATGATACATACATCACATAATCATATAAGCAGTTAAATCATGCATATACATAACACAACAGTGTTATATCAAAGGTTCTCAAACCCGCACAGTCAACCTTTGAAAATATGCATGGCACTTCAATATCAGGCTCTAACTAAATCTCATGAGATATCAACACCATTTTCCACTAGAGAAGAATTAGAGTTGGTCAATATCTAGCCCACCGGGAAGTTGCCTCCATACCCTCATGCATTTAAGGTCTCAGAACGAGCAACGTCACATGTGCCTCTGAACCGGTCACATGGACTGACTCCCAGATACCACCTTGTATCTGATATGCAAAAAAGCATGTCTGCCTGGGGAAATGCATGAGAAAATATTTTATTTAAAAGGTTTCCTTTGTGGTCATTTTTTTTTCGTTGTCTCAGCTCAAAGCTAGTGACTTAATCATCATTTCCCCATCACTTGAAAACATAGAAGCATAGGACACACAGTCTGAATGCTCAATCACAACGCCCGAGACCAATGCCGCAGTCAAGGGTTGTGGTCGTAGAAACAAAATTCACCTTTTACAACGTGGTTAGGACACACAGTCCACAACAACGTGATTAGGACACACTGTCCACAACAACGTGATTAGGACACAGTCCACCACAACGAAATCAGAACGCACTGTCCTCGATTTCGAGAATTGGACTCTCAGTCCAGAACATCATGAATAGGACTCGTGGCCCCGAATTAACACTGATCCAAGATCACGTGCGTATAGTTGAATACAAGAGGAGACGTCTCGCGTACTAGATTCTCTTTCTTAAGTACTTATTTTTCGTTCAGTGAAAATCAAATTCAAAACCGAATCATCGATAACCTATCCAGGCTATCGGAAAGTTTCTAAATCATTTAGGAGAAAACCTTTTCTTTGAAAATCTTTTATAAAGCATCTTTGAAATACTTGTATCTTTGAAAATTCCCAATAGGATATTGCCAAATAATCTTGAAAGTTTTCACTTGAAGACACATAGTTCGAAAAGGATTTTTCTCTTGTATAACAATAGTTCACCAAAATCATTTCAACATTTAAAACAAGTGCTTTAAGTTAATGAGCTTTTGGAAATGAACACCAATCCCTTCATCATCAAACCTTATTAAGGTTTTAAGTCCATATAACAGTTGAGCACAGACACAAGTCTGGCTTAGCAAACTTTCAATCAACGGCAGTATATATTCTCAGTTCAATGCTAATATCATAGTTGAAAGAAGTTCATCACATATATGCATTATAACATTTAGAACAAGCATAATTCAACATCAGATAACAGCATAACAGTTCAAGTACATTAGATAACCAAGTAAGCTCAATCAACATATAAATATCCAGTTAGACACATACACACATGCATATAGTTATTGAATATCTTTAGGAAATCCCCTCTTACCTCACGTCGAAGTTAAGAGTTTTGTATTTGAAAAGAAGGTTCACGAACGTCCTCGCTTCTCCGACGATGGAAGTCTAAGGTTACCAACATAAAATAATGAGTTAAAAAAAATCAACTCGAGAACATTAACCACAAGGTATAGGTTCGGTTCATACAATAAACTAGGATTAGGGGTTTCCGAAATTTATGAGACTCTTGGATTTATGATCCTTAAGTGCTAGAAGTTCACAAACAACAATCTTTTAACAAAGTTGAATTAAAAATCCCACTAAGTACTTGACTTAGGGTTTCAGCCAAGCATAGGTAAGTAGGCTAGGAATTTCTAAATTTTCCAATCTCTTTAGGTTAGCATCCATACATAGTAAGGAGCTTGAAACTATAATCATTTCGGAAAATGGAAAAATCAAATGTCTTAGACCATGAACTCTTAGGTTCGGCCTTAACAAGTTTGTGAGGTTAGAGATCTTTAAATCATCCAATCGTTTGGACATAGCATCCTTTAACATGAAGGAGCTTTAATCCATAATCATCTTGGAAAACATAATAAAATAACACATCCTAGGTCAAATGTTACATTCGACCATCATAGGAAAATAAAGCAAGAAAATATTTTAAACTTTCCAATCACTTAGACATAGCATCCTTTAACATAAGGAGCTTTTTAGTCCATGATCACTTTGAAAAACAAAACTCAACATCTTTGCCATAACCATTTAAGGTTTCGGCCTTTTTAAGAAATAGGGGTTAGAAATCTTCAAACTTTCCAATCTCTTGGACTTAGCATCCTTCTATATCAAGGAGTCTTAATCCATGATCATTTTGGAAAACAAAACTTAAACACCATTAATTGCCTTAAAACTCATTGGTTTTGGTCTTTACATAAAAATAGGGTAAAAATCTTTAAACTTTCCAATCACTTAGACATAGCATCCTTTAACATAAAGGAGCCTTGGTCCATGATCATCTTGGAAATGAAACTCAATTACAAACTCATACATGTAAAAGTTGAAACAAGATTCACCTAAACCATATACATGGTTTCGGCCTCCTTAGAAAGAAGAGGTTAGGAAACCTTTTTTTACACAACCTTTTAGTATGTGATAGTATGAGTAAATACAAGAATATAGAAAGTGGTTTCAACTCAAAAGGAGTTTTCTACCATTTTTGAGAGGTTTTAGAAGTTAAAAGCACATAAAGGACATATGAAGAAAACTTTGAAATAAAAGATGAAACTTTGAAGGAAAAAAAAAACTACATAGAAGTATTACCCTTAACAAGATGAACAACTTTGATGAACAACTCTAAGAGAAAAGCTTGATAAAAATGTAAACTTTGTAAAAGAGAAGAAGGAAAATAAACGTAGTAAGGTGTAAATGTGAGAAATGGAGGAAAGTGATGAAGTGTGGAAATGAATATTATTTATAGAGAGTGAGAGAGAGAGAGATAACGGTTTGGGAGAGGAAGAAAGAAGAGAAGAAAGAATGTGGGTTGCTTGTTGAGAGGATAAGGAGTTAAGGTGATGTGATGTGATTGGAGAGAGAAATATGAAAAAGTGAGATTTTGAAAAAAGTCAAGATTCGCTTTTTGAGGTGTGTCATAGCCTTCACATCAAGTCACTTCATGTCACTTCATCCACTCGATGCTCTGCTCCATTGCATATCAGATGACTTCCCCGATCATATTTCCCAATGATTTCGCCCGGGAAATCCCTAAGATTTGGCCCTGAACAAGATTTTTCAAAAAATTCCAAACCCACAAAAAACATCATAAAAACACTAACTGTCTCGTTCACGAATTAAAATTTGGTCTCTAGCTCTGTAAACTTGTACTGGCAGTGAGAACCCAGATCGGTTTTCGTCTGAATTTTCGACCAAAAATTTTAATGTGACTTCATACGATAAAACAACACAAGAAAATAATTTTATTTTAAATAAAATCATCCTCTGAATTTTATTAAAAATAAACACATTAAAGCATATATTTATTGATAAAGAAGCATACGAAAAACAGGGTGTTACAATGAAAGCAAAATGATTTTTCTTAAATCTTTACTTGAATAATGATTTGTATCAACTATTTAAGGTGTGTAGGTTCTAGATCCAAGATTTTGTGAGTAAAAGTAATTTTTAGCCTATTTTACTCATTGAGGCCGAAACCCTAACCCTATAGGTTGGATGATTTTGTTTCATATTTTTAACCTATAACAATTTATCTATGCTAGTTAATACTATAGTAACTAGAATCCAAAAGATGAAGTTGAGAAAATAACACTAGCCTATTTTTGAGTCATGGCCGAGACTAACCTAGGGTTACTGTGAGTGGATTTTGTTTGATTAACTAGTGATTATGTTGTTTTGGTTGAAGGTTAACCATTAACCGTGGTAGAGTAACGAGGATCGGAAAGTTCATGACTTCGGTGATAAGTCAGGTGGCGGAAAGAATCAACCTATCGTCGGAATGGATAAGTAGTACTCCCTTCGGTCAATTTCTATGGTAATTAAAGGTCTACACACAGATTAAGAAAGCATTGATTTGTTTACATTTGTACCAAATTACCCTTATTTATAATATCATTAATTGTTTACACATTCTAACCATATTTACTCCACATTCCACTTGCCATTAATAAGCACTCAGAATGTGCACATTTATTGGTAAAAAAAATGTGCATTCATATGACTTTTGTTTTGGAACAAGTACTAGCATTTATGGTTGAATTTAAGTAGGGAATAATGGTTGAATTTAAGTAGGGAGTATAAGGGTATATATGGAAAAAAAATTATCAAATGTATCTTGGGTTTGCAAAAGACCCATTGTTTTAGACCAAAAAAAAAAACTAAAATTACCATAGAAATGGACCGGAGGGAGTATATATTATAATAATTGTGTAGGGCGACCTAAACCCTTCTAGTGGTCGAGTGATCGACAAGACCAAAATCAAATTGGAAACCTTTTCTGTAATACCAATGATGATTTAGGGATTGTAGGTTATCGACATTGGGTTTATCTTATGATATTTTGGATGTCTGACTTTATTGTTATGGAATTGATTGTGATACATTGGTTGAGGTATTCTACTACATGTGACGTTTTATTTTGATGTTTGAATATTTCATGATGATCGTGTTATGAATGATTTGCTTGGTTTAATATTATGCATAGTTGATTTTTTAAGTAAAGATATATGTTGTTCGAAAGATAATTGTTCGAGTGAGAGAATAAAGGTGATTTAGAGGTGCCTAGCCTAATTAAGTGGTTTTATCTATGAGGAGATGAGGAAAAAGGTGTTGAGACTATGATGGAAGCTTGAGGCACTAGGTTGTTATTAATGCGATGTAGTGATATTAATATATTTACATTGTTGTTCATAGTTGTATGAGTGGAACGCACGAGGTTAGGATATCCTATTATGGACATCGGATATTGCGAGTGAGTGCCCTACGGATGTGGATGCCGAGGTAGACTACCGTAATAATCTTTTAGTTCTTGACACGTTCGAATGTTCTTGGCACTGGACCGTTCTGATTGATATTCCTTGACGCCTTCGCATATTCTTGGCACTGGATCATTCTGGACTAATACTTGCTTAGTCCTTGAAACGTGCAAATTTTTTTGGCATTGGACCATTTTAGACTAATACTTGTTTAGTCTTTGACGCATTCGAAAGTTATTTGTACTGGACCATTCTGGGCTACTGACTAACGTGACAGGAATCGAGATGGCCAAGTCAACATAAAGGTTTAGTTGCATGAGTTTGAGGGTAGAGGAAGATATGGTGATTTGATGATGATTGTTAGTTATGAGTGATGTGTGTCTTTGAATGTTATTATATTATATGATATGTATTCCTTTTCCGCTTTTGATGCTAGAACTGTTTCATATCCCCTATATTTTATGTATGCTGTACTTTATTTCTTATGTGATCGTACGAGAAGACCCTATGGAGGAGCCAGTTGCGGAGGAGTTGGATGGAACTCCTTATGAGCCAGAAGCTGGAGGTCGAGCTGTGGACCCGAGTGGCAGAGTTTAGATAGCTAAGGCCAATGCGTCTTGTGAGACGTTTTATATTTTCCTCTGAGTATAATAGTTTATATAAGTATGTGACTGTAAGGGATTCTATTGATAGGATACCCTAAACAGTATTTTGATAACTCTGATGCAAGACATATGTGTGTATGTATAATATAAGTATGATGTGGTGTGTTAACTTTCAGAAGTTGGATATGTTTATATTTAAGTTTTAATTTTCATGTATTTTCGGAATATACATTTAACGTTAAGCGCGCGATTAAGTAATTCATTAATAAGGTTTTAATTTAATGACACAACGGGGTGTCTCATTTGGCCTAGGAAGCAGGCTTACATGCTTGTGCGCATGAGGACGTGCTAGTGACAGCTTCAATGGTCTTGGGGATGGTCAGGGTAGGAAGGTCACAGATGGCCAGTTGGCGATTCTTCTTGGTCGTGGCGTTCCATGCAATATACTGATATCTACGACTAGATGCTAGCCGGTCCAGGTTATCGAGAGTGTTTCATAATCAGTTATAGTACCACTATGTAACTGTTACTATTGAACGCATAAGATGCCTAATATTGGCAGTTGTGAAACATGTGCTCTAACAACTCCTTCTGAATGTTCTCTTAGGTCCGGAGTTAGGGTTAGATCTTCCTTGATGCTATGTAGGTATGGGACTATGTAGTTTCAATAAGTTACCTCTGTTCTCGTGTCTCTGTGAACAAACAGTGTCCATTCATGCTTGATGAGATTATGGTCGTATTGAAATTGTGTATTGTTGGCTATGTGTGCATGTGATATCTGTTACTTGTATATACTGGATTGTCTGATTGAGATATATGTTTACATGGATATGAATGTACGATATGTCGTGTCGTGCTATTTTCATGTCTGCCATATGCTATGATGTTTGGGAATCTTACCTCCTTATTTTATATTGCCTATGTCAACTGGCTATGTGCATTTTGTGTTCTTTTGAGAAGACCGAGATGTCAAGATGTCGCTCGGCTGATTCATCATAGAGGTTGAGATTGGAGCATGTGGACGATATGGCAGAGATTCTAGGGGACGTCTTCCAGACTTCAGATTGTCCAAGAGGACGGTGTTTGTGTTTTTTTCATGCTTGACCTTCTTTTTCTCTAGATAGGCATGACTGTCGATGTTTCGTAGGCTATGACTTTTCTCTTGGAAGGGAAATGGCTTAGTCTGAGAGCTACTTTTCTTGTGGCTCTAGTAGTGTCTTCTGCGACGTCGTTGGTAGTGGGCTCAAATAAAGTTTCCACTAGATATTGTCAGTCGGGTTTGTCCTTCTCACGACGTACGAGAGAGGATTGTCATGTATATTTCGGTTTGGCCAACTTGGGATGTTTGGGAGTTAGTGTTATAGTTAATGGAGCGGCGACTCCAAGTATCTTGTATTTTAGGAGCTGCATCTCCATATCTTTATGTTGGGTCTATATATCTTTATGAATTAAGTTTTTGAGTCGGGTTGGGTTTTTATGTAGGTGACTTTCGAACTTATAACCTTAATTATGATTATGAAATATTTTACTGCACATTTATTTGATTCCAAGTATTTATATTTATGTCTTGTGAAAAAGAAAAAATTACCCCATTATATTACAGTGAATTTTAATTAACCTACTTTTCGACATCAAAATGTCACGGACAATGTAGCACTCGAAAAGGGTGTTACACGTAAGCATCCACTGTCCAATTACCAAGATGCACATTTCCTTCCCATTGTTAAGCAAATCTGCAACAGGTATGATCATGTTCTTAGGTACGCTGATTGACTTGGGTCATTTCTTGTTAGAAATTACTGGACGAGTATGCTTAACCTGTTTAGAATATATGCACTTAGATGTAACACGACCATTGTTTACCACATATTTTACAATATGAATTGGACGAGCTAGATTTTGTTTTATGATGTTGTATATGAGTTTTTGAAACTATGTTGTGCATGTGGTTTTGATACTTTGTAAGATGCATCCCGCTTCTCCTTGTCATAGCCTAAGTCAGACTTGTCATGAGCTGATCTTGAATACCTCAGTATCAAAATCAACTTTTCTGAGTCCCTCAACAAATTTAGACAGGTTGTCTGTTAGAAATGTCACATATTGTTTCAGTTTTGCAACTTAACAAGGAACATTGGGCTCAACTTTGAGTTTTTCAATTAGACTGACATTCTTTGACCTCAGCTTCTTGTTTTCATCAACAAGAGCTTGTTTTTCAATGCAGACTCTATCATACTCTTTAGTTAACTTCAAAAATTTCTTTCTAAGACTTTTATATTCATGAGACAGAATGGACGAGTTACTTGACAACTCATCAAATGTTTCTTGAAGAGTAGACGAGTCGGATTCTGTTACCTCAGAATCTTCATAGTCATTGTCAGAAGAAGTGCTGGCCATGAGACAGATGTTTGCTTCTTCCTTAGCTTCCTCTTCCCCATTAGAAGATGACAAATCCAGATCCTCCCATGTTGCCATCGGACCTTTCTTCTTCTTGAAGAATTTATTTTTGTCCTTTAGCTCTAGGCAGTCAGCTTTGAAATGACCAGGCTTTTTACACTTGAAACATAAGGGTGGACCTTTGTCTTTGGAGTCTGATTTATATTTAGTGAACTTTCTGTTGAACTGCTTCCTTCTGAAACCACCTTTCTTTCTCCACATGTGTTGAATCTTTTTGGAGATGAAAGAAATTTCATCCTCATCAGATCCTTCATCACTGTTAGAAGGGCCTGCTTCATCAGAGGATTCCTCAACCTTTAGGACATTGGATGAGATGGACTTTTTGGCCTTTAGGGCAATAGACTTCCTTTTCTGGTACTCTCTTCTTCATTAAGCTCAAGTTCATGGATCTTGAGAGATTCAAGTAGCTCTTCTAGAGTAAGAGTGCTGAGGTTCTTTGCTTCTTGAATAGCAGTGACCTTAGGTCTCCACTGCTTGTGTAGACTCCTCAATATTTTTCTTACATGATCTCTATTTTCACAAGTCTTTCCAAGAGATCTCAGACCATTTGTGATAGTTTGGAATCTTCCAAACATCTGATATATGGTTTGATGTTCACTCATCTTGAACAGTTCATACTGATGAACCAGCATGCTTATCTTTGACTCCTTCACCTGGGATGACCCTTCATGAGCTAAGGCTAGAGTATCCCATATTTCCTTAGCTGTGTTGCAGCTATGGAATTTATCATGCTCATATCTGGTGATAACACACATCATGTAGTGCTTTGCCTTGAGGTTGAGTTGATGTTGAGTCTTCTTCTCATGAGTCCATTGAGCTCTAGGAATGGCAGCTCCATTGTCACCTCCTGGCTCAGTATAGCCGGTTTCAATCAACGACTAGATGACCACATTTTATGCATCAAGAAAAGTCATCATTCTTTTTCTCTAGTAGTCATAATCACTACCATCAAAGAGAGGAGGTTTGTCGATTGCTTGTCTTCTGTATCCATGCTTGCTGTATCGTACTCCCTCAGCACTTGTTAGATGCTCAACCCTTTCGAGGCTGAGCTCTGATACCAACTGAAGTTGACACAAGGAAACACAAGAAGGGAGTTGAATTTTGTTTCTTAACAGATTTTCCAAAACCCTTTCGAAAACAGTTTTACAAGCATACAAGAGATAAATACACACAAAGAAAACTTCTTTAGAAAAGAGGTAATAAAACTCAATATCAAATCCCAATAGTCAGTATAAAATAAAACTGTAAAGAGATAGGGATAGAAGATTCGCACAATGCAATTTTATCCTGGTTCACTCTCTTCCAACCAGGAGCTACGTCTAGTCCCTTCTACTTGAAGGGTTTTCTCCACTATAATTCAATAGCTTACAAGTATTCTATCACTTGCCTCTTCAGGCTTACAAACTCACAAGTATTCAACACCTCCCCAGGCACTCAAGTATTCTTTTCCAATCAAGCCTCTTTAGGCTCTCTCTAACTTAAGAGATAAAATGGTTAGATCTAAGAACTCACTATGTGTGAGGGTATAAAAGTTTAAGATCACATATTACAATGAATAATCAAGAAAAAAATTGACAGAATTTCAGCACTTTTGTATCCACAGAGCTTTGTTGTGGTTCGGTAGTCTTCTTCACTGGGGTCGTCCAGTATTTATAGAAGGAGTGCAGCTTTAGCTCTCTCTTCTTCAACAGTCTTCAAGATATATCTGTGTAGAAATAACATTCAATTCTAGGAACCGTTGAGTTTGATAACTTGATATTTGATCTTCAGAAAAGCACTCTTGGTTATCAGAAATGCTGAAAGTGGAACGGTCACTTCACTATTGTACCTGAAGGTTGCCTTTTGTCTTTCCTTCTTTGTACAGGGTCAACTTTGCAGCAACAGGTGTCATATTACAAATTTTTTATGTAAATGACATTTAAAACAACCAAGGTATTCGAAAACATACAAGGCATATTAAATATTCAATCATTTGAAATAAAAGCACTGACTAGACGGGTTCTGAACCAGTACGTCTTAGGACGTGTGTATTTAACTTTGAAGGAAATAAACTGAGTATTTTATTACTACATCGTCTAGTGTTTTATCAAGTAGACTAGTGTTAACTTATTTTTCTTTTACCAGGTAGTTAATTTAACGGCTCGTCTACTTCCTATCGGGTAGACTATAAGTCTTTGGACTTGCTATGTGTTGGACTTGTTCTTTTAACTGGTAGACTTAGTGACTCGTCTAACGCTCTTACGTTAGACTAGACATTTGCTTGTTTATGCTAGTGGCTCGTCTAGCGAACTCAGAGTGGACTAGCGATTTACCAGATTAAACTAGTGACTCGTATAGCGAACTAAGCTTGGACTAGCATGCTTTTGGGCTAGTTTAAACATCTTTAGACTAGTTTCCTCATCTAGCGATATAAAGACAGTCCTGCACACTTTGACTAGACAAGTTAGTCCATAACTTTAACTTTGCCATACAAATTTAATCTTTTTGTTAACATCAAAACTTAAGAGATTATTTAACCATAACCACTTTGGTTCCAACAGAAAGTTCTTTGCTGCAAGTACAAAAGCATCATTGCTACACCTCTGGTACAACAACACTTCAGAGTAAAATTGTAGTCTTGGTTGCTCATGTCAAATTCCAATGTCCCTAAGCATTTAATGACACTCAGAAGGACTCTTTGGCATTAATTACATCCCAAAACTTCAAGTTAACGAAAATCCCTTTATGAAGTTTGTTTCTAACGTATCAATTGATTGAAGCCTTTAAATAGAGCAAACCATGAAGATGAAGATAAGAGAGATTCTGTGCATATTCAAAGAAGCATTTACTCTGCTCATTTACTCTTTCATTCTTTCATTGATTATCTCTTCAATCATTTGATATTAATACTCGGTCTTTCATTCTCATATTTATTTCACTCTCAGAGTGTTTACCAGACAGACTAGTAAGCTGTATTAATTACACAAACTCTTTTACCTCTTTAGTTGTTGAGCCTAGAGAGACTAGGTGAGAAAAGAATACTTGTTTAAGAGTGAGTCTGGAGAGGCTAGGTGTGGAAAGAATACTTGTACTGTAATATGATCAGTTATGGTGAAAATACTTGGTGCTGCGAAGGACTGGACGTAGCCCTGTTGGTTAAGGGGTGAACCAATATAAATCTCTTTGAGTGATATTCATTCCATTAATTTATTTATTTTATTTAAGAGTGTATTTGTTTCAACTTTTAACCTGGGGATTAAAATTGTGAATATCAAATCTCTTTAAGTTTATTTACTTCTTGCGTGTGCTATTTCTAATTTAGACGAGTCACCCGTCTAATATTTATTTCCTTAGTTGCTTGCTTGATGTGCCTGCGAAAATGTTTTCTCAGATTTTGAAAAAGTTGATAAACACAATTCAACCCCCTTCTTTTGTTTACTTTGGTTATTTCACGTTACACCTTATACCTCCCAACACCTATGTCCTACACTCCAGACCACCATGATCACCTTATGCCACCAATCGATTTAGTACATGCAACTGAATTTATTTATTTATTTTCTACTTGAAAACTAAACTCATACATGAAGTTTTTATTCCATTTATGATGTGATCATGGATTCTCAAAGCCAAGGACCAAGCATAGAAGACTTCCAAGGGCCAATGACAAGGTCAGAGCTAAGAAGAGTCAAAGACACACTAAAAAAGGTGGTGGTCAATCATTTGACACATAGGCAACCTTATGAAGAGGGCATCATTTTGAACCTCTTATGTATAGAGCCATCGACCACCTAGTTAGGAACTTTTGTAATAAAGTAGGATTAGGACCTATGTATAGAGTAGAGCTTTTGTAATAATGTAGGATTAGGAACTATGTATAGAGTAGAGCTTTTGTAATAAAAATGCTTATCCAAAAAGCACTTAGGAATAGTCTAGGCATTGGGCTTAGGAATGGGCCTATTGGGCCATTAGCCCAACATAGCATAGGAGTAGGAAACATTAGGGCCAAAAATCAAAGCCCACACTTGGGAACTCGGGGAGGGAGTGGCTAGAATTAGCACAAAAGGTGATGAGCATCAAGCCTCACCTATATAAGACTCTCATGTAACTCATTTTGATAGATTTGAATTCATTTGCAAAATTCTCATACTTAAGAGCTAGAGTGGGAGAGAGAGTTCTTCTCTTTGAGGTTCATGAGTTGAACCATAGATTCGTATCTTGAATATCCTTAATTCTCATACTCAATTCGCGTGCTTAACGTTAAACGTATATACCGAAAAACAAAAATATTAAAAAATTACTTATAAAACATACAACCTCTGAACGAAAATCCATCACACCAAATAAATAATATACTTACACACATATGTCTATCCATCTTAGTACAAAACACTGTCTAGGGTATCCTATCAGTAAGATCCCTTGCAACTACGTACTAATACAATCCATAATAAACAGCCTAAAATAAAATGTCTTAAAGACGCACTGGCCATACTTCCTAAACTCTACCGCTAGGATCCATAGTTCATCCTCCAGTGTCTGGTTCATAAGGAGTTCCATCTAACTCCTCATCCACTGGTTCCTCCATAGAGTCTTCTCATGGAATAAGATGAACATATACAATATACAGGAGTAGGGAGATAATAAACAGTTCTATCATCATAAGCGGAAATGGTATACGTAGCATACAATATAATATTAGTCAAAGACACGCATCCATATACATAACATTCATCTTTCAATTACGATATCATCCTCTATCATTACTCTCATGCAACAGATCCTATATGTTAACGTGGCCACCACCTAATCCTGTTACCATCCCTCATCTGATTAGGGATATAAGGCAATCGTCCAAGCGGAGTGTCCGTATATATTTTGCATTGGTGCACACCCCCATTTCCGTCAGGGTGTTCCACCCCTATTCCCGTTGGGATGTTCATCCAGTGAATGAGACACACCCCCATTCCCATTAGGATGCTTATTCAAAGAATGACATTATTCCCACATTCCCGTTAGGGAATAGCTGCACAATACAAAAGTATCCTCATTCCAGTTAGGATACGGGACGAGTCATCTACAACTATAAGGGTATCACAGTAGTTTCCCCCTTTCCCGTGATATCCAATATTCAAACTCGGATACTCTGACCTCGTGTGTTCTATACTCACACGACTGTGAACAATACTATGCAAACTATTTGAGTCTCACTGACTCGTGCCGGATCAATCCTAGTGTCTCAACCTCCCTTAATAATCTTATATCACATCATATTTCAAGTCTAATCCTATAGGTTCAACATTAATAAAATATCATTTAATCAGGCTAGGCACCTCTGATCACATTCATTCTCTCACCCACATAAATATCTCATGAACAACATATATCATTGCTTAGATGCCAACTAAACATGAAATAACAGATATTACATGTAATTAGACAAAACAGATTATACACAGTAAAATAATAATAAAATATTCAGTTATAACAAAACATAAAATAAAGTATGAGCTCAAGAATTCTAGGGAAAAGCTACAAAACAAGGTTACTGTTCGAGATCCATATCTATCTGGCCACAGACCTTTAATTACAAAAATGAATAGTGACAATGAAGAACTATCTTTCCTCAACCTTCTCACAAAGTTTCAGCCCGATCCAACGGTTAACGAATCTCAGATGACTGTTCTATGGTTACAGTTTAGGTGGTATCCGGGTTGAGTTTCTTACCCTTTTAGTCCACTGTCCGAACTAAATATCTCATACTATGGAGGTTTGTTCACAATTCTTACCGTTGGATATTAATAACTACAAGTATTTAACCTTCTTATGAAATTTGAGAACGATCCAACGGTTGAAGAGTGTTTTACAACGCTCTCAGTGTAACTGCTCCAATCATGATTCAAAGCTTCTAACAATGGCTTCTTGTAACGATTGATGATTCTCTCTCAATTCTTCTCCTCTGATCCGAAATAGTTGATGATAAAGATAGCTAAGGTGATGAGGAAGAGGATCCTTGCTTTGAAATGAAGAGAAAATGATCCAAGATGCTAGGTTTGCCATCATGGAGTCTTAGGTTTTTGAAGAGAAATGATGAATGAATGAATGGATCAAGAGATGAAGAAGGGGGAAAAGGGCTGCACGAAATTGGCTAAGTGTGGGGGTATTACAGCCATGTAAATTGAGTGGTCGATGGGAGAGGATGTGTCATTGGGACATAGAAGGAATTTCCATGGAAACTTAAGGGCAATTTGATATTGTTACCATCAAAATATCTAGATATTTATAACTAAATATCTAGATATTTATGAAGTTGTCATCATGACTTGATGACTCATCCTCCACGAGTCATCATGTATGACTCGTTGTCTCAATCTCTTGGTGGGTCTCTGCAGTACCGTATCCGATTTCGTTGCTTACCCGATTAGGGTTTTTGCCCGTTTTTCACCAAAATTCGCCCGAATAAAATCTAATATTTTAGTTCTGTGCAAAAATTTTAGGAATAGACTTTATCAATGAAATAATGATAAAATCTAGATTCTTTCAGTGTCGGATCAAATTAGGGTTTCTATCGGTATAAAATTATACTGTCAGCAAAAACATAGACCGGTTTTCGTCTGAGTTTTAAACCCAAATTTTTACCGTAACCCTCTACCATAAGGTAGAGTATAAATATGATTTTGTTTTTATCCAAAATCATTTCCTAGGTCTCCGATAAAAATATAAATAAATATATCATTATCGGTAATACAACGTATATGAAAAGCTGGGTGTTACACAAGTGGTGAATCATCCTTAGCTTATCATTCAAATCTTGTATGCACAAGCTTGAATGTGGCGCCTTCCCTTCCCTTTCTACCTCTTCCATTTTCTACTTTCTTGTTCTTTAATTCTTGCAATTTACATTTCATAGCTTAGCTTTACTTTCTTGTTCTTTAATTCAAGTCATATATCAATTGTCTTCTCTTCTACTCTTTTTGTTTTCTCTTGATTCTCACTTGAGGATCAAGCTTCATTCAATGGCGTTCTTGATTTGCTATTGATCTAGAATTTTAAAGCAATTTGATCAAAGAAGATTCTAAACTCTTAGTGATCTATGAATAGATCACATCATGTGGTATCAGAGCATCTTAGATCTTCAATTGTTTTAGATTTTTTATCAAATTTTCAAATTATATGATGATCTTTGAGTTGGCTCCATTTTCATGATGAAAATCATTTGAGTGTTGGTGCCATTAGTCATGAGATTTGGATGATGAAAGTAATTTGAATCCAAATGTGATCATGGATCTATATTTTGAAATGTTTTTGAATTGATATTTCTTGAATAAATCACGTCAATTTATTATGCAAACGTTTAGACGTTACAAATATAAATCGTAAACAATAATTATTAACAAATTATGTAAATCCCATGCGAACGGTACTAGTCAATATTAAAATAACATTTTATATGACAATGGTATTTTGCAGGGCCGGACCAACGTAATTTTATGCCTGAAGCGAAATTTAGGATGAGGCCTTTGTAAAATCAATAATAATATTTATTAAAAATTATATTTTAGTTTAAAATTTATATTTATTATAAATTTCTATACTTTAAAGTGTAATTATTATGATTGATATAAATTTTTATTGTGTGTACATACTATTATATTTATGATTTCCTATGATTTATGGTTTAAGATTTTAAATTATTCTTCTTGTTAAGCTTAAATAACCAAAAAAAATGTTTAAAAAAATTGGAAGGCTTAATAACCTAAAAATTTTGGAGGCCTAAAGCCCAAGCCTTAGTTGCTTTAGGCTAGGGCCAGCCATTAGAGGCGGCAAAATGGGCCGGTCCGACCTAGCTAGCCCGAATAAGCCCGATGAATTGTAAGGTTTAGATAGTCAAATTTGAGCCCATTTTAATTCTGGGCCTTTTTGGGCCGACCCTATGAAGCCCTAACCCGCACAGGGCAAGCCCACATCGGGCTCGGGTAGCCCGGTTAGTTTTATATATTTGAATTTTTATTCATTTTTATTTAACTAAAAACATAAAATATGAAAATTAAAAAAAACATAAGAAAGTCTATTTTTATTCTAGATTATGATAATGAAGATGATGATGATGATGAGCGGGAGGCCATCAATTTTGAAGATGTAAAGCTTTCTCTAGGAGGCTTAAATGCCAATGTTGATGCCAAAGCATAGGATTTTAAATATATTGTTATTACTGTTGGACTTTCATTATGATTTGTGAAGTTTGTTTTTGTTGGACTTTTCATTGTTGGACATTTCATTGTTTCAATTGTTGGGCTTTAGCTGAATTAACATTTTTTTTGGAAGAATAGTTAGCACGTCGAAGTTACAAGGATTAAAGTGCTAATGTCAATATACATAACATGACCGGAGAATGTAGTGATAACTTTTTTAAAAAAACATCATAGCATCTCTGTACATCTCTGTTTAAGGCCCTTAAGCCTTTTTTTTATAAAAAAAATACTAGTCGGAATTCGTTTGGGAAAAAGTTCGATAAAAATGAAAACGACTAAAAAAAATAAAAAATTTATCGGGCCGGCTCGAAAAAGCCCAAAACCCGCATAGGGCTGGGCATGAGCACCTATTTTGCAACCCATATTGATTCCGTGCCTTTATGACCCGACCCTATATTGATAATTACAACATTTATTTTCAGAAATTCACATAATGACCTAAACAAAGTTTCGAATTATTCCTGGAATTTGAAGAAAGATTCTCAGAAAGAAGTATTTTACTGCAGATATCCGTGACAAGAAAGAGATGGAATTCTTTGTTAGAACCAAAATGGTTTTGGATTAAATAATCTCTTAAGTTTTGATGTTAACAAAAAGGTTAAATTTGTATGGCAAAGTGTTGTCAAAGATCTAACTTGTTTGTTATAAGAGTGCAGGGACTGTTTGAATTTTACTAGTCAGAGGAACTTAAAATAAAGTATGGAATCATATCTGATTCTATTTTGATCCTCTAGACGAGTTTGTAACTCTTGGTAATATCTCTAAGTCTGTTAAAGTTTTTGTTTAGACGAGGTCTTAAAATTGACTAAGGTAGAGGAATATCTAAGTCTAACAAAAGTCAAGTAGACGAGAAATGAAATATAACAAGTCCAAAGACTTGATAGGTGAGTAGTCTCACTAGATGTCACTTCAGTAGACGAACTCTTGAAGTATAGCGAGTCCAATACTTGGAACTAGACATAAGTCTCTAGACCCAGTATCAAAAGTGAACATGCCTAAGCTTAAGCGTATTTATTTCAAATGATTGCTTATTTAATTCAAAAGAATATATGTCTCTTTACCCTTGCTGCTTCTATTGTTAAACTCTTTGTCTCTTGGATAAAAGAACATAGTACCATCGAAACCATAAACCTTTGTACTCTATCAACTACATTGCTGTAAAGATCACGTCAAGTACAATAAGCAACCTTCGGTACAACAGGGAAGTGACAGCTCTACTTTGAGCATTCCTCTGATAAACAAAATCACTTCTCAAGTGAAGCATATCAAGTTATCAATCTCAACGGATCCAAGTATTTAATGCTATGTCTAAACGGATACAATCTGAAGACCGTTGAAGAAGATCAAAACAGAGAAGCACTTCATCTATAAATACTTGAAGAACTTCAACAACAAAAACACACAATCTCTTATATAAAAGTGCAAAAACGTTGTTGAAATTGTAAAACAAGTTTACTTGTAAAGCTTGCTGATCTTAAACTTTCATATTCTCAAACATAGTGAGTTCTTAGATGAAATATGTTAATCTTTTTGTTAGAGTTAGAGCCTGAAGAGGCTTGGTAGAGAAAGAATACTTGTAGCCTGAAGAGGTGTTGAATACTTGTAATCTATTTTGGAAAATAGTGGAGAAAAACCTTCTGGTATAAGGGACTGGACGTAGCTCTTGGTTTGAAGAGAGTGAACCAGGATAAAACACTTCTGTGAATCTTCTAACCCTTATCTTTTACAGTTTTTGGTTATACTAACTATGGGGTTTTGGATATGAGTTTGTTAACTATTTAAAAAGGTTTTCTTGTTTGTGTGTTGTTTCTTTTGATTTGCTTGAAAAAGGTTTGAGAAAAGGTTTTTTCGAAAAACTGTTAAGAAACACAATTCAACCCCCCTTCGTGTGTTTCCCTGTGTCAACTTCAGTTGGTATCAGAGCTCAGCCTCGAAAGCATTGAGCATCTAACAAGTGTTGAGGGAGTACGGTCCAACAAGCACGGATACAGAAGGACAAGCAATCAACAGACTTCCTTTCTTTGATGGTAGTGATTATGACTACTGGAAAAAGAGAATGATGGCTTTTCTTGATGCACAAAATGTGGACATCTGGGAGCTGATTGAAACTAGCTACACTGAGCCAAGAGGTGATGCTAGAGCTGCTATTCCTAGAGCTCAATGGACTCAAGAGTAGAAAACTCAACATCAACTCAATCTGAAAGCTAAGCATTTTTTTATGTGTGCTATCACCAGATCTGAGCATGATAAAGTCCATAGCTATAACATTGCTAAGGAAATAAGGGATACTCTTTCCCTAGCCCATGAAGGGTCATTTCAAGTCAAAGAATCAAAGATAAGCATGCTGGTTCACCAGTATGAATTATTCAAAATGGCTGAACATGAAACCATAGATCAAATGTTTGGAAGATTCCAAACTAACACCAACAGTCTTAGATCTCTCGGAAAGACCTATGAGAATAGAGATCGTGTCAGAAAATTTTTGAGGAGTTTGCATAAACAATGGAGACCTAAAGTCACTGCCATTCAGAAAGCAAAGAACCTCAATACTCTCACTTTGGAGGAACTTCTTGGATCCTTAAAAGTTCATGAGCTTGAGTACAATGAAAAAGAAAGTTCCAGAAAAGGAAAGTCTATTGCCCTAAAGGCAAAGAAAGGCTAGATCTTCCAAAGTTCTTAAAGCTGAGGAATCCTCTTATGAAGCAGACCCTTCTGACAGTGATGAAGGATTTGATGAGGATGAACTGTCTTTCATCTCCAGAAAGATTCAACATATGTGGAGAAAGAAATGTGGCTTTAGAAAGAAGCAGTTCAACAAAAAATTTTCCAAGGAGAAATCAGACTCTAAGGAAAAAAGTCCACCTCTGGGCTTCGAGTGCAAAAACCCTAGTCATTTCAAAGCCGACTGCCCTGATCTGAAGGATAAAAAGAAGTTCTTCAAAAAGAAGAAGGGTTTGATGGCTACTTGGGAGGATTTGGATCTATCATCATCTGATGAAGAAGATGAAGCTGAGGAAGAGGCAAACATCTGTCTCATGGCTGATACATCATCAAAAAGTGAATACACTGATGCTGAGGTAATGGATTCTGACCCATCCATCCTTCAAGATGCTTTTGATGACCTATTGCACAACTCATCAATTCTGTCTCATGAATATAGAAGTCTCAAAAAGAAATTTTCAAAACTTTCTAAAGAATTTGATAGGGTATGCATGGAGAAACAAAGTCTTGTAAATGAAACTGATAAACTAAAATCGGAGAATGTCATTCTAACTAACAAACTCAAGTGTGAGCCAACTGTTTCTTGTGAAGTTACAAAACTGAAACAAGATGTGACATATCTGACAGACACTCTTTCTAAATTTGTAGGTGGCTCAGATAAACTAAGTTTAATTTTAAGGTACTCTAGGTCACCGAATGATAAGTCTGGCCTTGGTTATGACAAAGAAAAACATGAAGCATCTTATAAAAAGTTAAAACCACATATTCATAATAGAGCTTCAAAAGTTCAAACAAAATATGTTAAGCCTAAACCAAGCTCGTCCAACACTTACTATAAAGTATGTGGAAAAGGTGGTCATATAACATCTAGATGCATACATTACAAGCATATCAAACATGCTCGTCCAGTGACTACTAACACGAAAGGACCCAAGTCAATATGGGTACCTAAAGATAAGATTGTACCTATTGCAGACTTGCTTAACAACAGGAAAGAAACACACATCATGGTACTTGGACAATGGTTGCTCACGTCACATGACGGGAGAAATATGTATCTTCCAAGACCTTAAACATAAAGAATGGTGACTGGGTTACCTTTGGAGGTAATCAGAAAGGGAATATCATTGGAGTAGGTAAAATTGGTAAACATCCTTTTCCCTTCATTGATAATTTTCTTTTAGTTAATATCTTAAAACACAATCTGCTAAGCATAAGTCAATTATGTGATAGTGGGTTTGTTGTTTCCTTTGATAAGAACATGTGTAATGTCAAGAAGACTGATGGATCACTCTTATTCACTACCAAGAGGCAAAACAATCTGTATAAGATTGACTTGGAGGACCTCACAAATCAAAGTGTCTCATGTGTAGTGTCCATTGAAGATGAGCGATGGGTTTGGCCCAAAAGGCTAGGTCATGCAAGCTTGAAATTAATTTCAAAGCTAAACAAGCATAACCTCATGAGAGGATTACCAAACCTTAAGTTCAAATATGATTATCTCTATGATGCATGTCAAAAGGGAAAACAAGTCAAAGGTTCATTTGAATCTAAGAATATTGTTAGTACCAATAAACCACTAGAGTTGCTACACCTTGATCTGTTTGGACCGACTAGGACTGCCTATGTTAATGTAAAGAAATATGGTCTAGTCATAGTAGACGACTACACTAGATGGACATGGGTTATGTTCCTAGCTCACAAGGATGAGTCATTCAGGGTCTTCTCTGTATTCTGCAAACGTGTACAGAATGAAAAAGACGTGTGTATCACTTCAATCAGAAGTGACCATGGGGAAGAGTTTGAAAATGAGTTATTTCAAAAGTTATGTGAATAAAGTGGTATACTTCACAACTTCTCAATACCGAGAACACCACAGCAAAATGGTGTGGTAGAGAGAAAGAACAGATCTCTTCAAGAGATGGCTAGAACAATGCTCAATGATAACTCTGACCCTAGATACTTCTAGGTTGAAGCTGTTAATACTGCCTGCTAAATTTAGAACAGAATATACATTAAACCAATCTTGAATAAGACTCCTTATGAATTGTGGAAAGGACGAAAACCCAACATATCTTACTTTCATCCTTTTGGCTGTAAATGTTTTATATTAAATACTAAAGATCAACTTGGTAAGTTTGATGCTAAAGTAGATAATGGACTTCTATTAGGGTATTCTGAATCATCAAAAGGGTTTAGAGTTTATAATTCTAGAACCTTAGTAGTAGAAGAATGTATACATGTTAAGTTTGATGACAAGCAACCTGATAAGAAATTATCAGAGCTTGATGAAGCTATTGCAGATTTGAATCTCAAGGATTCTAAAATTCAAACAAATTTCAAACCTGATGATCAAGTGGACCACCCTCAACAATATGAATAAGAAACTTCAACTTCTCAACAGGAAAATGTTCAGAGATCTTGGTACTTCAAAAATTATCATCCACAAGATCAAATCATTGGCAATCCTAATGACTTAGAACCAGATCTACATTCATAGAGCAAGATGATTCTGCATTAGTCTCTGAGTTAGAACCAAAGACAGTAGACAAGGCTCTACTGGACGAGGGCTGGAATATTGCAATGCAGGAAGAACTGAACCAGTTTGAGAGAAGTGAAGTGTTGACTCTTGTACCTTTACCAAAAGAAAAATTAGTTATTGGAACCAAATGGGTTTACAGAAACAAGCTTGATGAAAATGGTAAGGTAATAATAAATAAAGCAAGACTTGTTGCACAAAGTTATTAACAGAAAGAAGGTATAGACTACACTGAAAATTTTGCACCAGTTGCTAGACTAAAAGCTATTTGCATCTTATTATCATTTGCTGCACATCATAGTATAATGCTATATCAAATGGATGTAAAAAGTGCTTTTCTAAATGGTGTTATTAGTGAGGAAGTGTATGTTATGCAACCTTCGGGTTTTGAAAGTGAAACCCAACCTGAACATGTATATAAGCTAAATAAAGCTTTATATGGCCTTAAACAAGCTCCTAGAGCTTGGTATGAAAGGTTAAGTTCATTCTTAATGGACAATGGATTCAGTAGAGGAAAGGTTGATACAACCTTATTTAGAAAATCCAATAAGTCCAGTTTTATTGTTGTTCAAATATATGTTGATGACATAGTCTTTGGTGCTACTAATGAATCTCTATGCACAGAATTCTCTAAGCTTATGCATAAAGAATTTGAAATGATAATGATGGGAGAACTCAAGTTCTTTCTTGGACTTCAAATTAAACAAACAATGGACGAGGTGTACATCCATCAGACTAAATATACAAAGGAACTGTTAAAGAAATTCAAGATGAATGATTGCAAACCAATGAACACTCCTATTGATAAGCCTCTAACTTATCTAGTTTTATAACTAGATGGACTGTGGTTTCTGTGATAATTATTCGAGTTCAATCTCGTTTTCGCCCAAATTTGGCCTTGTTTTGTTCCTAAGTTAGACTTTGACTCGTTTAATGTATTTTTAGTAGTTTTTAGTCTATTTTGAATAGAATTACGCTTTTTGTTTCTTTTTATTGTTTCAAGTTAGAAGTGAAGCTCCGAGAGTCAAGGAAAGCCAAGAAACAGTGGAAATTTCCATTCTGGAGATACTCGCCTCGCGAAAGGACGCTCGCCTCACGAGCCTGAAGACCAGCTGAGTAGCAACAGTCATCCATTCTGTCTCGCCTCGCGAGTCACAAGCTCGCTTCGCGAACCTGAAGCCCTAATTGTGCCAGAGAAGTCATCCTTTCAGTCTCGCCTCGCCAATCACAGGTCGCCTCGCGATCATTCAAACTCAGGATGGAGCCAAAACTGAAATTCGCCCCACGAGAGGCTGCTCGCCTCGCGAGAAGTCCATTTTGAATGCACGCCAATTTTAATGCTCGCCTCTCGAGCGGGCGAGAACCAGAATCTCTATATATTGCTGTTTCATATCAGAAAGAAGGGATCCGAATCCTAGTAGTTTTTCCACTTGTTCAGTAGCGTTTAGGCCGAATTTTTGTCTCTTTGGAGCTGCGTCTCCTCTTTTCTTTTTCTTATTGTACTATGGTGGTTATGTCCGATTGTTTGTCTATGAGCATGAGGAACTAATCCCCTCGTCTGAGGGAACAATGAAGCCACCCATGGCGGATGTAGATTCGATGTGATGTATGTCTTTCTCCCTTTTCTCAATTAATGTTTTCCAATTCTAATTTGATTGTGTTGATCATATGCATGCGTGATTGACTAGTTAAACGTGATGAGGCTTTGGAGGCAATTTGCGTTTTAGAACTTGAATTGGGATCATCGGTCGAATATTGCACGAGAGTGGGTAGGAGATCGGTGCAAACTTATAGGGAACTCTATTAAACTCTATTAAACAAACGGACTCTATTAAGCAAACGGACTCTATTAAACTCTATTAAACAAACTCTATTAAGCAGCCTCTCGCTGGGCGTATTTCAGTTTTGGCTCCATCCTGAGTTTGAATGATCGCGAGGCGAACTGTGATTGGCGAGGCGAGACCGAAAGGATGACTTCTCTGGCACAGTTAGGGCTTCAGGTTCGCGAGGCGAGCTTGTGACTCGCGAGGCGAGACAGAATGGATGACTGTTGCTGCTCAGCTGGTCATCAGGCTCGCGAGGCGAGCGTCCTTTCGCGAGGCGAGTATCTCCAGAATGGAAATTTCCACTGTTTCTTGAGTTTCCTTGACTCTCGGAGCTTCACTTCTAACCTGAAACAATAAAAAGAAACAAAAAGCGTAATTCTATTCAAAATAGACTAAAAACTACTAAAAATACATAAAACGAGTCAAAGTCTAACTTAGGAACAAAACAAGGCCAAATTTGGGCGAAAACGAGATTGAACTCGAATAATTAGCACAGAAACCACAGTCCATCTAGTTATAAAACTAGATAAGCCAGAGGCTTATCAAACACCCCAAACTTAAACCTTGCTTGTCCCTAAGCAAGCTAAAACTCAAAAAGGACTCAAGACTTGGCAAGCTTAAGGGATTCAATCGATTTTGCATAAATTTCATGCAATCTTAACAAAACAGTTTTTCTTCAATGATTTCCCCCCTTGCATCAATGTAATCCCCGCATTCATTTATTTTAACCACTTGAGAACTTCATCATTCATGCAATCATTAATCTAAGTTGAGGGTCAGAGTCACACACAAAAAGAAGATCACCAATTTCAAACAATTGCCTTCCTCACAAGGGTATGTAAAATTTCACTCATTCGCTCAAATTCGTCTAGGCTATCAACTTTTCACTCAAATTCACATTTCAAGAGCACTTCCCATGAATTTGATTTTCATCTCAAAAATAGTTCCCACGAAAACATGCATGCAACATCAGAAGGTCTTTTAAAGGTTGTAATGGGGCCTGGCTAAGGGTAGGATATTCAAGGATACTAGGCTTAAGTCCCTAGGAACTAAGAGAGCATGAGCATTTGACACATATTCCACTCAAATTCCTTTTTTCATTTTTCTTTTTGCCTCGGGTGACTACAGCCTTTTCCCTTGCTAAGCTTTTTGTTTTGCCCCTTTTCTTTTGGCAATTTTTTTTTCTTTTTCTTTTTTTTTTGCCTTGGGTTTCAACCTTTATTTTTCTTTTTCTCAACCCAAAATGACATATCACTTTGTAGCCACCCCAAACTTAGTTTCTCACAACCCTTCTCTTGCTCAGTCTCCATGCTCTCCTAATCCTAAGATTGGGTTAACATGGTTTTTCCAGATTTTGGCTTATAAAATAAGGTCATCAAGAAACAATAGGCTAATTAGGCCCAATGTGGCTAACTAGGGAACATGCATTAGGGATGGTTCTTTTCAGGCCAAGTAGTTATTCAAATAAAATTGCCTAAATCATTTGATGCAACACATAAACATGCAAACCATGAAGAGATTCAATCAAATTCGGGAAAGTGCAACTTGAAAGTGATCCACACAATCAAAAACAAAGTTAGAGGCTCAAATCCTCACCTGGACATTTTGCAAATTGTTTGACCGAGATACAATTCCTAGTGTGTGCACCCCCTCACCCCAAACTTATCATAAATCAAGTAATCACAATAAAATTCTCAAAGTTCAGTTTTCAATTTTTCACATGGGGATCAACTTTTCTATTTTCAGAACCTAGGGGGAAATCATCAATGGTCAAAATAATTCATGCAATCAATCTATGCTAAATTTAATTAAAATCCACAAGCTTGCCGACACACATTCATACACATACTCTTGATCTTCTCAAATTATTCAAGAGTGACAAACAAAAACAAAAACAAAAACAAAAGTGAGGAAAGGATAGGGTGCTTCCTGATCAAGTTTCCATGGTTGCCTCCTCATCCATTTGGTCTCACTGGCTCCCTTTTGTTGCATAGCATCCTGGAAGAACTCCTGCAAATTAAAACTTCAATTGCAGATTCGCGAGGCGAGAGATCACTCGCAAGGCGAATCTGGAAAAATTGTTTTCACACTTTCCAGAATCGCGAGGCGAGTAGTATCTCGCGAGGCGAATCTGGAATTCCAACAGATAATGATGCCCCGAATCGCGAGGCGAAAGTATACCTCGCGACGCGAGACAGAAGCGTGAGCAAGCCTCTGAGATTCAGGGCTTCTGTCTCGCCCGGCCACTGTGTATTCGCGTGGCGAATCAAGCTTTTTTTTTTTAATATATAAATGAAAATGACAAACTAAAAATAAAGGATACCTAGTTTGGGTTGCCTCCCAATAAGCGCTTCTTTAACGTCACTAGCTTGACTTATTAAGAAGCATCCACCTGGATCCCAGAGCCTGTGGTATAAGGGCCAAGAGATGCTCATCATGTGAGATCCTCCACCCGGATCCCATGGTTTGTGAAGTGGTAATTGCAGAAGCAATACAACTTTATCCATAATTCCACCTAGCCTGAGTGTGAAAACTCCATTGACCTCTGCAATTATGAACTCGCTTCCTCTCGGGTCAAATGGTGTTTTCACGAGGAAGTGTGTCAGACAAGTGGGAGGGACTAACTTACCAGTGTCCACACATGCATGCAAGCCAACATATTTATTTAATGCAGCAATTTCAGGTTGCTTGGCAAGCATGGTGGAGTCCACTACCACTTTATCTTCATTTTAAACTCTACCCCCTTGTTCCGGTGCCTCGTCACTTGTCAACTCCTCTTTCTCCGGTTGCTCTTCCTCAACATGTGGTAGTTCTTCCTAAACTTCCTGAGAACTAGTTACATCCCTGTTAGATCCCAACACCCCACTGCTTCTACTTGTTATGGCATCGCATTGGTTCTTAGGGTTGTTCTCGGTATCACCTGGGAAAGTCTCTGGGAGACGCTCATTTAGTTGCTTTGCGAGCTGGGCAATCTGCATCTCTAGATTCTGAATTGCCGCCCCTGTATGAGTTGCCAACTTGTCAATGGCTGCGCTTGTATTGATTGCCAACTTCTCAACTGCCGCATTCATCTTCTCAAGAGCCAACTCCCAAGGTTGTCTTCCACCATCCTGTTGAGGTTGTTGTTGCCAATTCTGTTGAGGTTGTGGTTGCCAAGCTAGACCATCGCCAGTATTACTCCAAGCGAAACCCGGATGGTCTCTCCTCATATAACCCCAATACTGATTCTGACTCTGATAGTTGTTCTGGGGCACGCTGTCATAGAAATTATGGCATGAGTCCACATATTCTTGAGAGAAGTAGAACGGACAGCTCTGAGTGTCATGGTCTCCATTACAATTTTTGCAACCCGGAAGCATTCCCTCGTGTACCTCGCATACAAAACAAGGCAAGACCGAGTGGAATCAAGGAAGTAGAGAGAGATAATAGTAAATAAAAATAAAAATAAAAATAACTTAACCAAATAATCAAACTTCCCTAAAATTAGGAAAATTGGTTGTGCCAATCCCCGGCAACGGCGCCACCTATGCATCCCACGTCCATACTGAACAAAGATGATAGAGATAAAAAGGTAGACCAAAAGGTATATAGAGGTATGATAGGATCTCTCTTGTATCTCACTGCATCTAGAACTGACATAATGTTCAGTGTATGTTTATGTGCTCGATTACAGTCTGATCCAAAAGAATCTCATTTATCAGCGGTTAAAAGAATATTTAGATATTTAAAAGGTACTACTAATCTGGGTTTGTGTTTTAAGAAAAATGGTGATTACAGATTAGTTGGCTTTTGTGATGCTGATTATGCTAGAGATAGAATTGAAAGAAAAAGTACCAGTGGAGGATGCCACTTCATTGGAGTTAATCTAGTCTCTTGGTCAAGCAAAAGACAAAGTACTATTGCTTTATCAACTGCTGAAGCTGAGTATATTTCAGCTGCTAGTTGCTGCTCATAACTTCTATGGATCAAACATCAACTGGAGGACTACAATGTGTTTGTAAGTAGTATTCCACTTATGTGTGATAATACTGCTGCAATAAATCTATCTAAGAACCCAATATTGCATTCAAGGGCTAAGCATATAGAGATTAAACATCACTTTATTAGAGATTATGTGCAAAAAGGTGTTATTGATATACAATTTGTAGATACGGACCATCAATGGGGAGATATCTTTACTAAACCTATTGCTGAGGACAGATTTATCTTTATTAGAAAGCATCTTAATATGATTTGTATGGATTGATTGCACGTCCAATGCTTGTCGCGTCTACTGCATGTGCGTCTACTGCTCAAGTGCGTCCAATGTATGTTAAAAGCGCGTCCATGAAGCATTGCGTCCATTAACTGTTTGCATGGTTTTATCAGACTTGTTTATGCTATCTATTATTAAATTTGCATTAATTCATGTCCAAGACATATTTAATAATATTCTCTTGCTCAATCAGTTATTTCCATCAATCCCATCAATAGCCTTTTTACAGTTTCAAAAACCTGCATCGCATTAGTACTCATTACTTCTTTCTTCACACGTTTTCATTTTTTTAATTATTTTATTTGGGGAAAACTCTTCACATTTGAAACCTTTTCAAGTAATATTATTTCCCTCTGAAAAACCTTTCACAATCTCTTTGAAACCTCGTGCACTCTGTTTCCCCTGTCTCCAAACCCTAAACTCTCAATCTTCAACAATGGCTTCCTCTTCAACTTATGATGTTACTAAGCTGAATATTGGTATTGAGTACCACTTCGAGTTTGGAATTCTAAAGGAATATAATGTTGATGTAAGCAAGTACATCAACGCTACTAGCTGGGATGGTCTCTTCGTGGAGAAAATTTCTGTGTACCTCCACTTGATTAGGGCCTTCTTGAGAAACCCTAAAGTTACATATGCTGAGGTGTATGCTACTGTGTTGGGTAGGAGAGTGGTGGTGTCTGAGAAAACCATCTCCGAAGCTATTGATTGTACCCAAGAGGGATTAATGATTGCTGATACTTGGGAGCAAGACCTAGGAGGACCAGAGGTCATTGCTTCTCTGCTGATGAGGTCTGACAAGGTCGTGACTCATTCATGGAAGGCCGTGGAGATGAAGGATGAGATTAGATTCCTTCATCAAATGTTGAACAAGACGGTTCTTCATAAAAATGGGTCCAAGGACAACCTATCTGCATTACACAAGTTCTGTTTGTGCAATCACAAAAACCAAAATCAACCTTCCACATAATCTTTTTGGAAGATTTAGAGACTAGGTCAACAACAAGGAGAAATCAAATACCATTCCTTTCTGTCATCTTTTGTCAAAGATTTTCAAAGATCAACAGCTATATGCCTTCTTAGAGGCCAAATCCCCTGAAGAACAAGCCTTGATATTAAAGGAAAAAGGCATGTCAGCTTTGGTGTTTGGCAAGGTGAACCTCACCAATATGAAGCTGAGCACTGTTGCTCAAGTTGAGTTGGCTAAGGAAGAAGAGATGTATAAGATAAAGGAAGAACAAATAGAGCTCAACAATGCTGAGACTCTAGGGCTAAGGAAAACGATAGTTGGAAGAAAGACTGTTGCAAGGAAACATATTGCTAAGAATCCTACTGATGGCATTGTAATCAGGGAACAACTTGCTGATGCACCCCAGCCTGTCTCATCTCAGAAGAGAACCAAGAATCTAATCCTGTCTCATAATGAAGATGAAGATGATGAGGATAATGTTCCTATTGGAACTGTGCTGAAGAAGCAGAAGGTGTCTGCTATTGCTGTCCCAACAAGAAGAAGACAACCTCAGAGAAAGGCCAAGTCTGTCATGGCTACTGAGGTAAGCATCCCTGCTAATGACCCTATACAGTTAGCAGTTGATGCTCTAGTTCAAAGTTTTGATAATACTGTTGTACCTGCACTATCTGTGTTACCACCTTCACCTCACCATAATGTGTATAGACCCACACTGCCAACACAACCTGACACTGAACCACAAACCACTTCACCACAAATAGCCTCACCTGCCCACTCACCTATTCAAACCTCACCAAATAGACCATATTTCCAACCCATAATACCTGCAGATGATCCCTAGTTCAATCAACCAGATGATGTAGGGGTTAACCTGGTGCCCCTTTCCCAAATTACCAAAGACTATCTTTCCCTACACTAACCCTTCAGTTCTCTATGATGGCAAAGCTAAAAGCTGGGCCAAAGTCAAGAGAGATTGGAGAATTCTCTATCACAAACATGAACCGGAACCAGAGTCAACCAGACCTTTTTACCCTCTACCAGAATATGAGTATGAACCTGAAACTACATACACTCCATGGCATGCACCCATTCCTTATATACAGACTAACCCACTCACATCCACCCTGTACAATCATATTGGACCTGCCCTTATTGACCTTCCATTATAGAAATTCCCACTAAGAAAGATCTACCCCGATCTCATCAAATTCCCTCCCTTCAAACCTTTCACAGAAGGTGTGGATAGGCACATTATTCCTGACTGGACTCAACATCCTTACAAAGATAAAGCTAAGTCAGCAGAGTACAGAAGGTCAAGAACTTATGGAAGACCTCAGTTCATTTTGGACAGAAACACTAAATGGAAGACCTTTGTGCATCCAAGAGAATATGGCAAAGCTACTGATGTTGTGGATCACATCATGTATGCTCATTTGAAGGCTGAGTTTGAACTGCCTAGATACATTAGAGCTGCCAATTTTGTTCCACCAACTTGGTTGTTCCACACTTTGAAGGAAACAAGAATTGGAGTGAGACCTTATATGATTTGTCCAAGACTGTCGATGATAGACTTGAACAAGGATAAGGATTTGAAAAAGTAAAGGAGTACTGCAAAGATGCCAACTGACAAATCTTGTATAATTACAGAATATGATGCCTCTGTTGATCAGAATCTAATAGATTTATGGATGTCATAACCTGTTGAGGATATACCTGAAGATACTACAGTTGATTTCTGAAGACACCATATGATGGCTTGTACTAAGGAAGCATCATCCTCTGGACTGAGTGATCAAGATAAAGGAAACACTCCAAAAGTTAGAGGAAAGTGTGGTCTCTCCAGAGTTAGATTTTACTTTCATGAGGATGTTGGGAATTTGCGTATAAAACAAAAGAAACGCAGCGGAAAAATTCCCATCGAAGGATCCTTGCGAATGGTCATGATTCATGATTCGAAAGTTTACCTCTTGAAGCGATGGCTGTTTGTTGAAATTCGTCTATCACGAACACCGCACGAACGGTGTCTCTAGAGGTATCCACACGAGCGGATTCCGTGAGCGTCCAACGTCACGAACCGAAGCGTCTCTGTCTCACAGTGCTAGCTTCAAAACCGAGACTTTGTTGTTCACACTTACTCTCTTTTGTGCGGCTAGGTTATCAACCGTGTGGGCACAACAACTTAAGTGGTCTACTTATAGTATCACCTCCTTAAGTGAGTTTGTGAGCAACATTTGACCTAAGCCCATCTACTATGCGCTAGGCCCAATAGGAAAGTCCAACTTTCTTTTAATGCTTCTTTTAATCCGCTCTTTTGTGTGTGACCCTATAGGTTCCCAATACGTTAGCAGTAATATTAAATCCCATTTAATATTACAAACAGTGAGCGGTATCTAGCAATACATCACTACTACCTAAGTAGTGAGAAAGTCAGTGATTTGACGAAACCTTTCTGTGACAAATATTCATGTGCATTGTTATCCCTTTGTCCATATATCTATATTGAACACAAGGCATAGAATGTGTCACCCTTGTATGGTTCAATATCATGTTCCCGATACCCGAGTAGACTTAACAACAAATGAGGTCAATATCTCATATTGACTCATTTCAAAGACGGCCATGCATTTTACTGATCTCACTCTATCGGGGGCCCACAGATATTACTCCTGTTATGTAGGAGGGACAAATTCCATCTAGGTCACTCACATCCCTCTGCATGGCTCGTGGTATGCCCAATGATCGTCTTTATAATCATCCTATTACAGATGACGTTTGACGATATTAAAGCACACGGCTCCTCATGTAGGGATCGTAGTGATTTCAGGTCGAAGGATTACATACACCATTGTCACTATGAGAACTACTTATGACACTCACATAACGCTCCATGTAGTGTTCTCATGGTGGGTCAATCCAAGACATCATTACCTTAATGCGTACCTATGTGGCAACTCGATATCTCATATCTATGACCCGTGAGATGTGGTCATCGATCTGCACACATAATAGTCTCAATTGTATTATTATTGTCCTTATTAATAAAATACTTGACTACGGATATTTAAGAATAGGATTTCATTGTTCAATAGTGTCTCACGATCAAGTCATATACTTGATATTCTATTGAACAAAAATTTCTATTCTAAGGACTTTATTATGTTTAAACAAGTAACACAATAAACTGGAATGCCTCGTATCATATATATATATGAAATAGCAAGATACAAATGTAAGTCTAAAGAAATACATTGGCCTCTAGGGCTTACACCAACAATCTCCCACTAGCACTAGAGCCAATCAGGCATCAATCTAATGCCCATCGATCTAGTGTGACCTTCATGCTTCTGTTGAGCAAGAGGTTTCATAAGTGGGTCAGCAACGTTATCAAGTGTTGGTACTCTGCATATCTTCACATCTCCTCTATCGATAATCTCTCGAATGAGATGGAAGCGCCTAAGTATATGTTTGGATCGCTGATGAGATCTAGATTCCTTAGCTTGTGCAATGGCCCCATTGTTATCACAATAGAGATCAATGGGGTCCACAATACCAGGAACCGTACCAAGCTCGGAATGAACTTCCCGATCCAAACAGCCTCCTTTGCTGCATTGGAGGCAGCAATATACTCAACCTCTGTAGTAGAATCAAGAATCGTCTCCTCGCTTCGAACTTTTCCAGCTCACGACCCGCCATTCAGGCAGAACACATAACCAGATTGCGATCGGAATCATCCTTATCGATGCTGGAAGCTAGCATCGGTGTAACCTATTACATCAAGCTCTTCCTCACCTCCATATACCAAGAACGAATCCTTAGTTCTTCTCAAGTACTTAAGGATGCTCTTGACAAAGACCATGACTTTCACCGGGATCGATCGGTACCTGCTCGTTATGCTTAAAGCATACGATACATCTGGTCGAGTACATAACATGGCATACATGATAGATCCAATTGCGGATGCATATGGAATCTTACTCATGCGATCCCTTTCTTCTTGAGTGGAAGGGGATTGTGCCTTTGATAGGCATATACCATGTGACATAGGCAAGAGTCCTTTCTTGGATTCATGCATGTTAAAGCATCTCAACACTTTGTCTATGTATGTACTCTGACTTAGGCCAAGCAATTTCAGCGATCTATCCCTATAGATCCTAATTCCCAATACATAGGTAGCCTCACCCAAATCTTTCATAGAGAAGCAATTCCCTAACCATGTCTTTACATTTTGTAGTGTAGGGATGTCATTTCCAATGAGTAATATGTCATCTACATATAACACCAGAAAAACAACAATGCTCCCACTGACCTTCTTGTAGACACAAGGTTCATCTTCATTTTTGATGAATCCGTCATCGTCTTACAAAGATCATCAAAACGAAGGTTCCAACTTCGGAAGCTTGCTTCAATCCATAGATTGACCTGCCAATTTACATACCTTTTGGGCATCCTCTGAAATGTCAAAGCCTTCAGGTTGTGTCATGTACACATCCTCAAGAAGCTTTCCATTAAGGAAGGCAGTTTTGACATCCATCTGCCATATCTCATAATCATGGTATGCAGCGATAGCAAGTAAGATCCGGACGGATTTAAGCATCGCAACAGGTGAAAAGGTCTCATCATAGTCGACACCATGAATTTGCTTGAAACCCTTAGCGACCAATCGCGCCTTAAAGGTGTGTACCTTACCATCCATGTCAGTTTTATTTTTGAAAACCCACTTGCACCCTATAGGTTTTACCCCTTCAGGTGGCTCTACCAAGGTCCATACCTGGTTGGTGTACAAGGAATCCATCTCAGATTTCATGGCCTCAAGCCACTTCTCAGATTCTGGGCCAGTAATGGCCTCCTGGTAGGTCACAGGCTCATCTTGATCCATGAGCAATACATCATCTTGTGGAGTCATGAGAAATCCATATCTCTCAGGCTGGTGACGTATCCTGTTAGACCTATGCTGATCTTGTGCTACTGGAGCGGGTTGTTCCTCCACAGCATTCTGTGAAGGTTGCTCCTGTTCCACCAATGGTAGGTCACTACTCTGTGATTCTTGAATTTCTTCAAGTTCTATCTTCCTCCCACTGGTTCCTATGGAGATAAACTCCTTTTCTAGGAATACACCAGTCCGTGCGACAAACACTTTGCCTTCGGAAGGATTATAGAAATAGTATCCCTTGGTTTCTTTGGGATACCCCACAAAGAAGCATTTATCAGATTTGGGATCAAGCTTATTAGAAACTTGACGTTTTACATATGCTTCACAACCCCAAATCTTCATAAAAGACATGTTGGGTCGTCTACCAGTCCATATCTCATATGGTGTCTTTTCTACCGTTTTGGATGGAACACGGTTAAGTGTAAAAGCTGCTGTCAATAGAGCATATCCCCAAAAGGAGTTTGGAAGGTTTGCATGACTCATCATAGACCGAACCATGTCCAACAAGGTTCGATTTCTCCTCTCTCGAAACACCATTCCATTGTGGTGTTCCAGGTGGAGTGAGTTGAGATAAAATCCCACACTCTCTCAGATGATCATCAAACTCTAGGCTCAAATATTCACCACCTCGATCTGATCGAAGAGCTTTAATATTTTTACCAAGTTGGTTTTGTACCTCATTTTTTAATTCCTTGAACTTTTCAAAGGATTCCGATTTATGTTTCATAAGATACACAAATCCATATCTACTGAAATCATCGAGAAATGTGATGAAGTACTGAAAACCACCTCTAGCTAATGTGTTTAGGGGTCCGCATACATCGCTATGTATAAGACCCAAAAGATCGTTGGCTCTTTCACCTTTGCCGTGAATGGAGCTTTAGTCATCTTTCCCAATAAACAAGACTCACATATCTCATATGATTCATAATCAAATGAGTCCAAGAGTCCATCTTTATGGAGCTTCAAATGCGCTTCTCATTTATATGGCCTAAACGACAATGCCAAAGATAAGACGGGTTCAACTCATTTGGTTTGATCCTCTTAGTATTTACGTTATAGATGGGCATTTCAAGATCAAGGACATAAAGTCCATTACTCATGTGTGCACTAGCATAGAAAATATCATCCAAATAAATAGAACAACTTTTGTTCTTTATTATAAAAGAAAAACCAATCTTGTCCAAACAAGAAATGGAAATGATATTCCTGCTAATTGCAGGCACAAAATAACAGTTCTCTAATCGAATAGTAAGCCCAGTGGGCAAAGTCAATACATAAGTCCCTACGGCTAAAGCAAAGCAACCTTTGCTCCATTTCCAACTCGTAGGTCGACTTCGCCCTTTGCCAATGGTCTACTCCTGTTTAGATCCTGCACATTTGTACAAATGTGAGAACCACATCCGGTATCTAATACCCATGATGCAGAAGTAGATAAATTGACTTCTATAACAAACATACCTGAAGTGGAAGTCTCACTTCCCTTCTTCTTCTTGCTTTCTTCCAGGTATTTTGGGTAGTTCCTCTTGCTTGCTTGCTCTTGGTAGAGCAGCTTGAGGTGCACGATCATATCGTACGCCTCCATGGTCTCATGTTGCTTTTGCAGCTCAGAGGTCATGGCAGCAAGCATAAGACAGCCCACGTCTAAGGCGTCATCATGATGCTTCTTATAAGCATCCCTGTCAGCCCTAGGAGCACTTGAAGCGGTGGCTTCTCAGGAATAGGCTCCTCAAGAACATACATCTTTTTCTCATGTTTGAGGACAATCCTCAAGTTTCTGTATCAGTCCAGAAAATTCGTTCCGGATAGTTTGTCCTTCTCAAGGACGGATCGCAATTACAGTTTACTAGATGTGATTGAAGCCATGGTAATCTACATAGATAAATATGCAAAGTATAAGTATCATGCCATGAAGTTATTTAATAAGGTCTTTAATTAAATACGCCTCCCACTATTTTACTCAAAACAATGACCCTCATCATTGATTCGGAAAATCCCGTTGGAAGATTTTCTAGTGGGCCAAGATCCATATTTCACCTAGCTTTAAGTCACTTTGGTGATCACCCAAAAATTCGGTTATTTAGGTAGGAAACACTTTCCGATTGCATCTCATGCAACTCTTGGATAGTTGGGTGAATAACTCTTATTCTAATCCATCACATGGACTAAAGCCCAACTTATGAGCCTCTAAGCCTTTCAATCCTATTGAAGTTGGCTTAGTTAAGTCGAACCCAATGGATAGCAGTTGAACATTACATTTGTCCCATCGCGCCTTACTATTATAGATAAAGGTACCCCGCTTTGGCGGACCCACACTTAATCGATAGTAGTCTTGACGAGTGCCATGCATCGGAAGGCCTTTAAATGTGACTTAATATTTCCTTTTGAGGGATTTGATTAAAACTTGATCTCATCATTTGTTAAACTCTTTAACTTACTATTTTCATACATGCATCTCATACATATATTAGTTAAACATCTTTTAACATACTATATACATGCATGCATCTCATACATATATAAGGTAAATAAATGTGATATGGTTATGGCCCCTAACGCATTGATTCTCCCAAGCCAATGAGAGAATCTAAACTAAAACCTAGGAGCGTCCAAGCTTCTCCAAGCAAGATCTCCCACGTGATAGCGTCTTCTTGTCTCCATCATTACATTACATAAACAGAAACCTCATTTTACATATGAGGGGAGTGAGATGAGAAAAGAAGATACATATGGAATATAAGAGAAAGGCACGGCACGCAGCCGTATTTCAAAATATAAACCAAAAGGTAAAAGGACTAAGGCCATAACCATTCACCATACATCACCAAATAAATAGTAACAACCAATAATAACACATAATCATTATTATTATTAATTTCATAAATTAGAGATTTCAAAATCTGAATTTTGAAAACATAACATATATATATAATAAATCACATTTATTATAATAGATGTTACTATAAATCATATTTATTGCAATTGTTGTTACCACAAATCACATTTATTATAAATCATATTTATTGTAAATGACATAAATCACATTTATTGCAATTGTTGTTACCACAAATCACATTTATTGTAATTGACATAAATCACATTTATTCAATTAACATAAATCACATTTATTGTAACAAATCACATTTATTGTAATTGATATAAATCACATTTCAAAATCTGAATTTTGAAAACGTAACATATATATAATAAATCACATTTATTATAATTGATGTTACTATAAATCACATTTATTGTGATTGATATAAATCACATTTCAAAATCTGAATTTTGAAACCGTAACATATTATAATAAATCACATTTATTATAATTGATGTTACTATAAATCACATTTATTGTGATTGATATAATTATTAAATGGTGACATAAAATTTCAAAATTTGAATTTCGAAATTACACACTACGCAGAGGTAGCACGGGGGTCCCGCTGGAAATTCCGAAATTCCGAAGTGTGCCTTGCTTCCTTGGTGGCTAGGGCGTCAACCTTTCAACCCTAAAACCGCAAGGCCCGTGAACACTTCACGTTGCAAGGAACGATGGCTACGGTTTCAACACTTGGAACCTCAGCCGCAACAACATGAACCTTTCATGTCTGAAACCCCTTAACGCCGCCAACACAGAACTGAAAACAATCATGTTTAACATCAACATTTGATGCCATCGCAGAACATAATAAGGATTCAGAACCAATGTACATATCGCATATATACACAAACATGCAATAGACATATATATCATATACATACGAAAATCACAAAAACAAGGTTTCTCAAACCAGATGCAAACGATTTTCAAAAACAATTTTCAGAAAACGATTCACATTACAAACATGTTATCATACATAACAGATAAACCACGTAATAGAATCATGGTTTCGCAAGCGGCTCTAATACCACTGTTGGGAATTTGCGTATAAAACAAAAGAAACGCAGCGGAAAAATTCCCATCGAAGGATCCTTGCGAATGGTCATGATTCATGATTCGAAAGTTTACCTCTTGAAGCGATGGCTGTTTGTTGAAATTCGTCTATCACGAACACCGCACGAACGGTGTCTCTAGAGGTATCCACACGAGCGGATTCCGTGAGCGTCCAACGTCACGAACCGAAGCGTCTCTGTCTCACAGTGCTAGCTTCAAAACCGAGACTTTGTTGTTCACACTTACTCTCTTTTGTGCGGCTAGGTTATCAACCGTGTGGGCACAAACAACTTAAGTGGTCTAATTATTTTATCACCTCCTTAAGTGAGTTTTTGAGCATCATTTGACCTAAGCCCATCTACTATGCGCTAGGCCCAATAGGAAAGTCCAACTTTCTTTTAATGCTTCTTTTAATCCGCTCTTTTGTGTGTGACCCTATAGGTTCCCAATACGTTAGCGGTAATATTAAATCCCATTTAATATTACAAACAATGAGCTGGTATCTAGCAATACATCACTGCTACCTAAGTAGTGAGAAAGTCGATGATTTGACGAAACCTTTGTGACAAATATTCATGTGCATTGTTATCCCTTTGTCCATATATCTATATTGAACACAAGGCATAGAATGTGTCACCCTAGTATGGTTCAATATCATGTTCCCTGATACCCGAGTAGACTTAAAAACAAATGAGGTCAATATCTCATATTGACTCATTTCAAAGACGGACCATGCATTTTACAGTCTCACTCTATCGGGGGGCCCACGATATTACTCCTGTTATGTAGGAGGGACAAATTCCATCTAGGTCACTCACATCCCTCTGCATGGCTCGTGGTATGCCCAATGATCGTCTTTATAATCATCCTATTACAGATGACGTTTGACGATATTAAAGCACACGACTCCTCATGTAGGGATCGTAGTGATTTCAGGTCGAAGGATTACATACACCATTGTCACTATGAGAACTACTTATGACACTCACATAACGCTCCATGTAGTGTTCTCATGGTGGGTCAATCCAGTACATCATTACCTTAATGCGTACCTATGTGGCAACTCGATATCTCATATCTATGACCCGTGAGATTTGGTCATCAGTCTGCACACATAATAGTCTCAATTGTATTATTATTGTCCTTATTAATAAAATACTTGACTACGGATATTTAAGAATAGGATTTCATTGTTCAATAGTGTCTCACGATCAAGTCATATACTTGATATTCTATTGAACAAAAATTTCTATTCTAAGGACTTTATTATGTTTAAACAAGTAACACAATAAACTGGAATGCCTCATATCATATATATATATGAAATAGCAAGATACAAATGTAAGTCTAAAGAAATACATTGGCCTCTAGGGCTTACACCAACAGAGGACACTCTCGGAATTCCTCTCATCAGTCCTGTTTATGAAGAAAACCCTGTTCACTGGGCTCCAGACTTCCCTCCTCTTGTGCTCACTCTTGCTTCATCACCACAAACGTTTGAAGACTCATCTTCTTCTACTGAACATGCTGAAGAAGAGATTATAGTTGAAGGACCATATATGAATGCTGATATTGTTCAACCAGTAACTGGGTATGAGAAAGTTGCTGAGTCTGCTCCAAGACAAAGTACTTCTGGAAAGCACTCATCTCAACCACTGGCTCTGGCAGTTATCCATCCAAATGATCAACCTCAACTTTCTAGAGCACTATACACTTTTCAAGGTCAAGCAAACGTTCATAATAGTGCTGAAAGCTCAAGACCTTCACTGCCATAAAATTTTAAAGATATTAAAGGAAAGCTGATAGAGGAGAGAGTAAAAGTAGAAGTAAAGGAACATGTCAAAGAACAAGTTGCAGAAGCTTTGGCTCCAACAAATGTGATGATAAATCAGATGATGAGCATTCTCACATGTTTCCAGCAGAGTCATAATCTGCTTGTTCAACCTCCTCCACCTCCACCAAATCAAAACCCACCTCAACCACCTCCACCCTCTTCTTAACTCTGTTTATCTCTTTAAACTGATAATGATGGTCCACTCCTGCTTCCTTTTTGTCTGATGATAAAAAAGGGGGAGAAAGGATATTTGAGGGAATTAAATTTATATAAAGTCAGTTTTTGGACAAACATATTTGCTTTCACATGCATATTGTTTTGTTGCATAACTGTGTTTGATATGATCTGACAATTTACACTATGTTTTGAATATGACTGAGTTAATGCTTAACTAATCTGATATGTGTTGCTGTTTATCTGTTTTATTATAAGATTGACTACTTTGTCTTAGGGGGAGCCGGTAGCTCTCTTATACTTTGCTCACTCAAATTTAATTAGTTTTTGTCATCATCAAAAAGGGGGATTTCCCAGTTGTTTTAGTTGATAGTTTGTTTCAGTTTCAGTTTCCCAATAATACTCCAATCAAATGATATCAAGTTAGATAACTTAATTAAAGACTAATTAATATAATCAAGGATGTTAAGTTAGTTAAGCCGGTACCCAGTGGGTTACCGCACGTTGTTATGCTTTTGTGCTTTTTGGCCAAAGTGGTGTCGATGCTTTTCGATTGAGGTGTTGATAAGTTGAACCTTGGTGCTTTTAGGTCAAGAGGGCCTTGACTCATATGGGTTAAGGTGTTGATGTTGATGGTGATAAACTTGGGTGCTTATTGGCCCAAGCAGAGGTGGCGGTTGCCCGTCTGTTTGTTGTTGTGCTCATGCATTCACGCATTGGAGTTGTTAGTGGGGGAAGATCAACAAAGGGGAGGTCGTCCTAGAGTACGGAGATCTGGCCATCTTTGGGTGATTCACTCAAGTTTTGGTGAATCGTGCACCCCCGTGGTAGCGCATCCGAGATTATGGTGCATCGGCTATACCATGGTTTGGTGAACTACCGGCGTTGGTGCATTTTGGCCAATGTGGATATGTAACTCCGAAGTTACATTCCTGAGATATTTTGGATCTAAATGCATATTGGAGTAGCGGAGTAGAGTTGCATAGCATAGCATATATTGGTTGATTTAACATATTGGTGTGATTATATACATATATTAATGTTATATATTGTATGTTGCTTTGCTATGCTCTGATGTATGTTCATCTTGCTTCCTATTTCCATGCTGATGTGTTTATATGTTTTCTTACTCCCCGTTTTCTCTGTTTCTGTTTCATGTATCTTTTATACAGAGGATGACGAACAGCCAGTGGAGGAGTGACTCTGAGGAGCCGCGACTATTTAGTTATGATTTCCCAGTTGTTTTAGTTGATATTGATGGTGTTGATGTTGATGGTGATAAACTTGGGTGCTTATTGGCCCAAGCAGAGGTGGCGGTTGCCCGTCTGTTTGTTGTTGTGCTCATGCATTCACGCATTGGAGTTGTTAGTGGGGGAAGATCAACAAAGGGGAGGTCGTCCTAGAGTACGGCGATCTGGCCATCTTTGGGTGATTCACTCAAGTTTTGGTGAATCGTGCACCCCCGTGGTAGCGCATCCGAGATTATGGTGCATCGGCTATACCATGGTTTGGTGAACTACCGGCGTTGGTGCATTTTGGCCAATGTGGATATGTAACTCCGAAGTTACATTCCTGAGATATTTTGGATCTAAATGCATATTGGAGTAGCGGAGTAGAGTTGCATCGCATAGCATATATTGGTTGATTTAACATATTGGTGTGATTATATACATATATTAATGTTATATATTGTATGTTGCTTTGCTATGCTCTGATGTATGTTCATCTTGCTTCCTATTTCCATGCTGATGTGTTTATATGTTTTCTTACTCCCCGTTTTCTCTGTTTCTGTTTCATGTATCTTTTATACAGAGGATGACGAACAGCCAGTGGAGGAGTGACTCTGAGGAGCCGCGACTATTTAGTTATGATTTCCCAGTTGTTTTAGTTGATAGTTTGTTTCAGTTTCAGTTTCAGTTGTATTCCGAGGATTATTTCATGAACGGTTATACCGGCTCTGTATGTGACATCGGGGTTGGGCTATGTTTTATGTTTATGTTGATTTTATGTTCGCGTTTTATTTCTTTTAAAACTTGTTCTTTTTCCGTGTTTGTTGAACTAGTTCGTGTGGGACCTTTCTACCCATGGACCTTTATTTTAACTAAATGACGTATGCATGTTTTATATTACTTTTATGTTTATATACATGCGGGGTAGAGGGTGTCACATTTAGTGCTATCAGAGCAGGTCTGTCCAATCAGGGCGTGGTATGAGTCTGTTGTGAGTCTATTGTGTGATCTTATTTGAATTGTCTATACTTGTTATAGACAATGATACTTAAAGTTAGGAGCCTGTAGCTTTTTCCTGCTTAAGTTCTTTGTATTTAATGGTTGTTTTGGAGCAAGTTCAGAACAACAACAACGGAGGACCGGCTGAGTTTCAGGGTCTCGACAAGTTCTAGCAGAGCAATCCATCAACTTTCAGAGTAGCTTAGGACCCCCGAGGGTGCTCTGTTGTGGTCGAGAGAGATAGAGAAGATCTTCCGAGCCATGGATTGCAATGATCAGCAGCGAGTTATCGTTGCCACTTTTACGCTCATTGAGGAGGCCGAACACTGGTGGGAGAACTGCCATCAGAGGATGGTGGCTAAGGGTACGGCGTCACTCGGGCTATTTTCAGAGAGAGGTTCTTAGAGAAGTATTTTCCTGCAGAGATCTGTGACAAGAAAGAGATGGAATTCTTTGTTAGAACCAAAGTGGTTTTGGATTAAATAATCTCTTAAGTTTTGATGTTAACAAAAAGGTTAAATTTGTATGGCAAAGTGTTGTCAAAGATCTAACTTGTTTGCTATAAGAGTGCAGAGACTGTTTGAATTTTACTAGTCAGAAGAACTTAAAATAAAGTATGGAATCATATCTGATTCTATTTTGATCCTCTAGACGAGTCTGCAACTCTTGGTAATATCCGAGTCTGTTAAAGTTTGCGTTTAGACGAGGTCTTAAAATTGACTAATGTAGACGAATATCTAAGTCTAACAAAAGTCAAGTAGATGAGACAATGAAATATAACAAGTCCAAAGACTTGATAGACGAGTAGTCTCACTAGACGTCACGTCAGTAGACGAGCTCTTCAAGTATAGCGAGTCCAATACTTGGAACTAGACATAAGTCTCTAGACACAGTATTAGTAGAAAAGCCAGTCTCACTGATAAGTTAATCTTGCCCGTCCAAATACCCGAGTGTCCACTAGTATTAAAAGTAAATGTTGAGACGAAATCTAGGGAAGTATACCTAGTCGCACAAGTAATACGGTGGTGAGACCGGATATCGTCCTCAGGGATCAGTTGCCAAATACCAATTCACAAGTCAAACAACTATTTAGACTAAACTATGGCATGAAGAGAGATCAAAACATAAAACAACAAAAGTGATAAAATATTTTTTTGTCTTTTGGGAATTTTATCAAACACTTGGAATGCAAATAGAGATGTGGCTAACAAATGGATAAAATTGTCAGGGTTAGACTACACTAATCCTCCATTGATTTCAATGAAATGGTTACTAACACAAGTCCTAATTCAACTATGACAATCAAGCCTTTTGAAATACTCAAACCCTAATGTCTTAGGTGGAATGAGCCTAAAATCCTAAATTAAACCCTAATGTCTTAGGTGGATTAACCTGAGATTTTGCATAAAGAGCCAAGACTTATAAGATTGCAAGCACCCCAAGACCTATTCCTAGATTCTTGAACTACTTGGCATTTGATTCGTGAGCATGCCTTAACATCAATCTTTCAATTGTCTATCAAAGCAACATATCATTCCATGGGTGATCAAGCCAAGAAAAGCATTAAGCATAGAATCAAATACTCATAAAGAAATAGAAACATGCATTACAACCAAGTCAAGAGACAACCGAATTCAGAAAAGCAAACATCTAACCCCAACAACAAGGGGGTTCAACTACTCATGATAAAGGAAAATACAAAAGAGAAAAAAAGAAGAGATGAAGAGAACTCCATGAAGAATCCTTGACCGCGCTGTCGCCACGCGCCAAAAAGAACGAGCGTTTACAAAATAATGTAGTATAGAGCGACAACTCGGATCGTCTCTCAAGGACTCTTTAGTTGTTGTTATTATTAACAGAAAAAGTTAGAAAAAGTCAGAATTGGGGGTTTTGGATTGAAAACTAAATTAAGAAGCAAAACAGAAAACAAAGCAAGAAAACAGAGCAGTTACCAAATAAGCTAAGCAATTAACCTACTGTTCTCGGTTTCCCAACTATCATCGGTTCATGCAACCCTAAGCAGATTCTAATCCCCTCCCGGTTGTAGCAATAATTCACAAGCGGAACCACTACTACGGATATATGTCCCTATTCCCGAATTAAGCAAACGGGGTTAAGCCCTTCGTGAACTAAGCGAACACGAAACGAACACACGCGAATTAAGCAAACGCGATTAATTATAGGAACATGATATCACCGAGATAAACCAACACAACACAATATACTCCTGAATTAAGCAAACAGAAATATAAAGCATGGCATTGAAAAGAGAAAAGGAAATGAAACAGGATTACAGAAACCTCAAGTCTTAACAGAAACCAATCACAGTAGATTAATCTAGGAGATTAATTCTCCATTACAGACATAAGCAGAAAAGAAAAGAAAAGGAAAATAAACTATTGAAACTACCACTACTCCTACTGACTCCTCCTCTGCCTAACTATGACTCCTATTTATATAAATTCTCTCAAGACCTCTCAATATCTGAATAATCCTTTAATTCACTTCAACCTCTGCCTCTTAGCTTTCCAAAGCCACTTAATTTGCTTAATTATGAGTTAAGATGAGGGAGTTATGTCCACATTCAACTCATAGGGCAGCTGAAACGTCTCTGACTTCACATGGATTAAAGCCCTTCAAAACGGCTCTTTTTGGAATAATGGTCTTCATGAGAGTTAAACCTCTTTGTTTGATCTTTCATTTGCCACCGGTTTCAGTTCAAACCGAAATCTACAGCCCAAGTTATGGCCCAATCTTCATGACCAGTTCAGGTTCCAGTGACAGCAATTATATTCTGACTTCCAGACTCGCGAGGCGAATGGATGCTCGCGAGGCGAACGCTTCAACTTCAAAACTGCCACAGCCGTGATCTTCAACACGGGCAAGCCGTGATCGTCTCTGACTTTTCAGAGTTGCAATACTCACGGGGCGAGAGATCCTTCGCGGGGCGAGTGGCTCCAGATTTATTTTATTTTATTTTATTAACCTGAAAAACAAAAAAATAAAAGTAAATACTTTATTCACTCTAAATCAACTAAATTAACTTAAAAACAATTTACAGACTCAAAATATTACTTAAGGACAATAAAGTCTAATTTGGGTGAAAATGATATAAAATAAGCACAAAGCCAAGGTCTTGACTAGTTATAAAACCAGTCAAACAGAGGCTCATCAAAATACCCCAAACTTAAACTTTGCTTGTCCCCAAGCAAACTACACTCAAAAACTTAAAAAGACTCAAGACCTGGCAAGCTTAAGAATTCAATCAACTTTCCATAGATTTCAAGCAATTTTTCAAAAGAATTTTTCTTTCAATGTTCCCCCCTTTTAAACAAAGTAATCCCCACATTCATTTATTCCAAACAGTTGAGAAATTAATTATTCAGACAATCAGAAATCTAAGCAGGGGATCTAAGTTACACACAAAAGGGAGATCACCAAAATCAAACAACTGCCTTCCTCACAAGGGAAATTTATGTTCACTCAATCGCTCAATTTGTGTCAGGTTATCAACAATTCACTCAATTTCACTTTTCAGAAGCACTTCCCATAAATTTGATTTTCATCTCCTAATGGTTCCCACAGAAAACATGCAAGCAACATCAAAAGGTCTTTTATGGGTTGTAATGGGGCCTGGCTAAGGGTAGGATATACAAAGGAACTAGGCTGAAGACCCTAGGAACTAAGAGAGCATGAACATTATTTACACTTTGAAATTCACTCAAGTTCCTTTCTTAATTTTTTTCTTTATGCTTCTGGGTGACTACAACCTTTTTATTTCTTTTTGGCATTTTTGCACTTTTATTTTTTTTCTGTTTTTCTTTTCTTTTCTTTTCTTTTTTTTTATTTTTTTTTTCACAATTTTTTTTTTACATAAATTTTTTTTCTCAATCCCAAACAACATATTGCACCGGGTAGCCACCCCAAACTTAATTTCTTGCAACCAATTTCTCACTAAGCTTCCATGCTCTCCTAATCCTAAGATCGGGTTAACATGGTTTTTCAGATTTTAGCTTGTAACATAAGGTTATCAAGAATTAACAGGCTAATAGGCTCAATGGGCTAACTAGGGAACATGCATTAGGAATTGGTTATTTTAGGCTAAGTAGCTATTTACAAAGAAAATGCCTAAATCATCTGAAGCAAACACATAATCATGCAAACCAAAAAGAGATTCAATCAAATCCAGGGAAGTGCAACCTAAAAAGTGATTTTCACACAGTTTAAAACATGTTGGAGGCTCAAAACCTCACCTGGACATTTTTGCAAATTATTTGACTGAGATTCTATCCCTAGTGTGTGCTTCCTATCACCCCAAACTTATCATAAATCATGTCATCATAACAAAATCCCAAAGTTCAGTTTTCAATTTCACATGGGAATCACTTTTCAAAAAATTTTCAAATCCTAGGGGGAAACAGTCAAAACATATCATGCAATCAATCTATGCAAAAATTAATAAAATCCAATAAACTTGCCATAACCAAGACTCAACACACAAATACTCCTGAGCTTCTCAAATTATTCAGGAGCATTATTGACAATAAAACAGAAATAAAATAAGGAAAAGAAAATTAAAAAGAAGCAAGGGTAAGAAAAACTCATTCAGAGGCGGTTCCACCGGGATCCCACTGCCTGTAGCGTAAGTCCCACATGGTAGCCAAAGGACAAAAATTCATTCCAAACCTCCCTAACTTGCAGCTTTGATACGGAGGTGAGCACTTGACAACCATGATAACTCCACCCAGTGCGGCGGACTTCTCACTTCCTCTGGGGTCACAGATGACCTCTTTCTCAATAAAATCCTCCCAATAGAAGTGGGGCTCAACCTCTTGGACTGGCCATGGTGCAAATTCCAGAGGCTTGAACTCCATCATCGGTTGTTCCACAGTGGGAGGTAGCTGCTCAATGGATAGTGTATTTGGAACTTCGGCTGAACAATCGGTATCACTCTCACTATCATCCTGCAAAATAGAGTCAAGAAATTGGCCACAAACAGCACACGGGTTAGTGTCGATGACAGTTAGTACATGTAGTAAAAGAAACTGAATTAGTAATGGCCTCAATGTCCGGACTTTCAAATAGACGGTTCATCCACCCCATCATTCTCAACACATGCATTTGATTCCACAGGTTCTTCATTATCCTCAAGCTTTTTGCCTTGATTGTCAGGATGGAATATATAAGCTCGAGGCCAATAAGTAGCATTTGTCAGAATGGGGCATGCCTCATATAGGTGCTCAGGAGAGCCGCACATGCCACAAAATCGTGTCTCAAACAGCTGATGCTTCAAATAAGTGAGCTTATCAGTAAGATCCATAACCAGACAAATTCAGCAAAAAATTTTTTTTTTTTTATTTATATTTTCTGCTAATAACAACAAACCAGAGTCCCCGGCAACGGCGCCAATTTTTGACCGCGCTGTCGCCACGCGCCAAAAAGAACGAGCGTTTACAAAATAATGTAGTATAGAGCGACAACTCGGATCGTCTCTCAAGGACTCTTTAGTTGTTGTTATTATTAACAGAAAAAGTTAGAAAAAGTCAGAATTGGGGGTTTTGGATTGAAAACTAAATTAAGAAGCAAAACAGAAAACAAAGCAAGAAAACAGAGCAGTTACCAAATAAGCTAAGCGATTAACCTACTGTTCTCGGTTTCCCAACTATCATCGGTTCATGCAACCCTAAGCAGATTCTAATCCCCTCCCGGTTGTAGCAATAATTCACAAGCGGAACCACTACTACGGATATATGTCCCTATTCCCGAATTAAGCAAACGGGGTTAAGCCCTTCGTGAACTAAGCGAACACGAAACGAACACACGCGAATTAAGCAAACGCGATTAATTATAGGAACATGATATCACCGAGATAAACCAACACAACACAATATACTCCTGAATTAAGCAAACAGAAATATAAAGCATGGCATTGAAAAGAGAAAAGGAAATGAAACAGGATTACAGAAACCTCAAGTCTTAACAGAAACCAATCACAGTAGATTAATCTAGGAGATTAATTCTCCATTACAGACATAAGCAGAAAAGAAAAGAAAAGGAAAATAAACTATTGAAACTACCACTACTCCTACTGACTCCTCCTCTGCCTAACTATGACTCCTATTTATATAAATTCTCTCAAGACCTCTCAATATCTGAATAATCCTTTAATTCACTTCAACCTCTGCCTCTTAGCTTTCCAAAGCCACTTAATTTGCTTAATTATGAGTTAAGATGAGGGAGTTATGTCCACATTCAACTCATAGGGCAGCTGAAACGTCTCTGACTTCACATGGATTAAAGCCCTTCAAAACGGCTCTGTTTGGAATAATGGTCTTCATGAGAGTTAAACCTCTTTGTTTGATCTTTCATTTGCCACCGGTTTCAGTTCAAACCGACATCTACAGCCCAAGTTATGGCCCAATCTTCATGACCAGTTCAGGTTCCAAGGCGATGCAATTATATTCTGACTTCCAGACTCGCGAGGCGAATGGATGCTCGCGAGGCGAACGCTTCAACTTCAAAACTGCCACAGCCGTGATCTTCAACACGGGCAAGCCGTGATCGTCTCTGACTTTTCAGAGTTGCAATACTCGCGGGCGAGAGATCCTTCATGCGGGCGAGTGGCTCCAGATTTATTTTATTTTATTTTATTAACCTGAAAAACAAAAAAATAAAAGTAAATACTTTATTCACTCTAAATCAACTAAATTAACTTAAAAACAATTTACAGACTCAAAATATTACTTAAGGACAATAAAGTCTAATTTGGGTGAAAATGATATAAAATAAGCACAAAGCCAAGGTCTTGACTAGTTATAAAACCAGTCAAACAGAGGCTCATCAATCCTCCAATCTTCTTCCAGTCCTAAAGCAGGGAAAACATCCCTTTTTAGGGTTAGAACCTTCTCCAGCCACCAGCCTCCAAGTGCAGATTCTTCTAGGGTAAAAGTTTGATGCCCTATTTATAGATGAAAGAAGTCTGGATCTAAATAGTGCATGTCACGGCCGTGATGGCCATCAGGGCCAGGCCGTGACGGGTTCTGCCAAGGGCGCTTCTTCACTTTTTTTGTCTGTCACAGCCGTGATCACCACCACGGCTTGGCCGTGATCACCATCACGGCTTGGCCGTGATCACCATCACGACTTGGCCGTGATCAATTCTGTCCATAGGAGCTGGCCTATCACGGTCGTGACCTCTATCACGGCTAGGCCGTGATGCTCTCTGATCTTCAGGGTCTTCTCATCACGCCCGTGATGGATATCACGGCTGGGTCGTGATCCTTTCTGATCTTCATGGCTGGCTCATCACGGTCGTGATCACTATCACGGCTAGGGCGTGATGGCTTCTGCTTTATCGTCCTTCTCTTTTTGCTCTTCCTTCCCTTTTAACCTGAAAATGTAAAATAGCATTAAATGCTTTATTTGACTCAAAATTAACTAAAATATCCTAAAAACTACTTTAGAGATTCAAAGCGTTACTTGAGGACAATTAAATCCAAATTTGGGCGAAAACGTTATTAAACTCGAATAATTAGCACAAAAACCATGGTCTTACTAGTTATAAAACTAGATGAGCCAGAGGCTTATCAGTGAACCCGTCTAAGCTTAAGCGTATTTATTTCAAATTATTGATTATGTAATTCAAAAGAATATATGTCTCTTTACCCTTGCTGCTTCTATTGTTAAACTCTTTGTCTCTTGGATAAAAGAACATAGTACCATCGAAACCATAAACCTTTTTTACTCTGTCAACTACATTGCTGTAAAGATCAAGTCAAGCACAAAGAAGGAAAGTCAGTAAGAAACCTTCGGTACAACCTTCAGTGACCGATATTATGAGTTTCTTGGGTTTAACAGGGTACTATAGGAGGTTCATAGAAGGTTTCTCTAAGATAGCTTTACCTTTGACCCATCTCACCAAGAAGGTACAACTCTTTGTGTGGGACTCTAAGTGTAAAGAGAGTTTCCAAACCTTAAAGGATAGGTTGACATCAGCACCAATGCTAGTTTTACCAGATCCTAGTAAGCCTTTCGTAGTTTACTGTGATGCTTCTAAGCAAGGTTTAGGTGGTGTGTTGATGCAGAACGGTAAGGTAGTAGCTTATGCTTCTAGGCAGTTGAAAACCCACGAGAAGAACTACCCTACAGATGACCTAGAGTTAGGAGCTGTGGTATTTGCCTTACAGATTTTGAGGCATTACCTTTATGGAGCGAGGTTTGAGGTCTTTAGTGATCATAAGAGTTTGAAATACCTTTTTGACCAGAAGGAATTGAATATGAGGCAACGTAGGTGGATGTGTAACACCCCGATTTTCCTATAAGGGATTATGTTATTATGGATGCCTAGTTGTTTTTGTTGTCATTACTACTATTAATATTAATCAAGTTAGTATTGTTATTTATATAATTGATAATGTAATTGTGATTAGTGTTGTAGTATTTTTATGCTTATACATATATATGTATGTATATATTATTACATATGATAATATGTATATTAATATATGATTATTTGCATTAATATGAGATAGTGTCCCTTAATGTGTGATCTTATATGGATATATGATTTTGTTTGTGATTTTATATGTTAATATATGATATGCGATTTTATTAATAATAAGTGATTAAGAATGATATCATGAGTTATCGTGTGATTTAGTATTTAAATAGAGATAATGTAATTCTTAGATTTTAGTCCCTTAACCAATCAGATTTGAGTCCTTATTAATAAAGGATAATCCTCTTTTTGGTAACCCCTTAAGATCTTATCATAATCTCCTAAGGATCCTATCTAGGAATAACTATCAAATATGTCGCTAAACTTCCATCTAACTTTTGACCGCCTTAAAGTCTGATTTAGGATTCAATCATCTGACATTGATTTGTATATATTTCTCTGAGCTTCCTAACGACACCAAGAACGCCTTAATCAGAAACTTGTAGCTCAAGTTATGGTCAACATACAGAACTGTATACAGTTTGGGCTGAAATAGGAGCCCGTTATGCCCTAACCTGTATTTATACCATAAGACTCGACCTAAACCCTATTTCTCACATTGTTAACCTCAGAATTGCTGTCTCTCTTCATGTTTCTTAGTTTTCCCTTGAACCCCTTGAAGTTCTTGGAGTTTGTGAGTCCGTTTGGGAGAGAAGTTATGTGTGTTAGCATCGTTTAAGGTAACGTAGTTATCCCTCCTTAATCTTCTTTTCCCTTTCTTTTGAGTTGGGGATTAATTGGTTGTTCTCTTCCCTTCTTGACCAAGGCTTGAGGAACTCGTCGAGCCGCTCGAGGGAACGTGCCTAGTTTGCCAACGTTATCATTTTGGGAATCTTCATACCAGGTATGGGGAGAACGAATAGTATTGACATGTAGGCGTCGGGAGTAGCATAAGATGAAAGGGTAATCTATGACCCTGTCATATGTTGTTGTCTATTTGATGTTAATTGATGTGTATATGATATGATTATAATGTTAATGGCATGTTTTAATTGTTATACTATTTTATGTTAATTATTGATGATGTATGAATGGATGGTATTGGTATGCCCAATTGAGTATGATGTTTAATGATGCCATGAATGTCTATGATGATGATGATGCTATTATGATGATGATGTTGTTATGATGATGATGAGACTGTTATGATAATGATGATGTGGCTCTCTGAATGAGTGTTGATTGTTGTGGATATTAATGCCAACAATGACGTTAATAAGACTCTAACCAATTAATAGGGCTTATTAATGATGTTAAGACCTTAGAAGAGATGTTAATAAAGATGAATGCATTCAAGGGATGTTTTTCCAGTTTGTTCATTGGACATGAATATAGTATGAGAGGCAAGGTTATGTTCATAGGGCTTAGTCAAAGACCCTAGGATTGATTAGTGAGTGATTTAGGGACGTTAGTATTGAAGCTGGAAGTAAAAGACATGGGAACAATTAAAGGTAATGAAACTGGTGGTTGATGGTGTAGCTTAAACCAATAGGTTTGATCTTTGAATGCCCTAGGAAACTTAGTAAGGGTTGTTCAACCCTTCTGCCCAGAATAGTACTGCCACGCTCCATTGAGCACGGCCGTGCTCAACTGTCAACACGATCGTGCTTGACTTAACAGTAAGCACGCCTGTGCTGAGGGGAAAGCACGCCCGTGCTTCCCTGTACAGATCAGAACACAAACGATAACAAGGGGTGCTTCACCCTAGACACTTCTAATAATGAAGAAGACACCAAACCAAGTAAAGACAATCTAGATAACTAGAAGATAATAATGTACCTTGGTAGCCAAGTAGCCAATGGGGCATTGATGCTTAATGGTCAAGGCGTTGAGCTCTGGTGCCTATGGGCCAGAGTATTAATAATTAAAGTGGAAAGATGTTATTATGTACCTTGGTAGCCAAGTGGCCAAGGGGGCCTCGATAGCCGAGTGGTCGAGGTGTTGAGCTCTAGTGCTTATTGGCCAGAGTGTTGTTGTTTTGTACCTTGGTAGCCGAGTGGCCAAGGGGGCCTTGATGCATAATGTCAAGGTGTTGTTAATTAAAATATATTGGACCTTGGTAGCCGAGTGGCCAAGGGGGTCTTGATGCTTAACGGTCAAGGTGTTGAGCTCTGGTGTTTTTTGGCCAGGGTGTAAGTGAAAAGATTATGTGATAAAAGATTACAGACTAAATATGAAAGATAATGTTGATGATGATGATAAACTTGGGTATCCGAGTGACCCAAGCGGAGGTGGTGATTGTTGGTTGTGCGTTGTGATTGCTCATTCATGCATTGGAGTAGTGGAGTAGCGCTATATCGCATAGTATACCTTGTTCAGAATGATATAGATGATATTAATATGATGAGATGATTATGTTTGATATGCTATGTTTCTGTGATGCATGTTCATCTTGCTAACTGCTTCCATGCCATTATGTTGATATATATGTTTCTTACTTCCCGTCTTTTGTTGTTTGTTTGCATGTATCTTTTTGGATATGCAGAAGATGGTGAGCAGCTTGCTGAGGAGTGACTCTGAGGAGTCGCTACTCGTAGTTTAGTTTATGTTCAGTTTTAGTTTGTTTATCCGAGTTGTTTTATCGGATTGGTTATACCAGCTCTGTAATGTGACACCCGGGTCGGGTTTGTTATATGTTTCCTGTTATGTTTCTTTAAACAATGTTTTATTTTTTCCGTGTTGAAGTTATGTTACATTGCGGCAGCCTCTACCTGGTTTTTATTATTGTGATATAATATGCATGTGTTCTCTTTCTTTTATATCTTTTACATTTTATGAATACATACGGGGTAGAGGGTGTCACAGGATGGAGTTCCTTAAAGATTATGAGTTTGACCTAACCTACCACCCAGGAAAGGCCAATGTAGTGGCAGATGCTTTGAGTAGGAAAACCTTGCACATCTCTACTTTGATGGTTAGGGAGATGGATCTGATTGAGGAGTTTAGAGACCTGAGTTTAGCTTGGGAAGTTACCCCTAAGAGCATTAGGCTTGGAACCTTGAGGGTTACCAACAATTTGATGGACCAGATTAGAGAGGGTCAGAAGATAGACCAGAGAGAGTTGCTTGCTCTGGGTAGAAACCTTAGTTTCAATGAAGGAAGTGATGGAGTTTTGAGGTTTTGGGATAGAGTTTGCATACCAGATGTTCCTGAGCTTAGGAAGCTGATCCTTGAGGAAGGACATAGGAGTGGTTTGAGTGTGCACCCAGGTGCCACTAAGATGTACCATGACCTTAAGCGAATGTTTTGGTGGCCTGGGAGTAAAAAGGATGTAGCTGAGTTTGTGTATGCTTGCTTAGTGTGCCAAAAGGCTAAGATAGAATACCAAAAGCCTTCAGGTAAGTTGCAACCTTTGAGTATCCCAGAATGGAAATAGGATAGTATCTCCACGGATTTTGTGTCTGGACTCCCTAGTACTCCAGCTGGTTTTGAGGCTATCTGGGTTATTATGGATAGACTGACTAAGTCTCCCCATTTCATCCCGATGAACATGGTATATCCCTTAGAAAAGTTGACCAAGTTGTGCATCAAAGAGATAGTTAGGCTTCATGGTGTACCCTCTAGCATAATGTCAGATAGAGACCCGAGATTTACCTCTAGGTTTTGGAATAGTTTGCATGAGGCTTTAGGGACGAAGCTTAGGTTAAGTTCAGCTTATCAGCCACAGTCTGGTAGTTGGGACAATTTTTTGCCCCTGATAGAGTTCACCTACAACAACAGCTTCCATTCCAGTATTGGGATGACATCTTATGAAATTCTTTATGGGAGGAGATGTAAGACACCCTTGTGTTGGAATGAACCTGGTGACAATGTAGTGCTTGGACCTGAGATAGTGTAAGAAACCACAGCAAAACTGAGGATGATTCAAGAAAAGATGAAAGTGGCACAAAGTAGGCAAAAAAGCTACCATGACAAAAGGAGGAAGGCGCTCGAATTCCAGGAAAGTGATCATGTGTTCTTGAGAGTTACCCCAACAACTGGGGTTGGTAGAGTGATGAAAGCGGGGAAACTTGCACCTAGATTCATTGGTCCTTACCAAATTCTCAAAAGAGTCGGCGAAGTCACCTCGCAAATAGCTTTACCACCGTTCTTGTCCAACCTTCATAATGTTTTTCATGTGTCTCAACTTCGAAAGTATATTCATGACCCTAGCCACGTGATACTACCCGACACGATACAATTGAAAACGAACTTGACTTTTGAGGTACTACCACTTCGAGTCGAGGATAGGAGGGTGAAGCAGTTGAGAGGCGAGGAGATTCCTTTGGTCAAAGTTGTTTGGAGTGGGGCTACTGAGGAAAGTGTTACATGGGAGCTGGAAAACAAGATAATGGAAGCGTACCCACACCTTTCAAGCAAGGTGAGTAGAAATTTCGAGGACGAAATTTTTATAAGGGGGTAGAGTTGTAACACCATGTTTTTCGTTAAGTGCTTTTATGTATGTTTGTTTGTATGTTTCAGTCTTAGGACTTAGCTTGGAGTTGTTGTTGAGGGGCTAAGTGGGATTACTAGGCTTAAAATCTCTTTCTGGTACACAAGCAAGGCCTTGCTCATGTCCAGCGCTCCATGCTGAAGCACGTGTCTTGTGGCTCTCTGAGTCACAAGCACGACCGTGCTCAATAGGGAGCACAACCATGCTCAAAGGGGAAAACCTCGCCTCGGAGGCGCTGATGTGAGCACGCCCGTGCTCAGCGAAGAACACGACCGTTCCCAGGTCTGCAGCTTATAAAATAAGCACAGTAAACGAGGGTTTCATTTTAAAACCCTATTTTGTCATCCTAGCCACCCTAGTGAGGCTACGCCTATCTTCTTCCCTATTTTCTCTAAACCCATTGCATTCTTGGAGTTTTGGAAACGTCTGGGAAGGCTTAGTTTGTTTGTGCTAATCCTTATAGGTAACGGTTCCTCCTTCTTAATTTTTCCTTTTCTTTTATTTAGATTTGGGAACTAATTGGTTAACCCTTTTGTTTGACCAAGGCTTGGAAAGCTAACTGAGCCGCTCGAGGGAACATGCTGGGTTTATCGTTTGGTCTACCGCTTAGCCGTTGTCGGGATCTTCATACCAGGTATGGGGAGAAGGATAGTATGGACATTAGACAAGGGGGTAGCGTAAGATGAGGGATTTCCATAACCTTATCGTTGTTTATTGCTATTAATGTATGTCACATGTTTGAATAAATGTTTAACTAATTGTTGGTATGCCTGTTATGATGCCAAATTGCTATAATTGTTTCTGATAATGTATGTCAATTCATGTATGCCAATTCATGTATGCCTTAGTGAATTGTTTTATACCATGAGCAATTGGTTGAATTGGTATGTTATGGATGACATGATATTGTTGGTTTAACACCCCGATTTCTACTTTTCTTTAATATCGGTAAATATATACATATATTTGTTTATATTTTTATTCGAGACCTGGAAAATGATTTTGAATAAAACAAAATCATATTTATACTCTACTTTATCGTAGAAAGTTATGGTGTTTAGGTTTTGAATTCAGGCGGAACCCGGTCTGTGTTTTCATTGACAGTAAAAGTTTACTGATCAGAAAATCTAATTTGGACTCTTGAACTAAACGGTTTAGGTTTATATTATTTTACCAACGATATTGGTTATTTTGATAACTTTCAAAATAAATAAGTTATTATACTTCATTTGGGCGCATCATTAACAAACGGGTAATCAACGGAGTCGAAAACGGACATGCAGAGACAAAACCCGACATCAGATGTTAAGATACATTACCACCTAGGGTGGTGAGTCATAAGGGTGACTCACCAAGCATTTAATTCATGTAATTATGAGTTTAAGTGTGAAAAGACCAAAATACCCCTAACCTAACCTATCCTAGTTAATTTATAACCATGGTTAAGGCATCTTCATCTTGTTTTTGTGGTGGAAAATTAGCCACATCATCTACAAATTACCACCACAAGTTTTTCATGATTACCTTAGGGTAAATTACCAAAATGTCCTTAAGTTGGTTTTATATCACAAAATTGCCATTTTGTGACATTACTTCTTTGTCCCTAAAATTTTATGACTTGGACCCTTTTGCCCCTAGTTTCCCACAGTCCAACCCATCTTTGGAGCCTATTCTATTGCTTTTTAAGGCACAGTTCATCTTCTTCATGAAGGTTGTGTTGGTGTAAGCCCTAGAGGCCACTGTATTTCTTAGACTTACATTTGTATCTTGCCATTATATATATATATGATATGAGACATTCCATTTTATTGTGTTACTTGTTTAAACATAATAAAGTCCTTAGAATAGAAATTTCAGTTTAATAGAATATCAAGTACATGACTTGATCGTGAGACACTATTGAACAATGAAATCCTATTCTTAAATATCCGTAGTCAAGTATTTTAATAATAAGGACAATAATAATACATTGAGACTATTATGTGTGCAGACTGATGACCATATCTCATAGGTCATGGATATGAGACATCGAGTCGCCACATAGGTACACATTAGAGTAATGATGTACTGGATTGACCCACCATGAGAACACTACATGGAGCGTTATGTGAGTGTCATAAGTAGTTCTCATAGTGACAATGGTGTATGCAATCCTTCGACCTGAAATCGCTACGATCCCTACATGAGGAGTCGTGTGCTTTAATATCGTCAAACGTCATCTGTAATAGGATGGTTATAAAGACGGTCATTGGGCATACCACGAGCCATGCAGAGGGATGTGAGTGACCTAGATGGAATTTGTCCCTCCTACATAACAGGAGTAATATCTGTGGGCCCCTTGATAGAGTGAGACTGTAAAATGCATGGCCATGCTGAAATGAGTCAATATGAGATATTGACCTCATTTGTTGTTAAGTCTACTCGGGTATCAGGGAACATGATATTGAACCATACAAGGGTGACACATTCTATGTCTTGTGTTCAATATAGATATATGGACAAAGGGATAATAATGCACATGAATATTTGTCACAGAAAGGTTTCGTCAAATCACTGACTTTCTCACTACTTAGGTGGCAGTGATGTATTGCTAGATACCGCTCACTGTTTGTAATATTAAATGGGATTTAATATTACTACTAATGTTTTGGGAACCTATAGGGTCACACACATAAGAGCAGATCAAAAGAAGCATTAAAAGGAGAATTGGACTCTTCTATTGGGCCTAGCGCATAGTACATGGGGCTTAGGTCAAACGCTGCTCACTAACTCACTTAAGGAGGTGCTACTATAAGTAGACCATTTAAGCTATTGTGCCTACACGGTTTTTACCCTAGCCGCACATAGAGAGTGACAATGAGCAGCAGGTCTCGGTTTTCGAAGCTAGCACTGTGAGGCAGAGACGCTTCGTGTTCGTGACGTTGGACGTTCACCGGATCTGCTCGTGTGGATACCTTAGAGACATCGTTCGTGCGGTGTTCGTGATAGACGATTTCAATCAATTGTCATCGCTTCAAGAGGTAAATCTTCTAACCATGAATCATGACCATTCGCAAGGATCCTTCGATGTTAATTTTTTCCGCTGCGTTATTTTGTTTTATACGCAAATTCCCAACAGATTGTTCATCATTTTCTCTAAGAACACATAAAGACTTCATTGATGCTCATACTCATCCGAAACTGTACCAAACTTCTGACCCTTTTATGTTCTAAAACTCGAAAAACTTTATACATTAAAGTTGTTCCTCTTCATCTCTTATTTCCAACTAGCTAAGATCGCCAAAAACGGATAAGTATATTGGGAGACATGCCGAAATTACCAAAACAGCTTAAAATCCTCAGCATCCCAGGAGAACAGTGGAAAGATGGCTTTTTAAGCACCTGTTTTGATATGAATCAAACAAACCCTTAAACATAAAAGTTGTACCTCTACTTCTTACCTTTCTAAACAGCCAAAGTTTGTAATTTTTAGATGAGTAAATCGTGAGATATGCTCATAATACCACCACACCCTCAAAGCTGACAAATTTTCAACTAAGCTTGTTTTGATCATTACTCTTAATCGAGTGGTAACCTCTCTTCTACATGATCAATCATGTATTCTTTTTCATTCATTTAATGATTTTCATGCCATGATCATCATTTATAATTCTTAGATCTAGAACTTTGAAAATTCCTAGAAGATCATAGAAAAATCATTTTAATGTGAGATCAATTTCTATGATCTTCATATGACTTCTATTTTCATTATCCAAGAGCTTTAAAAATTTAGAGATCCATAGCCCTTTATTAACAACTTGTCTGAACCTACCTCTTAAGAGAGTTTGATGATTTTCTTCATTCTTTAACTTGTTTTCTTGATTGATTGCTCATGGCTAGGTTTTGGTGGACAAAACCGTGACCTACCTTGCTTGGTTTAGTTTATGTTTGTTTGATCTTAAAGTGATCTACAAGAGGTACGGGGGAGATTACCACTATCCTACCTTAATGTAGATATGTTGATGGTTTAATTAGTGTTATTTAGTATAAATGGTCTTGTAAATCATAAGTGTGAAAGATGTGTAATTTATTAATTTATATGTGTGTGATCCTCTTGGAGGATTTTGGTTGATGCTTGATGTTGATATATGTTGATTTTGATTCAATGATTTCTAATTGGATACTTGATGGTTGTTTATTTGATTTAACATGAAAAATTGCCTAACATGATCATTCTTGGGCCATTCGGCCTTGGCTGTTTAAATGGGTTGCATGATGATTTAAATTTTTTGAATAATTTTTATGAGGATTTATTGAATATATAAGAATATAGAAATTGGTTTGGATTGATTTGGATGTAGATATGAATTTATGAGTCCTTAGGGACTAAAATACAATTTCTGAGAATTTCAGTGGCTGCACTGAAATTCATGTTCTTGTGTGTTAAGATTGTATTCCTTGAAGAGACAAAACCATAGAAATTGGTTTCGTGTTAATTGGATTAATACATAAAAAGTTATGTTTTTTTGTAAACAAGGACCTTTTTGCAATTATTGTAAAATATTTGGGCAGAAACATAATTTCTGAAAAATTGAGGGCAACTTAAAAATATTTCTAAATAAGTTGGTTTGGTGTGATATGAAGTTATAAATAAAAAGTTACAAGGTTTTAAGTGAATAAGGACCTTTTTGTAATTAATGAAAGTATAGGGACTAAACTGCAATTTTATAAAATTTATGTAATTGGACAGTTAGAAACTGTTTTTCATACCTACTAAACTGTTCTAAAACTCCCAAATGAGTTTTGGACTATTAGAGTGTAAAATCGTTGAAAAAGGATTTACGCGATTTACAAAATTAACGACTTTCGGTCAAATTCTTAGAAATTTTGTATAAATTGAGATTTAGATGTAAAATAAGTGTTTCAACATTTTCATATGAGTAATATAACCTAGGAGAGTAATACATTTGAGGTGAAGAACCATGTTTTCAAAAATATGGCTTTTGGGCCTAAATTCAGTAAAAAGCGGCGAAACCGTCGTTAAAATTTTTTAAGGATTTTCGAGCAAATGTTTTGAGAAATTTATACCTATGTATCTTTGATGGAAATTATTCTTGAAAAATGATTTGATGTTATCTAAAGATATTGGTTTTAAGTCAAAAGGATTTTAGTCTTCAAAGACGAGCTTTTACAGTAAAATGTAAAAATAAGTCAAGAACGACTTAGTGAAAATACAAACGTAATAATTTATGACGTGGGGTGGAACACGACCTTATGTCATAAAATATGGATAATTCATTATCCATATTCCATAAAATTTAATGGACTAAGAATGATTTGTTTTCTTGGAAGCCAAACAAAAAGGCTCAATTAGAAAAGTACACAGAAATAAATAATTGGACTTGTGTTCCAATCTCATAATGCGTTAGGACTTTTAAACAAAGTGTTTTAAGATATCTTTACACAAAGATGAAAGGTTACTTGAGAACTTCCACTCGATGTTAAGAACATCTCGCATCTGAGAAAGCACGTGGAAAGAATTCCGATGGAATCAAGATATCATCCAATGGAAAGACAAGAAGAACGCATTTTCCGGCAATTTTGCCTAAACACATAGTGAAACTATGTTCTGTAAGACCGTTGTGCCTAGGAGAAGGAGCTAACACTTTAATGTGGGTGCGAATTTCGTAGTGGCGAATCTTGCTTATTATAGGGGGTGTCGAGGTATGAAATACTCACATAGACCCAGTGGGTTGCTCCTCTGTGGCGTGGTGATCTTGCAATGCACCGACATACTCGACTAGACACTACGTGTTTTCTGGTAGTGTAGGATGTTCCCGAAAAAGTCCATGACGTGCACGCCCTCTTCTATTGACGCATTCTTTATTGCCCAAGGCTGGTACCTCCGGAATAATCCTCCGAACCACTCTCTCCGACTGTTCGTAAAACCATGGTATAGGAATTCAGAGGTCATTCCTCAAGTGTTAGATGTCTTCTATCTAGGAAAATGTGGTGTTGTGGTCATGTTTCTGTGAATCATTATTGTTTTGTTATGAGTGTTGATATGATTGATAATTGTTAATTGTACGTACCTGAGAGTCGTACCACTACATGTCTGCCTTATGTGTAAGATAAATGGAAATCTCACCTCCTTATTTTTTATATTGCCTATGTAGATGGGCTATGTGTCTTCTGTATTCTTTCGAGAAGATGGAGACGTCAAGATGTCGCTTGGCTGACGCATCATAGAGATTGAGGTTCGAGCTTGCGGACACTATGGTGGAGTTTCTAGTGGACGTCTTCCAGACTAACAATAGTTCGTAGATCAAGTTTTTCTCTTGGAAGAGGAAAGGTCTTAGTTCGATAGTTACTATTGTAGTAGCTCCAGTAGTGTCTTTTGTGACAACATCGGTTGTGGAATCATATAGAGTTTCCACTAGATCTCTTCAGTTGGGTTTGTCCTTCTCATGAGGCATGAGAGATGATGGTCTTTTCTATTTTAGTTTGGCCAGCTGGGTATGTTTGGGAGTTAATGTTAGTGTTCATGGAGTTGCGACTCCATGCATCTTATATTTTAGGAGCTGTGTCTCCATATCTTTATGCTGGGTCTGTATACCGTTATGATTGTGTTTATGAGTCGGGTTGGGTATTATGTAAATGATTTTAGAACTCATGACCCTAATTGTGATAATGGAATATTTGATTGTTCATTCATTTAAAACAAAGTAGTTATATTTACGACTTACAAAAAAGAAAAAAATTACCCCATTCTTTTATAGCCAATTTTTAATTAACCTACTTTTCGGCCTTAAAATGTCACTTATGATATAGCGTCCGAGAAGGGTGTTATAGTTGGTTGAGATGTAGAGTGATGGTTGATGAAGAACGCGATTAATAAAACTCTAATTGGTTAGAATAGGGCTCTTTATTAACATGAGAATTAATGGTTTAATTCGGCAAGTATTCATAAAACATGGATTCAATAGTGAGAGGTGAGTTTATGCCAAATGGTTTAGTCAAAGACTATAGGATTGGATTTAAGAGTGTTTAGGGAGTTTTTGGCTTCAAGAACTCAATGAATATGCCCAGACAATACGGCCATGCCCAGGAGCACGGGCGTGCTTAATAGAGAGCACGCCCGTGCTCCAAGTAAATCTGGAAGATGGTCGTGCTTTGACCACGATCGTGCATGATAGTGCGACCGTGCTTCACTTAAGTGGGGGCACGCCCGTGCTCCCCCTCCAGGACATGATCTGAGATTAAAGGTTTAAAGGGGTGTTTACCCCAAATATCCCCAATGACGGAATAATACGGCAATCGAATGATAACAAGTTAGCTAACTTAATTAAAGACTAATTAAGATAATCAAGGATAATAAGTTGGTTAAGTCGATACCCAGTGGGTTACCGCACGTTGTTATGCTTTGGTGCTTTTCGGCCAAAGTGGCCTCGATGCTTTTCGGTCGAGGTGTTGATAAGTTTAACCTTGGTGCTTTTTGGCTAAGAGGACCTTGACTCATATGGGTTAAGGTGTTGATGTTGATGGTGATAAACTTGGGTGCTTATTGGCCCAAGTAGAGGTGGCGGCTGCCCGTTTGTTTGTTGTTGTGCTCATGCATTGGAGTTGTTAGTAGGGGAAGATCAACATAGGGGAGGTCATCCTAGAGTACGACGATCTGGCCATCCACGGGTGATTCACTCAAGGTTTGTAGAATCGTTCCCCGCCGTGGTGGTGCATCCGAGAGTATGGTGCATCGGCTATCCAAGGGGTTCACCCATGGTTTGGTGAACTACTGGCGTTGGTGCATTTTTGGCAATGTGGATATGTAACTCCGAAGTTGCCTTCCTGAGATAGTTTGGATCCACATGCATATTGGAATAGTGGAGTAGCATATATTGGTTGATTTAATATGTTGATGTGATTATATACATATATTGATGTTATATATTGTATGTTGTTTTGCTATGCTCTGATGTGTGTTTATCTTGCTTCCTTTCTCTATGCCGATGTGTTTATATGTTTTCTTACTCTCCGTTTTCTCTATTTTTGTTTGGCATGTATCTTTTATGTAGAGGACGGCGAAGAGCTAGTGGAGGAGTGACTCTGAGGAGCCACGACTCTTTAGTTAGGATTTCCCAGTTGTTTTAGTGGATAGTTTGTTTCAGTTTCAGTAGTATTCTGAGGATTATTTCTGGAACGGTTATACCAGCTTTGTATGTGACATCGGGGTTGGGTTATGTTTTATGTTTATGTTGATGTTATGTTCACGTTTTATTTCTTTTAAAACTTGTTTTTTTCCGCGTTTGTTGAACTAGTTCATGTGGGACCTTTCTACCCATGGACCTTTATTTTAATTAAATGGTGTATGAATGTTTTAAATTACTTTTATGCTTTATATACATGCGGGGTAGAGGGTGTCACAGTCTGACTACATATAAATACATATTGTAGACTTAGTCTTCGGTCCTAAGTCCTTTCAAATTAGCAATATTTCTTTCTCAATTCTCAAACCGCGTTTATCATCTCTTGCTTTTGGCCTTCTCATAAAATCCAATCCTCATCTCACCGCAATCTCTATTCCATTTCCCCCTCACTCGTAGCAGGGTATAGCCAAAAGAAAAGCTGCTTAGGCATCGGCACAATCCAGGTCGCAAGAAGATCCCGCTGGCGGCTTTTCATTCCCCCTTGAAGACCCCAACGGCACCTCCACCTTCAGTAACTGGATCTGAATCACGACATTCTGAAAAGGCGACTCAATGGTAGCATCAAATCATTCCTCATACTTCATGGCCTCCCCTTCCAATGCTCCAATTGCTCGGTCACCAGCTGGAGATCTCACGAAACCCGCTCACATGATTCCCTGGCTTAAAGAGGCTCTTGTGAAACCTGCTCATGAGCCTCCCGTACAGCCTTTAGGTCCTCGTTTGCCTTGCCCGAAACCATTAAGGCCAATTGGAGCTCACGTTCCTTATTCTTGAATGTGTCTTCAGCCTTCAGCCGCTCACCATCTTCTTTCACAGCAGCATCCTCAGCCGCTTTCTGTTTCTTCTCGGATTCGGCAAGAGCGGAAGCCGCGTCGGCATGGGTCGACTTGAGCTCCTTCGCCAAACCCTCATACTTAGAGAGGTTGGGATTGTTCACCTCCATAAAATGGAGCATAGTGGCAATAGTGAAGGCGTAACTTTTGGCGGTAGAATAATCTATCCCAGGTGGAAGAACTTCCATATTAAGGCCTCGTATATACGTGCCATCAACCTTGAAGATTGCCACGGAAGAAGATGCGGGGAAATGATTAACATTCAGCTGGGGCGATTTCTCCCGATGCTGAAGACCAGACCCAAGACCTTGCAGTTGTGCAACGGGATGCTTGAGGGTCGACTCCGGGGAATCCATAGATAGAAACTTAGTCCCAACAAGAGGAGTGGCCGCTGCTGGGGCAACCTGCGAAGAAACATCCCCAGCCTGAAGACCATTCCCAGGCCGAGACACGCTGCTCAATCCAGGGTCGGATTCCCTTGGGGATGTCTCCCTAATAGGAAACTCCGCAAGAGCGGCTCGCGGAACGGTTTGTCTCCTTCGAGCTAGAGCCGCCAGCATTTCATTCGCAGATGCCATGTTCTCTACAAAACATAAAAAATCCAATATGCATCAAAAACATGAATGAATAAAGGAAAATCAAAGAAGAAAATAATGCAAGTGACTACCTATCCAATCCTCAAGATCCATCACAGTCAAGAACTCCAAGCAACTAAGAAGGCCAGACACCCCGACCCAGTCAGACAGAAATCGTACAGTGCTAAACTCATTTGGACTTAACGAATCAACCGACGCATGGTAAGAGGAAGACTTATGAATAGCCCCATCTCTGTCCCAATATAAGGGGAAGAGAGGGGCACCATCTATTGGTGTAAGCCCTAGATGTCAATCTATTTTGAATAGATCATCATTTGTATCATGAATTTAATCATATATTTGATATATGAATAAGGCATTCATTTATTATGTTATTAGTTTATAGCATAATAAAGTCCTTAGAATACGCAGTTCATTCAATGAGATATTAAGTACATGACTTAATCGTGAGACCTCATTGAATAATATAGCGCTATTCTTGAATGTCCTTAGTCGAGTATTATTGTTAATTAGGACCACAATAATACATATAGACTATTGTGTGAGTAGACTGATGACCAAATCTCACGGGTCATGGATATGTGATATCAAGTCGACACACGGGTATAAATATTAGGAGTAATATTTATACTGGATGACCCACTATGAGAATACTTCATAATTGTTATGTAAGTGTCATAAGTATTCTCATGGCGACCATAGTGAAGTAGTTATTCGACTTGAAGTCACTACGATTCCTACATGAGGAGTGGTAGGCTTCAATGCTATCAAACGTCACGTGTAACATGGTGATCATAAAGGTAGTTATTGGGCATGCAATAAATTATGTTGAGGAGTGTGAGTAGTGTAGACAAGATTCGTCCCTCCTACATAATAGGGGTAATGTCTTGGGTCCCTTGATAAAGTGAGACGTGAAATATGCGTGGCCACACGGAAGTGGGCCAATATGTGATAATGGGCCCATTTATGATTACACGTCTACTCGGGGATCGAGGAACAAATAATTGAACATAACAAGGATGACACTATTATGCTCTGTGTTCAATTAAGACATATGAACGAAGGGACATTTACTACACGGTAAATTTTGGTCGCAGTAAGGCTAAAATCGGACTACCGATCTCTCGCCAATTGGGTAGTAATGATGCATTGCTAGATGCCGCTCATTATTTATAATATTTAATATTATAATTAATATTTGATATTATTATAATATTTAATATTATTGCCAATTTAGTGGGAGCCTATATGGTCACACGCATAGAGCAAATGCGGAACAATTATATTAATTAAATATGATTTAATTAATATAAGGACAATTGGGCTTGTAGTGTACAAAGCCCAATAGGATAAGCAGTTAGGTTAAAGGGAGCTGCCAACTTATAAATAGAAGTGCTCTCCTCTATAACCTAGTCTTGTTAATTGTGTAGCCGTCAGCTAGCACAAGAGGCATAGCTCCGACACCCATTTTCTTGTTTGTGATTCATGTTTGTAATGCGCGATCCATAGGAATTGTTTTCTTCGACCTTGAGATATGATTTTACGAGAGGATTATCTCATGAAAACTCCAACAGCAGTATTAGAGCCTATGGTCATAGTTACCATGAGTCCCTATGTGCTTGTTTGTCTTGTTTGATAACATGTGTTATTGTCTTTGAATATGATTCAATTGAATCCCTGTTTGTTTCAATCTGGGCGTTCATTTTTTTTTTCAAGAGTCAAAAATTCTTTTGTGAAAAGTGTCGGCTGAAAAAACAAGGGTATATATATCCATGGCTATATAGTTTTTCGGAACAGCTAGCGAATAGAAATTCCAATTGAATTTCAACATGTTGAATCAATCTTGTTTCTAGCCTTTGTATGAATATAAAAGGTATAAAACCTTTCTTGGCCTTAGTCATCATACGAAGAAAAACTGGGAGTGCAAAATTTGAATTATAATTGAATTCATGATTAAAAAGAACTTGCGCGCAGTACGAGAATGGTTTTGATATTTAATTGGCCTTTTAAATTCAAAAGTTGTTGATACAATAAATCTTTTATTAGTTGAATTCTATCCTTAAAGAGAAAAGTAGTATAGAAAATCCTAAGAAGATATGAATTCAGTTTGGAATTCAATTTATTGTGATTTGATCCGATTCTTTTTAAGGATGAATGTGTAGTGACGTGTGGTTTTCAACTGATTTAATTTTAATCCATTTGAAATTATTTAAAGTATTAATAATAATAAATAGTTTATTATTATAATTAAATAATTTTAAATGTGCGGTATATGATTATGGCCCTAGATTATGGTGTTATTTATTTTGGATAAATATGACCCGTGTGTCGTGATTTATTTATTTAAATACGGTCTTTTTAGTTTATTCATTTATTTTAAATAAATGTAATTGCTTGAGTTAAAGAGGGGGCAATATCAAATGATGACGCCATGGGAGAGGCTTGGGAATTTGCTCGAGGGTCAAAGAATTGTAATAAATTAATTATTTAATTCTTACTTTTTTAGGTCGTCATAACTATATTACCTTATATTATATGTTTATGTTTGAGATGCATGAAATGTATGGGATGTATATTTTTTATGTGATGCATGAAATGTATGTATACATGTATGTTTTAAATGTTATATATGTTTGTTAAATGTATGATAGCATGTATGCATGTATTCTGAGAAACGTCTTGTATGAGATACAACGCCGGTGAGATCATTTTATTAAAAAATCCCTCAAAAGAAAATACTAAGTTTAGAAGCCTTCCAATGCATGGCACTCATCAAAACTAATATCGAATATGTGTAGGTCCGCCAAAGTAGAGTGCATTTTCTATACTAGTAAGATGCGATGGGACAATTGTAATGTACAAATGCTATCCATTTGGTCTAACTTAACTATGCCAAATTCAATAGAATTGAAAGGCTTAGAGGCTTTTAGTTAGGCTTTAGTCGATGGGATGGATTAGAATAAGAGTTATTCACCCAACTGATCCAAGAGTTACATGAGATGTAATTGGAAAGGAGTTTCCTACCTAAATAACTAAGTTTTGGGAGATCAGCTAAAGTTAACTCAAAACAAGGTGAAATATGGATCTTGGCCTCACTAGAAAAAGATTTTCCGAATCAATGATGAGGGTCATTGATTTGAGTAAAATAGTGGGAGCGTATTTAATAAAAGACCTTATTAAATATGTTTTTTTCATGATATTTATATTTAACATATTTCTGTAATTAGAATTACCATGAAATAAAACACTATAATTAATTATTGTGATTTGTCCTTAAGAAGGGCAAGATATCCAGAATTAAATTTTTGGATTGGTACAAGAATTTGAGGATTGTCCTCAACTACAAGAAAGAGATGTATGTTCTTGAGCAAATGATTCCTGAGCAACCAGTTCTAGGATCGAAAAGATGCTTACGAGAAGCATCAAGTCGATATCACGAGTGTAGGATTCCTCATGCTTGCAACTATGAAAGCGTATGATATGATAATGCACCTCATGATGCTCTATTGAGAGCATGCAATGCATAAGAACCACAAGTCTTCCCGACCCTTTTTCAGTTAAGAACTGACATAAGGAAATCCATACAGTTATCATATGCTTCATACTATTGAGTACATTGAGAACCTGGCAAAAACTGGGCTTTCCTTTAGGCCAAATGTTGGTCAGTGAAATGATCTTGTAATTGTTGCCGAATAGTTATAGTCAATTCGTTATGAATAATTATGACACACCTCTACTAGAGAGTGCAATGGAAATTGGAAACTACCGAGCAGAGTCTCTATAGTAGAAAAGGGTAGACTATTGTGATAGTCTCGAAAGGGAAAGCATTAAGTCTTCTAAACAATGAGAAGAACAAGGGCAAGAACAAGTTCAAGCCCAATATTTCTATCTTGAAGCTAATAGGCAGGGTTGCAAAGGAAGGCAGTTGATTTCATTACGGTTTGACCGGACATTTGAAAATTGCTAAAGATATTAGAAAGAGTATATGAAAAGAAAAGAAGTATGACTTCCTCTTCGAGCATTGTGTTGTAGAAGTCAACCAACTTCAAAATCATGGGTATTTGATACCGTATGTGGATCTCACATTAATGTGAAGTATCAAATGGAGTAGGACGTTGATTAAAGGTGAAGTCAACCTGTGAATAGGAAATGAAACAAAAGTTGTTGCATTAACTATAGAAGTTTTGACTTTCCTTTCGGGGCTTGTTTTGGAACTAAATAAGTGTTATTATGTTCCAGCTATTGGTAGAATCATCAGTCACATGATATTTTCTATGCTAGCATGTTTTTGGATAATGGACTTTGTTGGAACCAAAGTGATTTTGGATTTAATAATCTCTAAATTTTGATGCTAACAAAAGGATTAAATTTGCTTGGCAAAGTGTTAGTTGAGATCTAACATGTGCTTTCAGTTATGCAGGAACACTTTAATAAGTAAAATTAACTTGGGATAAGTTCAAATTGAAAAATACGTGTCCACCCCTGTAGACGGGCTGCTCAAGTACTTTGGTAAAGTTGCTTAGTCATTTAATTAAGTAGACTGGTTTTTCTTAAGTAGACGAAGCTCTAAATATTTACTACGATAAATACCTAAATAACTTGTTAGGTACAGCAAGTCCAAAGACTTGAAAATAAGCGCGTCCATCTTGTCACGTAAGCAAACGGAAGTAATTAGTTTAAGAAAATGAACTAAAACACAAAGTAATCTAGTACACGAGCTCTAACCGCCACGTCACTAGAAGGAGATCTTTATAACTCATTAAGAAATAGCAAGTCCGAAGACTTGATAGATAAAAGGATATGCCACATCATCAGACGAGCTAAGTAAAATATAACAGACTTGGACTCTCATATGAATGAGTAGATGGAGTTTCTTTGTAGACGAGCTCCATCTTTGAATGAATTAAATGCAATCCGAATCTCTTATATTTATTTCAAATGATTGATATTTATTTCAATAGAATATTTGTTCTTTACATTTGTTTTATTTACTTTAATATTTCAACTTGTTGTAAAAGAAACATAATACAATCAAGAAATGCAAAAAGTAGAATCGTACAATAAGATACTGCAAAACGATCTGTACGATGACAACTTTATGACTGAAAAAGTTGGATTATACACAAAAGAGGAACAACAAGTGCTCAAGCTGCAATACTCAGAGGAGTGAACCTCCAAATTCATGCTACCTCGATAACCAAGAGTACTATTCAGCATTGCTACAATCAAGTTATCAGTCACAACGGATATCATGCAGCAAATGCTATCTCTATCTCTAAATGGGATTATTCAAAGTAACCGTTGAAGAAATACAAGTGAAGAAGAAGGTCACTATAAATTGAAGACCTCAGATACTGAAGAATGACTCTTGCCTGCACAATCTTGCTAGCTGAACTTTTGGACTCATTCAATTATGAATCGTTTGATGTATGTGAATCTTTCTTGTTGGGAAGATAACTAAGGCCCCATTCACCGGGTAAGATGAAAGGGCCAATGATCTTTTGGGCTTGATACATAGCGATGTATGTGGGGCCCTAAACAAGTATGCTAGAGGTGGGTATCCTTAATTCGTCACCATTACTAATGACTTCAATAGTAGATATGGATTTGTGTATCTCATGAAACACAAGTTTGAAACCTTTGAAAAGTTCAAAGAGTTTAAGAATGAAGTGGAGAACCAACTTGGCAAAATTATTAAGGCCATACGATCAGATCATGGTGATGAATACTTAATCCAAGAGTTTGATGACAATCTGAGAGAGTGTGGAATGGTGTCCCAACTCACACCTCCTGGAACGCCACAATGGAATGACATCTCAGAAAGGAGGAATCGCACCTTGTTAGACATGGTACGATCTATGATGAGCCATTAACACCTTTTAAGACTCTTTCTGGAGTTTTGCTCTAATTACAACTTTATTCACTCTTAACCGTGTTCCACCAAAGGCGGTTGAAAAGAGTCCATATGAGATATGGATGGGCCGAAGGCCCAGTTTGTCATTTATGGGGATTTGGGGATATCAGGTTCATACACCAAAGGCGGTTGAAAAGAGTCCATATGAGATATGGATGGGCCGAAGGCCCAGTTTGTCATTTATGGGGATTTGGGGATATCAGGTTCATATGAAACGTCTTATGACGGATAAACTTGGGCCCAAATTGGATAAATGTATATTTGTGGGATATCCTAAGGTAACCAAAGGATATTAATTCTACAACCCCTTCGAGGACAAAGTGTTTGTCGCTAGGATTGGAGTGTTCCTTGAGAAGGAATACATCTCCAAAGGAGACAGTGGGAGGAACAACTTGGAGAAATACAAGTACCACAAGATACCGACCTGCCTACAATAGAACAAGAATCGGTTCCACAAGATGTTGTGGTTGAATCACCAGTTCAAGTAACACAAGGTTTGTGTAGGTCTAACAGGCCACGTCACCAACCAGAGAGACATGGACTTCTCCTAACTCAGGAATGTGATGTGCTGCTCATGGATAAAGATGAGCCTGTAACCTACCGAGGGCCCAGAATCTTAGAAGTGGCTTGAAGCCATGGGATCCGAGATGGAATCCATGTACACGAACCGGGTATGGACCTTGGTTGAGCCACTCGAAGGGGTAAAACCCGTAAGGTGCAAGTAGGTCTTCAAGAAGAAGACTGGCATGGATGGTAAAGTGGGTACCTTTAAGCTGCGACTGGTTGGGAGAGGTTTCAAGCAAATTCATGCTGTAGACCATGATGAAACTTTCTCCCCAATAGCGTTGCTTAAATCTATTCGGATTCTGCTTGTTATTGCTGCATATTATGACTATGAAATATGGCAGATGGATGTTAAGACTGCATTCCTTGATGGGAATCTTCTCGAGGATGTGTATATGACACAAACCGAGGGTTTTGTCGATCCAAAGGATGTTAGAAATATAGGTAAGTTGCAAGGATCCATTGTTGGATTAAAGTAAGCTTCCAGAAGCTGGAATCTTCATTTTGATAAAGCTGTAAGACAGTTTGGACTTATCAAGAACGAGGATGAACCTTGTGTGTACAAGAAGGTTAGTAAGAGTGAGATTGTCTTTCTTGTTTTGTATGTTGATGACATACTACTCATAGAAAACGATATCCTTACACTGCAAAATGTGAAAACATGGTTGGGGAATTGTTTCTTGATGAAGGACTTGGGCGAGGCTTCCTACGTGTTAGGAATCAGGATCTATAAAGATAAATCACTGAAACTGTTAGGCCTTAGTCTGAGTACGTTATGTATTACACCAATTGTCTTGTATGCTTTGAGCATGACAAGAAGGTACCAATTGATATCGGTGAAGGTCACTGAACTGTAGTCAAGAACATCCTTAAGTATCTCAGAAGAACTTATGATACATTCGTGATAGATGAAGGTGAGGAAGAAGTCATTGTAAGGTGTTACATAGACAGTGTTTCCAAACCGATAAAGATTATTCCAGATCGCGGTTTGGATTTGTGTTTTATCTTAATGGTGGCACTGTATACTTGAAAAAAGTTCCAAGTACGAGACAATTATAGATTTCATTATAGAGGCCAAGTATATAGTTGCCTTAAATGTAGATTTAAAGGTCGTTTGGATCGGCAAGTTCATTTATGAACTAGGAATGATTCCTAACTTTGCGAACTCCATTGATCTCGTTGCGATGATGATGGAGTAATCGCATAAGCTAAGGAAACATGATCTCACCAACAATCCGAAAATATACTTAGGTGCTTCCATCTCATTCGATAGATGATCGATGGAGGAGAGATATGAAGATGTGCAGAATGACAATACTAATAATCCGCTAATGGAGTCTCTTACTCAATGGTAGCATGACACTCACACTAGATCGATGGGTGTTAGATTGATGCCTGATTGGCTCTAGTGCTAGTGGGAGATTGTTGGTGTAAGCCCTAGATGCCAATCTATTTTGAATAGATCATCATTTGTATCATGAATTTAATCATATATTTGATATATGAATAAGGCATTCATTTATTATGTTATTAGTTTATAGCATAATAAAGTCTTTAGAATACGCAATTCATTCAATGGATATTAAGTACGTGACTTAATCGTGAGACCTCATTGAATAATAGAGTGCTATTCTTAAATATCCTTAGTCGAGTATTATTGTTAATTAGGACGACGATAATACATATAGACTATTGTGTGAGTAAACTGATGACCAAATCTCACGGGTCATGGATATGTGATATCAAGTCGGCACATAGGTATAAATATTAGGAGTAATATTTATACTGGATGACCCACTATGAGAATACTTCATAATTGTTATGCAAATGTCATAAGTATTCTCATGGCGACCATAGTGAAGTAGTTATTCGACTTGAAGTCACTACGATTCCTACATGAGGAGTTGTAGGCTTTAATGCTATCAAACGTCACACGTAACAGGGTGATCATGTTGAGGAGTGTGAGTGATGTAGACAGGATTCGTCCCCCCTACATAACATGGGTAATGTCTTGGGCCCCTCGATAGAGTGAGACATAAAATATGCGTGGCCATGCGGAAGTGGGCCAATATGTGATATTGGGCCTATTTATGATTACACATCTACTCGTGGATCGAGGAATAAATAATTGAACATAACAAGGATGACACTATTATGCCTTGTGTTTAATTAAGACATATGGACGAAGGGACATTTACTACACGGTAAATTTTGGTCGCGGTAAGGCTAAAATCGGATCACCGATACTCTCGCTAATTGGGTAGTAATGATACATTGCTAGACGCCGCTCATTATTTATAATATTTAATATTATAATTAATATTTGATATTATTATAATATTTAAAATTATTGCCAATTTAGTGGGAGCCTATAGGGTCACATGCATAGAGCAAATGCGGAGCAGTTATATTAATTAAATATGATTTAATTAATATAAGGATAATTGGGCTTGTAGTGTACAAAGCTTAATAGGATAAGCAGTTAGGTTAAAGGGAGCTGTCAACTTATAAATAGAAGTGCTCTCCCCTCTAACGTAGTCTTGCTAACAATGTCTCCCCGTAGCCGTCAGCTAGCACAAGACGCATAGCTCCGACGCCCATTTGCTCGCGTGGACTGAGTAGAGGTGCTTCGCCTTCGTGGCACTAGTGATCTAAACGAAAAAGCACACTTCAAGAGGCAAACACAAATAGCCCTTTTGTGATTCATGTTTGTTAATGCGCGATCCATGGGGATGGTTTTCTTCCGCCTTGAGATATGATTTTAGAAGAGGATTATCTCATGAAAACCCAACACCATCATTTCCAGAAAAGAAAGCGGGAAAACGTGTTGGGATCTGGATGTGTATAAAATCATCCTTAAAACCTTTAAAGGAGTCCTTGAAGGCATAGAAGACCCATATATGACAGCCGGATGAAAAGAAGGTCCATCCATAACCGGCCTCCTGCTCGGAATGATTAGTAGCAGTACCCACCCAGAAAAAAATGCAGAAACATCTGAAATGTGCATAATAGGTTATACTTCCGATAGAAAAGCTCAAAAGCCTGAAAAAATCCCCAAGAGTTAGGGTGAAGGTTAGAAGGGGTCACCCGAAGAAAGTTAAGGATGCCCATCTTGAATGGGGAAAAGGGGAGACAAATGTCGAGCTCCGTAAAAATGGCGCGGTACATATAAAAAGACCGGTTGCCATCGATAGCAGAGCAGTCCGTACAGACCCACTCGCCCTCATCCGGGAGAACAACTTCGTGCTTTTCCATTTCCTCCTCGGTCTCTTCGTCTACCACCACTAGATTACCCAACTGTCGCGTCATTGAGCAATGCCTTAGTACTTCCCTATCAACCCACGGATACTAGTCATCACCAGGGAGTTAAGGGTATCTATATGAGTCCTCGAGGTTGAAGTTACGACCCATAATGACACTCCCTAAAACAAAAAAAGAGTCGGAATCAAAGGAAGACCCAGAAGACAAGGAGACCCCCTTCTCTCACAAAACACCCTCCTAATGAGATACTGCACTACCTAAGGAGGAAATGTGTGTGATTCAAGGGGCATAACGCGTAAGTGGACCCCATAGGAGCACTAGGACTTGGTGTCTCAAAGGCGCATTACGGGAGGAAACCTCCCTAAACACAACAGAAGTATAAGAACGACGATAGTTGGAGAAACAGGGAGGAGGATTCGACAAAATCTCGACATCAGAATCACTGTCATCGTCCCCCCATTGGCTCAATCTCATCATTTTCACAGGGAAAAAAAGAGTAAACAGAAAATATAAAGGATGGCGGAAGCAGAAAAAAAAAGGGTTACCTGGATAAAAGAAACGGTGGGATCACTGAGAAGAATCAAAATGCAAGAGGACAGCGAGACAATATGGCAAGAATGCAACGAAAGGTGTAAGAGTGCGAAGAAGGAAACGGTTCCCCATTAAATATCATGTATTTATAGAAGAAGGTTCACCAAAGTAGGAAACAATGCACACTTTCGAAAAAGACGTAACCCCCAAAACAACGCGATTATTGGGAAAAAACACCAACGGATACAAAGCCTTAAAGAAAATTAAATATCATGTCTCTCCCTTCTTTAATGGAATGACCCTTCCTTAAAAAACCAAGGGTCGTCCTAGGGGCAATTGTTACAGTCCAAGATACAAAGGCCCCATGCCCTCCAATATTTGACCCGAGAAAGGCTCGACCCGATGGAAGCCCAATAGTCAGGAAGCCGAGTGAACTACTCCTGGTCGACCAGAATGCTCGTTCGTAACCACTCCAACACGAAGTTGGCTTCTCCACCTCGGGAATGAACCCCATTACCTAATCTCAAACGTGTCAAGAAATAAGGTCGCCCCTCCTCCCCTAACACACTCAACCACCTAAAACCATCACCAAGGACATCCCATCTATACTGACAAAACGTCAAAGGAACCAAATACACCACTCAGCATGGGGCACCATACTGAAAGTCATCATACCCTCTTCAAAGAAACCTATATAAGCCTCCATAAGGGAGGCCAAGGTATGGTTTTTATGATATGCACAATATATATACACTATCTGCTACATCCTTCCTGACTTAAGCATCTGAGTGTCTTCGCAGGTACCCCCCATCATTATCAGTATTGGGCTAAGACCACACAGGCCCAATTATAAGGAGTTCTGATCGAGTTCTGGGCCACTCCTGGAACACGTGTGCACTTAAAACTCGTTAGACTAGTGACACAACTTCATTAGATGGGTCAGAATATTTCATTAGACGCGTGAAATAACTTGTTCCTTCAAACTTAACCTTCAGATTCTTAGAACAGACATGTGTATTAAATATCATTTTAAGAACATTATCTGCACACTAAGTAGACTTGGTCATTTTGTTTCTCAAATTTTTTTTGAAATTTGTATTTTTTTAATTATAAAAACATATTTTTAGTCAAATAAAGGTACAATGACAAATTATAAAATTACATATACATGAGTTATTAATACACTTTAACAATTGTCATCTTTTCATTTATTGTTCTTGTAACAGTAACTGGTGGTGTCAAGCTGTGGGTTTATTTTTATTAGGGTAAAGGCTCATTTTGGTCCCTGACAAAAAGTACGAAGGCCATTTTAGTCCCTGACAAAAAAAAAACTACTCTGGTAGTCCTTAACAATTACTAATGTGGGACACGTTAGTCCCTGCGTTAACTTCCGTTTACCAGCATCCGTTAGTTGGGTGATGTGGCCGTTAAATCGTCCTAGATGGCCCCGTTATCTCTGTCCAGTTGGATTTTAGTTTACTTTTCAATTTTTTAATCTTTCAAATGCCCAAAACGGTATCGTTTTGGTCCCTTAAAAGAAAACTTCAGCTTCTTCTTCTTCCCTATATTTGCTGCTTCAAGACCCTTAATTTTTCTAATAGGCGATTTCTAATAGGGAAGAAGTTGTGTGAGGGTTAAACATTCCTATGAAATCCACCACCTGATTCCTTTGAGTATGGTAAAGTAAAAGATGGTGATGCGAAAATGAAGGCAAACCCATCACCGTGATCTTTTCTACCATTTTTGTTCACCACAAAGGTGAACTCAGTGGTGAAGTCTGCTACTTCTCTAGTGCTTTTGTTATAGAGGTGAATTGGTTTTATGATTCCTCATTGATCAACACTGTGTTGGAGTGGATTGCCACTTCTATCCTTCTTTGTTAGTGAACCGATCAATCGGTAGTGAACCGGCCTGAACCGGTCTCCTTAAAAAAAAATTAGTATAAAAGGATTTGGATCATCCTAGCCAAAACCCAATTCTTTTGTTTTCTAACATATGTGGGCTGGTTGTAGATTTTGGGTTGGTTTTCCCTATGAAGATGATTTTAACATATATCTTTATATTTATTTAGTTTAATTTCAAAATAAAAAAATTGTGCTTAATAATTTTAGTTGTTATGTTGTTTTTTTGTTTAATATTGTTACAAATATTATATTAAAAATTAAAATAATATTATTTAATTATAACCGGTTCAACCACGGTTCAACCTCGGTGAGACCATTGAACCTCGAACCGCTGCCTTCACTGATTCGATGGCCGGTCCGGTTTTGTAAACCTTGGGCCCAACAACTGGAAGGCAGCTCAGGTACAATGCTCTCATCAAATTCCCACTTTTCCTCCTACCAGTATTTTTGCACCCGTATGATATACGGGTCATCAATTATTATTATTGATAGTATTATTATTATTAATAATTTGAATTGTGTTTCTATATGTACGAAACTTTTTTTTTCTTTATCCCAAATTAAATCCATTATATCAAATATTTTCTTGACTTATTTCACATATTGCTTTCAATATTTCCTTCTCACTCATAATGATAACAGTACTCATTCATCTCCAAGACTTTTTATTTATAGATAGAAGTGATCAGCAAAAACTTTAAAACAATTTTATCTATAATTTAAATGCAAAAAATTAAATACTATTTTTATTTTAAAATAATATTACAACACATAATATAATATTATATATTAAATATTCCTCATCATTATTATTAATAATCAACTAATCCTCGAATCTCACTTTATGTCAATTGATTCTGGTGTTTGACTCGGAGAACATTTTTTTTTTCTTTATTTCTCTTTTACAACATCAAATAAGAGGTCACGTGAATGCTGGATGGAATAGCGGTGGAAGCCCGGAGGAGAATCATCGGCAGACTTCCACTTCGCCGGTGAGAACGTCGATGGCCATGGCTCCGACTTTGCGCTCATCGTCAATTGCTTCAGTTAGAAAGAAGATAGTGAGTTTGTTGGTTTTGTTCATTTGCTCTGTTGTTTGTGGTCATCTTTGGTAACAACATTTTTTTTTTGGGTTTGTGGCGCTGTAGGCCAATGGAGAGGAAACAAGGCAGTTTGAAGGTGGGTGGAGAATGAGTTGAAAGAGGAACGTGTAAGTTGGGATGAGAAATGAGTTTTCCCTTTTTTAATTATTTTAAAACAAATACAAAATTATTTTACTTAAAAAGCAAGGGTTTGTTAAATTCCAACTGATTATAGTAACCCATCATTTGTAGACACCATTCTAGATTCAAATCTCTTTTTTATTTTGTATTTGTAATTTAAAATTTATTTCTCTTGCTTTCCGTGAAGCTTCTGAAGAAGGTTCTGGTTCCAAGATTTGAGGCTTCACACAACTTTGTCCAGTAAAGCTTCTTCCAGAACTCTTCTTTATCTTTGTCCTGCACTCTCATTGTTAGCTTCAGAGAAGCTATAGGAACAGTTAAAGGCAGAATGTAAAGAGTTATTTCAATGTGGGTAAGGGTTCGGCTAACAAATGTGCAAACAAAAGGATTGATTTTGATTACCATATTATTCCTCTTTTTCTTTTCTTTTTTTGTTTCTCTTATCTCCCTAACCATTTTTTATGTAGGTTTTTTCTTTCATATTGTGCTCCTTGCCCTTGGTGGAATTGGAATGTAATGCGAAGCTGGACAAGGTCAAGGTTGCTCTGGATAGAGTTGAATGATGGCCCTAAGCTTCTTTGTCCATGTAGGTACAATTTTCCTCATCCTTCCCTCTTTATCAATTTTTTTGGGTTTAATTTGTTGTGTTAAATCCTGACAACAAATTCTTCTATAAATTATTTTCTGCCTCATTGATAGTAAAAAAAAAAAAATATAAAAAATTGGCTTTTGGATCTGATTCAATAAAACTTGGTAACTTATACGGTTAAAACTGATGTGCTATGGAGTTTTTCTCTTTTTTTTGCTAGAGAATAGTGTTTGGCTTTAGTGTTATGTATGAATTTTTATTAATAGATATCACCACTCAGGCATTTTTTCCTTTAGATGCATGTGTGCTAGGGGATAGAGCTTGCTTGTGGGTAGGCTATTGAATTTTCAAAGGGGTTATTTTATTTTATATGAAATTAAAAGAGATTAGTTGTATTTTTTTTTCTCCATTTTGTCCTTCTGTTTTAGGGTTGGTTCACAGGAAGCTCGTCTTTCTTAAGAAGAGTTGTCATTTCAAGCAGTTGAAGCAAGTACATGGTAGAATAATCCTTTTTGGACTCACCTATAACCAATTACTTATTAGGAAGCTTATTCAACTCTCTTCTTCTTATGGCAAAGTGGACTATGCCACCTTAGTATTTCATCGACTCAATACCCCAGATACCTTCACTTGGAATATCATGATTAGAGCTTATACTGTCAATGGTTCCCCTCAAAAGGCCCTTCTTTTGTTCAAGGCCATGGTATCAAATGGCTTTTCACTTGACAAGTTTATACTATTATAAAGTTGATAAGGTGACTGACCACAACACTTTATATGATATACTTCTTTTGGTAATATTATTTCTTGCAAGATAGCAACAAATGCTTCTGGCCAGTCTAAAGGCTATGGTTTTGTACAATTTGAGAACCCATAATCTGCACAAAATGCAATTCACAAGTTAAATGGATTTCTAATTAATGATAAATAGGTCTATGCAAGTTTTTTTCTATAAAAGGAGGATAATGAGAGTCTATTCAGTAGCAGCAACTATTTTGGTATATCAACCATGTGAAATGTTACTATTTTGCATCTTTTTTTTTTAAACTTATCAGAATGAATGGATTTGGCATCTTTTTTTTTTTAAACTTATCAGAATGAATGGATTTGGCATGTAAGTTTCTTAATATGTTATGACAATTAGTTGAGATACTTTGTAAGTTTCTTAATATGTTTTATAGTTGGTTAACTACCAAGGTATTGGTCAATTCATAATAATTGGTTACTGGATATGGACTATATATATATATTGTACTTTACTGCAATTTGATTTTTCTAATCCCAGTTGCATGTAAAGTGACATTTGTTTTTTAATCTTGAGTTTTCAATTGTATTTTACTATGTGAGTAAATGTGACTACCAAACCTACAAAGGTGAGTTTTGCTTTTCTTCATAATCCTTTTCTCCATGTGTTGGAATCAAAAGTTGTTTTGTTTAGTTTGCACTCAATTATGTGTCTAACATAAGTTTCTTAGCCCTCTTTGTTGTTATTGGTTTGACCAGTTTATTTCAGAGTCGATCATTTTTTACTTTGCGACTTGATACTCTTTGGTTTTACCATTTTATTTATTTCCAGTTCATCTTTTTGCCAAGAAAGTTTGGGAGCGGATTTGATTTCGAATAATTTTCTTTAAAAATATTCATAATGCAGCTATTAGTGCAAATATTCTTTTATTATTGTAAGTAGTTGTTGTGCAATTGCATACATGTATGTGTCTTATTATGTTTTTTTTATAAGCCACATTATATTAATGGAGTACTTGGGGTACTCTAACCCAAATACATCAAAGCCAACCAACCAAGGGGAAGCAAGGTAAGAGTTCAACCTAAAGAAACAATGATCTACTAGGTTGAAAATCTAACTATCACCCCAACCATCCCTAAAAATCATGAACATGTTACAACACCCTGTACAGCAAGCATGTTAACACAAGTTACCCCAACTAATATCCCAAAAACAAAATAAAACCCCGCAACTTTCCAACAATAGAAACCTGTGAAATACCCAAGTTAACTTACCTAAGTTTAGAAGTACATCAACAAGAACAAAGAGTGCAGCTAGATGGATAAAAATGTTGCAAATTCAATCTGATACAAATAAGTTTCTTTGAGCAACTTGTAGCTAGTATATATCAGCAACCGCAATTCAGAAAACCTGATTGAAACTTCCCCAAAAGGCCAAGACATCAACATACTCAGGATATTGAAGATATATTGTACCGCGGTGACAAAACTTCAACCCAGACCCACAACTAAACATAACAAGGAAAAGCCCCATCTGGATAAAAATGGCTAAGGCAATCATCCAACCAAACTTTGTGTGAAAATTCTGCTCCATTTAAGATTAACAAGTGTAGCCACTGCTGAAAAAAGATGGAGGTACAATCCATTTCCTCTCTATATAACAAATCATATAATAAGATCCACTTTTAAGCCTTTTTTCAATAACTCTATACCATATATTTTTTTGTTTTTTGTTTTTATTTTATTATTTCCCTTCTTTTTTATTTTTATTTTTATTTTCTTTTCTTTTTCTTTTCTCACTTTTTCTATCAATTCGAAGCAATCCGTTTTTTTTTCCTTTTTTTTTTTTCTTTTCTTTTTTTCTCCCACAATGCTTTCTCCCATAATGCTTTCTCTCATAACTTAATTCATATTTCTCTCTAGCTCACTTCCATTATTACATCCCATCATTTTAGCAACGACCTCCCCCCACATCCTCTCCTCACCCCCTGTTAACTTATAGTTCAAAACTTTTTTCACCTTTCACCTTCGTTTGATGATTAACTACCACCAAACAACCAGTTTCATGTCAGCCCCTTCCACCTTCCTTATTAATTCAATATCATCCCCTCAACCCTGGTAATTCTCCCAACCAATAAAACCTCATACTTATCAAAAAATTTAAAAAATAAAACTACTAATAACATAGGAACACCAAAGTAACCCAAGAAAGTTCATGACCAACTTACTGTATACCTGTACAAAAGTTGAAAACTATGATTGTGAATTTTTGTTCTATTTTTTTTTTCTCATTCTTTCTTTTTTTATTCACCTTTATTCCTTACAACACTCAACACTTATTCTCCCCGTATTTTCTTTTCTCACCTCAAAACGTCAACAGATTCACTCTGAACAGATAACACAAACACCACTCTCCCGCTCTTTATATGTTCTCACCTAGAAACCACTCACTATCACAAAAGTTTCACAAACACACTAGCTCACCAATCAACATACTTCTTTGAATGAAACCATCCTTGGTGACAATTTTCTACCCTAATTATCTTTTCAAACAACCTTTGATGTTAAGACCCTCCAATCCCCATTCTCTATCAATTATTTCACTCACACTCCTTTCCTCCCTTTTATTTCACTCCCACTCCATTCCTCCCCTTTGTTTCAGTCACACTCCATCTTCATCATTACCATTTGATGTTATCCATTTGAAAGGACCAATCGATCCCCATTGATACATTAGATCACCTGCAAAAAACTTTTTGTACCATGCACATTAAACATATTATTTTTCATAAATAGCTTCAACCAATTATTAATCCCACCATTCCATCTCATCCAAACCACATGATAAAATACACACCCCTTCCTAATACCTGCCCCATATTCCTATTACCTATGTCTCAAACAAGCCGAAAATTGTATTTTCCACTCTTTTTTTAAGACCATGATCTACACTTTATCAAGTCTAACAATCTTTCCATATTTTCGTGACCATTCTTAAATATCTTATTGTTTCTTTCTACCATCAAGGATCACACTGCCACATGCCATACCACCACTCCTCTTTTTCTTCTTTTCTTACTTCCAGAAAGACCCATATGTTGTATATATAAATCAACTAGCCTTGACGGTAGAACTACCTCCAAACCTAGCCAATCATACACCTTCATCCATACTTTATATGCCCTTTCGCATAGTAAAAATAAATGCCTTGTATCCTCAATATCCCCATTGCAAAACACACATGATAGATCCTGTGAAACTCCCAACACCCTCCTGCTATTCAAATTACTCTTTGTGGAAATTTTGTTTTTCAAAACATTCCAAGAAAAGGCTAAATTTTTTTGAGGTGCTTTTATTTTCCAATATTTTTTTAAAAAATATTTTGTCCCACTCATCTCTCCGCACCTCTCTTTGATAATTCTGTTGTAACCAACCATATGCAGATTTAGATGAATAAAATTTAGACCCTTCCAAACACCATTCCCATATATCCTCTAGCCCTCTCCTTGGGCTTGCATTAGTTATTGTATCCATGAACTCCACCCACATCCCTTGTTCCCAGACAAAAAAAGGTCTTCGCCATTCAAATTTCCACTCCCACCTCTCTCCCACCCAATCCCCTACACTTTCAATTACTTTGTTCTTATCTTCCGATGCACTTATTATGTTGATATAGATATATCAGTTGCCACATGAGTTGCAGAAGGAACCATCAGGAACTCTTACAAGGATCTTTGTCCCCATGTTTCAAAAATAACCAAACTGGTATGCAAAGGAAGAGAATTTGAAGAACCATTACAGCCCTTGAATTGTAGGTTAAAACAATAGCGGCCATATTGAAGAACCTAGATGAAATTGGACCATTCTGTTTTGGATATACTATTGTTCTATATTTTTATTTAAAATTAAATTATCTCTTTCATTGTTGTTGCTTGTTTCTTAATTTTTGGCTTCTTTTTCTTGCAGTCAATCACACCATTTATCTTAGTTCACTCTCCCAATTTGAGTATTATAGGGGAGATGCACCATTCATCAGCAGTGATAATGGTGCATTAGATGATTCTAACCATTTGGTTGATTACCTCAGTTTCTTGGCTGAATTAATTGCTTCTGAAAAAAAAATAACTGGCATTAGAAGGTGCTTAAGAGTGAAAGCTACAAGTGATGAGCATGCCGACTCTCTCAAATGCACAATTCAAATACCAACGAAGCAACATCCACTAAAGTAGAACCAGTGATGAGGATGACGTGATTTGGTTTTCGATCTTTTTCAAATACGAGAAAATTAATCTGTTTTCTTTTGTCGATAGATGTGTGTAGTTGTATATCAATGACCTCTCTTGTTGGTAAATGTATATTGATGAGCCTCTGTTTGATTGGTTTTATAACTAGTCAAGACCTTGGCTTTGTGTTAATTTTATATCATTTTTACCCAAATTAGACTTGATTGTCCCTAAGTAGTATTTTGAGTCTGTAAAGTGTTTTAAAGTTAATTTAGTTGATTTAGAGTGAATAAAGTATTTACTTTTACTTTCTATTTTCAGGTTAATAAAAAGGAATAATTCTGGAGTTTCTCGCCCCGAGAAAGACCGCTCGCCTCGCGACCCAAGCCGATCTTGTTCCAAGAAAATGCAAGGTCTCTCGGTTCGCCCGCGAAGAAATGGCTCGCCTCGCGAGTCATCCAACCATGAAAAGTCAGAGACGATCACGGTTTAACCGTGTTGAAGGCCACGGGCGTAACAGTTTGGAAGCTGAAGAGTTCGCCTCGCGAAGGATATGCTCGCCTTGCGAGAAGGCCAAGAGTTGTAGACCTTTCGCATAATTCGCCTCGCGAGCAGTGCTTCGCCTCGCGAGGACTTGGGTTCCAGAAACGTGTATATAAAACAGTCTTTAGGCAGAACTGAAAGGGTGGTCGAGTAGCTTGATTTTGGCTAGTTTCTGAGTTTGTAGTTTTTTGTTTTCCTCTTAGTTTATTGTTTTCTTTTGTAATGGAGAACTAGTCTCCTAGATTAATCTACTGTAATTGGTTTCTGTTAACACTTGAGGTTCTGTATTCCATGATTAGTTGCTTTTCTCTTTTCAATGCCATGCTGTATGTTTCTGTTTGTTATTTCAGGAATGTATAGTGTGGTATTGTTTCATTTCGGTGATGTAATGTTCCTATATATAATCGCGTTTGTTATTTCGCGTGTGTTCATTCATGTTCGTTTGTTCATGAGAGCTTAATCCCGTTTGTTATTTCTGAATAGGAACATACATCCGTAGTAGCGATTTTCGTTTGTTAATTGTTGCTACAACCGGGAGGGGATTAGTATCTCGCTTAGGATTTGCATGAACCAATGATAGTGGGAAACCGAGAACAATGAGGTTAATCGCTTTTGTTTATTTGCTAATTTCTTAAACTGCTTTGTTTCTTTTCTCTGTTTTTGATTTGTTTTGTTAATTTAGTTTTAATCTCAAAACCCCCATTTCTAACTTTTACTAATTTTCTGTTAATAATAACAACTAAAGAGTCCTTGAGAGACGATACTCGAGTTGTCGCACTATACTGCATTATTTTAATAATCGCTCGTTCTTTTTGGCGCGTGGCGACAACGCGGTCAAAAATTGGCGCCGTTGCCGGGAACTCTTGTTTGTTGTTATTAGCAGAAAATAAAAATAAAATAAAATAAAATTAAAAAAATTTTTTTTGCTAATTAGTTTTGTCTGCATTGTCTGGTTGTGAATTTTGCCCCATGGATAATTATATGCGAAATTATGTGCCTAATGTTTATTATGAGCAACCATGCATGTATTATCCTAATTTTAGTGAGCCACCACCATACTATCCTAGCCAAGTGACCACCTCTACACCTTCCGAACCTTCCCTAGAGGACCTGTGCAAACAGATGACTGCACAGATAAGTGCAAATATGGAAGGACTGAGGCAACAAATGGCCGAGCAAACTCAACGGATGATAGAGGAATTTCAACAGAAGATGGAGGCTGAGTACCAGAGGGACCAAGCTGAATCTCGGAAGTTGTGGGCTATAATTGATCAAGTTACCGCCAACTCAGCTGCAATGCTAACTCCACAGCCTCTTGAGGAACATACAGATTCTAAAGTGGTTATTTTTGAAAATAATTCTGATGATAATGTTTCTGTTGATGATGAATTATGTGTTGAATCCCCTGATCCTAATGCTTGTTATTGTGATGGAACTGCTTTGTGTGTAGAATGTTTTACAGGTTTATACTTTTCAGGAAAAATAGAAAATGCAGATCGTTTTGCAGGTTTATTTTTTTTCAGGAAATATAGAAAAGGAGGATCAGGAGGACATCTGCTCCCCCGTGCCTGAAGATAAAGAAGAACCTTTGGGAGTAGATGATTCAAGTAAAACAATTGCATGTGTTGAGAGTAATGGGGTGGATGAATTGATTGAAGAATTCCCAGACATTCTAACTTTTTCTGATTCCTTTTCTTGTAATATATGTACTGACTCTAACCTTTGTTTGGTGTGTGCTGAAATTTCTGCGTGTATAGCAGGTGAAAAATTTGTTAGTGCAGTGGATGAAGACATTGCAGAAGTTGAAGCAGCACCAGTAACCTCAGCTAACTGTTTGCCACCTCCCCTTGAGGAGCCACCAGTGATGGATTTTGTACCCTTGGATTCTGCACCATGGCCAGTCAAAGTGGTTGAAACCCACTTCTATTGGGGAGACTTTGTTGAGAAGGAGGTCATCTGTGACCCGAGAGGTAGTGAGAAGTCCGCCGCACTGGGTGGAGTTATTATAATTGTCAAGTGCTCACCTCCGCATCAAAGCTGCAAGTTAGGGAGGCTTGGAATGAATTTCAGTCCTTTGGCTACCATGTGGGACTTATGTTACAAGCAGTGGGATCCTGGTGGAACCGCACCTGCAATGAGTTTTCTTAACCCTTTCTCCTTTTTAATTTTCTTTTCCTTATTTTATTTCTGTTTTGTTGTCAATAATGCTCCTGAATAATTTGAGAAGCTCAGGAGTTGTGTTTGTGTCTTGGTTATGGCAAGTTTATTGGATTTAATTGATTTTGCATAGATTGATTGCATGATAGTGTTGACTGTTTTCCCCCTAGATTTTGAAAAATTTTTGAAAAATGATCCCCATATGATTGAAAACTGAACTTTGAGATTTTATTATGATGGCATGATTTATGATAAGTTTGGGGTGATAGGAAGCACACACTAGGGATAGAATCTCTGTCAAGCAATATGCACATAAATGTCCAGGTGAGGTTTTGAGCCTCCAACATGTTTTTGACTGTGTGAAAATCACTTTTCAAGTTGCACTTTCCTGAATTTGTTTGAATCTCTTTTTGGTTTGCATGATTATGTGTTTGCTTCAAATGATTTAGGCATTTTCTTTGTAAATAGCTATTTAGCCTAAAAATAACCAATTCCTAATGCATGTTCCTTAGTTAGCCCCATTGAGCCTATTAGCCTGTTAATTCTTGATAACCTAATGTTATAAGCCCAAAAATCTGGAAGACCATGTTAACCCGATCTTAGGATTAAGAGAGCATGTAATCTTAGAATGGGTGCAAGAAACCAAAGTTTGGGGTGGCTACCCGGTGCAATGTGCTGTTTGGGATTGGGAAAAAGAAAAAAAAAGAAAGAAGAGAAAAGTGTAAAAATGAAAAGAGAAAAAAAAAAGAAAAAAAAATTAAAAAAAAGAAAAGAAAAGAAAAGAAAAGAAAAGAAAAGAAAAACAGAAAAAAAAAATAAAAGTGCAAAAATTTCAAAAAGACTGTTTGAATAAAAAGGCTGTAGCCACCTAGAAGCATAAAGAAAAAAATTAAGAAAGGAACTTGATTTAAATTCAAAGTGTAAATAATGTTCATGCTCTCTTAGTTCCCAGGGTCTTCAGCCTAGTTCCTTTGTATATCCTACCCTTAGCCAGGCCCCATTACAACCCATAAAAGACCTTCTGATGTTGCTTGCATATTTTCTGTGGGAACTATTTAGAGATGAAAATCAAATTTATGGGAAGTGCTCTTAAAAGTGAAATTGAGTGAATTGTTGATAGTCTGACACAAATTGAGCGATTGAGTGAAATACAAATTTCCCTTGTGAGGAAGGCAGTTGTTTGGATTTGGTGATCTCCCTTTTGTGTGTGACTTGGATCCCCTGCTTAGATTAATGAGTGTTTGAATGATGAAAATTCTCAATTGTTTAGAATGAATGATTGTGGGGATTGCTTTGTTTGGAAGGGGGGAACATTGAAAATATTTTGGTAAATTGCTTGAAATCTGTGTGAAAGTTGATTGAATTCTTAAGCTTGCCAGGTCTTGAGTCTTTTTGAGTTTTTGAGTATAGTTTGCTTGGGGACAAGCAAAGTTTAAGTTTGGGGTATTTTGATGAGCCTCTGTTTGACTGGTTTTATAACTAGTCAAGACCTTGGCTTTGTGCTAATTTTATATCATTTTTACCCAAATTAGACTTGATTGTCCCTAAGTAGTATTTTGAGTCTGTAAAGTGTTTTTAAGTTAATTTAGTTGATTTAGAGTGAATAAAGTATTTAATTTTACTTTCTATTTTCAGGTTAATAAAAAGGAATAATTCAGGTTTCTCCCCGCGAGAAGACTGTTCGCCTCGCGACCGGCCGATCTGCTCCAAGAAAATGCAAGGTCTCTGGTTCGCCCTGCGAAGAAATGGCTCGCCTCGCGAGTCATCCAACCATGAAAAGTCAGAGACGATCACGGTTTAACCGTGTTGAAGGCCACGGCGTAACAGTTTGGAAGCTGAAGAGTTCGCCTCGCGAAGGATATGCTCGCCTCGCGAGAAGGCCAAGAGTTGCAGACCTTTCGCATAATTCGCCTCGCGAGCAGTGCTTCGCCTCGCGAGGACTTGGGTTCCAGAAACGTGTATATAAAACAGTCTTAGGCAGAACTGAAAGGGTGGTCAGAATTAGCCAGTTTTGGCTAGTTTCTGAGTTTGTAGTTTTTTTGTTTTCCTCTTAGTTTATTGTTTTCTTTTGTAATGGAAAACTAGTCTCCTAGATTAATCTACTGTAATTGGTTTATGTTAACACTTGAGGTTCTGTATTCCATGATTAGTTGCTTTTCTCTTTTCAATGCCATGCTGTATGTTTCTGTTTGTTATTTCAGGAATGTATAGTGTGGTATTGTTTCATTTCGGTGATGTAATGTTCCTATATATAATCGCGTTTGTTATTTCGCGTGTGTTCATTCATGTTCGTTTGTTCATGAGAGCTTAACCCCGTTTGTTATTTCGGGAATAGGAACATACATCTGTAGTAGCGGTTTTCGTTTGTTAATTGTTGCTACAACCGGGAGGGGATTAGTATCTGCTTAGGATTTGCATGAACCAATGATAGTGAGAAACTGAGAACAGTAGGTTAATCGCTTTTGTTTATTTGCTAATTTCTTAAACTGCTTTGTTTCTTTTCTCTGTTTTTGATTTGTTTTGTTAATATAGTTTTAATCTCAAAACCTCCATTTCTAACTTTTACTAATTTTCTGTTAATAATAACAACAACTAAAGAGTCCTTGAGAGACGATACTCGAGTTGTCGCACTATACTGCATTATTTTAATAATCGCTCGTTCTTTTTGGCGCGTGGCGACAGCGCGGTCAATATCAATTACCTCTTTTTTATGTTCATTGATTCATAATCATATTCTTGGGATCAGTTTGATCCATCTGCAAGTTGTTTACAGTTGTATTAATAAGTTGTAACCAGATTCAAATTACGAAATGGGTTATTCTAGCTCAACGGCTCAACGCACTTGATGATGAAGATGAATGGGTGATGTTGGTGAATTGCAAGAGTGTATATAACGGATGATATTGTAATCTCACTTTGTACAGATTTCTCATGAAACAATACTATAATTAATATATGATTATTGTAGGTACAAAAAAAATCTTTAATTTTGCTTTGTTGTTTACCAAAGAATATCAATGATATTATTTATGCAATGTAATAAGGGAATTTTTATGATATGAGACCAATTCCATTTATGAAACAACAAAAAATTATAGTTGCAACAAAACTTCACAACTTCATTTGAATATGTGGTGGTGAAGATGAAGAATTTAACCAATATGATCATAATCTTGGATAGAAGGGAATACTAATGAAGAAAGTGATTGAAAATTTATGTTTCACATGTGAATTATTTATTAAACTTTTTAGTATAATTTATGATATTGATTCTATTTAAAGAATTTCTTTTATTTTTTATTTTTTAAAAATCCATTTGTTAATAATATAAAATCTTATAATTAATTACATTTTATGGTAATTTTAAATAAAATTAGAGCTTTTCATAAAAATACCTGGTGCATGCATCTATTTACAAAGGTGCATCTTAATTGAGTATTTGGACCTACTTCGCACAATTTCTGGAGGTTATGGTTGCATTCTCCGTCAACACTATTAGTAATGCCGCATGAGCAATCAAGCAGAGTCATTTGCATTGCAAAACTATTTAGGAAATCGAGCATTACTGTGATTTTCTAATTATTTAAATTATTCATCGTTGTCATATTTTTCAAATTTTTTGGGCTTTTTGTTAAAGGGTATTTTTTTTTTTTTAACATATTTGTTAAAGGTTATTGCTATAACTTAACAAGCAGTTGTTGAGTATTGAGTTAAATTTCTCAACAATAAAATTATAAACTTACAAAGCTTTGGTTATGTGACATTTCAATAGTAGCATTTGTTATATGCAAGTATGTTACACTGGGTGATGATTGTGAAATGGAGTGGGATTGCAAACGAGGCATTCTGAGTTGCTCACCATCGGGGATTGGGAAAGCTAATAACATTTGATGCTACATTAAATTTAGAATTAAAATATTAAACTATTTGTATATCAGTTTTTTTATTGTAATGATCTATTGGTGGGAAGGTTATTGTGCTTAGTGATAATTTTAGGCAAATATTACCTTTATTCCTTAGTTTGTTAGTAAAATGATACTTGATATGATTAAATATTTATTGAAGAAATATTTACAATCTAATCGAAATTGTACATTAATCATTATATTTCTTTTTAATATATTAGATTATAAATATAATATAATATAATAAAAAACTATAGTTTGGCTTGGTGTGCGTGGGAGCAACCCAAATAAAATAAAGAATAAATTTTTTTTTGATTTTAGCCCGAGCCTACCCATTTGCTACTATTTTATTTATTTATTTTTTTGTTATTTGACCATGTATTATTTACCAAATTTAGGTTTTTCTTGTGTACTAGGAAACAACAAATTAATCTTAGTATCGTTTACTTAATTTGTTTTCCTTAACATCTGTTATTACTTAATCTCTTTCATCAATTAGTAATGTATTTATATATATAATAATTTTATGTGTTATTCAAAATTAAAGTTTTGATATAATGCCTACATAAATTGTGTATTTTTTAGTACATCAGACTTCATGTTTTCTTAATTCATTCTACTGTTTTTTTTTTTTGAAGCATTTATACTACTATGTTTATTCATTAAAAAAAAGGATTATTGTATATTTGTATAAAAATTTCTCTCACATTCATTAGTATTATTAAATATATTTAGGCATTTTATTTTAATGAAAAATTAACATCACACAGGTTAAAAATACTAGTTATTATTTATCATTCTTAGTTGATTTTTTATCTTGTAAAATATATAATAATATAATTTTATTATGTTACTTTAAAATTTGAATTGTTTTGAATTTATTATTTAATATAATATATAATATTAAAAATATTTATTTAATTATAATCCGTGCTCTGAATTTTGAAAGATTGCTAACATGTCCAATGAAATATTAACGTTGAAAAATGTAAACATGGGTCCTTAATCTGTCACTTCCTGGTTCCTGCTAATGCTGCGTCTTGCACTGCGAAGAGCATCTTCTTCTCGGGTTCTTAATCCTTTCCGGTTCATTTCCGGTTCGGCCTCGAGTCCAAGCCTCTCAATATGGAGGCGGAAGAAGGAGATTGGGAAAGAAGGACTCATCGTTGCTAAAGAGCTGAAGAGGCTCCAATCGGACCCGGTCCGACTCGACCGGTTCATCCGGTCCCACGTTTCTCGGTTACTCAAGTCCGACCTTGTTGCCGTCCTCGCTGAGTTCCAGAGACAGGACCAGGTCTTTCTCTGCATCAAGGTTCGTGCTTCCGTGTTCTTCTTTCATTGTTTGTTTATGTGTTTTTTTTTCACTCAGATGGATATTGAACCCTTTTTCTGAAGGAAACATTTTCTCAATTTCATGGTATGAGAAGGCTAAGTGATATGACACTCAAGGGCAGTTTGGAAGATCTTATGGAGAACTTATTTGGACACTATAGAACAATTCATGAAAATAAACTTTAGCTCATAAAAAAAGCTTAAAAAATAACTTATAAAATAACTTCTAAAAGATTATGAAAATAAGTCTTTTTAATTTATTTTTTTCATAAAAGCTTAAGATAAGCTGTTTCGAACACACCCTTGATGTTTGCTTGAGAAGGTACAGAGAAAATTAACTGGGATTTCAGTTTAGCTTGAAACTAAAATTGCTTCTTTTAATGTTGAAGAGAAAAGTTGAGTTTGTCTAAGGGATCAGTTGGATTTCTTGCAGAAATATGAGTGTAAGAGGGATTAGAGAGTTGTGGGGTTTATCATTTCAACATTACAATTGCTTTGCAGTTTGCCCTTGAAATGTGATGAATTATTACCATTTCATATGTCTAACACTACAGCAATTTCGGCAGGTTTCCTTGCTGTTAGCTACAATTAAGAGAGAAATTGGATTCAGTATGCAAGGCATTGTAGAGTTGGAAACATAATTTTAGTTCAGCGAAATTAGTGAGATTGTTTTTGATTCTCTCATTAGTTTGATGATGTTTTATTGAAGTTTTTTTATATTGCTGTTTCTGGGGATGTTTTCTTCTTCCTTCCTCAAATTAAAGAGGAAGTTACCTGGCTTATATTTGTTTGAAAAATGTTTTTTCACAGATGAGGGTGGACATATGTTAATATAATTAATGTAACTGTTTAACCATTTTAGATATTTTGGGAGGAATAAAGAAGGCAATGCCCTTCCGTGTCATGTGCAATGTATGTAGTGGTTTTATGCATATAGTTTGAGAGAAATGCCTGAACTTTCAATGATAAGTTCTTGCTATAAGGTGGTCTTCTTAGCTTTGTTATGGTACTTGGTTAGTGGTCTTTTTGTTTAGGAGAATATCTTATCCTCTGCCCATGGACTTCTTTCTTTATCTTCTATGATTAAATTTCTTTCTCATCAAAGAAAAAGACCTGTTTGTGCTGAGTAGTTTCAGTTTCAAGTCGCTTGAAGTCAAGTATGGCCTTACCCTGTCTTAATCTCAACAGAATGCTCCATTCACTATGTTTCTTACATTTTAATTGTGCAGTCACCCATTGAGTGTGGAATGGGCTAGAGCTCTGTCACATAGCTAGGTTATGCTCTTAAAATAAAATCTTTATACCCCATAAGTGACAAGTTTTTTCATGTAAAATCTCCCTTTTACCCTCTTCATCAACATATTCCTTATCCTTCACCACCCACCGACCACCACTACCACCACCACACCCCCACCTCTCTGATACCACCACACCCCCTCCAGTCGGCCATGGACGCTCGACCGTCGGGATTCGTCGCGCCTACCGTTGCGGGCGGCGAAGACATCATCCACTACCTCCATCCCTAGCATTCTGCCCTCTTCCATCTACCAGAGCTCTGGCTTCAACACCACCACCACGCCACTGCCCAAATCTGGGTTGCGGAGGTTCGACCTCACTGCCACCGCCACACAGTCTTCTGCTTCTTTTTGGTGGGTGCCATCGTTACTTGGCTGTGGGGGATGGTTGCTTTCAGATCTGCTCTCACATCCAACCACCACCCACAGATCTGGTGTGGTAAGGCTAGCGGTTGTCTTGGCTGTGCGTTCCGGTCGGCCGTTGGTGGTGGTGTTAGGGTGGATAGCGGTGCGGTGGCTTGCGGCATAGGGACGACAAGAGTAGATCTGGACCGCGGTGGAGGATTCTGATCAACGTCCGGTGGCACTGCCGGGGTTTTTTTATGCATCTGGTTTCTCTGATTCATCAAATTAGGGTTTTTTTGCATCTGGTTCCACCTTCCGCCGCCCGATTAGGGTTTTTTTTTGCATCTGGTTTCTCTGAATTCATGAAATTAGGGTTTTTTTGCATCTGGTTCCACCTTCCGCCGCCCGATCCGCCCCCTCCTCCGGTCGGCCATGGACACCTGACTGTCGGATTTCGACGGTGGCGCTGGCAAGTTGTTGGAAGGCGGAGGGGTTTGGACGGTAGGTGGGAGAAGGAAGGATAAAAAAGTATTTTTCAATTTTTTTGCTTTTAAATCTGGACCATCAATTATTTAATTAGTATATCCAATGGTCCTAAACTTTTTACTCCAAACTTTCATCGGGGTATACCAGTATAGAGGGAATTCAATGGCTTCACCAAAGAATTCACCTTTGATATCAGCTGTCAAATGTTAGAACATCTCCAGTTCATTTTTGTTAGTGCACTGAATAACATTGTTGACATTTCTGGGGTGGGTATGAAGACTTTTATAGGCTGTAGAAAAACCCCTAGAAAAATTGATTCAAATTTCAAAGAGCAAATAAACATTGAAATAAACCCATCGTTATATTCTATTGTCTTTGTTGTATTATAGTTGCATTAGAGTGAGAGGCATATAGCTGATTTGTGTCTTTACGTGGATCTCAGTATGTTTTACTTGTTTATTTTGTACTTTTATGTGGTCTTACATTTTGGGAGTTCTTGTAGTATTAAGACGGGGAGATATTTCACATGTGTATTAACTCTTTCACGGCAGTTAAAAACTAATTTAGATAAATTCTTAGTCTTTGTGGTACAAGTTTCTGTAAACTATTCTTTTGAATACTAGGTAAGTATCATGCATAAGTTGATTCTTCTTTCTCTTGATCCTTAAATTGAGTTCTAGAAATTTTCTTAATCTGATTATATATCTGTTTGCTTCATAAAGTTTCTTATTTGAAAAGCTTACATTACCCTTATATATGCATTACAACTCTCAAACTTAAGAAGATAGTACAATCTTGGTTAAGATGGTTTGGTCATATGTGAAAAGGAGACTAGTAGAAGCTCCACTAAGAAGAGTTGATTAGATAGGATAGACGAACAATTAGAGGAGAAGGAAGACCAAGAAGAACTCTGGTTTGTTTGTGAGTTTTGGAGGGGAAGGGAGGGAAAGGGAAGGGAAGGCTTTGGAAAAAAGAAGGGGGAAAGGAATAGGGGAAGGGAAGATAACCCTCCAAAATCTTCCTCTAGTTCAATTTTTTAGTTTCCCCAAATTGGAGGATTTTGGAGGATTTTGATTCTTTTGTTAAAAAATAAACCCCATGCAAGGTGTGGGGGAGTATCCTCCCTTCCTCATTCCTTTCCCCCTTCTTTTTTCCAAAGCCTTCCCTTCCCTTCCCCTCCTCTCCCTTCCCCTCCGAAACTCACAAACAAACCCTAAATGAAACTATTAAAAATGACTTGGATCTAGATGGCCATTTCGAAGAGTCAACATGTTGTTTGATTCATGTAGCTGACTGACACTACCTTATGGCAAAGCACTTTTGTCATTAAAATTATTAAGGTCAATTAGCCAATCTTTCTGGTACTTCATAATTTTTGTGCTATCTTGGGAAAAATTTGCTGAGCAATTTATTCACTTACGTTGAATTGCTTTGCTTCATGCCCTGATGCTACAGCACTTATGACTAAAAGTTGCCTGTTTAACCATAATGTGTAGCAAATGTCTTAATGTAAATTGAACCAGAAGGAAAAAAAAAACTAACATTTTGCTACTTATTTTTAGTACTGAACTCTTGGTGTTGACTTTAATTTAGTTAACTATTTGTTCTAACTTTCATATGCATCAGTTATTGAATGCTCATAACAGGACAGTTGTCTTCTATTATATGCATGTATGCTTTTGTTGACAAATCTGTTATTTCCCAGTTGTATGATATAGTGCGCAAAGAAATATGGTACCGGCCGGACATGTTCTTTTACAGGGACATGCTAATGATGCTTGCAAGAAACAAAAAGGTGGAAGAAGCAAAGAGAGTTTGGGAAGATTTGAAGGGGGAGGAAGTTCTATTTGATCAGCATACATTTGGAGACATCATTAGAGCTTTTCTGGATAGTAGATTGCCCTCAGAGGCAATGGAAATATATGAAGAAATGAGACAATCTCCTGACCCCCTCTCTCATTGCCTTTTCGCGTGATATTAAAAGGGCTCATTCCGTATCCAGAATTAAGAGAGAAAGTAAAGAATGAATTCTTAGAGATTTTCCCGGATATGATCATCTATGACCCTCCTGAGGACTTGTTTGAGGATCATGAGCAAGAACAGGGATGGAGATAATAAGAATATTATTGCTTAGTTTCCTAGACTCCTGCACCATGATCTGCATATGCTCTGAGAAATTCTATTCATAGAAACAGTGATTTTTGCAGCATATTTTGTGCACTGGAGCAATCTGATACCATGTAATGCTGAGACCTGGTAGCTGTAGTTAAAATTGTTTTGCTTTTCTCTTTTGATCTCAGCTTTGAGATTTTCCAACTTTAGAAGATATTTTCTTTTTTTAAAAAATAAAAACCATTGTACATCTCAGCCTCAACAATGAATGAATGTTGATGATACATTAATTTGACAACTTAGGTCAGAAATGGATGTACGGAGTTGTTCAATGGGCAACCCACAAGATATTCCGAATTTCCTTTGTTAAAAATATTCAGTTTGTTTATATTTGACTTAGAGCAATTCCATGGGAATACGAAATTTAAGGATCTCTTACCACCATTAACTTAGAGCAACTTCATGGGAATACTATGTTAATGAAATATTAATTTTCAGTCTTGATCTTTCATGTATAGTTTAATAGTCGGGATTTTCTTACCTCACCTAATAATAAACCACTCATCTCCCCAATTATATATACATGACTTGCATGTGACTTTATTATGAGTTTTAAAATTTAAAGTTATTTGAGTTTTGGTAGACTGAAATGAGTTTAAAAATATGTTAATAAACTCATTCTAAATAAAGAAAGAAAACAACAACCACAACAACATAGAAGATGAAGGCGAATTCTTTCGATTATTCGAGGGAGATTTAACTCCATAGTTTGGGAGAACAATGGTAATTAATGGACTTAAGTGAATTACAAAGGATTTGAAATGGTTTACACTCCATTCCATTCCAAACCCACCAAGGGTATTAAAATTTGAGGGTTTAAGTGGTATAAACTGATTTCAGTTCTTACTCTTAACAATGTCATTCCATTACAAATTACAATGCTTGTTGGTCCAGGTGGCAAGGAGCATAGTTTTCCAAGTAAGGTTTCATGTTCAAGTCTTATATATATATATATATATATGGCACTGGGAGAGCATTTCCCACTAAATGAGTCTTCACGGCTTGACTCGGATTAGTCGAAGTCTAATATAATTTCCAGATATCGAGGGTCTCAAATTAAAAAAAAAAACTCACAAATAATGAGTTAAGAGTTTTTTTACCACTTCACTCCATTGTTAACTACTTCATTCAACCAATCTCTAAAAACTTTACACATGGTTTAATATTTTTTTTCATGAGTGGCACTGATTAACGTGGCGCCACCAAAACGTCACTTATACTGGCACCTTCCACATCAGCTGATAAAATAATAATAAAAATATCAAGATGGCAAAAGCCACCCCATTTTAATAAATAGTTTGAAAATAACCACATTTTGATAAATATATTCAAAAACACTACATTGATCAAAAACCATAAATTTGAACAAATACACATCTTTTTTCTCTCTCTCTTTTTTTTTTTTGCTATGCATTACTTTTTTTAACAATCTTACAAAAAGTTAAGAGTTTAATAGTTTGGCGGGGAGGAAGAGACGGATTTGGGGTTTCTCACCATCGCACCATGCTATCACCAGCACCACTGCAAGCCACCACCGCGAGCCCGCCACTCAAACAACCATCAAAGAAGGAAAGGGGAGGAAGACTTCAATGTGTATCATGAGGGCTCTCTCGAAACACTTGAAATGAAAGTTAGAAGGGAAAATAGGTCAAGACACATAAGATGATACTGTTTTGTGAGCAAAAAGCCATACCAAACCATATTCGTTTTAGAAAATTTAAGAAACAATATTGTTACATGCCCTCATATGTACCCAAACATACCAAAGCTATACCTTTAGACTCTTTTTCCAAGTTGTTTTTTGAAGTGGATGAGAAGGAAAGGGAAGGTTTATGAAGGTAACACCCTTGTTTGGGAGTTGATAAAAAAAGAAGGGAAAGGTTTTGAAGCTTTTCATAAACCATCCAAAACCCTCCTTAACCCATTTTCTAGGTTCCCCCAATATGGGATATTTTTAAGGAAAATTACAAATTTGCCCCTATACATTTTCAAAATTTCCAAATTTTCTCTCCATTAATATTATTTATAGAATATTATTTATGTTAATTTTCTCCTACACGGATAAAATTGTAGAAGTGGCATATACCCTCCATTTCCTTCCCACATAATATATACTCTCAAATAAGGAGGAGGATAATACTCTCCATCTCCTTCCTTCCCTCCTAACTCGCAAAGTTATAGTGAGCACATACCTATGTACGAGTTCCCGAGCCTAGCATTCGTATGCTTCAGAGGAATAAACTAATCAGTGGAGATTGCTTTATAGACAATTTCAACCAAGTATTTGCTAAAAGATATAACTGTAAGCTTACCAACTTGCTACTTCGATTAAGCAAACTAATCACTGTGACCACTAATTAATCAAGTTGTTGATTAATGATCAAATGAATTCAGTTTAGCGTCTAGGGATAACAAACCACATGATTATTCAAAAGCAGTCTCATATGAAGATGAGAAGGAGCACTCGCGTAAAGGGAATCAGAAGATGAAAAATTCAAAATTTTGCCAATTGCAAACCTTTCTAATATCCCAAAAGTGGTGCCAAGACATTGTTGTAGACTATGCACAAATAAAATTCTACTAAACTTACAATGCTTTTAAAGGGGCAATCGCTGAAGGAACATATATAACAAAAAACAAGAAAAAGATGAGTAAATGACCAAAAGAGTAAGCTTTCTAAGTATTTTCTTTCTTTCTTTTTTATATTAAAAAGGTTTGCTATAAATAAATACAGGGGAGCATGATGGCCAAAACAAGGTAAAATGATAACAACGGGCGTTTCATGAGATAAACATGACTAAAAGCTAAATCGTGTTTACATAACTAAAGAAAAGCCCATCAAAATAAATTACGATATCAAATTTTCACAATGAGCATGGTAACTTCAGAATACCACATCAAGATTTAATCACCTAGCAGGCATAGCGGCTGTCTCATGCTAAGCTCCAGTTTAAGCGCAGGAAATATCTCCAAATCATGGGAAGCACTTAAAATTTTCTGCAAATGATCATGTTTTGACAATTGGAAATTAATTTTAATCCTTCATAATTTAAAAGAAATAGCATTATCAGTAGATATATTGAAATCTAGCATAAAGAGTTGGGGTTCTGGACATAAGTGGTAAGGATGGTCTCTGAAGCCAGTGTTCTGGACATAAGTGGTAAGGATGCTCTCTGGCGCTACTAGTCACTCTGAGATGGTTTTAAGATATAGGATAATCAGAAGCCTAATAGCATGCATGAAAAATCGGATCCACAGAAAAATAGTATGATATTTAAGCTGACAACTAAGGGTGAGCTAAGATTGCTTCCTTACGAGTTGTGACCTAAAAGTCACGGGTTCAAATCCTGAAAATAGTATCTCTCTGCTTGCAGAGGTAAGACTACGTACATCTACCCTCCCCAGACTTCACTAGGTGAGGAGTTGGCCACCCTATTTATGAAGGCTGATGTTGGAGTATAAGCTTAGCTTTAGGACTGCTGTAACTCAACTGAATTGCTGAGTCAGCAATTCAGTTGAGAATTAGTTAGCACTGTTAGTTAGTTACAAAAGCAGTTAGAGCAGTTACAAAAGCAGTTAAAACTCTGCTATATAAAGCCTTGTACACTGTATGAAAGGCCAAAAACGAAAAATCATTCTTCAAATCTTTAGTTTCTGTTCTTCCCTCTCTCTGAGTTTCTCTCTCTCTTTCTCAACTCTTTCAATTCTATTAGCTGACAACTAATTCGACAGCTATGACAATAAAGGTAGCAAATTACCAAATAAACCATTGGCAGACAACTGTCATAAGTAACTCAATAACTGGAAGAGGGTGTTATAAAGCAACAATATTTACCAGTGCTGCAAGGTGTGCATCTTGTAAAATATTTCCATCAGCTTCCAATCTAGCAACAGGAAACTCCGGAAGATGGCCAGATTGTTTCTTGCCAAGCAAGTCACCAGGTCCACGTAATAAAAGGTCCATATTAGCGAGATAAAAGCCATCTGATGATTTCTCGAGTAGTTTCAAACGATTTAGGCTACTGGCAGTTGACGCTATAAGGATACATTTTGATGGCCTTACCCCACGACCAACTCGTCCCCTGAGTTGGTGTAGTTGAGCAATTCCAAACCTCTCAGAATTCATCACAACCATCATAGATGCATCTGGAACATCAACACCGATCTCAATTACTTGAGTAGCAAGTAGTATATGCAATTCTCCATTCCTAAATTTTCTTAATGTTTCTTCTTTTTCATCACTTTTCATTTTTCCATGTAATAAACCACAGTTATATTTTTGAAACCGGCATGATATATCTTCAAGATCTGCTGAAGCTGCACGAAGCTGAGGCAACTGCTCAGAAAGTTCAATAATTGGGTAGACAAGATAAACTTTCCCCCCATCTTCCAACTCATCCAGCATCATCTGTCATAATCACATGTTTTGCATCAACATCATAACAAAAAGTTATGCAAATTAAATCATAGCTCTAATCAGCAAAGCACACATTCAAAGCTGATTGATCCACAGAATATGCTTGTAAAATAGTGGACACAGGTCACAGCGTATCATACAGCTCTTTACAATCTCAACATTTTAGGGATTAGGTGGAAATGGGAAAAAAGGGAGTGATAAGTAGGACAAGAAAGTATAATTCACTGATTGGTCCAAATAGTTGTGATACAAGATGATGACCTTATATGCTGATATATGATATTTTGATAGGTAACCCCCTAGTTGGTTGGTTAGTTAGTGGGTGAGTTAAGGGAAATAAGGCATGTTGCCTATAAATAAGAGGATAGAGTGAGAGAAAGGGTATCTTGTCAATTGTATACACTTGGGGCCTTTTGGGAATTGAGAGAGTCTAGAGTCTCTCGAATACTTTCGGAATACATTCTGTAAGAGGTTTTCCCTATTTTCTGAAATAATATCAGTTGGTTCCTATCATATTTGTACTACAAAATATCAAAAGACAATAATACACTTCACTTTGGATGCACAAAAAGTAACTGCCCAATTAACCAATAAGACTGTCCTCAGTAAAATCCAATATTTCTCAGCATTACTATTAGTTAGAATCAGGTCATAACTGTTATTTATGATATGCTCAAAAAAGAAACCAAATATGTACAAATTAAAGCTTGGTCTATTCTCATCTCTTTTTTCACAAGGGTTCTAACACAAATGAAATACTTCTCTTTTCCAACACTAGCTGTAATGCTTAGGAACATGACAGTAAAACTAAATTCATTGACATTAAAAGGTTGAAATAATTGAGGAATCCCCAACATCAACAATCTGATTATGAGTGCTTGTGAGAAGGAAATGTTTGATCCTCATCTAAAAAGTAGATATTAGTAGCATTTCATACAAAGGCAGATTGAAGCCCCGTCGCTTAGATTTCATTCTCTAAATTAGAAATTATGGTCAATTACATAAAAAAGGGAAACAATTGCCGAAGTCCTCCAAAAAAAAAATGTCACCTTGTAGACATCCTCAAATCCTTTGTCATTTCCTTCGATGGTACAAGTTTGAACAGGAATTCTTCCCGGAGGTAAGTCAGTTATCTATGATGGGAGAAGGCAGTGAAGTAACCATTAGCAACAGAAAATAGTTTTACATACTATATTGCGGGGGGGAAAACTAATCAAAGATGAGTGAAACAATCAACATAAAATATCTTTCACAGATTTTTTTAAAGTTCCTTTCTCTTTGTTTCAGTTTTCTTTTGATAATAGAATAACAAATGAATTGCCAGGGAATAAAGAAACTATTAAGACATTATATTATCATAACACAAGGATGTAAAAGCAAAAATAAAACCAAATTCGGGAGTCTTCGTCCCTCCATTCTGCATAGCAGACCATAGAAACTCTGTTTAGAAGACAATATAAACCTTTAAATAGTCTTTCAAGGACAAACCTTAACTAGGCATTCTGAAAGAATTCCACAATAAATTGACTAAAAATGAAAGCCCTCTGTAGTGCCTAAAACTGATACTAATATAAAACACCGAATCTAACCCGAAATCTGATACCCAGGACCACGAAGATCTTGGACGTGATGAAATATAGGATGAAAGTTGATTATAAACATTGAATAAATTCTAACATAATCAAGGAAAATGGGATGCAGGGAGGGGGTGAGGGAAGATGTTTAGCATCAGAATCAGACAGGAAATTTTTCAGTACCTGTGTCAGTGACAAATCACCATATAAAGCAAGTGCAAGTGTCCTTGGGATGGGAGTAGCAGACATGGCAAGAACATGTGGGGCCATATGAGCATCACTATTTGAGGACCTATCTGTAGCAGCTTCTTCCATGCTCAAAATTGATGATGTATAATATAACTAAAATAGAAAAGTTAAGAGCCACAACAATATTATTAATAACAAATATAAGCCATACGCAGGATGCAACTTGAAGTGGCAATGAAGATACAATTTCCATGAAAACATAAAATGAATATTTGCCACAGTTACCCACGATATTCTAAAACCACCCGAGTAAATAATTTTTATGTAGGCCTCACAGATCATCAATCAGCTTTTTCAAGGTTGTTCATACAAACTTTAAGTAATTACCTTTTCTATTTGACTACTTTTTTGTGATATTTTGTAAACATCTATCACTAACAATCATCCACTGGAAAGTAATTATCGTATTTGTCTGACTACTTTCTTGAGTTATTTTAGACCATGGTAAACATTTATGTTTTAAGGAAAACATAATGGGCTTGAATATTTCAAGCATGATTTGCTCAGGCTATAAGACATGCAATTTGTATTCAATTTACGTTGAACTAATATTCAATTTGTATTAATGTCATTGATTCCTTTATGCTTGGTTAAAGGATAATATCTCTATTCTCATCCTGCTTTGCATAATAATTGCATTGCACTCCTTTACATCTAGAATGTCTTTTATCATGTTGATTGTGTTTTTATAAAGCTTAAAAGTCTTAAATTCATCCATATAGCTAACCCCACTTAGCGAGAAAAGATTGTTTTTGTTATGTGTATGTGCGGACATAATTTTTTTATAGAAAAAGAGGGTGAGTGCATAATATAACTACATTAAGAGGAGTGGACCACCTTACTATTAAACCTTCCTCTTTGAATCACACCGAAGCGATGCTGCTCATCCACCACAGCAATACGTAAGGCTAAGAATTCCACTTTTTCTGCTATCAAACTGTGGGTTCCAATGACCATCGAGATTTCACCAGTCTGGATACCCTGCAACATCAAAACAGATTAAATTTATAAGAATTTCATAAAGGTGCAAGAAAAGAGGAGCTGGATTCCATCACACCTAACTTTTTACCCAGAAAAGTATTTATACCTTACGGATCATCCGTGATTGTTTTAGTGGGGTTGAGCCAGTAAGTAAAGCAACAGTTGGCTTGCACTTGATCTCGTCCAAGTTTTCAAGCAAATTAAGCAAGTGTTCATAATGCTGGATTGCAAGCAACTCCGTTGGAACCATGAAAGCAGCCTAATCATGAGACAAGAAAACCTGACATTAATATGCATTAAATGATAATTTTTTCTAAAATGAATAAAACTCCTAATGGGAACAAACCAACCTATCAATCACAATTATAATATGCTCTACATCCATGATCTAATGAGAAATCAAAGGATTATATAGACAAAGTAACAAGATGCAAAAGAAAAATCGAGGTGACCTACCTGATATCCAGAGCCAATAACCTCCATACATGTAAGAAAAGCTACAACAGTTTTCCCACATCCAACATCACCCTGAAAATGTCACAAAATAACTGTTGATATTGTTTGATTTGTATCTGATATAGTTTGATATGGTTTGATATAGTTGTACATATGAGTTATAGTCAATCCCTAAAATCAAGAGATTTTGTATTCAATATTTGTAAATCATCATTCTATAATTGAGAAGGCTGAGAAGGTTTCTCTCAAGCCATTCAACTATCATAACTTGGTATCTAGAGCTAGGGTGCGATCTGGTCAGGAACCTTTTTCCGGCGACCGTTTTCCGGCCACCGTCTCCGATCACCAAAATAAGGTGATCGGACATCTTAGAAAATGCCGCAAGCACCCTGACGCGCCGCCATTGTCCGCAGTTTTCCGTGTGCGTTAGGTACATGCTTAGTCGTCCATGTGTCGTTCCATATGCGGGTCTTCTTCGGCCTGTTCTCTGGCGTCGTCTGGCCCCATTCTCAGTATCAAACTTGACTTTCCAACACTTTCATTCTTCTCCTTCTCACCATGTCAAGTGATTCAAGTGATTCAACCACTTACGAAGGGTCTGACGCTACAGGGAAGGTCTCATCTCCTTTGCCTTCTTTGGAAGTCCCACTATTACATTGAAAAAACTCAATGGTAAAGAGTTTTGTGGATTGGTATAATGCGGTTGAAGTTTGGTTTTTAGGTCAAGGGCTATATGAACATTTCACCAAGAAGAAAGCCGATATTGATGGAAAAATTTGTGATGAATGGAAAAGCGTAGATTATCAGTTGGTATCTCTTTTATGGCAGTCTATTGATCTGGAGTTGATGCTACACTTTCACCCTTAAAAAACTTGTTATTAAATATGGAAGAAAGCTCAAAATGTCTATTACAATGACCTAAAACGTCTCTATGCCTCTGTCCACAATTTGGCCACTCTTCAGATGACACACCATAATCTTCCCTCTTATCTGAACAAAGCACATTACGTCATTATTGACGACATTAAACGAATCATAACAGGTGATGATCTTACGAAGGTACTAGAAAAACTTGATAATATGTATATGGTCTTTGTTCTTCATGGTTTGCATAAGGTCTTTGAATCTGTCCGGAATCAAGCTCTAACTAATCCTAACATCCCTACGGTGGAGGAGCTCATTGATCGTCTTCTAAGTTCCATCACCAGTGGAGACATCCGAGATTGGTTCCCAGACAGTTTTATAACCTTCAGCCTTTGTCTCTAATTCGGCAAACAGTGGAGGACGAGGCCGTGGGCATGGTGGAAGAGGTGGTCGTGGTAGAAGTGATTGTCCTTAGTGCTCTTATTGCAAGCGTGTGGGTCATACTCAAGACAAGTGTTATTCTCTGCATCGTTTCCCATAAAAGTCAGTCAATGTCACGAAGTCTGACAATCAGAAAATTAAGTTGGGTATGATAATAAAAAAGGTAGCAATCGGAACAGTTTTTCAGTTGATGAATATAAGAACTACCTTCAGCTTAAGGCAGCCCAACAAGCCTCATCTTCAGCAACTATAGCTCATATTGGTAATTCTACAGTTTGTTCCTCTCATTCATCTCCTGTTGGTTCCTGGATTTTGGATTCTAGTGCTTCAGACATATCTCCAGTAACTCCTCTCTTTTCTAATTTATCTTCTACCAAAACACCACATGACATCACCCTTGCTAATGGCTCTAAAACATAAGCCACCGGTATTGGTCAAGCCTCACCTCATCCCTCTCCGTCTTGAAATTCAGTCTTATTTATACCTAGATGTCCTTTTAGTTTAATTTATATTAGTCAACTTACTCGATCTCTTAATTGGTCCATAACCTTCATTTCTACTTCCTTTTCTATCTAGGAGCGGAGTACGGGGAAGACGATTAGAGCAAGATCCGAGTCACGCGATCTCTACTAAACATGAAGCACATTTTCCAGTTTTAAAGATTGAAATTCAATATTTCAATAACCAACCACATGAGTATGGGAACCATCAGCAACAGTAATAGAATGAATACTAGAAGGTGAGGTATAAGAGGAGAACAATTTGGAATGGAAGGTCATATGATCAGTGACACCAGAGTTAAGAATCCAAGCATCCTTAGGGATAGTACCAGAGGCAGTAAAGGAGCGGGAGCAAAAACACTTACTTGTCATTGCCAGAGAACAAGAACCAGAAGGCTTACTAAGAGAGTCAAGAAGGGTCCGCAAACACTCCAAGTCATTCTGACAGAGTTGCGCTTCAGTTTCTGCCATATATGAGCGGAAAAAACTGATGAACAGTATACGTGAATAGTACTCGATGAACAATAACCACATGAACAGTGCGCGCTAAACAGTAACCGCGTGTGCATTTTTGGTGAACAGTGATCGCGTTAACAACTTCCGATGAACAGTACCAATAAACAGTAATGGGTGGTAACACCTGCAATTGATAGGGGCACAATGACGGTGCAAGCGCTGCAATGAAGGCAGCTAAGAGGGGCCGCAATGAAGGCGGCTAGGGTTTTTCCACGGAAGCAATAATCTGAATATATAGCCTAAGCTCTAACTAATGGGCCTGACTATTATTGATTGTGTCTAGAGTACAAGCACTAATCTGAATATATAGCCTAAGCTCTAACTAATGGGCCTGACTAATGGGCCTAATACAAAAAGCTACTTGTTAAAAGACTTGGACATAATTTAGATAACAATATTTGTGAAAGGCTTGAATAATTCTTCTATTCATCATACTTGATATATATATACACTAAACAGTAAATACACTTTACAATTTACAAGGAAATTTAATTCCTAGGAACATAGTTAAGCCCACACCGTCCACACCGTCCGCACCGTCCTCACCGTCCACACCGTCCAACTAATATCTACAGTCCCCCTCAAGCTGGAGCATATAAATCAAATGCTCCAAGCTTGGAGCAAATATTTTAAATTCTTGGTCCTCTTAGAGATTTTGTAAAGACGTCTGCCAGTTGATCATTAGAGCTAACAAATTCGGTGACGACTTCTTTAGAAAGGACTTTCTCTCGGACAAAATGACAATCGATCTCGATATGTTTAGTTCTCTCATGAAATACTGGATTGGAAGCTATATGGAGGGCTGCTTGGTTATCACAACATAGCTTCATTTGTTGAGTATCTCCAAACTTCAATTCCTGAAGAAGTTGTTTAATCCAAATAAGCTCACACGTGGCTATCGCCATGGCTCTATATTCAGCCTCTGCACTAGACCTTGCAACAACATTTTGTTTCTTACTCTTCCACGAGACAAAGTTTCCTCCAATAGACACACAATACCCTGAAGTGGAACGCCTATCAATAGGTGATCCCGCCCAATCGCATCGCAAAATCCAACTACTTGAGTGTTTCCTTTGTCTTCATAAAGTAGTCCTTGTCCGGGTGTCTTTTTAATGTATCTCGGATTTCGTATTACTACATCCCAATGATCATTATGAGGAGATCGCATGAATTGACTCACCACTCCAACAAAGAAAGGAAATATCCGGCCTTGTAATAGTGAGATAGATGAGCTTCCCAACCAATCTCCGATATCTTTCTCGGATCGGAATAAGGCTCCCCCTGGTTGGGTAGCGCTTTTGATTTGGATCCATAGGACTATCAACTCGGTCGACAATCCAACATACCAGTTTCTTTAAGTATATCTAACACATACTTCCTTTGTGAGATGATAATCCCGTCTTACTCGACCGAGCAACTTCAATTCCAAGAAAGTATTTTAGATTTCCCAAATCTTTTGTCTGAAAGTGACTAAATAGGTGTTGCTTTAGCTCAGCAATTTTTTCTGGTCATTTCCCGTGATGACTATATCATCTACATAGACCACCAAGTAAACACATTTATCTGGAGAGGTATGGCAGTAAAAAACTGAATGGTCAGCTTCACTACGTTTCATCCCAAAAGCTTGAACAACTGAGCTGAATTTTCCAAACCAAGCTCGTGGGGATTGTTTGAGTCCATAAAGAGACCGTCGCAGTTTGCAAACCAAGCTAGACTCCCCCTGAGCAACAAATCCAGGTGGTTGCTCCATATAAATCTCCTCTTCTAATTCTCCATGCAGGAATGCATTTTTAATATCCAACTGGTACAGTGGCCAATGACGGATGGCGGCTATGGCAAGAAATAGTCGAACAGAAGTCATTTTAGCCACAGGAGAGAAAGTATCTCCATAATCAAGGCCATAAATCTGGGTATAACCTTTGGCTACCAATCGAGCTTTGAGACGATCAATCTGTCCATCGACCCCAACTTTTATAGCATAAACCCACCGACAACCAACAGGTTTCTTGCCCGGAGGAAGAGGAACTAACTCCCATGTACCATTATGCTCCAAAGCCTGCATTTCATCAATCATGGCTTGTCACCATCCTGGATGATCAAGTGCTTCACAAAAATTTTTAGGAAGAGTAACAGAAGATAAAGAAGACACAAAAGAATGATAAGAAGGAGAGAAACGATGATAACTCAAGTTATAAATAGGATGGGGATTACGTGTGGACCGAGTACCTTTCCTAAGAGCAATGGGCAAGTCATGATTATCCTCAAGTAGGTCCGTAGTCGGGTTGTCTGCTGAAGTAGGACATGATTCAACAGGTCTTTCAGTACCCTCAAGTTCTGTATTGGGAATTCGTGGACGACGCCGATATAGGATGGGTGATCTGTGAGTCTGTTCAGGTGGAGGATTGACAGGAATATCTACAGAAGAATCGACAGTTGACTCTGATTCCTGCAAAGGTGATGGACCAAGATAGGGAATAGGAAAAACTTCATGAAGAGTATTAGACTCAACGATGGAGGGCGAGAAATATGACTTTTCTTCAAAAAAAGTTACATCTGAAGTGATATAATAACGATTGTGAACTGGAGAGAAACAGCAGTAGCCTTTCTGTAATCTGAAATATCCAAGGAAAACACATTTGATGGCTCTAGCAGCAAGCTTATCAAGACCTGGAGACAAATCATGAACAAAACAAGTGCATCCAAAAATACGTGGCGCAACATGAAATAGTGGTTCTTTAGGAAACAAAATGGAATGTGGAATTTTATTTTCAATAGAGGAAGAAGGCATCCGATTTATCAAAAAACAGTCATCAAAACAAGATCACCCCAATGTCGGACAGGTGTATTTGCATGAAGTAATAATGTCCGAGCAGTCTCAACAATATGTCTGTTCTTCCTTTCGGCAATGCCATTTTGTTGAGGGGTATGAGGACAAGAGGATTGATGCAGAATGCCCTGTGATGACAAAAAAGAAGAAATAGCAGAAGAAAAATATTCTTTTGCATTATCACTTCTAAAGATCTTAATTGTCTTATCAAATTGAGTTTTTATTTCATTAACAAAAGAAGTGAGAATGGACAAAATTTCAGAACGTTCTTTCATTAAGAACACCCAAGTACATCGAGAAAACTCATCAATGAAGGTAACAAAATATCTATACCCCATAGAAGAGACACGACTAGGGCCCCATATATCAGAATGAATAATTGAAAAAGGAGAATCAACACGACTTTCAAGATGTCTAACAAAAGAAGAACGAACATGTTTTCCTAGCTGACATGACTCAGGTGAAAGTCTTTATTTTTTCAAGGCTTGGAACCATTATTTTTAATTTAGCTAAATGTGGGTGTCCCAAGCGTTCATGAAGGAGTTTTGGTGATGTGGCAGCACTGCAAACCCAAGCAGGATTAGGCTTAAGGTAGTAAAGACCATGAGATTCATGTCCTACGCCAATCGTTCGACCCGTACCACGTTCCTGTATGACAAAGGCGTTAGCATCAAATGTTACTGAACAATTATGAGAACGAGTAAGTTGGCTGAGAGATATTAAATTGAAAGGACAACCAGGTATGAACAAAACCGATTTTAAAGACAGAGAAGAAGAGGGTGATACATGACCAATTCCTTTTGCTGCAACTCTAGAACCATCAGCTAGAGTGATGAAATGAGGAATTTCAGGAGGACAAATGGATGAAAATAAAGAACCATTACCAAAGAATGTGATCGGAGGCACTCGAATCAATTATCCATGGACTTTGATCATTACCGGATCTAGAAACACAAGCAAGAGAGTTATGAGCTCCTATAGCAGACGATGTTTGAGATTCCTTGGCAGCCTTTAGTCGGAGGTACTCTTGGTAATCAGCTTCAAAATTTTCTCTGGTGTTTCAGACTTAGAAATATTCACGGATTTTCCGAGGAATCCATGAAGGGAGTAGCAAGTGTCTTGAGAATGGCCCATTCGTTTGCAATAGGAACACTGAGGGCGACCTCCTCTTCCACCTCGTCCTCCTCTGTTTGGTCCTCCTCTGTTTGCATGACCTCCTCTCCCCCCTCGATTGGAAACCATGGCGTAAGTTTCAAATCTGTCAACCGAATTTCCTTCTGTTCTTGATGAGGGAACCCGAAGGAGTCGAGTAATCGATTTTCTAATGAAGGAACTTCTTGGCCGCTTAAGACTTGATCGCGAACATGATCAAAATCTGGATGCATTCCTCGTAGAATCAACACCATATACAGGTTATCAAGTTTCTTCTTCATGTCTTCGAGTTTATCAGCTTCCAAGGATAATTTTAACTCCTCAACTGCTGATTGGGCTTTCGAAACATAGGCAACCATGTCATGATCAGTTTGTTTAAGAGTGGCCAATTTTTGGGCAGCATCATACAATCGTTGAATGTCATTAGCAAAGACACTTTGAGCCTTTTTCCAGAAAGAGTGACAAGTTTTGAAGGCTCAAATTTGTGAGGATGGCTGGCTCCACAGATTGCCACAAGAGAGCACACAGTTGATAGTCAAGTTTCTTCCATTGCTCACAATTTTCTTCTGAAATTTTCTCTGAGGACTTTTCCAGATGTTCATAATATCCTTGACCAAGAAACTAAAGTTCTACAGAGGCTGACCATGCAAAATAATTTTTACCATTCAATTTCTCTGAAGTAATTGTAGGCGTTCCAGAGATGGAGAAGGCAGGGCCATCATTTTTCTGTGAGGTAGAAGCCATCTTAACACCTGAGAATGAGAAGAGACCAGCAACAGCAGGGAACCAAAAACGAAAAGAAAGACCAGATGCAGAGAACTGAGAACCAAAGTGGAGGAGACCCACTTGTCAAAGAGTCGGAGAATCGAAGAACTGACCCCCTAGACAGGAAGAGGAGACGCCGGCGAGCAAATCTGGGCAATCGTGCGGTGTCTCCGACGTCGGGAAGGTGGCGCGTGGTTTGCACGCGCCGACAGGGAGGAGTGCGTGTGGAGGCGCGTGGGGACTTTTCCGGCGACGAGTCTCCGGTGGACGGCCGATCGATGGCTGCTGAGTGGTTTTCCAAGTGGAGGTGGATACTTGGGCCGGCTGATGGAGGGGACTTTGGGACCTTGAGCTTGTTGTTTGGGTATATGGAAAGAGATGTGTTCGTTAAAAAAAAAAACGGGTTCTGCTGACCAGAAGCAGAAACCTTAAAGGACAACCAACCTGGCTCTTGATACCATGTTAAAAGACTTGGACATAATTTAGATAACAATATTTGTGAAAGGCTTGAATAATTCTTCTATTCATCATACTTGATATATATATACACTAAACAGTAAATACACTTTACAATTTACAAGGAAATTTAATTCCTAGGAACATAGTTAAGCCCACACCGTCCACACCGTCCGCACCGTCCGCACCGTCCTCACCGTCCACACCGTCCAACTAATATCAACACTACTAATTACATATTACGTATTTACAACAAAAGCCATCTCCTTATTTGGACTAATAAATTATCCGATAAGGAAATGAAAAGTTTAGGCTATGTTTTTTCGGTGATACTTATATATAATGTTGGATTGGTACGATATAGAAGTTTTGCTTCTGTATTGAAGCCTAAGGCCTTTCACAAAGTATTTATATTGTTATAATATTATGGTAATTTGAAGGTAAAGGCTTGTTGGCCTATTTAAAGGTATAGGCCTACTTGCCTATTTATTTGTGAAGGCCTAATGTCTTATTTATTAGTATTAGTATTGGCTTAATGATTTTTTTTATTATTAGAGGCCTACTGGCCTCTTTATCATTAAAGACCTACAAACCTATTTAGGAGCGAAGGCCTAGAGGCCTATTTAAAGCCTTTATTGAAAAGTAGGCCTTTAAATAGGCTTTCAGGCCAGGCCAGGCTTTTGAAGTAGGCCAGACCTTAAAAATTAGCCTATATAGGCTAATAGGCCAGGCTCGGACCTTCAGTTTGGAACACAGGCCAGACCTATTAAAGTCAGGGCCTGGCCTGGCCTGACCTATTCCCACCCCTAGCGACAGGCTATGATTGACGAGATGACAGCCTTGGAATCTAACCAAACCTGGGCTCTTGTTCCATCTCCTCCTGGGAAGTCTACTATTGGTTGTCGTTGAGTTTACTGTCAAAGTTGTTCTCGATGGGACAATGGATCACTTGAAGGCTCATCTTGTGGCCACAGGATATATTCATATTTATGGTCTTGAGTCTCTTGACTATGGTGATACATTCTCTCATGTTGCTAAAATGACCTTTGTTCGCCTCTTTTTATCCATGGTTGTTATCTCTTGTTGGCCTTTATATTAGTTGGACATTAAAAATACCTTTTTACATGGTGAGTTGGAAAAGATTTATATGGAACAACCACCTAGGTTTATTGCTCAGGAAGAATCAGGTCTTGTTTGCAATCTTTAGAAGTCATTGTATGGGTTGAAACAATCACCTCAAGCTTGGTTTGGGAGGTTTAGTAAGGTCATACAGCAGTTTGGCATGATTCGTAGTGAGATCAATCACTCTAAGTTCTATAGACATTCACCGTGTAAAAAGGTCATTTATCTTATGGTCTATATGGATGATATTGTAATTACAGGTGATGATCGTGAAGGGATCACTAGACTAAAGCAACATCTGTTTCAGCATTTCCAAACCAAAGATTTGGGCAGGTTGCGATACTTCCTTGGTATTGAGGTTGCTCAATCAAAAACAGGCATTCCCATTTGTCAAGGAAGCATGCACTTGATATTTTGAAAGAAACCAGATACTAAAATGTAGGTCGGTGGATACTCCTATGGATCATGTTGAAAGATAGAAAACAGAGGCATAAGATGCTAAAACCGTGTCTCAATTACACAACGGAGTCCGTTTTATATAGGTTTAATGAAGCCACAGAAGATTTCCCAATAACCATAGGTCTGCACCAAGGGTCAGCTTTAAGCCCCTATCTTTTTACCTTGGTCTTGGATGTACTTACGGAGCACATTCAAGAGCCAGCACCGCGATGCATGCTTTTCGCAGATGATATAGTTCTAGTTGGAGAGTCGAGAGAGGATATAAATGGAAGGTTGGAGACTTGGAGACAAGCTTTAGAAGCATATGGCTTTCGTTTGAGCAGAAGCAAGACGGAGTATATGGAATGTAAGTTTAGCAAAAGACGAAACACTTCTAGCTTAGAGGTGAAAGTTGGAGACCACAACATACCACAAGTCACACGGTTTAAATATCTTGGGACTAATATACAAAATGACAGAGAAATTGAGGGAGATGTAAACTATCGGATTAAATCATGGTGGTCGAAATGGAGGAAGGCTTCGGGTTTTTTGTGTGATAAAAAGGTACCTCTTAAGCTAAATGAAAAATTTTACCGTACAGCTAATAGACCGGCGATGTTGTATGGGACGGAGTGTTGGGAAGTAAAAAATCAACACGAGAGTAAAATCAATGTAGCAGAGATGAGAATGTTGCGCTAGATGAGCAGAAAAACTAGACGTGATAGGATTAAGAATGATAGCATTAGAGAGAGAGTTGGGATAACACCTATTGTAGAAAAGATGGTTGAATCTCGACTTCGGTGGTTTGGGCATGTATGGAGGAGACCTTTAGATTCTGTAGTAAAGAGGTGGAGGGCAATCCGATGGATAGAGGCAGAGGTAGGCCAAGAAAAACTATAGGAGAAACTATTAAGAAAGATTTAGAGGCCAATGATTTAACTATTAACATGATACATGATAGAACATTATGGTGCCGTATGATCCATGTAGCCGACCCCACCTAGTGGGATAAGGCTTGGTTGTTGTTGTTGTATGCCTAAAACTAGACATTAATTAGAAAAATCATAAACATATTTGCAACACTCCCCTCAAGTTGGAGCATATAAATCATATGCACCCAGCTTGTTACATATTCCATAGATAACTAATACGAGGACCTCTCAGAGATTTTGTGAATGCATCTGCTAGCTGATCATTGGAGTTGACAAAGCTAGTGGAGATGTTGCCTAATTGATCTTCTCCCTAACAAAATGACAATCTACCTCGATATGTTTGGTCCTCTCATGCAAAATAGGATTAAAGGCAATATTCAATGTTGCTTGATTATCACGGATGCATAGTCTCTTCAAATTGAAGTTTTTTGAGTAACTGTTTCAACCAAATGAGTTCGCAAGTCACTAATGCCATGGCCCTGTATTCAACTTTTGCACTGGACCTTGCAGCTTCATTCTATTTCTTACTTTTCACGGATATCGGGTTTCCTCAAATAAGTACACAATACCCAGAAGTGGATCGCCTATCAATGGGTGAGCCTGCCCCATCGGCATCTGAGTAACCATCTATCTGAATATGTTCTCTGTCTTCATAAATGAGACCTTTTTCCTGGAGAACCTTTAATGTATTTAAGGATCCGTATCACAGCATCCTAATGGTCCTGACAAGGAGAATTTAAGAATTGGCTTACCACACTGACGTCAAACGAAAAGATGGGACGAGTGACTGTGAGGTACTTTAAAGTCTCAACCCATCTCCTATATCTTCCTGGATCTGACAGTGGCTCCCCCTGATTAGGTAGAAGTTTGACATTTGAATCCATAGGAGTGTAACCAGGCTTGGCGTTCAATAGTCCTGTCTCTTCAAGAATATCCATAGCATATTTCTTTTGTGAAATCACTATGCCATCCTTAGATTGAGCTACCTCGATACCCAAGAAATAACGGAGTTTACCAAGGTCTTTAGTCTAAAACCGATGAGAGAGATGTTTCACATGTAGTATGTCACGTTGATCACTACCAGTTATGACAATATCGTCCACATAAACAATCAGATAAATGCATCCTTGGACCGAATGACGATAGAATACAGAGTGGTAAGCTTTGCTGCGAACTATACCATAAAGTGACTTGCAAAGCCAACAGACCATGGTAGAGGACTCCCACTGAGTAACAAACCCAAGGGATTGCTCCATATAAACTTCCTCTTCAAGATCACCATGTAAGAAGGCATTCTTAATGTCAAGTTGATGAAGAGGCCAGTGACGAATTGCAGCAATGAGAGGAGAAACCGAACAGAGGCCATTTTGGCCACAGGAGAGAAAGTATCACCATAATCAAGCCCAAAAATCTGAGTGTAGCCTTTGGCCACCAAACAAGCCTTAAACCGATCAATCTTACCATCAGGACACACCTTCACCGTATAAAGCCAGCAACAACCAACTAAAGACTTCCCAGGAGGTAGAGGGACCAATTCCCAGCTACCACTGCTTTGAAGAGCACATATCTCATCAATCGTTGCTTGCCGCCATTCAGGGTGAGATAAAACTTCACCTGGAGATTTAGGAATAGAGACAGCGACAAAGAAGGCAAGTATAATGCAAAGGAGAAAAGCGATGATAACTCAAAGCAATATAATGGGGAGACCAGAGTAGTAAATCCATGATAGCGGCGCGGAGCGGCGGACCCAAAAAACGCTATAGCGGTATAGCGCATAACGGGATGGCCGCTATTTTAGGCATTTTTTACAGGTTAGAGAGTAATATAATTTTATACTATATACATATACATACATATACATGTACAAAATATTAAAAATGCTCAAAATTCATGTCATATATTCATAAGTCATGATAGATAGTCATACTATCATAGGTCCTAAGCAAAGCACACTAGTTAATAACATCAAAAAGGCGTTCATTTATATATCAATTCATATATTATATAAGTTTAATATAATTTTATAATTTTTCTTACTAGGTTATAGAAATATTTTATAGAGAAAATTGAAGTAGACATGTTTGTCACGTTCACGTATAATTTTACAATTAATTTTAAATGCTTTTACTAAATAATTAATATTAATAGCTAATATTCTATTTTTTATTAAAGTAATGGCCAATAACTATTCAACTATAAACTACTCATACCAACTCTTCGTTATTATCATTAAGTATTAAGCATCATTTGTGGTGTTCATAGATAAGAAAAAAATACTATACATAGACATATTTTGTTTATAATTATTTTTTTGGTGTTTATTATTTATTATTTAGTTCATTTAATTTATTATATTGTATGTTATTATTTACTTTACTATTTTATTCTGAAAGTTTTTTAATTTATTTATGATATTCTAAAAGGTAAGTGTTTAGTTTTTAGGCCCGACAAGATAAAAAAAAAAGAAAAAAAGTAATAAAAACATTTGGGCCACATGGCCCAATTTCTTGAAACCCTAACAGCCTGTTCCCCCCTTCACCTATTACTCCTTCCCCTTATTTCCTGCTGCCTCTGCTATACGAACAGAACAAAGATAGAACAGAACAAAGATAGAAGACGACGAGATAGAACAGAGATACAACAGTCGTGGGAAAGGGCGGCGCCGGCGGCGCATCTGATAGAGGAAGAAGATGGCGGTGAGCGGTTTGGCTGAGAGAGGGAACCAAAAAAATCCAACCGCGTGCGAAGGAATTCCAGCCGACTCCCACTCCTTTACGTCTCTGTATCTTCTGCATCTTCTTAGCGTCTTCATTTCACATCATACATTCATCTTCTGCATTCACACTCCAATATTTTCGTTGCGCAAAAAGGGAAAATCGGGTCATGAAGCCCTAGCGGCCCTGTAGCGCCGCAACAGACCATGAATCCGAGATTTCCAGTCGCTACCCAAAAACACTCTGCCCCGCCGCCGAGGTAGCGGTCGCCGGCCGCTCCGCCACGCACCACCGCTATTGCACGTTATTCGCTACCCTGGGGGAGACAGGTTACGAGCAGAACGTATACCTTTACGGAAAGCAATGGGAAGGTCTGGTTCAGGTGGCGGGGCCGAATCTGGTGAAGGAGTCGATGTCTGGGAAGAATCCATCATGGCCTCAGGAGCAAGATGAGCGACAGGAGGAGCGGTAGGAACGTGCATCAAGGTGGGTGGTGAGCGACGGTGATAAGTTTGCAGTGGCCAAGCAACCGGGGGTCCACAAGCGGAGTGTACTTGCAAGATCGAGTGCACAAGCAGAATATAGAGCTATGGCACTCACAACATGTGAACTTATATGGTTAAAATATCTACTTCAAGAGTTAAAGTTTGCAGGATGGGTTCTATGCAGCAGATTTGTGATAATTGAGTAGCCTTGCACATTGCTTCTGTTGAGAGTCCCACATCGACTAGAGATATGGCCTAAGTAGTGCTTATAAGGCTTGAGCAGTCCTCACCTTACAAGCCGGCTTTTGGGGTTGAGTTAGGCCCAAGCCCAAATTTTAAGATGGTATCAGAGCCTATCCTGGATCTGTTATTGGACCAGAATCTCTATTATTCCACCCACATTTGTCCACGCTCCAGATGTCCAGGCCTGGGCGTGCCGTGAGGGGTGCATTGAGAGATCCATGTTACTCCACCCGCATTAGTCCACTCTTCAGATGTCCAATCCTGAGCGTGAGGGGGTGTGTTGAGAGTCCCACATTAAACAGAACCGAAAATTAGGGTAGAAGAAGAAAGATAGAGAGAGAGAAAATCAATTTGTAATTGTATTTCTGTTTTTCTCAATTGTTCAGATTTCAGAGAAGGCTATGTGTATATATAGCCTTGAGCTTCTAACAGCTCTTTTGATAACTACCCTAACTTTGAGCTTCTAGCAGCTCTTGATAACTGCCTTAACTAACTATCATAACCGAATGCTGCTGACTCAGCATATTCGGTTATGATTTACAGAGATTCTTATACTCTATTAGCCCCCCTTCAAGCTCAAGGTGATGGCTGCAAAGGTACAACATTGAGCTTGATCCTTGTGTTGGCAAACTGAGCTGATGAGAGAGGTTTTGTGAGTGAGTCTGCCAGCTGATCACCACTGGGAACATGAAGGACAGTGAGTGCTTTAGAGAGGACCTTTTCCCTTACAAAGTGAATATCGAGTTCAATGTGCTTTGTGCGGGCATGAAGGACAGGATTGTGTGCTAGAGACACAAAGACTTAGATTATCACAAGAGAGAGTTGAGGAGCAATGTGAGGAATCTTGAGTTCGAGATAGTAACGATTGTATCCAGGATAGTTCAAAGAATCGTATGGGCCATGCTCCGATACTCGCTTCAGACTAGACCGAGCCACTAGTGGTCGTTTCTTTGAGCTCCAAGAAACCAGGTTGGGACCAAAATAGATGGATGAACCGTAGTAGACTCGCGATCATCCGGATCACTTGCCCAGTCGGCATCACGGTAGGCAGATAGAGAAAAGGGCATAGAGATAGGAGCTGGTCTGAGCAGGAGTCCATGTGAGAGAGACCCTTTAAGATAGCGGAGAATCCTTTTAACAGCTTGCCAGTGTGTTTCAAGAGGATTAGACATAAACTGACACACTTTGTTGACACTAAAGGCAATATCTGGCCTAGTTAGTGTAGCATATTGTAAAGCACCAACGATAGACTAGTCAGGTGAGGATCGGACACGTGTCTGTCCCCAAACCTTGACAGCTTCTGATTGCTTACCATAGGAGAGCGATTCCCTTGGCTTGACCATTTGTGCCTTGGCAAGAAGATCACGAATGTACTTGGTCCGAGTCGGCCAGCAGGGTATACGGGGGACGGATGCTTGACTTCAACTCCTAGGAAATAGTCAAGGGATCCGAGTTCTTTTAGAGCAAATTCAACATTCAGCTTCTTTATCGTGGTTAGTGAGAAAAGCGAGAGATGACCCAGTGAGAATAATATCGTCCACATAGACTAGGACAAAGACAGAGATGCTGTCCTTGGCATAGACAAATAAGGATGGATCACAGCAACTGGCAGCAAACCCAAACCGAACCAAAGTAGAGGCTAACCGTTCATACCAGGTCCGAGGGGCCTGTTTTAGACCATAAAGTGCCTTGTTCAAGCGACAAACAAGAGTTTTATCACTGTTTTCAAACCCCGGGGGCTGGATCATGTACACTTCTTCGTGTAGTAAGCCATTTAGAAAAGCATTGTTGACATCTATTTGTTGAATTGCCCATTTATTTGTGAGAGCTAGAGTGAGGATGATCCGAATGGTCACTGGTTTCACAACCGGAGAGAAGGTTTCATGAAAATCAAAACCGTGTTGTTGATGGAAGCCCTTAGCAACCAACCGGGCTTTGTATTTGCTTATAGTACCATCCGGGTTTTCCTTTACTCGAAAGACTCATTTACACCTAATAGCATTCCTATTTGGAGGTAAGGGGACAAGAGACCAAGTGTTGTTCTTGAGGAGAGCAGTGTGCTCATCCTTCATGGCTGCAAGCCAGTGAGGACTAGACAGGGCTGCTTTGACGGATGTAGGCTCAAGATGAGCTAGGAAGATCTTAGGAGGAAGGCAACCTGTTTTAGACCGGGTAAGCATAGGATGAGTGTTGTCAGGAGGAAGGGAAGAAGACTGAGTTGCAAAGGAAGAGTTATTGGAGGGATCAGCAGGAGCTGCAACAGAATTAGTAGTGGATGGAGATGGCTCATGTTGTGACACAGGCACGGGAGAGAGATGAGACTCATTAGAGCTAAACAGAGATGAAGTATGAGGAATGGTTGGAAACTCAGGGAAGGGACCAGAATCTGAAGCCCGAGGTGAGGGTGCGAGAGAGACATTAGGTGCAGATGTGGAATGAGGCTCGGGTGTGAAATTATGTTCATGTGAGGGAGTTGGATTGTGTTGGTTGAGGGGAACAGGTGAAAGAGGAGGATATTGTGGAGTAGGAATAGATGCAGAAAAGGTGGTTTCATTAGGTAAATGATGTGGAGTGATTTTGAAGAGAGTTGAGTGGGGAAATCTGATCTCGTTAAAGAGGACATCTTTGGAAACATAGATCCTTCCAGACGGGGCAAGGCATTTATGCCCTTTGTGTTGAGGTGATAACCCTAGATAGACACACTCAGTAGACCTAAATTCAAGTTTGTGTTGATTATATGGTCTAAGAAAGGGGAAGCAAGCACATCCAAATGTTTTAATGGTTTTGTAATCAGGCAGAGTGCCATAAAGAGCATGGTATGGTGAGGAGAAATCCTTTAGGGCTTCTGTAGGGAGTCTGTTGATGAGAAACACAGATTGGGTGAAACTGTGATCCCAGTAGGTGAGAGGAATGGCAGAATGAGACATAAGGGTGAGCCCCATCTCCACAATTTGCCTGTGTTTTCTCTCAACAGTGCCATTTTGGTGAGAGGTGTGGGGACATGTGAGCCTATGCACAATACCTAAGTCAGTCAAGTACTTAGTGAAGGGTCGAAATTCCCCTCCCCAATTTGACTGGACAGCTTTGAGTTTTGTTGAGAATTGAGTGGAAATAAGAGTATAAAACTGTTTGAAAGCTGCTAAAGCATCTGATTTCTGTTTAAGGAAATAGATCCATGTAAATCGTGTGTAAGCATCAACAAAGGTAATATAGTATTTATAGCCACAAGAGGACTAAAAGGGTGCTGGTCCCCATAGATCAGTATGGATTAATTCAAAGGATTCATGGTAAACAGGGGAGGAGGGTGGGGCATGCAGTCTATGGACCTTACCAATACAGCAGGCATTGCAAAAATCACTCTCTTTATTATTGACTAGGGGAATATTACACAATTGTAATACAGTTTTTACAGCATTGAAATGAGCATGTCCTAGTCGACAATGCCAAGAGTTGTATGAATTAGGACTAAGGGATACAACATTGGAGGTATTTACAGAGGCATGAATACTTTGACACTTAGCTAGAGAGGATCTTGATGTAGACTGAGGCTGAGAGTGAGAGTCTTGATGAACTTTGAGATTGCTGAAGTAATAGAGGCCATCCTTTCCAAGGCAGCCTTCAAGCAAAACTCTGCTAGAGTCCTGTGTTTTAACAAAGCATGAGTATGGATGGAATTCAAAATAAACATTATTATCCCTAGCAAATTGAGACACAGACACGAGGTTCTTTGTAATTTTGGGAACAAGAAGAAGATTATTTAGAGAAAAGGTAGTAATTGGATTTAAAGAAGAGTAAAGTTTAGAAGAGCCAATGGAGTTAATGGCAAGACCTTGTCCATTACCCATGAAAACTTGGTCTTGACCACCAAAAGGAGTGCTATGAGTGAAGTTTTGAGGATCTGCAGTTAAGTGATGAGTTGCCCCAGAATCAGGGTACCATGTTTGACCTTCGAAATGGTTTGCTCCATTGTAATCATTATTGCTGGAATTATTAGAAAACTGAGTTGATTGGGCAGCCACGTGTGCACTTGGCTGAGCATTTTGCTGAGAATTTGGCAAGGGTAGAATGCCTAGAGCTGAGTTTGGTGCATATTGCCCTTGTTGATTAGAAGGAGGAGGCTGTGGAGGAACAAAGGTCTCATCAAACCTGTGCCAACAGTTAAAGGAGTCATGACCATACTTCCCACAAAGCTGACAGGTAGGTCTGTTTCCACGACTACGGCCTCTGCCTCTGCCTCTGTCCCCTCTTCCGCGATAAGAACCTCAAAAGCTGCCACGTTGGGCATCAAACTGACCTCTGTGAGCACTGTTAGGGTTCACATTTGCAGTGATTGGAGCATGAGCTATGTTGGCTGAAACTGAACTGCCAGTGGGCAATTCCTGACGAAACTTTTCCAATTGTGAATCTTGAATTTGTAGTAGAGCTTCGATATCGTCAATCGAAGGGGAATCACCTCTGCCATATATCATCATTACAAAAGTGTTGTATTCCTCTGGGAGTCCTTCCAATACTGTGTCAATGTGATCCTGTTCTGAGATCGGATCTCCCATAGCTTGGAGAGAGTCAACTAGGGCGCGAATTCGTATCAAGTATTCAGACATGGTTCTTGAACCTTTCTTGGTATTCTTCAGTTCAGATCGAAACTGCCTCACCTTGGCGCGAAGGTGCGCGTAGAAGCACTTGTGAATCTTGTCCCAGACTTCATGCGAGTGTTTACATCCTAAGAATCGAGGGAGAATCGTCGATGAAAGTGAGCTGAGTAACCATGTGAACAGCATTTGGTCCTGTACGATCCATAGCTGATAGGCTTCGGTTTCGATTCCAAGATTGCGATCTGCTTCACTCGTGAACCTTGGAGGAATCGTAGGGTTCACAACATACCGATGAAGTTTATGAGCGATGATTACGGCTTCTACCTGCTGCTTCCATAGAAGGAAGTTCTGATCGTCTAGCTTAACAGAGAGCGATGGATTGAAGTTGGCTAGAGAAGACGATGGCGTCAGAGATGCCGCGACATTCTCAGCGAAGAGATTCCCGATAGAAGCCATGGCCCAGAATTTGGCTCAAGATACCATAAACAGAACCGAAAATTAGGGTAGAAGAAGAAAGAGAGAGAGAGAGAAAATCAATTTGTAATTGTATTTCTGTTTTTCTCAATTGTTCAGATTTCAGAGAAGGCTATGTGTATATATAGCCTTGAGCTTCTAACAGCTCCTTTGATAACTGCCCTAACTAACTTTGAGCTTCTAGCAGCTCTTGATAACTGCCTTAACTAACTATCATAACCGAATGCTGCTGACTCAGCATATTCGGTTATGATTTACAGAGATTCTTATACTCTATTACACATCGACTAGAGATATGGCCTAAGTAGTGCTTATAAGGCTTGGGCAGTCCTCACCTTACAAGCCGGCTTTTGGGGTTGAGTTAGGCCCAAGCCCAAATTTTAAGAGCTTCTAATCCTATCTTTCATGAACGTACTAAGCATATAAAGATCGATTGTCATTTCATTCGAGAATTGAGACAAGATTCTTTCAAAGGAGATCAGTACTTCATTTGTCAATTTTAATGATCAACTTGCAAATGTTTTCACCAAGTCTCTACGGGGTTCATGAATAACTTTCATATGTAACAAGTTTGGTGCTTATGACATCTATGCACCAGCTTGAGAGGGAGTGTTGATGTTGTTTGATTTGTATCTGATATAGTTTGATATGGTTTGATATGGTTGTAAATATGAGTTATAGTCAATCCCTAAAATCAAGGGATTATGTATTCAATATTTGTAAATCATCATTCTATAAATTGAGAAGGCCGAGAAGGTTTCTCTCAAGCCATTCAGCTATCATAACTATAACAATAGATAATATCATTTTGTATTGCTCATATATTGAGTACTGCATTTCAATCAAAAAGGTTTCAATTAAGAATGAATCTATTGATATGCTTTAATTTAGGTGTTGATATGATTTGATCTAGTTTCCTTGATTTGGTTGTAAATAGATGATATGGTCAATCCCTAAAATCAAGGGATTTGATATTGTATACTTATAATGGGATTTGACACTGGGCCGCCCTTTTTTTATTCTTGACAATAAGTGTGAAGTTTGTTCTGGCTGCTGCTGTGTGATGGAATAATGTATAAATATGATAGTAATTGAACAAGAAGATAACCAAAATTCAAACCTGCAGTAGCCGATTCATGGGAACTGGCCTTTTAAGATCCCAAATAATTTCCGAAACAGCATGCTGTTGACTAGAAGTAAGAGTATATGGAAGAGCCTCCAAAAACTTCTTGGTTAGACAAGACCATTCCTCTGTGCACAAAGTATTATCTTTTGGTCTTCTATACTTATCTAGCAATTCATCCTTTTCTATTTGTGTACCAAGTCCTTCAAGCATTTGGAATAAGCGTCCTAACTGACAAAAGAGAGTACAGTTAGGTTAAATAAAAAAAATTATCACAGGTACTCATGATAGTGAGCAACAAAACTCTACATTGAGACCTCCTGAACATATAAAGACTTAAATTTATCCTTAAAACTGTCACCTTCATCTAAATTTAGCTGAACCTCTCAAGTTTCAACCGAAAGAATTTTAAATTTAACAGCTACAAGATGAGCTAAACAATGACCAAGCTACAAGAATTGAAATATATTAAATGGCCCTTGTTAAAAGTGTATGAAAGGAAATGCTCCATACCAAGAACAATGGTCAGTGGGAACTAAAAAAATTGATAACTGAAAGAAATAACTTTTTTTTGGTAACAAGAAAAGAAATGTTTATAGTATACCAAATCTTATAACAAACCAAAGGCTTAATGATGGTAGCAAAATAAGGGAAATATTTTAGAATTAACCACAGATGATACTGCAAATAAAATCAGATATAACATGATTACCTCACCTGCAGGTAAAAAAACTCATCAAATATAAGTCTCTTGCGGGCCAAATCAGCTTCATTGATGTTGTTTGGTCTGTGGATCCCACAATATGCCTATATTGTTAACATTAAAGAATTTAAGTTTTCAGTGAAAATATACTGAAACAGATAACAGTAGAGATTCGGAAAATAGGAACTAATTAGCAATTTTTTCTCGGGCAAACAGGCCATAGAACATATGTGCATTCCTCTCCAACCAAATATACACCACAGGACTACATAAAACACAAAAACTAGTAAGTAGTTTAACACAATTAGTAGAAAATATTAGCATAGATATAGATAGATATTACACATCACATAGTAGACTAGACGTATTAGCACATCTAGCAGATGTTAGAATATAAATTAATTATAGTTATTACTTTACATAAATAGCTGTCATTTAGCTATGTTATTAGTCCTTCATTAGCTCTCACACTTGATGCACTGTATTGAGTAGTATTAGTCATTTTCACTGTATCGAGTTCCCATGGAACTCCTTTGTATATCTTTTCACTGTTTGCCCTTTGTTTCTATGTCAGAATCAGTTCTCATGTGGTATGTTTCTTTTCATTTGGCTGTGCACCTTTCATGTCTCATTTATTGATGGTTATTCAACACCAACTATTAGCGTATAGCAGTACAGCACATGTACCGCATATCTGAATGTGCTGAGTCAACACCATTCAGTTATGATTAGTTTAGGGGTCAACTGTAGAACAGTTAAGCTTTGTATCTGGCTTTATAAAAGCCATTTTGTATTCTCTCATTGATCAAGAAATGAAATTACAGTTTCTCTAAATTCTCTCTCTCTACGATTCTCTTCTATTATGGTTTCTAGAGCTATTTAATGGGCCTGATTCTTTGTTCAATGACCGAAACCTCACCGCACAGCACCATGAATGTTGGCAATCCTTTCTTTGAGACGACAACCGGAGCTCCGGCGGCATCTCCGGTGCCAGTTAACTTCAACCCAACCCTCTCTGTCAAGCTCGATGACCGGAACTTTCTACTCTGGAAGCAACAAGTAGAAGCTGTGATCATCGCTCACAAATCCCATCGATTTGTTGTCAATCTTGTGATTCCACCTCAATACACCTCTGATGCGAATCATGAACAAGGTATTGAATCTGATGCCTATCAGCTATGGTTAGTTCAAGACCAAATGCTTTTTACTTGGCTTCTTGGATCTTTGTCTCCGTCAATTCTTCCAAGATTCATCGGATGCAAGCAATTGTGGCAAGTCTGGGACAAGATCCATAAGCACTTCTACTCGCATCTTCGAGCCAATGTGCGCCAATTTCGTTCGGAATTAAAGAACACGAAGAAAGGTACTCAATCGATTTATGAATATTTGATGCACTTAAGTGCCTTAATGGATTCAATCCAAGCAATCAGTGAACCTGTCTCTGTGCTCATCGATAATGTTCTTGAAGGACTCCCTGAGGAATACAATTCCATTGTTATGATGATCTGTTGAAATAAGCAAATAAATAAATTATTAAGCTTGGATGGTGTGAACGGAACGGACGAGGTGGACTTATGAAGCCCAGACACAACATAAACTAAACATGTCCCCATGTTCGACGATGACACCTGTATGACACGTGTTGGAGGTGATAAAAATTTCGTGACACGGGTGGGACACGGCTTGTGGCGAAAACGAGACACTTTAAAATTCAAAAAAAAAAATATTATAGAGAAAATAATAGGTTCAAACAGAGACTTCTCGCATACAAAAAGGCAGGTACGTTTGTTGTGGACGCATCACTCAGTCCGCTCATCTTCTCGCATAGTTACAGTTTGCCATCAACGCCTCCCCTTATCTCCGTTCACGTTTCGTCTCCCGTTTTCCATTCATCGACGTCTCTCGCGTATCAGGTACGCTTCAGCAGTAGTTTGTGAGTTTGTGATTTTGCGTGCGTCTGAGTGATGATGAACAGTACACATTTATGTTGTTATGCACGTTAGTACCTTTTTATTAGTTTAATATAGGAGCACCTACAGTTTTTTTAATATGCTGAATGATGGACACGTTTTCCCACATCTACAAACATGTGCACCTATAGTTTTTCACACGCTTATTATGTTAAATATTATATTCCTAATTTCACAATTTTTGTAGAGACGAGTGCTTCTAGTTCTAGTCAAGCCAAAGAACAAGATGATGACACCAAACCTCTATGGACCTATGTTACAAAGATAAAAAAGTGTGGATGGTGGAGATGGAAATTATGAAACTAAATGCAATATGTGTGATGTAACTTTTAATAGGTCTTACCCTAGAGTGATGGCACACTTGTTGAAGAATATTGGAAAGGGTGTTAAGCTTGTAAAAGAGTAACAATTGCCAAGCTTATAGATTTGAAGAAGATAGACAATGAGGCTACATTGAAGGTGGATTAGTCAAAAATAAAATCAGTCTCTTTGCCTCCTATTTTTAATGAACACCAAGATTCTTCAAACATTGTTAATCCAAAAAGAGTAATGATAGGTGAACACCCGGACACCCATTTGGGACACGTCGTTAATCATGTATAAATATTTGGCTAATTCAGTTCATTATATGGTTAATGAGCTTATTTACCATAACCACGTAAATATTTGGTTAATCACATGCAAATATCTGGTTAATTCAGTTCTTTATATGATTAATGGGTCATCATGAATTAACCAAATATTTGCACGTGATTAACCATATAATGAACTGCATTAACCAAATATTTATACATGATTAACCAAGTGTCCCAAATGGCTGTCCCATTTGGGTATTCACCTATCATTACTCATCCAAAAAAGAGCAAGGCATCAACATCAGAAGGTGTTTTAGGATGCAAGCTAGAGAGACACTTGATTACGAAATTGTTAGGATGTTTTACTCTTTAAGGCTACCATTTCATTTAGCAAGAAATCCTCACTTCAGGAAGGCATTTTCCTATGCTGCCAACAATTCTATTAGTGGTGTTGGTTGCCAAATATGATATATGAATCAGTCATTAATGATTGATTCCAATATCTTTATTAGGTGCATGTAAATATGTAATTGTTGTATTCAAGGGATTCATGTACATATAATCCCTCCTAATTAATGTCCTGATTCATTTCCCTGATTAGGCTAGGATTTGATTTTTTTTTCTTTCCTTTTCTAGGATCCTGTCTGATGTATATGTCTTTCTATTTAAACCTACATTGTACCTATTCTGATTCAAGGAATGAAATCAATATTTCACAAGTGGTTATCAACCTCCAGGTTATAATAAATTAAGGACAACATTTATTCAAAATGAGAGGAGACATTGAGAACCTGTTGCAGCCAATTAAAAATACATGGAATCAAAAGGGTGTGACATTGTTAGTGATCGATGGAGTGATCCACACAGAAGACCTCTTATTAATTTCATGTCCATCACGAAGAGTGGACCTGTGTTTTTAAAGGTAATAGATTGTTCAAATGAGATAAAAGATAAAGAATTCATTGTCAAACATATGAAGGAGGTAATTATGGAGGTTGGGCCCTCAAATGTTGTGCAAATAGTGATGGATAATGCAGTTGTTTGTAAGACAGCGGGTTTAATTATTGAGGCTGAATTTCCTTCTATTTACTGGACTCCATGTGTTGTGCATACATTAAATCTTGCTTTGAAGAACATATGTCATTCTATGAGATTATCAATTTTCAATTCATTCAATTTATTAAAGTTGTTTTTAGTTGCTTCAACAAAACTTGCCTCCACTATTTTTATGCTAAGAGATTTATGCTATTGAAGAAAGGACTCCAAGAGATGGTGATTAGAGAACAATGGTCTTCTTACAAGGAAGATGATGTTGAAAAGGCAAAATCTGTGAAGGATACTTTGTTGGATGATAATATAGAGTTGCATTACTTCAAAAAAGGTTGATTCTTCAATATCCCCTTTTCTTTCATATTGATATATGACCAATTATCATCCAACAAAGTATTCACCGGTTAATTAATATTGAGTGCACTGCTTCATAAAAGGTTGATTCTTCAATGTCATCTTTTCTTCCATATTAATATATAGTCAAGTATCATCCAACAAAGTATCCTTCACAAATTTTTCCTTTTACTTGTGATTGCTGAATAGCTTGAGAGAAACCCTCTCAGCTTTGTGAATTTATAGAACAAGAAATTACATAGTGAAGTATCAAATCCCTTGATTTTAGGGATTGAGTATATCTCCTATTTACAACAGGTATGATAAACTAGGAAACAAAATCATCTATATCATCAACATATCAAAAGCATTTAAAACAATATCAACACATTAAAACAATATCAACACTCCCCCTCAAGCTGGTGCATAGATGTCATAAGCACCAAGCTTGTTACATATGTAATTTATTCGTGAACCCCGTAGAGACTTGGTGAAAACATCTGCAAGTTGATCATTAGAGTTGACAAATGAAGTACTAATCTCCTTTGAAAGAATCTTGTCTCGAATGAAATGACAATCGATCTCTATATGTTTAGTCCGTTCATGAACGACGGGATTAGAAGCAATGTGCAAGGCTGCTTGATTATCACAAATCAGTTGCATAGGACCCATCTCACAAAATTTTAACTCTTGAAGTAGATGTTTTAACCATATAAGTTCGTTCACATGTAGTGAGAGCCATGGCTCGATATTCTGCTTCTGCACTCGATCTTGCAACTACACTTTGCTTCTTAATCTTCCAAGAGATGAGATTGCCTCCAATGAAAACACAATATCCAGACGTTGACCTCCTATCACTCGGAGATCCCGCCCAGTCTGCATCTGTATAGGCAACAATGTTTGTATGACCTCTGTTCTCATATGTTAGCCCTTTTCCAGGAGATCCTTTAATATACCTTAAAAACGAGTAACTGCATCCCAATGACTATCACAAGGGGAGTTGAGAAACTGACTAACAACGCTGACGGCAAAGGCTATATCTGGTCTAGTCATAGTGAGATAGTTCAACTTTCCCACTAATCTCCGATATCTGCCTGGGTCTGAGTATGGCTCCCCCTGATTTGGCATAAGCTTAACATTCGGATCCATAGGAGTAAGGGTGGCAAATGGATGGATCGGATAAATTTTTATTCGGATCTTAACGGATGGATTAAAAACAATCCATTAATCCATTATAATCCATTAAAAATTCATTAAAAAAAATCAAATACATCCATGATCCATTAAATAAAATTCATTCAATCCATCCATTAACTTTTCATGGATGGATATCCAATCCATCCACTAAAATTTATTTTAAGAAATTAAATAATTTTATATCTCTTTTATCCATTCATAAAATCCATAAAATATTTTTAAAAATATAATAATTTGTAAAAAAAATTAAAATATTATCTCTATCTCACTCTCGCTCTCCTCTTTCTTCCTCTCTCTACCCTTTCTCTTTCTCCCTTTTTTTCCTACTCTCTCTCTATCTTTACTCTTTCTCCACTCTATCTCACGACCATTTTGTATCACAGCCATTTTTCTATTAATATATGGGAGTTATTGATTATGTGCATCTACAGAGGTTGTTTTGTCACAACGTTCCATGACATTGTTTTACGAAACTTGTTACGACTTTCTGTGCTTTCAATGAGTTAATACTTTTTTTTTAAGTTTCTCAGCAAAAAAAAAAAGGCAACGAAAAAAGAAAATGTACGTGATAACGTGGACTACAACTGGCGCTTGAGAACAATTAATTAGTTAATACTTAATGTAACAAAAAAAGAAAAAAAAAACAGATAAATAAAATAAAAAATAGTGAAGAAAAAATAATAGGGAACGGAAGAGAAAATTAGATAGAGTGTTTTTTTTTTGTTACAAATGGAGGTTTTTTTATTTGGTGAAAAATAATATGAAAAAAATAAATTGGTTTTGAAATGGATAAAAGTTGATCCATTACGTTTTTTATTGTTGGTCCAATGGATTTTAAAAAAATATTGGATGGATCATAAACCATCCACTAAAAAAATAATCCAATCCATCCAATCCATTTATATTTTTTTTTATAAATGGATGGATTGGATGGATTTTCTCATGGATGGACTGGATGGATGATGGACAAATGGATCATTTTGTCACCCCTACATAGGAGTATCCACCGGCTTACAATTCAGCATCCCAGTTTCTTCCAAAATATCAAGTGCATACTTCCTTTGACAAATGGAAATACCTGCCCTTGACTGAGCAACCTCAATACCGAGGAAATACCGCAACCTGCCCAAATCTTTAGTTTGGAAAGGCTGAAACAGATGTTGCTTTAGTCTAGTGATTCCTTCATGATCATCACCTGTAATTACAATATCATCCACATAGACCACAAGATAAATGACCTTTTTAGACGGTGAATGTTTATAGAACACAGAGTGATCGACCTCGCTACGAATCATGCCAAACTGCTGTATGACTTTACTAAACCTCCCAAACCAGGCTCGAGGAGACTGTTTCAACCCGTACAATGACTTCTGAAGTTTACAAACAAGACCTGACTCCCCCTGAGCAATAAACCCAGGTGGTTGCTCCATATAAATTTCCTCCTCCAACTCACCATGTAAAAATGCATTTTTAATGTCCAGCTGATATAAAGGCCAACAAGAAGTAGCAGCCATGGATAAAAAGAGACGAACCGAGGCCATTTTGGCAACAGGGGAAAAAGTATCACCACAGTCAAGACCGTAAATCTGAGTATATCATTTAGCCACAAGACGGGCCTTCAAGCGATCCATTGCCCCATCGGGACCAACTTTGACAGTAAAAACCCAACGGCAACCAATAGTAGACTTCCCAGGAGGAGAGAGGGAACAAAAGCCCAAGTATGGTTAGATTCCAAGGCTGCCATCTCATCAATCATAGCCTGTCGCCATCCTGGATGGGATAGTGCTTCCTGAACAGTTTTAGGAATAGAAATGGACGACAAAGCAGATACAAAGGCACAATGGGTGGAAGATAAACGATGATAACTTAAAAAATTATAAATAGGATGAGGGTTGCGGGAAGAACGAGTACCTTTGCGAAGAGCAATGGGAAGATCAGCGGAAGGCTCAGGTTGGACCGGAATCGATGGAGACGAAGGAGTAGGAGGTGAGTCACTGGTGTCCACAACGGGTGGAGCTTCCAGAGTCGTTGGACGAGGACGACGGTGGTAAGTGAGACGAAATGGCTCGGTAGGGTACTTAGGAGCAGCAAGGACAGCCTCTGATATATGTGAAACAGGCGGACTGAAAACGGGAGAATCAAAGACTGGAATAGGCAAGACTTGAGAAACAGACTCCGGCAGGACCTGTGAGGCAAAGTATGGTGTATCCTCAAAAAAGGTGACATCAGCAGAGATATAAGTGCGATTTGTTGAAGGAGAATAACACCTGTACCCTTTTTGAACCCAAGAATAACCTAGAAAGACACACTTAATGGCACGTGCGGCAAGTTTGTCAAGACCTGGAGCAACATTGTGGACAAAACAAGTTGAGCCAAAAACACGAGGGGGCACAATATAAATGGGTGCCTGAGGATATAGAATTGAGTGAGGAACCTGGTTATTGAGAACAGAAGATGGCATTCGATTTATTAAATAACCTGCAGTGAGAACAGCATCACTCCAAAATTTCACAGGAACATTGGAGATGTTTACGCTCAGCCACACCATTTTGTTGAGGTGTGTGAGGACAACTCGATTGATGAACTATACCATAAAAGCATTAATACGGGCAGAAAAATACTCTTTGGCAGTATCACTGCGTAAGATACGAATAGTTTGTCCAAATTGATTGTGTATTTCAGCACAAAATTTTTGAAAAATAGTAAATAACTCAGAACGTTCTTTCATTAAAAATAACCAAGTACAACGAGAAAAATCATCAATGAAAGTAACAAAGTACCTATATCCTAAGACAGAAGAAATACGACTAGGACCCCAAACATCAGAATGAACAAGACTAAAAGGAGACTCTGTACGACCTATAACCTTGCTTGGAAAGGATGCCCGAACATGTTTTCCAAGCTGACATGCCTCACACTCCAATGACTATAGGTTAGAGAAATGAGGGACCATTTTCTTTAATTTATTCAAACTCGGGTGACCAAAACGACGATGAAGAAGACTGGACGACTCTGTGGCAGCACATATTGTGGAGGATGGAGGTTGTAAGTAGTAGAGACCGCGTGACTCAGATCCTGCTCCAATCATCTTCCCCGTACTCCGGTCCTGGATAGAAAAGGAAGTAAAAGTGAAGGTTATAAAACAATTAAGAGATCGTGTAAGTTGACTGATAGAAATTAAATTAAAAGGACATCCAGGTATAAATAAGGCTGAATTTAAAGACAGAGAGGGAAGAGGTGAGGCTTGACCAATAGTAGTAGCTTGTGTTTTAGAGCCATTAGCAAGGGTGATGTGGTGTGGTGTTTTGGTAGAAGATAAAGTAGAAAAGAGAGAAGAATTACCGGTTATATGGTCAGAAGCACCAGAATCCAAAATCCAAGAACCAACAGGAGATGAATGAGAGAAACAAACCGTAGAATTACCAGTATGGGCTATAGTTGCTGAAGATGAGGCTTGTTGGGCTGCCTTAAGCTGAAGATACTCCTTATATTCATCAACTAAAAAACTATTCTAACTGCCACTTTTTCGATTATCATACCCAATCTCAAATTTCTGATCGTCGGTATGCGTGACATTGGCTGACTTTTCCGGGAAACCATGCAAAGAATAACACTTGTCTTGGGTATGACCCACGCGCTTGCAATAAGAGCACTGAGGACGATCACCTCTACCACGACCACCTCTTCCACCACGCCCACGACCTCGTCCTCCACTGTGTGCCGAATTCGAAACAAAGGCTGAGGACTCAAGCTGTCTGGGAGCCAATCTCGGATGCCTCCACTGGTGACAGAACTTGTAGAAGACGATCAATGAGCTCCTCCACCGTGGGGATGTTAGGATTAGTTAGAGCTTGATTCCGGACAGATTCAAAGTCCTTATGTAAACCATGAAGAACAAAGACCATATACATATTATCAAGTTTTGCTAGTACCTTCGTAAGATCATCACCTGTTATAATGTGCTTAATGTCATCAATAACGAACTGTGCTTTATTCAGATAAGAGGGAAGACCATGATCTGTCATCTGAAGAGTGGCCAAATTGTGGACAGAGGCATAGAGGCGTTGGAGGTCATTGGAATAGACATTTTGGGCTTTCTTCCATATTTCATAACAAGTTTTGTACGGGCGAAAGTGTGCCATCAGCTTCGGATCAATAGACTGCCATAAAAGAGAGACCAACTGATAATCTGCCCTTTTGCACATATGTTCTTCAAAGCAAGATTTAATGTATGCATAACACATGGAGTCCAGTAAATAGAAGGAAATTCAGTCTCAATAATTAAACCCGCTGCCTTACAATAAGCTGCATTATCCGTCACTACTTGCACAACATTTGAGAGGCCAACCTCCATAATTAACCTCCTTCATATGTTTCGCAATGAATTCTTTATCTTTTATCTCATTTGAACAATCTATAGCCTTTAAAAACATAGGTCCACTCTCCGTGACAGCCATGAAATTAATAAGAGGTCTTCTTTGTGGATCACTCCATCCATCACTAAATGGTCACACATTTTTGGTTCCATGCATTTTTAATTGGCTGCAACAAGTTCTCCACATGTCTCCTATCATTTTGAAGTAATGTTGTCCTTCATTTATTATAACCTGGAGGTTGATAACAACTAGTAGAATTGTTGGCAGCATAGGAAAAGGCCTTCCTAAAGTGAGGATTTCTTGCTAAATGAAATGGTAGCCTTGAAGAGTAAAATATCCTAACAATTTCATAATCAAGTGTCTTTCTAGCTTGCATATTAAAAGCACCTTCTAATGTTGATGTCTTTCTCTTTTTTGGATCAACAATGTTTGAAGAATCTTGATAATCATTAGAAACCAGAGGCAAAGAGAATGATTTTGTTTTTGACTTCTCCACCTTCAATGTAGCCTCATTGTCTATCTTCTTCAAATCTATAAGCTTGACAGTTGTTACTTTTTTACAAACTTTAACTCCTTTTCCAGTAATCTTCAACAAGTGTACCCTCACTCTAGTGTAAGACCCAATAAAAGTTACATCACACATATTGCATTTAATTTCATAATTTCCACCTCCACCATCCACACTTTTTATCTTTGTAACATAGGTCCATAGAGGTTTGGAGTCATTATCTTGTTCTTTGGTTTGACTAGAACTAGAAGCACTCATCTCTATAAAAATTGTGAAATTAGGAATATAATATTCAGCATAATATACGTGTTAAAAATCTGTGTTCATGTTTATTGATGTGGAGAAACGTGCCATCATTCAGCATCATCATATTGAAAAAACTATAGGTGTTCCTATAAAAAACTAATAAAAAGGTACCAACGTGCATAACAGCATAAATTTTTATTGTTCATCATCACTCAGATGCACGCAAAGTCAAAGGCTCACAAACTACTGCAGAAATGTACCTGATACGCGAGAGACGTCGAGGAACAGAAAACAGGAGACGAAACGTAAGCGGAGCACCAAAAGAAGGGGAGACGTCGACGGCAAACTCTGCCATGCGAGAAGATGAGCGGACTGTGAGTGATGTATCGACGACAAATGTGCCTTTGCGTATGTGATAGGAACCTCCTTTTAGGAAGATGAAGATCCTAACTATGGAGAGAACCTCTCCTAAACCAAAACAGAAAAAAGAAAAGAGATAGGGAAATAATGGTACAAATGTACCCCAAAGGAGCACTCTCCTTTCACAACTAAGCCACTGCTCAGTTCAACAAATCAATAATTCTCTATTCATGTCATTGATTACAGATTAGCCTCTTATTTATAGGCCTAACAATACCTAACAACCAAGCTTATAAAGACTAACAAACTCCTAACAGATAAGAACAACTTCTAACAAAGCTAACTGAATATCCTAATCTAATAATAGCCATTACTAACTAACTCCTTAATCTACTAACAAACCCTTATATTTATCTATTTTACTTATTGGATTGGGCCCTAACAATACTGCCCTCCTCAAAAACAACCTTGTCCTCAAGGTTGAAGCATCCACCAGAGTCCCATAGCTTGAAGTATGATGGCCAAACTATGCATAAAACATAGAAATTTCCTCTTGGGTCGAATGCTCTAATCGTTGTGGCATATTTGGCCAGAAAACAAAGTGTGATTCTTTCTACAGTACATGGGTGTACGAAGAAATTTCTTTGGGGCGATTTCTCATTAGAAAGATCTTTATCAATATATTTTTTTAAAGTAGGCCCAACTAGACTTGCCCACAAAGTGATTTGATTTCTAGCTGCAACAATAAAACCACTCTTAATGGGCCTTGTATCTGTGAAGTGAGGCCCAATTTTCCCTCTTACATTTTCTGTTTGATTCTGCCTAACCCTTGGATCAGTTGAATCTAAAAGTCTCCATACACCTTGTTGGGCCTGGCTTAGGTTAAAGAATTCAACACTCAACTCACTAATTCCCCACTTTGCCCCTCTGTCTTCTCTCTTCCCCAGACTCGTTTCTTCCCTTGCAAATGCACCCATCCCTGGAGGTTTTGTCAACAACAACTCCATGGCCGTCGCAGGTGGCCTGACGTCCGGCGGCTCCGGCTCCGACAGGGCCGTCGAGAGTGATATGAAGACCGGTGGACTCGGGTCTTCCAAGGAGAGCGACCCGGATGCTTCCGTGAAGGGTAATCGCAGGTGGGCCGGGGTTCCGCGGTTCCGGTGGCCCCGTCTGTGGTGTATGTGCCATCGGCCTTTGATGGCTTTGAGCGATCTTCAACACCTTGGCCGCCATAAACAGATCGGCGTCCGACGGCTCCGGCGGAGGGGGTGGGTCGCCAAGAGTCGCTTGCTCCTTTCTTCCTTGTCCCACACTTGCCGCTTCTCTCCCTTCTGCTATCATCCCCATCTTTTGCGCCACCATATCTACAATCGTCTCGGTCTCAGGTTCTAATTCATTCTGGTGTGCTTCTTCCCGACCATTAACAGTCGCTGATGCTAGTTGTGTTTGTAGACTTCCCAGCATCAGCTTTTCTCCAGGATCGACAGTCATCAATTCTGGTTCCCATTCCTTATTTTTTGGCATCAACGTCTCCCCCACGTGCTCCATCCGTACCTCAAACCTTCTCATCAAAACCGTGGAAAATGACTCCCAACTTTGATCTGATTCTTCTTGGCACCAAGAACAGAACCAAAGCATGGGTACATCCTCCGTGCTCATGAACGCCCACTGCACTTTGTCAGAAGATTGAATTTCTTGCTCAACAAGAACCCTTCAGCTCTAGCAATCCACCCAACCGGGTCTCTTCCCGTAAAATTCGGTAATTTCACCTTCTTGGCCCATATGTCCTCCATCTCCGGTGACACTGGCTCCACCTCGAACAATCTGGCAGGTCGGACCAATTTGATAGGAACCTTCTTTTAGGAAGATGAAGATCCTAACTAAGGAGAGAACCTCTCCTAAACCAAAACAAAAAAAAAAGAAAAGAGATAGGGAAAGAATGGTACAAATGTACCCCAAAGGAGCACTCCTTTCACAACTAAGCCACTGCTCAGTTCAACAAATCAATAATTTTCTATTCATGTCATTGATTACAGATTAGCCTCTTATTTATAGGCCTAGCAATACCTAACAACCAAGCTTATCAAGACTAACAAACTCCTAACAAATAAGAACAACTTCTAACAAAGCTAACTGAATATCCTAATCTAATAATAGCCATTACTAACTAACTCTTTAATCTACTAACAAACCCTTATATTTATCTATTTTACTTATTGGATTGGGCCCTAACAGTATGCGAGAAGTCTCTGTTTAAACCTATTATTTTCTTTATAATTTATTTTTTTCGAATTTTAAAGTGGGTCGTGTCTCATTTTTGCCAAAAGCAGTGTCCCGCAGGTGTCCCACCCGTGTCGTAACGTTTTTAAAAATAAAAAAAAATTGGACACCTCCAACACGTGTATGACAAGTGTCGTGCATGTGTCGGACACAAGGACACGCTGAGTTTATGCTGTGTCTGTGCTTCATAGGTTCAAACTGTCTGTCTTGTTTTCGCCAAAATCTGTCCCGCCCATGTCACGAATTTTTTAAAAAAAAAAAATTGGACACCTCCAACACGTGTGTATGGGTGTCAGTGTCTGACATGTGCCAGGCACGGGGTACGCTGAGTTTATGTTGTATCCGTGCTTCATAGCTGACATCTTTATCAATAGACTTCCTACTGTTGTTCTCAACAACAAAGTCCCCTTCATAGATAACACACCACCCAACTACAAGTTCCTCAATGTCTTTGGGTGTGCTTATACCCATGTCTAAGGCCATACAATGCAAAGAAGTTGCAGTTTCGCTCTGATACCATATCAAAACGGAAGAGAGAGGCAGAGAAAAGAGAGAAAGATGTAAACTGAATCTAGACTTGATATTGTATTTTCATTGAATCTGTAGATACACTGTCATTCCTATTTATACATGATGCTGTTACAATCAGAGACCAACTGTCTAACTGAAATCTAACTTCCTGACTGACATAGACAGTCAGCACAGTGCACACAAACTACCGTGCACTCTAACACACTCCAATAATTGGTCTAGTGAGCCTTTGGCCCATAGATTCTCTGGACATTTGCTCTCGTGCTCCATCAATGTGTAGGGGTAAGGGCGCACACAGAGAGAGAGTGAGAGACATTTATATATATATATATATATATATATATAGAAGGTAAAACTACATAGGTGCATAAAACAATGTCTCAGTTAATTTCTTAATCTAGGTCTTCTGCGAGTGGATTGTATTGGGCCTTTTTTTTTTTGTTTAGTAAGATATGTTGTTCATTCTATATCTATGGTTGTCAAGCAATACATGTTTTCCATCAGACCACCATCATGCTTAAATCAGTATCATCACAGAAAAATGAATTTTGAAAATTCGTCAATTGCCCCATTATCTCTCTAAGACTTATGTGACACAAGACTGAAGCACTAAATGGAATAAAAACAGCAGCATAGTACTCGTTCGGGCAGAGTAGCAAAAAGCCTAGGAATTTATAGAAGAACCTTCCTAAGTCATATAAAGTCCTAATAGGACTTTAATACTATCGTAATTACCAAAGTTTTTAAATCCTAAAAATAATTGATGTTAAAATTAGAATAAAATCACAAGTCATCACAATTAAACCCACCTCCTGGCCCCTATGGTTGTACTTCCAAAAATCAAATTGCTTTCAAAATCATCATATAAAACCCACTTCCCTTGATTCACAACAAATAGTCACATGCAAACACAGAGGGGAGGACACTGTTACAAACAGAGCAATACTGAAAGATTGAAGAAAGCAAGGAATAAGAGAAATACACAGATTATTTACCGAGTATATAACTGACCACTAAACCTTTATCTATATCAACTACTGTACTTTATTTCCTTTACATTTTCAAATTTCAATGACTTGGTGGCTTGAGGATGACTTGTTTCCTCTTTCTCTGTACTTTTTTTCTCTCTCCTAATAAATTTCCTCATCCCCTAATAGCACAATTTTTGCATTTCATAAGCAGGCACTTATATAATGCAGACAATAGTTAAGTCTATACTATACTGCTAAGCATGTCACATTTTCATATGGCAGGTAGGAAAACCAACAATTTCATCAAAGGGATAAAAAATTCTAAAGATTAGAAATACTTACATCATGAAGACTTAATAGTCCAAAATGTTCTGTGATATCCTTAGGAACTGGATCAACATTGACAGGCAAGGCTTGTAAAGCTCTGGAAGAAATAAAATAGATTTAACACATTGTTACAGGGCATCGTGTTTCACTTCTATAAATCAGAGGATTGGTTTAACACATACTTCTTATTAGCTAAAATTGGAGTTCAAAATAAAATGGGTAATAAAATTACAAGTTATATTTCCATGTCAGAATGCTAGGCATATTAAGCCAATTTGAGGTTAGATAGAATGATAAATACAAGAAAGTCTTAATTGATGAAACAGCCGCTTAGTCTAGGGTTGGATTTTATTCAAAACAGAAAAGTTTGGATATTTGAAACAATAACTGTTATCTTGTGCATAGAAAAGATTTTATGCTTTTCCAAGTGAATTCTTGAAGAACAGGAAAATCTTCCTTCTTTCTCACTAAATGATCATCATAACTGTTGAGAGTCTCACATCGACTAGAGATATGGCCTAAGTAGTGCTTATAAGGTTTGGGCAGTCCTCACCTTACAAGCCGGTTTTGTGGGGTTGAGTTAGGCCCAAAGCCCGAATTTAAGATGTTGAATTGGAAGGTTTTAGGTAGGGAAAGAGGAAAAGAGAGAAACAAACTAAGAAATAATAAGACTGATATTGAATTGATGTTGTGATGATGTGATTACAAAAGACAACCCAATAGTCCTATTTATACTAAAAGTAGAAGCTTAATCTTAATGAAATAGAGAATCAAATCATAAAATATAAATAAGAAAGTAAATCCTAAAAAATTATTTAGGATACTCTAAAATATGCTAAGATATGAAAAAATATTATTAGATATTTCTCTGATTTAGGCCCAAAGCCCGAATTTAAGAATAACCTTGACCCATGAACCATAACTGAAAAGATGTGACCCAAGCTTAACGGCTTGTGAAACTAGTCTAATTTTTCTACCCAACATCCATTTGGGTCTATTACCTTTGTTAGTGATGTGTTATGGCACTTTTTAGATTATAACTCGCAATGGATAACGTAGCATATACAAACACAAAAAATTTAAAGAAAAGAAAAAACAGAAAATGAATATATATATATATATATTATATATATATAGATATATTCATGACAAATATTTCTAATTTAGGAAGAACTAACCACCACTCAAGTGGTTAATTAAGTGGTTACTCAAAAACAACTCTAACATCAGCACATCACTAACTAGGGGCGTGGTTAATTGTTCTTAGACCTAGAAGTATTTTTACAAATTACAAAATATGATTCTGACTAACAAGAATATGGAAGCACAAACCTTGTAATAATGTCCCTGAGAAAAATTGGTTTCAAACCCCCTTTTGAAGGATAGATAGGATATGGTCTCTCTTTAGCACAAAGGGATAAATCTTTTCCATCTTCAAGCACATCAATATTATATTCTCTCATCTCATAGTGATCTTTAGCACGCATAGTCCTGACCTACTTTAAAAGACAACAATTAAGTGCATTCTTACAAAATTCTAATATAAAATAAAAACAGAATAATCATGAATAACTGAAGGAAAGGCTTTATCTTAGTGCAAGTATAAAAATAACTAAATACAAATATGATACAAATTTAAAATTTAAAATGATAAAATATATGACGTTTTAGAGCAGGACCCCAAACCATAACACAAGCAGTGGTGCTTAGCTATCACCAACCTACCAGCTTCCTTTCTTGATTATTCCTTCTCCCCTTTTCCTGGACCCACTCCAGGAAACAGGACTCTCCATGCATATAAAGGTCACATGCACCGTAGCTCTTTCAATCAAGAAATTTATATATTTATTTTACCTACATTCTCAAAATTAACTTTCTACAGGAAATATAAAAAAAAACTAATGATCCATTTCTCCAGCCGTCGTTTCCAACACCGTACTCGTCGGCCCCTGCTCTCTCTGGATCTGGATCTATCATCACCTCCTTCATCAGACCTCTTTTTTGCAACATTCCTGTGCGTTGTACTATTCATGTACCCTTCATTTTGGTTATTTTCATTTGGGTTCTGACCCATGGCTAGTTCTACCTCCTCAGATGCTTCCAATGACTCCTCTAAGGCTGACGCTCCTATTTTCACCAATTATGTAAGTGTTCCCCTTTGCACGGACAAATTGGATAGAAGCAACTATGACACATGGGCCTCTGATATCAAACTCTGGCTGAATGGACAAGAATATATTGAACACCTAACCAAGAAGGCTGCTACCATTGCCAAAGTTGACCGCCCACGGTGGAACAAGATTGATGCTCAGTTGTGTATCATTATCAAGTCCACTATTCACTCTTCTTTGAAGCAGATTTTTCATGCCCATCTCACCTGCGAGTCCGTTTGGGCCCAAGCCAAAGTTCTTTACACCAATGATACACAACGCCTCTATGGTGTCTGCCAGAATCTCATGCCATTGCTCCTCACCAGATTGATGGTCCTATTTCTGCTTATTTGGGAAAGGTTCATGGTGCTTTACATGATTTCAATGAACTTTTGCCACCGGCCGACACTCCAGCCAAGGAACTTGAGCAGCGCAGTACCTTCTTCATGTCGTTGGCCCTATATGGTTTGCCTCCACAGTACTCAACCACCCATGATCAGATTTTGGGTTCTCCTAGTGTCCCATCTCTGAACACGGCTTGGTCTGCTTTGCTTTGGGTCCCGTCCACGACATCAATTACCTCTAAGCTCCTTGCTGCTCCTAGCCATGAGTTACCTCCTGCTATAGTTGATGCTTCTTCCCTTGTGTCCCAGGGTAGTGGTCGTGGTCGTACTGGGGGTGGTCAGTCTGGTCAATGCCTGAAGTGCGAGCATTGTCATCGCTTGGGCCACACTATTGATAAATGTTGGACTTTACATGGTCGTCCTCCTCGCGCTGCTAATGTTGCCCCAGGTTGATCCACCAGCCCCATCTGAGCCATCTCCTCAACCTCCTACATCGCTCGTCGCCTACACAGTTTTTGAAATGGTTTGAAGAACGTCAGACCACTGGATCCACTGCCTCTGTTGCAGACACTGGTAATTCCTTTGCTTGTCTCTCCCAATCGTCCCTAGGTAAGGGTTCTGGATTCTGGTGCCACCGATCATTTCTCTAGTAATAAATCCCTCTTTTCCACCCTTTCTACGCCTGGACATTTACCCACGGTTAAACTGGCTAATGGTTCTTAAACACATTCCCAGGGGGTTGGCACTGTCCATCCCTTCCCCTCCCTCTTGGTTGATAATGTGCTTTATGTCCCGGGTTCCCGCTTAATTTGCTTTCTTTTAGTCACTTGACTTGTTCCCTTGATTGCACCATTTCATTCACTAAAGATTCTGTTTTTCTGCAAGACCGGAGTTCGGGACGGATGATTGACGCTGGATGTGAGTTCAATGGCTTGTACCAGCTGACACCTCCTTCTCGGGTTTGTGCTGTCAAGGATTCCCCTCTTCTCACTCATGCTCAATTGGGACATCCCAGCCTTGCCAAGCTCCAGCAGTTGGTGTCAAGTCTGTCTAAACTTACTTCTTTGTCTTGTAGTCGTGTCAACTAGGGAAACATACCCATAGTTCGTTTCCTAGTCGTGTCGTTAATCGCGTTAAGTCTCCGTTTTCTTTAGTGCATTCTGATGTTTGGGGTCCTGAATGAGATGATGGAGATTGCTCTATTGGTGGATGAAAGGAATGAGGTCTATGGAAGGCATGTGAGTATTGTGCAGGGCAAGTCACCAATGAATAACCGAGTGAATAGTGGCTACAAGATGTGGAGAAATGACAGTGGAACTAAACCCCAAGGACTCATACAGTCGAGTAATGCCACAAAGAAGAATAGGGGAATCAAAAGGAGGTAAAACTGCTTCATTTAAAGTTTTTCCTAATGATGACTACCATGAGAAGAGGAGGAAGGGGCTATGTTTCACTTGTGAGGAGAAGTATTCACCCTCTCATGTGTGTAAAAACAAGCATCTCAGGCTCATGCTAGTAGGAGAAGAAAAGATGACAGGGAGTGAGGAGGAAGAAATAGTTTGGGAAGGTCAGTTCAAGGAGCTGAATTTGTGCGATCTTGCTGGGTTAACCTCTAAGAAGTCCTTCATGATGAGAGGAGAGGTTGAAGAGCAACAAGTATTGGTGTTGGTTGACAGTGGAGCTTCCCACAATTTCATCTCAACTCGGCTCGTAGGAAAGTTGAAGCTAGCAACTGAGCCTACTACTCCTTATTGGGTGAAGGTAGGAAATGGGAAGAGAATTAAAAGTAGTGGAGTATGCAGGAAGTTGCAATTATTTTTGCAAGGGGTGACTTTCATGACTGATTTCTACGTCTTTACATTGGATGGGGAGGACTTGGTGCTAGGAATGGAATGGTTGGAAGGGTTAGGTAGCATGAAGGCCAACTTTAAAGAATTGACCCTGCAAATCAAGAAAGATGGGGTGAAACACACTTTGAAAGGAGATCCCACTCTTTCTAAAGGAGAGATCTCAGCAAAAGCCATGATGCAGGAGCTGCAGGGTCGTGAGGAGGGGTATTTGGTGGACTGCAGAGTACTCCAAGATGAGGAAACCTTGGTGATAGACACGCCAGAAGCAGTGGTGGCAGTACTTAAGGAGTTTGATGATGTGTTTCAGGAGTCCTCACAGTTGCCACCAACCCGGAGGCATGATCTCAAGGAAGGGGCTGCCATCCCCAACTTGAGGCCATACATGTACCCCCACTTCCAAAAAAATGAAATTGAGAAGTTAGTAGCTAATATGTTGAAAACAGGTATTATAAGACCCAGCAACAGCCCATATTCCAGCCCCATCATATTAGTGAAGAAGAAGGATGGGAGCTGGCGGTTCTGTGTTGATTACAGGGCCCTGAATAAAGTGACAATTCCGAATAAGTTTCCCATTCCCTTGATAGATGAGCTGCTGGATGAACTTGCATGAGCTGCCATTTTTTCTAAATTGGATTTAAAATCCGGTTATCACCAGATTCGAATGAAAGATGAGGATATCCCGAAAACAGCCTTTCGCACTCATGAGGGGCACTATGAGTACTTGGTGATGCCTTTTGGCCTCACCAATGCCCCGTCCACTTTTCAATCGTTAATGATTCAAGTGCTCAAGCCTTTTTTGAGGAAATGTGCCTTAGTTTTTTTTTTATGACATCCTAATATACAGTAAGGATGAGAACAACCATATAGAACACTTAAGGAGAGTCTTTCAGCTACTGAGGCAACATAATCTGGTGGTTAATAAAAAGAAATGTGACTTTGGAGTGACGAAAGTGGAATATTTAGGCCACATTGTATCGGCTGGGGGTGTCTCAGCTGACCCCGCGAAGCTGGATGCGATGCTGAAATGGCCAACACCGAAAGAAGTAAAGGGTCTGCGAGGGTTCTTGGGACTCACAGGCTACTACAGGCGGTTTGTTAAGGGCTATGGATTGCTGGCTAGACCTCTTACTGAGTTACTCAAAAAAGATAACTTTCTATAGTCTGATGAAGCTGAAAAAGCCTTCCAATCACTGAAACATGCTATGTCTCTCGTGTCCTGTCTTGGCTGTACCAAACTTTGAAAAGCAATTTGTGATAGAGACAGACGCCTCAAGCAAAGAGGTAGGAGCAGTTCTGTTGCAAGAGGGTCGGCCAATATCATATTTCAGTCAACAGTTATCAATCCGAGCACAACACAAGTCAGCCTATGAAAGAGAATTGATGGCACTAGTTATGGCAGTACAAAGGTGGAGACATTACCTCTTGGGACAGCATTTTGTGAACAAAACGGACCAGAAAAGTTTGAAGTTTCAGACTGACCAAAGAATCTTAGGGGAAGAACAATTTAAATGGACCTCTAAATTGTTGGGATTTGACTTTGAGGTTCAGTATAAACCCGGGGTTTCAAATAAGGCAGCAGATGCTTTATCTAGGCAAATGATGTATGCCTCACTCTCGGGTATCAACTTGGCTGAATGGGAGGTATGGGAGAGAGAGATAGCTGCTGATGAGAATATAGTACAGCTGCTGCAACGGGTTATTCTCAAGCCACTTGATTTTCCGAAATTCTCAGTGAAGAACGGTGTTTTGTTCCACCAAGGCAGCCTAGTACTCCCAAAGCAATTTTCTAAGATTCCTACGATCCTTTGAGTTTCACTCATCTCCACAAGGGGGTCATTCGGGTTTCTTCCGCACATACAAGAGGCTGGCTGGAGTATTTTTCTGGGAATGAATGAAAACGGATATCAAGCAATTTATCGCTAAGTGCAGTACGTGTCAGCAGAACAAATATGATACCCTGTCACCCACAGGTCTCCTCCAACCTCTACCGATTCCCTCCATGGTATGGTCAGATATATCTATGGATTTTATTGGTGGATTGCCCAAGGCTCATGGCAGAGATACGATCATGGTAGTGGTGGATCGCCTCACCAAATGTGCTCACTTCCTGTTATTGGGACACCCTTATACAGCTCAAGAGGTCGCAGGTGTGTTCATTGTGGAGGTGGTACGACTACATGGATTCCCAAACACCATCGTGTCGGATAGAGATAGCATTTTTCTAAGCCAATTTTGGAAGGAACTATTAAAGCAGGCAGGCACTCAGCTTAAATACAGTTCCGCCTTCCACCCCCAAACCGATGGTCAAACGGAGGTGGCCAATAGGTGTTTGGAGGCCTATTTGAGGTGTTTTGTAGGAGATAGACCTCGTTCTTGGCCTAAATGGTTGTGCTGGGCAGAACTATGGTTCAACACAAATTTTAATGTGTCCATAGGGATGACACCATTCAAGGCTCTTTATGGCAGGGACCCCCCTCCAATAGTTAAGGGCCCCACATTTCCATCTTCTATAGAAGCTGTTTCAGCTCTATCGGAAAACAGGGATACTGTGTTGGATCAATTACAAAAAAACCTGACTATAGCTCAGCAGTGGATGAAAAAGCAGGCTGATAAACATCGCAGGGATGTTACCCTTGAGGTGGGAGATTGGGTTTACTTGAAAGCTGCTCCATATAAATGGAAATCACTTGCTAAGTGCAGAAATGAGAAGTTGAGCCCCCGTTACTATGGTCCCTTTCAGGTTCTAGAGCAGATTGGATCAGTAGCCTACAGACTGGAGTTGCTGCTTGAATGTAAAATACACCCCGTATTTCACATCGGCAAGTTGAAGAAGGTTGTCCTCGCTGAGTATCACCGCAACAATTACTGCGCAGCTGCATCGGCAGCAAAGAACCGGGAACTCCAACCACAAATTGAGGAAGTATTGGCCCTGCGGTACAACAATAATGGAGCTGCCGAGGTATTGGTTAAGTGGGCCGGACTCCCCGAGTGTGAAAATTCGTGGGAAGTTGTTGACAAACTCCAAGCCACAATTCCAGAATTTCCCCTTGAGGACAAGGTGAAAGTCCTAGGGGGGAGTATTGATAAGAGGCCTACTGTTAAAAATGTATATGTAAGAGGGAAACACTAGTAACTAGTAGGGAAGGGTGGGAACGCTGTAACAGATAGGGGTTAGTTAGAACTGAATAACCACCTAGCTGACCCTATAAATAAAAGATAGCAAGGTCTGTTAGAGTTAGTTAGAAACTCATCTGGACTGTTGTAGGAGAGAAGAGGTAACTCTCGAATTTGCCTCCCTTGTTGTAGTCTTGAAGAGAATAATACACAGGGTATTCAACCCTAATTCATTCAATTCTTTCCCTGTATCAGTTGAATCTATCAGGATTCAAATACTAAACTTCTACAAAATCAGGGGGAGCCACTTTCAGATACAGGAAAGTATAGAATGACTGGTTAGGAAACTTAACTGCCTCACAGTCACTCGTCCAGATATTTCTTTTGTAGTCACTATGGCAAGTCAGTTCCTAAATTCACCTTGCGAAGGTCATTGGGATGCTTTGATCCGTATTCTCAAATACATCAAAGGGGCCCCAGGTAAAGGGCTCATCTATGAGGATAAGGGTCATACTCATGTCGTTGGATATTCAGATGCTGATTGGGCAGGCTCTCCAACTAACATAATATCCACTTCTGGATTCTGTGTACTCATTGGGAATAATCTAATATCCTGGAAGAGTAAGAAACAAAATGTTGTTGCAAGGTCAAGTGCTGAAGCTAAGTATCGGGTCATGGCATCAGCTACTTGTGAACTTATCTGGCTCAAACAGTTACTTCAAGAACTACGATTTGGGGATGTTACACAGATGACACTCATTTGTGATAACCAAGCATTTCATGAGAGGACAAAGCATATCGAGATAGACTGCCACTTCATCAGAGAAAATATCTTATCTGGGGACATCACCACTAACTTTGTCAATTCAAATGACCAACTGGAAAATGTCTTCACTAAGTCTTTGAGAGGTCCTCAAATAAATTATATATGTAACAAGCTTGGGGCATATGATTTATATGCTCCAGCTTGAGGGGGAGTGTTGATATTTATGTAAATAATATATTCTGATTATAGGAATATCAGGTAATTAGGATATTCAGATATTGTGAATATCTCGTAATTATTACTCTGATTGTATTTTGATTTGTTCATTGCCTATATGATACAATCTTCGTGGTGCAGTTGAAACACACGGGTTATTCCAATGTCTCTTTGTTTTTTTGTTTTTTTCCTCTCATCTTAACACTTCCTAATTTCTTATCAATCAATTCTAGTTAGCTATAGGGCCTATAGACACATATTAAACATTCCCTTGATTTTCCGTAGTAAGGATAGTAGACCAGATGGAGGGCAATCAATTGCTAGAGGTAGAGGAACGCCACGGAAAAAACTATAGGTGAAACTATAAAGAAAGATTTAGAGGCCAATGGTTTAACTATAAAAATGATTCATGAAAGAACATTATGGCGTCGTTTGATCCATGTAGCCAACCGCACCTAGTGGGATAAGGCTTGGTTGTTGTTATTGTTGATATATATATATATATATATATATAATAAAGGCTTAGATAAATGAATGCTTAATGACGATTAAAAAATTCTTCATGAGATCAATATCAGTAAATATAATAATAATTGTTGAATTGTAAGGTTTTTTGGTAGAGGAGGAAAAGAGAAAAATAAACTAACAAGTAATAAGACTGATGTTGATTTGATGTAATGATGAAGTGATTACAAAAGACAACCCTAATAGTCCTATTTATACTAAAAGTATAATGCTAGTCTTAATCAAATAGAAAATCAAATCATAAAATATAATTAAAAAATAAATCCTAAGAGATCATCTAGGATACTCTAAAATATTCTAAGATATGAAAAGATATTATTAGATATTTCTCTGATTTTCTACCAATAATAATAGTAATATTGATTGAAAACAACACCAACAACCAAACCTTATCCCACTAGGAGAAAAACTGAATAATTTAAAAATATTAAATTTGCGTCTAATGTCTAAGACATAAAAGATAAATGAGGATGTAACTTTTATTCCTCTATATACATAACTACTTTAAATTTTTTACAAAATTAGAGAAAATATTCAATAACCCAAGTGAAGGATTTCTTATCCACCCCCTAGTTATCCTTTACTTATTTTCTCAATTTCTCTATAATAACTTTTTCAAAAAAAAAATACTTCAAATTGAAATGTAAGCATTTTGAACCTAATGGTACCTAAATAATGAAAATCTCGATGCTCCTGAGCAAATTTCTTATTTGGTGGTATGCAACCTAACTCAAATTCTCAAAAAAAAAAAAAATTAGATGCAGCTACTTCACACAGTTCTTTTCCAACAAAAGCCTATTACCACCTTCAGTACTCACATTTATGACAGCATCAATCAGCTTGAGGAAAAATCAATTCCTCCACATTGAAAAGTTGCAATAGAACATAAAAATGGGGTGGGGGAGAGGGAGTAAAACAAACGCACCTTGCCACTCACACATGCTATGTCTCCCTCTTGATACTTCTTTTCAAGACTTTTAAGGAACGGTTTAAAGGTAAAACGTGTGCCACGAAAAAACTTCTTTAGATGCAAATAAATTGTCTTCTCTTTCCCCTCAATAACATTGCTAGCCACATGCTCAGAAGCTGATTCAGTTTCAGCAATCTGGCAACCCACAACCACCTCAAGAAATGAAAATGAACTACTAGCTCTGACTCCCCTGCAAAGGAAATACTCAAACATAAAGAATATTAATTAGTAAATGACCACCTGTTCCCACAGATAGCAGAAAGTAATTTTACAAATGTTGGCACTTGGCATGCACATGCACATGCAAAAATCGGTAACAGAAGCAATGAAAGAAATGGTTTAAGTTTTAACACCTTAAAGTTGCAACACATGCATAAGAAATCAGTTTAACTTATTCAATATTTTAAGATGCAAAGCCATTTAACTAGAACAGGAATGGAGAAGAGGTCATTTAATGGTTACCCAGCCTTTATGCTAGGGCATATGTTGTCAACAGATTTGATTTGGCTCAATAATTTGAATTGATAGCCAAGATGTTAGCTACTATTAAAGCAGATTTGTTGGCCTTATTTCTGTATTAATTGTAGCAGATTTGTTGGCCTTATTTCTGCATAATTGTGAGCAGATTTGTTAGCCTTAGGATTAGCATTTATAGCACATTAATTGTAGCAGATTTGTTGGCCTTATTTCTACATAATTGTGAGCAGATCTGTTGGCCTTATTTCTGCATAATTGTACAGTTATGATTATGTTTTTATTAGCTGTAGGATTAGCATTTATAGCACATTAATTGTAGCAGATATAACAGATACTGTACAGCTTGTATCATCCCTATTTAATTGAGAATTCTCCAGCAGGAGAACACGGGTTTCTAACCTATATTCCTCTGAGTTTGACATGGTATCAGTCAGGTTGCGATCCTAACCTAGCTCTGTCCGAATCATAGTCCTTTTTTTTCTCTCTCAAGTCTCTCCTAGTTACCTCTTGTCCCTTGTCCCTTCTGCGTTTTCTTCCTTGTGATTTATTCTCAATCTCATGTCTACTGAAAAGTATGATGTCTTGTTCGTTCGCCTTAATGGCAAGAACTATCCAGCCTGGGCATTTCAGTTCGAGATCTTTGTCAAAGGTAAGGACCTTTGGGGACATGTTGATGGTACCAGTACTGCTCCTGAGTCCTGACAAAGAGAAGCAGAAGGCTGACTAAGCCAAGTGGGAAGTCCAAGATGCTCAAGTCATGACATGGATCATAGGGTCTGTTGATCCCACTATTGTTCTCAACCTCAGACCATTCAACACTGCAGCTAAGATGTGGGTCTATCTGAAGAAAATATATAACCAAAATAACACTGCTCGTAGGTTCCAGCTTGAACATGACATTGCCATGTCTCAACATGATAGTCTATCAATTTCTGAATTTTATTCTTATTTCATGAATCTTTGGGCTGAATACACTAACATTGTTTATGAGGATTTGTCTGCTAAAAATCAAAGTGCAGTGCAGAAAGTTCATGAAACTACTCAAAGAGATCAATTCCTTATGAAATTGAGACCTGAATTTGAGGGTATTCGGTCCAACCTCATGAATAGGGCTCCTGTTCCCGCCTTGGATGCATGCCTTAATGAACTTCTTCGTGAAGAACGGCGTCTCCTAACTCAAAACAACCATGGAACAACAGACTCTTCCAGTTGCATATACTGTCCAAGGCAAGCCTAGAGGACGCGACATGAGTGCTGTCCAATGTTTCTGCTGCAAAGGATTTGGACATTTTGCTTCACAGTGTCCTAAAAAGTTCTGCAATTACTGCAAAAAAAGATGGCCACATCATTAAGGAATGTCCTATCCGACCACCAAGAAAACCCGCAACAGCATATACTGCCTCTGTTGGTTCTTCTGCCACTGGTTCTGCGGTTCAAGATGCTTCTGCCCTTGCACAAAACTGGACCCCCGAAATGGTCCAACAAATGATAATTTCAGCTTTTTCTGCTTTAGGACTTTCAGATAAACCTTCTACTTCATGTTCTCCTTGGTATTTTGACTCCGGGGCATCCAATCATATGACCAACACTACTAATACTCTTACAAACATCACCAAATACTCTGGTAATCTCCAAATTCATACTGCTGATGGCAATACTTTACCAATCACAGCAAGGTGATATTTCCTCATCCTTAACCAATGTTTTTGTTTCCCCTGGTCTTACTAGTAACCTTATTTCTGTTGGTCAATTAGTTGACAATGATTATCGGGTTGAATTCTCAAAATCTGGTTGTCTTGTGCAGGATCAACACTCAGGGAAGATGATCGCGAAGGGGCCTAAAGTTGGACGTCTTTTCCCTTTGTCTCCATGTACTTTCCTACCTTTTGTTTCTTGTAATTCCGCGAAAGTTGATTTCCAAATATGGCATAAGCGTCTTGGTCACCCAAACTCATATGTACTTCATGACTTGATGAAATCTGGTGTTCTTGGTAATAAAATTCCACCTTCTCTTAGTACTGTCCAGTTTGACTGTAACTCATGTAAACTTGGTAAAAGTAAAATTCTACCATTTCCGATTCATCAATCACATGAAACCCAACCTTTTGATATGATCCATAGTGATTTATGGGGAATAGCACCTGTTATATCTCATGCTAATTACAAATATTTTATCACATTTATTGACGATTATAGTCGGTTCACATGGGTCTATTTTTTAAGATCTAAAGATGAAGCATTCTCCGCTTTTAAAAAATTTCATGCCTATGTTGAGACCCAATTTTCCTCCAAAATTAAAATTCTGCGTTCTGATAATGGGGAGGAATACACGTCTAATTTATTTCAAAAGTTCTTGCAAGAAAATGGCATCTTATCTCAAAGGTCATGTCCTTCAACACCCCAACAAAATGGGGTAGCTGAAAGAAAAAACCGACACCTTCTTGATGTGGTCTGAACTCTTATGTTGGACTCCTTTGTGCCATCTCGTTTTTGGTGTGAAGCCATCTCCACTGTTGTCCACCTTATCAATCGATTGCCTTCTCCATCATTAAACAATGATTCTCCTTTCTCCCGATTATTTGGCCACAAACCCACCTATTCCAGTCTTCGCACTTTCGGTTGTGTGTGTTATGTCCATCTTCCCCTACATGAACGCACAAAGCTCACAGCTCAATCTGTTAAATGTGCTTTCCTTGGTTACTCAGCCCACCAAAAAGGTTTTATGTGCTATGATCCTAATCTACGTAGGCTTCGGGTTTCTAGAAATGTAATATTTCAAGAAGATACATATTTTTTTGCAACTACCCAAGACACTCCCTCTTTTACAGTTTCTGTTATGACATTATTCTCTGCAGACAAACCTGCGCCAAAACCTTTATTGGTGTACCAAAGACGTCCTCCAAGGCCACCTTCTGATCAATCTCTGGCTGCTGATCCCGTGAGTTATCAACAACCAGCTACTCTACGTCGCAGTACCCACATTCATAAACCTCCGGAAAAGTATGGTTTCCCTTCACCTTTATCTTTGAAAGCAACTTTAGCATCTGTCCCGATCCCCTCTTCCTATAACCAGGCCATGGAGCATAAATGTTGGCAAGAAGCAATTCAAGCAGAACTTCTAGCACTAGAAGAAAATCAGGCATGGGACGTGTTCCCTGTCCTCCATTTGTTAAAGCTCTTGTCAGCAAATTTGTCTTCACTATCAAGCTTCGATCGGACGGCTCAATCGATCGATATAAGGCTAGATTAGTTGTTCTTGGCAATAGGCAAGAATTTGGTCTTGACTATGAGGAGACTTTTGCACCTATGGCCAAAATGACTACTGTCGTACTATTCTTGCCATTGCTGCCTCTGAATCTTGGCAAATAAACCAGATGGATGTCAAGAACGCATTCCTCCATGGTGACCTCAAGGAGGAAGTTTACATCAAACTTCCTAACTGTATGCCTTCATCTTTTCCTAATTCTGTTTGCAAACTGAAGCGTTCTTTATATGGCTTGAAACAGGCACCCAGAGTATGGTTTGAAAAGTTTCGCACAACACTACTTGGCTTTTCCTTCATACAAAGCAAGTATGATCCGTCACTTTTTATACAGAAGACCTCAAAAGGAATTGTCATACTACTTGTTTATGTGGATGATATTGTGGTCACCGGATCAGACCAAGAGGCTATCTTTACAATCAAGCAATTGTTACACTCCACTTTCCACATGAAAGATCTTGGCCGGCTTACTTACTTCTTGGGACTAGAAGTACATTTTCAGGAAAAAGGCATCCATGTCAATCAACACAAATATGTCCAAGATCTAATCCAGTCGGCTGGCCTCACTAATGCATCTCGTGTAGACACTCCTATGGAAGTTAATGTAAAAATAAGACGAGATGAAGGTGAACTTCTACAAGACCCTACTTCCTACAGGCAGCTGGTTGGCAGTCTTATCTACCTAACCATCACAAGACCTGATATTTCTTTTGCTGTCCACACCGTCAAGAAATTCATGCAAGCTCCTCGGACTTGCATCTTTCAAAGAAGATATCGTATTATTCGATATCTTCTCGGTACTACCAACCGTGGTCTTTTCTTTCCCTACCGGGTACATCCACACGCCTTCAAGCCTACAACGATGCTTGATTGGGTGGATGCCCTGGACACAAGAAAATCCACAACCTACTGGGTTCATGTTTTTAGGTGATACTCCCATCTCTTGGAAGTGCAAGAAACAAGACTCGGTCTCTAAATCTTCTATCAAGGCGTAATATCGGGCCATGTCTGCAGCATGTTCCGAGATTATCTGGTTACGAGGTCTTCTTTCAGAGCTTGGTTTCTTACAAACAACACCGACTCCACTACATGCTGACAACACAAGTGCCATACAGATTGCAGCAAATCCTGTATACCATGAAAGAACAAAACACATAGAGGTTGATTGTCACTCGATCCGGGAATAATATGATCGTTGAATCATCACTTTGCCTCATGTCTCTACATCTGCTCAACTTGCTGACGTCCTCACAAAATCCCTTACACGTCAGCGTCATAATTTCCTAATTAGCAAATTAATGCTTGTCGAATCGACCACAGTCAATTTGAGGGGGGATGTCAACAGATTTGATTTGGCTGAATAATTTGAATTGATAGCCAAGATGTTAGCTACTATTAGAGCAGATTTGTTGGCCTTATTTCTGCATTAATTGTAGCAGATTTGTTGGCCTTATTTCTACATAATTGTGAGCAGATTTGTTGGCCTTATTTCTACATAATTGTGAGCAGATTTGTTGGCCTTAGGATTAGCATTTATAGCACATTAATTGTAGCAGATTTGTTGGCCTTATTTCTGCATAATTGTGAGCAGATCTGTTGGCCTTATTTCTACATAATTGTACAGTTATGATTATGTTTTTATTAGCGGTAGGATTAGCATTTATAGCACATTAATTGTAGCATATATAACAGATACTGTACAGCTTGTATCATCCCTATTTAATTGAGAATTCTCCAGCAGGAGAACACGGGTTTCTAACCTATATTCCTCTGAGTTTGACATATGTGACAAGTAAGCATCTTAAATAGACATAAAAGATAAAAATATACACTTCAGTGGCACCCGAAGCTCAAACAATAATTTAATAATTCAGTGACTGTGCTACTTAAAGCTGAAAATTTTAGTCCTATGACAATATTTACGTATATATATAACAGGAGAAAAGTGGGAATATGAAATAATTGGAAAGTAAGCTACTCTACAAGGCTTGGTATCCCCAAAAAAGGGGAATATAGGAAGGTAAAAAATTAAATGTAATTCACCTGTTGTTTCAGTTTTTCATTTTTCTTGCAGGTGTTTTGTGGTGAGGACTTCCGAATTGGTTCTGGGGTAGTTATTGGTGATTCATTTTTCTGTTTTATCTTTCGGATGTGTTCATTCTGTGGATTCCTATGGGTTGTTTTCTTTTTGTTGTTTATTCTGTTTTAGCTTTACCCTTTCTTGTATTTTCCCTTCTTTTCTAATATTTCTTTTTCTATCTAAAGAAACTACTTCATTTCCGCTCATGGTTGAAAATCAATTTTAACTCGTCCTCTATTTTCCATCTTCCCAATTTCCATATTTGACCTACTCAACCAAGCAGACCCCAAGCTTCTGCAAATACAATAAAGAAATTGGATAGTAAAAAATATATGTAAGCCAAGGTCATCCTCATCTTCTACAGTGTGGCATTCATCAACCACAAATATCTCAATTTGCCTCATTAAGCTTCATGGCTTTGTAAAATACAATTATGTATAATAAACCATATAATACAGCAGTGGCATCAGTTTCACTATGTGGCAAAGGTTGATAGATGGCAAAGTCGAGTAGCGAGATGTATACTATCCACACCCTCATTCAGGAACAAATAAGCACCTAGAGTGTTAATGACCAAGCAAAATGGATACAAGCATGCACAAATCTGGTCAACAAATGAAATAGAGGATAGTCACCTGGAAGATAAGACTTTTCCAACAAAAATCAAATACTGTCCGTCATCAATTTCAGCATGTGCATTCTGTAGATTAGCATATGATCGTGGAAAATGGTGCAGCAATTTCCGTAACTACACGTAAAAGGAAGAATTAATGGGAACCCAAACCATATTTTCAAAACTGCAAATTCAAAGAACTACACATTTTCCAAAGTCTACAATTTTGGCAACCCACCGTGTGAAATCCACAGTTATCTAGCTGTTGGTAGTGCCTCTTGCTTAATCCAGGTATGCAATTTATAGATTTGTCAAGAAATAACTCATTCGCTGTAGGGTTTGGCTGTGATTGCAGCCGTACTTTCTCTTGAAAATTCTCCTTGGTGACTTCATGATCCAAGTTTTCTTCATGTATTGAAGACATTGAATGAGGTAGCAAAGGACAAGGAAAAGTATCTTCCTTTGTTAATGCAGAAGATTCTACACTAGAATGATCGATATACAAAGAAGGCCATGCTCCAGAGAGAATATTTTGCACCCACCTTGCCTCTGGAGAATCAAAAAGAAATTGCTGAAAATCATCTGTGGCTGAAATGCTTGTCGTGTCAGAATATGATGTGGACCCATCATACAAATCCACTTGAGGAGCACTACCCAAAGTAATTGATGGAAATCTCTTACATATCAAGGAGATACCCAAATCATCTAATGTATCTTTCAGATTCATTTCAGATTTCTTTTCACCACTTCCATTTCCAATTAGGTCAGGAAGGTTATCATCCATAAGAGCATATACCTGTAAGTATAATGAATTTTATTCAAAGTTACTTTTATATGGATGGTCATAAGCATTTATAAAAGAATTACCAAGCATTCAAAGCAGTCTACCATAGAAAGAAAGTCCAGATGCAATCAATCAGCTATATATATTTATGTGTGTGTGTGTGTGTGATTCATAAACTAATGTGAAAAAAGCACATGAACTTCCAGTGACAGGCCATGTCATAACAAATATCCACATCCATTATAGAAATACCAAATAAACCAATAATGTTTATGAATATGAAAATAGTTCCACAGATAGTAGCATGACAGATGTTTATGTTTAGTTACATAAACTGAAGCAATTCACCCAAGAACACTGGAATGTAAAACTTTGCGGTCAAAATTTTACAAGAGTTCAAGAAGACAAGAACCGAACTTTAAACTTTCCTCTTTCATAATGGAAAAAAATATTCAATTATTGTAAAGTCAATAACCAATAACAAAAGACTTCAAACTTTTATAAAAAATAACAAAAAGCTCAACTAAAAAATTGACAGATACCAGTTCATACAAGCATTCATCTACCTTATTATGCAACTTTGAACTGCTCCTTGCACCATATCGGTCTATTTCCACCAACTTCTCTGCAAACTTATGCTTTAGTCGATAACACATTTTTGAAAATTTTAAAGGGAGAAAATTACTACACCTGCAACAAGTATAGGACTGTCAAGCTCATGTGTCCTCTAATTTCATCATTGCACTTATCATAACTCATAAGCCTAAACTTTTTGTTTTTTTTTTTTTGATAATCCATGAGCCTAAAGTTAAAATGAGAATACTGCACCATACCTCATTCTCCTATTGAAAAAGGCCAAATATCCTCGCTTGCCTTGAAAGAGTATGACACTTCTCATTTGCTTTCCACAAAAACACTGGAAAGACCAAAGAGTCCCTTCAGACAACAGGAAGTTCAAAAAATGAAGTAAAAAACTACAAGGCAAGTATATAAAAGGCCATCTTGTCCAAATACAGCAGCATAATATCATTACAGGCAATGTTGTCAAAATCGAGATCTTACGTAGGATCGGGAGGTTGAGGAAGATACGTAAAACGTGAGATCGTAACACGAATTGTGATATCCTACTAAACACATAAATAAATGTATATCTAAACATATACATATCTAATTTGCATAATTAAATATAGTATGTTAATATAAATATCATAAATATGTTAATATGTGTAAATAATATAAATCTTTCAAGAGAGCATAAATATATATATAACTCTTCAAGTTTCCAGGTGTTGGTCCATTAACCATGGGCGTATTAATTAAATGTTTTTAAATTTACAATCTTCATTATTTATTTAGGTTTTAACCTCAATGGACGGTGCTGATCCATTTATGCTTTTACATTATCTTTGACTCATTTTACTTCTTTGACTTTGTCCTCTTCTAAAAGACTAGAACCCACCATCACCGATTCCTGTGTTGCAGTGCAGTCCAGCAAGCTCTCCACCTACATTTTCGAATTTCATAACCAGAAAGCTTTTGTGCAGAGCCATCAACAGTGAGCACTGAGCAGAGAGCCTCCGAAGCAGCGACCAAGCGAACACTTGGAGAGGACCATGGCCTGCCCCCTCCTTTCGCCTCTGCCGCAGGGATCACCATCACCACGCAGTTATCGCCAACATGAGAAAGCCAAGAACGTGAGAACTTACCCAAACTGCCGATCCCAACGATTTTACGAGGCTGCCCGACGATCTCACCGTGCTCACTTCCGTGCGATTTTTGCAACCGATCTAACTCGCTGAAGGTTGGGAAAGGCGTATGATCGTGCAATCCTACGAGGTAGATCGCGATCTTAACAACCATGATTACAGGCTATTGTCAAGGTAAAAACACATCAAGATCATAAGTAAATAAATAGAAAATTTGATATGTTCACCAAGGTGGATGGCCAAAGAATTAAGAGTTACATACTGAATTTAAAAGCATCATGGAACATTTGGATGCATAACTTATTGTAAAAAACTAACCTTTCTATATGCTTAAACATTAGGATATCAAAGCTTATATGACAAATTGGTCAGGAGTTCACTCCTCTCCTTTTTGTCTCCATTCTTTATTTTTAAATTAAAATTCAAAGCAACATGTAGGGTATGTTCACACTTCACATTTCAAGCAAAACGAACTTTCACATAAAGGGTCATATTGAGATATAAACAACTATGACTAAGCCTACACCTAATAGCTTAAGCTTTTACTATGATTGGTCCGTGACATATGTTACTCAAACAAAAAGCATATTCAACACTATTAGCACCGTGGAAAACCAACCATGAGTAGAAAGCAACCAAACAAAGCCGGGTTAGCCCATTTAACTACCCCTAAAGTCAAAAACAAAATATTAGAAACAACATATTAGAGAAGTTAAAAAAATATTTAAAAAATAGTAAAATTAAAAAAACAGCTACATCAAAAGAAAAGTATTGTCTTATTACTTTTCAAATCTAGAGAAGAAAAAAAAACACAAGTGCTTCAGTTTACATTTCAAAAGCCCATCCAAACACACTAAAAAATAACAACAATACTCTAAAAATAATGTATTCTTTAATCATGAAAAGTACATCAAACTGAGCACCTAAGTCTTAAACAATAAAATAAGCATGTTAATATGAACTAGTTCATATTCAAATTTATAAGGGTCCATTTCTTTTAGATTTTGATACAATTGATTTTGAAAAAATTGATGTTAAAAAACTTGATTTATGTTTGGTAATGATATTTTAAAAATGAGTTTAGAAGATTTGGTTTTATTTGGATGATAAAGTAAAATTACTTTTAAATGGTAGATATAAAGAATTTTCTAGGTCTCACACCTTGTGAATCCCAAAATCACTTTCACCACACTTTCAATGGAAGCAAACATGAATTTGAGCAACCCAAAATATAAACCTAATTCGTTGTCTATTGACCAAACACTTCAATATAACATTCAAGGGAATTTCACAAAATATAATCAGCAACTTTTTATAAAAAAAAATATACTTGTTTAAGCTTTTTTGTCGCTAAAAGCCACTTTTTATAAAGATCACTTCTAAAATGTTATGGAAGATTTCATAAAATTTAAAATACACGCACATATAATCTAAAAATTCAAATTTCTGCTTAAAATGAGCAGCTTCTGCAAAAAATAAACAACATTTTATGATGTCATCAAATTACTTCTTCAAAACTTATTCAGTTGAACCTATATTGTATGCAAAACAAGAAAAAGAATATTATCCAAAACATAAAACTCTTACTTTTCTTCTGAGCCTAGAGCTCTGGTTTCGGGAAAAAAAATTAAAAAAAACAAATTGTGAAGGAAAATGCTTTGAATTGCATGCCATGTAGGGATTTAAGAGTGGGTTTTTAGTGTAAAAAGAGTATTTCTAACCACTAGAGAACAGAGGCTGCCTGAAGAGGAAGCTTGAATCCCAGAAATTACCATTGCGATGTTGTCGGAGGGGTCGCGTCGAAGGGGGGTGCAGCGGCGGACGGTGGTGACCGGTGACTAACACGACGTCATTGAATCGGAGACAGGAAAGGGGCTCGTTGTTGAGGATGGTTTGAGATTTTGGGTGGAGGGGTTTTATGCATTAGCGCTTGTACTCAGAACTTGAACATACTGAGAGGCTTGGGCTTGGGCTTGGGCTTCTTTTAGCAACGATGAGCCCTTCTTTCCCAATCTCCTTCGTCCGCCTCCATACTGAGAGGCTTGGGCTCGAGGCCGAACCGGAAATGAACCGGGAAGGATTAAGAACCCGAGAAGAAGATGCTCTTCGCAGTGCAAGACGCAGCATTAGCAGGAACCAGGAAGTGACAGATTAAGGACCCATGTTTACATTTTTCAACGTTAATATTTCATCGGACATGTTAGCAATCTTTTAAAATTCAGAGCACGGATTATAATTAAATAAATATTTTTAATATTATATATTATGTGCCTGTCAGGCCGCATTTCTAATGATTTTACTCGTCTTTATTATATAGATTTATCCAACTTTATAATGTGACAAAATAATGTAAACACACATTATATACATCATTGTGTTAATAAGATCATGTTACAAATAAATGTAAAAATAAATAATATACATATTTTAATAAAAAACAAATCGAAGATACCAAATATAATTTAGTTACAACTATTATTTGATCTCGACATCTCAGCATTTAGATTTATAAGGAGATTAAGTAATGATCGATTTTCATGAACTTTTTGTATTTCCCTGCATTACAAACAAAATAAATTTATAATGTTAATTTTTGTTAGATAAAAAGTAACAAAGCATATCACATTTTAAAAAAAAAACATAATTTAGTTCTAATAGTCCCTTCCCATGTCACGATTCTCAAAAATTCAAGTCCTTTCACAAATTGTGGTGAAATGACTCTTCTTTTATAGAACGTGAGTATAAAAAAGAGTTACTCACAGGCATAGGTTACTCACAGGCATGTGAGTTGTTATCCTTTTTACTCGTCTTTATTATATAGATTTATCCAACTTTACAATGTGACGTAATAATGTAAACACACATTATATACATCACTGCATTAATAATATCATGGTACAAATAAATGTAAAAATAAACAAGATACATATTTATTCTAATAAAAAACAAATCCAAGGTACCAAATATAATTTAATAAGTGACTATTATTTGACCTCTCTAACACCCTAGTTTTTACACACATGATTAATTATTTTATTTGAATGTTTATGTTCATTTTGTTATGTGGTTTAGTTTGAGTAGTTAAATTACTCTCTTCAAATTATTTTATTTGGTGCGTTAGCACTGACTTATTTCAGTGAATACACGTTTACTAGACAATAATTTACGTTATTGTCACTATTATAGCGGTACAGAAAAATATTTTAAATAATATGACTAAGAGAAAAGCATTTTCATATTCTCATTGTATTTAATTTTAGAGTTAAAAATATTTTGGTTTGACATTTATTGGAGATTAAATTTTGGACTGAGTATTTTCTTAGTTGATCAGTTCAATTATTAATCTTTACTCTAATTTGAATTTTGAAATCATATCTTTATCAATTTTTATTTTTAGATTCCAAAAAGTAAAAACATGTTTATTTTAGGCTTTATATTTATCACTCATCTTGTACCTATTACTAAATAATTGGTTTAAAAACTCAACTTTCTCCTTTTCTCTCTCTCTTTCTCGACGCCTTCTCCCTCTTTTTCTCTTTTCTTTCTCTGCTTCTTCTCCCTCTTGACTCCATCTTCTTCCTCCTCTCAATCTCATCTCCTCCTTCCTCTCACCATAGCAGTGCCGCCTGGAAGCTAGCCGGAGCCGCGCGACCACCACGTTCGGTTGAGCTCAGCCCGTACCTCAATCCCATACTCGCGTCCCTGCTCGCGTGAACGCGCCATCTCCGTCGCACGAAGGCCACTCCGTCGCGGTGGGCCACGTCGCCGTCGTGGTAGAGCCCTTGCTCGCTGTCAATGGTGGTTCAACCACCATTCTCTCCTTCTTCCTTGTGCTGTTCGCGCAAACCAGCGTTCAAAGCCGCTCGTCGGAGCTGTTGTGATGCCGTCACCACTGTACCCCAAGACAGCCACTGTGTCCCTCTCCTTCTTCCACCTTGGGTGAGTTGTTTTCCCTATGTTTCACTCTTTCTTTCATTTTCCCCAAATTGATTTTGAAACCCTAACCCTAACCCTTTGATTTCAAATTTTAATCTTGAAATTTAAGTTTGTTTTATGAAATTAGGACTGTGAATTAGTGTTTTCCTAAACCAATTTCATTATTCTTTAGTTAAAATGAGTTTTCCCCAAATTGTATTTAGGAGCCCTAAACCCCAATTTGATTTTAATTGAATTTGATTCTGTTTTTGTGAAAATAATTATGATTTAGTGCAATTAGGACTCTTAATTAATGATTCCCAACTTCTCTTTCTTGATCCTTTAATCAAAACAAAGTTTCCTTAAAGGATATTGTGAAGTGTAAGCTCCAAACGTGATTTTCTTTGAAAATAACCTTGTTTGGTAATAAGATAAAGTGTTTAGATCAAATTAGAATATGTGTTTGATCATGTGTAATTGATTTCTTGGTTTCTGGTTGTTGCGCGTTGTTGGATTCCCTCTCTGAGACGTTTGACACGGCTATGCTTGCTTGATGGAGTAGATAAGAGCTAATGTGAGCATTAAGACGAGGATCCTTTACTTGTCTTCAAATGTAAGGGGAGTTTGCCGAGGGATATTCAATAACTGTATGCATGTGTGTATGTGTTTAACTGGATATTTATATGTTAATTGAGCTTACTTGGTTATCTAATGTACTTGAACCGTTATGATATTATCTGATGTTGGACTGTACTTGTTCTAAATGTTATGATGCATATCTGTGATGAACTGCTTTCAACTGTGATATTAGCATTGAACTGATAATATATACTGCTGTTGATTGAAAGTTTGCTAAGCCAGACTTGTGTCTGTGCTCAACTGTTATAAGGATTAAAAACCTTAATAAGCTTTGAAGATGGAAGGATTGGTGTTCTTTTCCAAAAGCTCATTAACTTAAAGTATTTGTGTTAAATGTTGAAATGGTTTGGTGAACTATTGTTATACAAGAGAAAAATCCTTTTCGAACTATGTGTCTTCAAGTGAAAACTTTCAAGATTATTTGGCAATATCCTATTGGGGGAAATATTTCAAGGATAAAAGTATTTCAAAGATGCTTTATAAAAGATTTTCAAAGAAAAGGTTTTTCCTAAATATTTTGGAAACTTTCTGATAGCCTGGATAGGTTATCGAGGATTCGGTTTTGAATTTGATTTTCACTGAACGAAAAATAAGTACTTAAGAAAGAGAATCTAGTACGCGAGACGTCGCCTCTAGTATTCAGTTATATGCACGTGATCTTGGATCAGTAAGTCCTATTCATGATGTTCTGGACTAAGGGTCCAATTCTCGAAATCGAGGACAGTGCGTTCTGATTTCATTGTTGTGGATTGTGTGTCATAACCACGTTGTGATGAACGTTGTTAAAGGTGAATGTTGTTTTCTACGACCACAAGCCCAGGACTGGTGCATCGGTCTCGGGCGTTGTGATTGAGCATTCGGACTGTGTGTCCTATGCTTCTAAGTTTTCAAGTGATGGGGAAATGATGATTAAGTCGTTAGCTTTGAGCTGCGACGGCGAAAAAGAATGAACACAAAGAAAACATTGAGAACTAAATGTTTTACATTTGCATTTACGGCAGACGTGCCCGACATGGTTTTAACGTGAGACCTTAACAGGAAAGGTATCATGTGACGGTGTATTATCGTTGTTCTTAAATTGGACAATGAGACGGTGTACGTGTATTGTTGTGCCTAAATGGACAATGAAACGACGTGCATAATCGTTGTGCCTAAATGGCCAATGAGACGGTGTATTATCGTTGTGCCTAGCTAGCCAATGAGACGGTGTATTATCGTTGTGCTTAGTGATGAGCCTCTGGTTGACTGGTTTTATAACTAATAAAGACCATGGCTTTGTGCTTATTTTATATCATTTTTCACCCGAATTAGACTTGATTGTCCTTAAGCAGTATTTTGAGTCTATAAAGTATTTTTAGGATAATTTAGTTGATTTAGAGTTGAATAAAATACTTATGCTATTTTCTTGTTTTCAGGTAATAAAAAGGAAGCCCAACAACTTTCATGAAGAACTCAGATGCTGAATTGGATGTATAGTGGGTCACATTGGGCCTTGAAGTCAGAACATAATTGCTGTTACTGGAACCTGAACTGGTCATGAAGATTGGGCCATAACTTGGGCTGTAGATGTCGGTTTGAACTGAAACTGGTGGCAAATGAAAGATCAAACGAAGAGCTTTAACTCTCATGAAGACCATTATTCCAAACAGAGCCGTTTTGAAGGGCTTTAATCCATGTGAAGTCAGAGACGTTTCAGCTGCCCTATAAGTTGAATGTGGACATAACTCCCTCATCTTAATTCATAATTAAGCAAATTAAGTGGCTTTGGAAAGCTAAGAGGCAGAGGTTGAAGTTAATAAAAGGATCATTCATATATTGAGAGAGGAGTTAGTCTTAGTTAGTCATAGTCATAGTTAGTCAGAGAGTTAGCCAGTTTTGGCTAGTTCTTAGGCAGTAGTAGTAGTAGTTTGTCTTCTTTTCTTAGATATGTTTTGTTTTCCTTTTGTAATGGAGAGTTAGTCTCCTAGATTAATCTACTGTGATCGGTTTCTATTACCACACTTGAGGTTCTATAATTCCTGTTTTATTTGCTTTTCTCTTTTCAATGCAATGCTATATGTTTCTGTTTGTTATTTCAGGAATGTATAATGTTGTATTGATTCATTTCGGTGATGTTATGTTTCTATACTTAATCGCGTTTGTTATTTCGCGTGCGTTCATTCATGTTCGTTTGTTCATGAGGGCTTAACCCCGTTTGTTATTTCGGGAATAGGAACATACATCCGTAGTAGCGAATTTCGTTTGTTATTTGTTGCTACAACCGGGAGGGGATTAGAATCTGCTTAGGGCTTGGATTTATTTGAACCAATGATAGTGGGAAACCAAGAACAGTAGGTTAATCGTTCTTTAGCTTATTTGCTATTCTCTTTAACTGCTTTATTTTCATTGTTTTGTTTTCTTTATTTTATCTCAATCCAAAACCCCCAAAACTAACTTTTGATTTTCTGTTAATAATAACAACACTAAAGAGTCCTTGAGAGACGATATCTGAGTTGTCGCTCTACACTACATTATTTTAATAATCGCTCGTTCTTTTTGGCGCGTGGCGACAGCGCGTTCACTTAGCTAGCCAATGAAACGGTGTATTATCGTTGTGCTTAGCTAGCCAATGAGACGGTGTATCGAGACTGATCAACTCATTTGAAGGTTGTTGGGATCTCCGGAGATTAAGTTAGAGCCTGATGATTGAAGTGCCATGCATATTTTCAAAGGTTGACTGTGCGGGTTTGAGACCCTTTGATATAACACTGTTATGTTATGTATATGCATGATTTAACTTCGTATATGATTATGTGATGTATGTATCATGTATATGGTTGTTGTGTGATATATCCATTTGTCGGTATCTCACCCTTACAAACATATCAGGTTTCTTCTGGTTTGCTATTGTACCCTGGGTATTTTAGTACAGATGGTGCAGAGGAGTCTCCCTAAGTCACCCAGAGACTTAGATCTGGTGGTTTGATGAAGTACTTAATTGTGGAGTGATCATGTGAGTTTTCCTCAGGAATAACTTTTAGAATGACCAGCTTAGGGTTTTGAGACTTAGATTATTTTGATAAGTATGTATGAGTATGGCTCAGGGAGCCTTTATTTTAAAATGGAATGTTTATGGCTCTGAGAGCATATCTTTTGAATGAAAATTTAAGCTGTTTTCTTTGGTCTTGTAAAGCTTATGGTTATAACTATTATCTTTATATAGTGTTGCCTGGTTGAATTTGGGGTAACTGGAATTCTGAAGTGAAAATGTAATTATTTTAGCAGATGTTCTTTTACCTGGGATGTCCGAATTACAGAGGAGACTTTGTCGAAATTTTCGTAAAAATACTAGCTTTTATTCAAGTATATTCTGTAAATTAAATAGGCTTGCCAGGCTATGATAGTAAGTCTGTGTGCCGATCAAGGCTTAGGTGTGGAGTCGTGACAAAATTTTTATACCCAATTTCAGACACTTATGTACTTATATAAATTATTTTCCGAAAGAACCAGCAAATTATCTTTTAAATTTATTTCCGCACGTGTTTATAAAGTAATGTCCAGGGGGGGGGGTGTTAAAAGGTGGTATCAGAGCTGGTCGAGTCTTTCGGGATCTTAGGGGAATAGGTCTGTTAAGTTTTTGTTGTGTGATCTCTGGTTGGTTTTTGTTTGGATTGTTTCTTGTTGAAGCAATGTGTGTTGACGCACAAGTATATGTTTTCTTGATGGTTTTCCAAGGGCTTTACGTCCTGGGAGACCTTAGATCTTGAATGTTACTTGGGTTCGAATATGACATTCGATTATCCTTGCGAATCGTGTCAGACATTCGAAACAAGGTGCTTGTGTAAAGGGTTTTTCCGGGAGTGTTCCCTGGAAATATTCTAGGTTTATGGCTAGCAAAGGACATTGATTTTAGATTGATCTAGTTCTGGATTATGTCAGGACTTATGAATTACTTATGCTAATTCATAAATTTCCAGTTATTCATTTCTTTGTTTGTGAGAAGTCGTACTCACACTTCTAAATAATCCTCGATGTATTAAACATTTGAGTGAATTGATTTAACGGAATCCATTGGTCTGGATACTTTCAGATTTTGTTGAGAGAAGTGGTTATGACTATTTCTTGGGTTATAACACAAATAATTTCGTGATAGCAAAGGTTTCTTGGTGAAACTTAGTTTCGTCACTTCTATTTTTGGTAGAGGTGAAAGTCATCATTTTGTAAATTCCTTGTACTAAGAATAAGAATTAATCCTCTTTGGATTAGAAGTTATTCACCCTTTGATTCCTTAAATCCGCTGGAAGATTCTTGTGGAAGAATGAACTTTATTAGATTCATGTTTGTAAATGTGTATTGATCATGCATTTTTACACCCACGAACCTGATGGAATGATCTTTTTCCATACTGGATGTTCCTGTATTCTTCAATTCGTGAAATTCTTTTCTATGCTTATGTGAAAGTGAAATCAAGAAAATTTTCTTTTCTTGAGAAATTCTTTTATGATCACCAAGGATGTGTCTTATTGCTGTTTGAACGTACTTGTCGTCGTTGATCATCTTAGTTCTACGTATTCTCCAAATGTCGTCGATGTGTGACCTATCTCATCAGTCATGAGTTGGATATCTCCACATCAAGATGTACAATTGAAACCTTCCTTGTTGAGATGTTGACATTCCTTCAATTCTTGTTATGAGTTTGCTGAAGACTTACACAAGTTTTGTTTGAATTCAAGTGATCGTTGATCGACTGGTGAAGTCTACACCCTTCTTACAAGTTATGATCCACTATGCAGTGTTAGTGAACCGAATAATGTATCAGAGGATTGTTCAGACTTCATGGAGTATCTTCAAGTGTTGTTTCAGATAAAAAAAATGGAAGTTTATCAACGTGTGTCGGTTAAGTTTACTTTAAGTGTTGAGGACTAAGTTGAGGCTAAGTCCAACTGATCATCCTCAGTGGGATGGATAAGTAATGAGATTACCTATCCTTAGCAGGTTAACTGGGAGATAGTGTGGTACCTAATTTTTGTCATCTCTATGGTAGGATGAACCAGAGTTGATAGGAGCTTCGGCTTCATTAATGTATAGATGTGAATGGTACTATAAGAACCCTTAAGTTCAACATCATTCAGTGAGATGATTACAATGGACCTTATCATGATCGAGGCAGATATATCATTAAAGGAATTTAGAGTAGTGATCAAAGTTTATGGTTAATATTGACTTCGTGAGTCCGAGGATTAACGGAAAAATATATATGGTAGTATTCCTTAAGCTGAACGGAAATAGTAAAGAGGAGTTCTTGAGTGAAACTAAGCTGTTAGAAAAGTTTAAGAATTATGATTTTGGGATAATTCAAACTGAAGTAATTCCTTTTGGTTGTAGTTGCATGGAGGAATGTAATCGTATTCTTTAAGATTGAAATGAATGACTATGATATAATTTGGAGTGGTGGAATAAGTCCAAAGGAAACTAAGACTATAATTGTGTACTTTGAGTTGAAGGTTGATATATGTGATAGAGTTAAGTGTTGAACCTGATGTTCGTCGTGAGGATAAGGTGTTGAAGAAGTTTTGCTAGCGGACAAATTTTGAGGCAAGAAGTGATTAAGTTTTGATTATATCTTTCGAGTGTGATAAGTTATGGTGAAATGTTTATAATCTTTGAGGTCTTATTCTGGTAAATATGTGGTTGATGATCCATAGTAGAAACTGGACATGTTAAAATCCAAGATTTGCCATTGGGGAGTGTCCACCTGGATTTCTTGGCTTTGCTTTGGTGCAGCCCCTAGGGGTAATGGCCTTAGAGAAACTCTATTTTATAATCTCTTTTCTCGGCTGAAGATATATAAGATAAGTGCAGATATGATACAAGCACTTCCTTGCATAAGTGATAGAGCTATGTCTTCAGATGGAGGAATTGTTAGGAGTTGTGTATTTTCCTTGGACAATAGGGTAGAGGTGCATGTGAAATTTCTTAAACCAGGGATACTAACGGGGCTTGAGAACCAAATTGAAAATGAGAGGCAAATGAAGGATATGAAATCGAAGTAGGCAAAAGATTCGAGAGGAATTAAGAAAAGAATGAACTATGTTGGATGTGGTAAGATTCAATTTCAATAAGATTGAATTTCTTAGGTTTTTGGTGCAAAGTTTATCATGTGCAACTCAGGAATGTTATGACGTTCTGATTGGAGACTTGAAAAATGTGAATTTGAGATGACTAGAAGAGTAGACTAAGCCCAAATGGACTAAGACTATGATTGCATCTCTTGAGTAGAAGGTTAATTGATGTTATGGTAAAGTTAGTGTTGGTTTTGATATTAGTTGTGAAAATTAGATATTGGAGAAAGTTTTCTAATGGATCTATATTGAGAAGTGAAGAGATTAAGCGTTGATTTTGTTCTTTAAAGTGTAATAGACTAGGGTGAAATATCGAAGGTAGTGGGAATAATGCGGTAGTGAAAAGTCTCGAGGATAAATAGAATGACATAAGAATCGATCATATTATAGAGTTATAGACGAAAGGAATGAAGCGACGAGAATACAAAGCAAGATTTTAGGGTCAAAGTGTGATTATACAATCCTGTTTAGTTTTGAGTTACGAAATTTCGAGGACGAATTTTTTTTAAGAGGGGTAGTAATGTAACACCCTAGTTTTTACACACATGATTAAATATTTTATTTGAATGTTTATGTTCATTTTGTTATGTGGTTTAGTTTGAGTAATTAAATTACTCTCTTCAAATTATTTTATTGGGTGCGTTAGCACTGACTTATTTCAGTGAATGCACGCTTACTAGACAATAATTTACGTTATTGTCACTATTATACAGGTACAGAAAAATATTTTAAATAATATGATTAAGAGAAAAGCATTTTCATATTCTCATTGTATTTAATTTTAGAGTTAAAAATATTTTGGTTTGGCATTTATTGGAGATTAAATTTTGGACTGAGTATTTTCTTAGTTGATCACTTCAATTATTAATCTTTACTCTAATTTGAATTTTGAAATCATATCTTTATCAATTTTTATTTTTAGATTCCAAAAAGTAAAAACATGTTTATTTTAGGCTTAATATTTATCACTCATTTTGTACCTATTACTAAATAATTGGTTTAAAAACTCAACTTTCTCCTTTTCTCTCTCTCTTTCTCGACGCCTTCTCCCTCTTTTTCTCTTTTCTTTCTCTACTTCTTCTCCCTTTTGACTACATCTTCTTCCTCCTCCCAATCTCATCTCCTCCTTCCTCTCACCATAGCAGCGCCGCCTGGAAGCTAGCCGGAGCCGCGCGACCACCACGTTCGGTTGAGCTCAGCCCGTACCTCAGTCCCATACTCGCATCCCTGCTCGCGTGAACGCGCCATATCCGTCGCACGAAGGCCACTCCGTCGCGGTGGGCCACGTCGCCGTCGTGGTAGAGCCCTTGCTCGCTGTCAATGGTGGTTCAACCACCATTCTCTCCTTCTTCCTTGTGCTGTTCGCGCAAACCAGCATTCAAAGCCGCTCGCCGGAGCTGTTGTGATGCCGTCACCATTGTACCCCAAGACAGCCACCGTGTCCCTCTCCTTCTTCCACCTTGGGTGAGTTGTTTTCCCTATGTTTCACTCTTTCTTTCATTTTCCCCAAATTGATTTTGAAACCCTAACCCTAACCCTTTGATTTCAGATTTTAATCTTGAAATTTAAGTTTGTTTTATGAAATTAGGATTGTGAATTAGTGTTTCCCTAAACCAATTTCATTATTCTTTAGTTAAAATGAGTTTTCCCCAAATTGTATTTAGGAGCCCTAAACCCCAATTTGATTTTAATTGAATTTGATTCTTTTTTTGTGAAAATAATTATGATTTAGTGCAATTAGGACTCTTAATTGATGATTCCCAACTTCTCTTTCATGATCCTTTAATCAAAACAAAGTTTCCTTAAAGGGTATTGTGAAGCGTAAGCTCCAAACGTGATTTTCTTTGAAAATAACCTTGTTTGGTAATAAGATAAAGTGTTTAGATCAAACTAGAATCGGTGTTTGATCATGTGTAATTGATTTCTTGGTTTCTGGTTGTTGCGCGTTGTTGGATTCCCTCTCTGAGACGTTTGACACGGCTATGCTTGCTTGATGGAGTAGATATGAGCTAATATGAGCATTAAGACGAGGATCCTTTACTTGTCTTCAAAGGTAAGGGGAGTTTGCCTAGGGATATTTAATAACTGTATGCATGTGTGTATGTGTTTAACTGGATATTTATATGTTAATTGAGCTTACTTGGTTATCTAATGTACTTGAACCGTTATGCTATTATCTGATGTTGGACTGTACTTGTTCTAAATGTTATGATGCATATCTGTGATGAACTGCTTTCAACTGTGATATTAGCATTGAACTGATAATATATACTGCTATTGATTGAAAGTTTTCTAAGCCAGACTTGTGTCTGTGCTCAACTGTTATAAGGATTAAAAACCTTAATAAGCTTTGAAGATGGAAGGATTGGTGTTCTTTTCCAAAAGCTCATTAACTTAAAGTACTTGTGTTAAATGTTGAAATGGTTTGGTGAACTATTGTTATACAAAAGAAAAATCCTTTTCGAACTATGTGTCTTCAAGTGAAAACTTTCAAGATTATTTGGCAATATCCTATTGGGGGAAATATTTCAAGGATAAAAGTATTTCAAAGATGCTTTATAAAAGATTTTCAAAGAAAAGGTTTTTCCTAAATATTTTGGAAACTTTCTGATAGCCTGGATAGGTTATCGAGGATTCGGTTTTGAATTTGATTTTCACTGAACGAAAAATAAGTACTTAAGAAAGAGAATCTAGTACGCGAGACGTCGCCTCTAGTATTCAGTTATATGCACGTGATCTTGGATCAGTGTTAATTCGGGACCAGAAGTCCTATTCATGATGTTCTGGACTAAGGGTCCAATTCTCGAAATCGAGGACAGTGCGTTCTGATTTCATTGTTGTGGACTGTGTGTCCTAACCACGTTGTGATGAACGTTGTTAAAGGTGAATGTTGTTTTCTACGACCACAAGCCCAGGACTGGTGTATCGGTCTCGGGCGTTGTGATTGAGCATTCGGACTGTGTGTCCTATGCTTCTAAGTTTTCAAGTGATGGGGAAATGATGATTAAGCCGTTAGCTTTGAGCTGCGACAGTGAAAAAGAATGAACACAAAGAAAACATTGAGAACTAAATGTTTACATTTGTATTTACGGTAGACGTGCCCGACATGGTATTAACGTGAGACCTTAATAGGAAAGGTATCATGTGACGGTGTATTATCGTTGTTCTTAAATTGGACAATGAGACGGTGGACGTGTATTGTTGTGCCTAAATGGACAATGAAACGGCGTGCATAATCGTTGTGCCTAAATGGCCAATGAGACGGTGTATTATCGTTGTGCCTAGCTAGCCAATGAGACTGTGTATTATCGTTGTGCTTAGCTAGCCAATGAGACGGTGTATCGAGACTGATCAACTCATTTGAAGGTTGTTGGGATCTCCGGAGATTAAGTTAGAGCCTGATGATTGAAGTGCCATGCATATTTTCAAAGGTTGACTGTGCGGGTTTGAGACCCTTTGATATAACACTGTTATGTTATGTATATGCATGATTTAACTTCTTATATGATTATGTGATGTATGTATCATGTATATGGTTGTTGTGTGATATATCCATTTGTCGGTATCTCACCCTTACAAACATATCAGGTTTCTTCTGGTTTGCTATTGTACCCTGGGTATTTTAGTACAGATGGTGCAGAGGAGTCTCCCTAAGTTACCAAGAGACTTAGATCTGGTGGTTTGATGAAGTACTTAATTGTGGGGTGATCATGTGAGTTTTCCTCGGGAATAACTTTTAGAATGACCAGCTTAGGGTTTTGAGACTTAGATTATTTTGATAAGTATGTATGAGTATGGCTCAGGGAGCCTTTATTTTAAAATGGAATGTTTATGGCTCTGAGAGCATATCTTTTGAATGAAAATTTAAGCTGTTTTCTTTGGTCTTGTAAAGCTTATGGTTATAACTATTATCTTTATATAGTGTTGCATGGTTGAATTTGGGGTAACTGGAATTCTGAAGTGAAAATGTAATTATTTTAGCAGGTGTTCTTTTACCTAGGATGTCCGAATTACAGAGGAGACTCTGTCGAAATTTTCGTAAAAATACTAGCTTTTATTCAAGTATATTCTGTAAATTAAATAGGCTTGCCAGGCTATGATAGTAAGTCTGTGTGCCGATCAAGGATTAGGTGTGGAGTCGTGACAAAATTTTTATACACAATTTCAGACACTTATGTACTTATATAAATTATTTTCCGAAAGCACCAGCAAATTATCTTTTAATTTAAATCCCGCATGTGTTATGTAAGTAATGCCCTAAGGGGGGTGTTACAAGGAATTTACTTCTAATAGTCGCTTCCCTTGTCACGATTCTCAAAAATTCAAGTCCTTTCACAAATTGTGGTGAAATGACTCTTCCTTTATAGAACGTGAGTATAAAAAACAGAGTTACTCACAGGCATGTGTTACTCACAGGCATGTGAGTTGTTATCCTTTTTACTCATCTTTATTATATAGATTTATCCAACTTTACAATGTGACGTAATAATGTAAACACACATTATATACATCACTGCATTAATAATATCATGGTACAAATAAATGTAAAAATAAATAAGATACATATTTATTCTAATAAAAAACAAATCCAAGGTACCAAATATCATTTAGTAAGTGACTATTATTTGACCTCGACATCTCAGCATTTAGATTTATAAGGAGATTAAGTATGGATCGATTTCCAGTAGCTTTTTGCATTTCCCTGCATTACAAACAAAATTAATTTATAATGTTTTTTTTTTATAAGATAAAAAGTAACAAAGCATATAAATTTTTTTAAAAAAAAAGCATAATTTACTTCTAATAGTCGCTTCCCTTGTCACAATTCTCAAAGAATCTTCATACTTTTTTATTATCTTTAATATTTTTTTTAATAAACTACAAATGAAATAAATAATGTAAGACTAAAATCTGGAACATTCATTATCATAATCATTCATAACAAATATAATGTATTATTAAAAGAACATATTACATCCTCAAGTAAGACCATTTTTTGTTTCAAATGTATTGAGCTATCACAACTTTTTTTAATTGGTAATGTAGCTTCAAGTTTCCTAATAATTTTTAAAAAAAGATAGTATATTAATAAATTGTGGAAATAATAAGTCTTATTATATAGTAAATATGTATATTATCATATCGAATACAATACATAATACATTACCTTTCTAACATTTGCGCCCACAATTCTCTTTTTACCATGTTTCATAGCTGAGTCTTATCTGCTGTTACTGTGGAACCCCACCCAAAAGAGTATATCTTTAGATGATGTACCTGATTATCAAAAGATTAGAATATCGATTTTTTATACAACGGCATAATATGAAGTATTCTAATATAATTTTATAATTCACCTTTTTGTCAACTGGGCAAAAAGATGCGATTGATCGCTAAGCCTTCAATATTTTCCATAGTTTTTGAAAGTCGTGATCCTATCATTTTTTTAGTTGAAGTGTTAATAGATTGATATGGAAAAATGTTTAAACAAAAGTTGTTGACGTGAACCTACCTGTTTGTCACAGCACAGGCCCGAAATATTTGTCATCATCTCTTGCAATAAACGGTGGCTCTCCTTGAACTCTAGTTCAACTGTACATTTTAAATTTATAAGATGATTTTTTGTTGTTCTGGGTAATATTAGTGTAATGCATTATATGTATAGACGATTTAATAAATTTAAAAATACAATACCAGAGTCTGAGATAACAAAATATCCTTGAAGACAACATTTCTGGTGAAGTGCCCATCTTCCCCTTCAATTTTTCCTTCTTTTATCAGGATTTGTGTGTCATTTTGAGATACGCCTCTTGATAATGCCACATATAATTGACCATGGTTGAACACATGTCGTGGAAGTTAAACCCCAACATTGAGAATAGTTTGTCCCTGTGCCTTATTTATAGTTATTGAAAAACTCAGTTTAACAGGAAACTGCTTTCGAATAAGCACAAAGGGAAGTCCCGCGCTCTCAGTTGTCTTTAGTTTAATCCTGGGCAAGAAAGCTCTCCTTCCAGCATGGTTGCCTGTTATGATTTCTACATCCAAAAGATTCATAAATACATCCCGACATAGTAATCGTGAACCATTACAGAGGCCAGATTTAGGGTCAATGTTTCGTAACAACATCAGCGGTGCTCCTTTTTTTACCTTCAGAATATGCGGTGGCAAACCACCTGGAGCAATGGAATTTAAGTATTCCTGTTGATATAAGTTTCTTGTGTCCCCTTCGACCTCATCAAAAGACAACAAACTTTGCTCTTCACCCGGGAAATGTTCGATAATAATGTCATTTAGTTTCTGAACATCCTCATTTTTTGGTGTTAGTATTGCTCTTTCCACCATATAAGATGCATCCCAACCATGATCTTCTAATTTGGGGAATGTTTGTTTTATAAGTATACGTATCGAACTTTCTCCTTCCCATGGAATTGCAATTTGTTGGGGTACCCTCACCATATCATTATCCTTTGTAGGTTCAACACCATCTCCTATCCGCATAAGATAGTCGGCAAAATCTCGATCTTGTAATGCACGCATGTTTTGGCATAGATGCAATACCTTTGTATTAGCCCATAGATGAGATTTAACGATACATGCAGAAATCGTCTGTGCCTTAGTCCCTTTTGGAACAACAGGAAGTACTTGGCGGAAATCCCATCCCATAATCATCACTTTCCCCTCGAATGGAGCATCACAGTCAAGAATATCCTTCAAGGTGCGGTCTAATGCTTCTATAGCATATCTACTTGTCATGGGTGCCTCGTCCCAAATGATTGTTGTTGTTTCTCTTATTAGCTTCGCGAGATCAGATTGTTTACTTATTGAGCAAAAGGACCCTTCTTCTGTATTGATGGGTATCTTAAATCGGGAATGTACCGTCCTACCACCGGGTAATAATGTAGCTGCTATACCAGATGAGGCTGTCGCTAAGACAATGTGACCCAAATGTCTTAATTTTCCAATTAATGTGCGATAAATAAATGTCTTACCCATTCCTCCCGGCCCATCCACAAAGAAAACACGACTCTGCTTACGTTGGATAACATCCATAATGGTATTGTAAGCAAACAACTGGTCATCATTTAACTTCTCAACGAAACTCAAATCTTCAATAGGAACTTGGACCGATAGCTCTTCCTGTATAACTCTTGGAACAGGATTACCTTCAGCGGTCTCCAATGATAATTCAGGCAAAGCATAATCTGTGATTTGTTTTCCATGTTGAAGTAATAGGTCATTCAAATCCCTTAATAGCATGTTAGTCAATGATGGCCCATTCACAGTGGATGTTGAAGGATAGTCCTCTGCCATGTGGGTGTAAAACTCATCCCACAGGCTTCTTACATCAGTTGGTTCACAAAAGACTAATATAGTAGCAAACAATCTCCGTAAAGCATATGGCATTCGTAGACCTGATGCTTCAAGTAAGCATTCGCGAATACTGTTGTCTTGTCCTAAAAAGCCCCATTGCTCGGCTGCTTTTTGGAATGTGGTGTAGCATGTGTTGTTTACTGTGAGCAAGTAATCCCGACTGGTTGGTCCTCTTATATGAGATAATAATACACGCAAATAGAATTTCTCCCTGTCCGAAGGTGACACTGTATAGATTCACCCAATAACTTTCCTTTGTATTCTTCGTCTGACCCATTCTTTATTTCCTTTTTTCCATAAATAGTGTTATGGAATCTCCCTATACAGATAACACCTTGCTTGTGGATCTCTCCGGTTCAGGGCAAATAATTGTGTGATCATTGTTATGGAGTTACGCGCATCATTTAGTACATCGCTGATTCTTTGATTTGTACGGTATCGCACTTGATGGTGATTTGGTAGGTGGATTTGTAATCTTTCAACACTTGGATACATTCGGTACATGGTGAATGAAAATATTCTCCATAATGCCTCTGGAGCACAAATCCATCTTGCATCAATATACTGCTTGACCTCATCCATATGAACCTCCATGGCAACTCGATCAGGACCTTTATAGACATATTTATATAGTTACTTGATACTCTTGATACTACTGCACACTTCAACATTTATATGACAGTCATACTTTAACAGCAACCATGGGTTATAAGGGACCACCCATCTATTATCTATAGATATATGTCTATTCAAAGTTACTGGACAATCATTCCATCTTCTATATCGTGGATATGAGTCAATACCTTGTCGTGTCTCTTGGATGAACTCTTTTGGGAACCCCTTCTTACATTGGCCATCCTTCATACATGGTGATCTTGGATTCAGTCTACCGCACGGTCCATGAATCATGTGTTTTAGCACTGCGGCATGCAATTGTGGTTCTTCTTCAAATTTTGGTATTTCCGCTCTAACAACGCTATCATATTCTTCTGGGTTACGTAATCTGTCATTAGGTTCCATGATCAGTAGCATATGCACGTGAGGCAATCCTCGTTTTTGGAATTCGGTTACATACATATAACTTTTGACCTTTCCTAAGACGCCTTTTTTAATTATGTCATGCTTCAACTGCTCGAACTTTGAACGGAAGATTCTTGTCAGCAAGTCTGGACGTTCTTGTGGAGTTTGAAATGGGCCAAGTTCAGATGATATTTCAATCCATGATGGATTGCATGTCATGGTAAGAAAAATATCAGGTTTGCCGTCGTGAAGCACAATAGCCATACCATCCTCATACCGTTGTGTCATGTCTCGACAGCTACCAGTAAATGATGAAGGCAATATGGTTCTCCGTCCGATATTTTCTACAAAGAGTAATAGTAAGTGTTGATGGTGTTTGATGTATTCGACATATATATTTGTATAAATAATTTTGATATATGCTATGAAGAGTACCTGTAGCAGTTTCTCCCACATGCAAAGCATCTTGCAAGCCTTGATATAATTCAGAGCGAATTTTACTTTGGTGAGTTTGGACCCACCTTAACCTTGCTGCTTCGATCTTGACATAGTTGTCTACAACATATTGTTGTAGTAGTCGTCCCGATTTTAGCAATATGGAATAATCATTGGAACGAATCTACAATCCATGAAACAATTAATCACCAATGAAAATTTATTTTGTGTCAAGTATTATATATATTTTATAAATGAAAATATTGTAGAAACTACATTATGTACCTGAAGCATGTAACTGTAATATTCTAGACATGTTATAGGTTGCTTCATCATTTGTGGTTTCGAGGTCCCATCCAAACAAGGGAATAATAGAGGATATTGTAATGGATCATAATATCCCGTAGTTTCTTTAACATTTATGAGATTCCCAACATGACTCATCGCGATGATATCCCGTTAAGTTGAGATTGATACTGCGTCACCACCAACTACAATTGCTGCGACTTGGGATGCAGTTGGCATATTATACTGTGGTTGATTAGCAGGGCGCTCCTTGATGAGTAGACTACAATCATGCACATCTGGACGTTGTGCAAGTTGCCTTAATGCGTGCACATATGGATTGCAACCATGGAGCATTTGTTGCAACTTTTGAACAATATTTTGTTGAAGTTGAGGGTTTTCAAGCATCCTGTTTTGTAACTCATCCTGTTTTAGTCATATAAGGACAATGTTCTAGATCCATTTTCATCAAATTTAGAAATTAAGATCAATGAATTTACATAATAATTTATTTTTCAATGTATGAAATTCAATAATATCGTACAAATGACCAAAAATTTATAAATTAATATATTTCTGAATGTCCATCACTAACTGTGTACATCACTTGTTCCAGCTTCATGGTCATGTGTTCCTTGAAACCACAATAAAGACAATATTAGGTTCTGCATTATTTATTGGTGAAAAAAGAATTATTAAATAACAGAAGGTAACAAATTTTTTATGTATAGAGACATTCAAAAGCATTAGAAATGCGTACAGACAGACACGACAGTAGTAATTAATTAATATATAAATTTTAAATTTAAAAAATCAAAAGGTACAAACCGCCAAAAATATAAGTATTAAAATTTTTAAAAGTCCACAACTAACCATATCCACCACTTGTTCCAGCTTCATTGCAATGTGTTCCTTGAAACGGTGTTGAGGCAATAATAGGTTCTACATTATTTATTGTTAACAAAAAAAATAATTAAATAACATCAGGTAATCAAACTTTTATGTATAGAGACATTCAAAATGAGAATCAGAGATATCACATTTATTTATTACAAATATAGAAACTTTGTTGATAATGATAAGTTTTAAGCGTCCAAATTTGATAGATAATTCATTTTTACTTATTTATAATTTAATAATAGTTATCTAGACTAATATATATTTTGTTGGCAAATTACGATATGTAAGTGTTAATAATTATTTGAAAAGGAATAATAATCAAGTTTTAAAATTTTAATATAAAATACTAAATTCAAAGATGGTATAAAATTTAAAGTTTATAATTTCTAAATATCCATCACTAACCATGTCCGCTACTTGTTCCGACTTCATGATCATGTGTTCCTCGAAAACTCGTTGAAACAATATTAGGATCTGAATGATTTAGTTTTGAAAAAAGAATTATTAAATAACATAAGGTAAGCAAATGATTATATATACGGACATTAAAAAATGATAATGAGAATGAGAAATATCACATTATTTGACGTGCAAAAATAGAAACTTCGGTGATAAGAATAAGTTCTAGGCCAGAACGTTATAGATAAACCATTAATATAAAGTAATATAGTTGCTAATTACCTTGATGATGAAATTTTAACGAATAAATTATTATATACCTTTTCTTATATATATATATATATATATATATATATATATATATATATATATATTTTATACCTCTACTATTTTGTTGATCACTGGTTGATCGTGCAAGACGTCGCATAGTTGTCAATCTCATTGTTCATGACTCCATAGCGACTATATTCCTTCCACGTCTATAATGTTCTCGTCGTCTAGCTGATTGTTCTTGTCGTTACTCTGCGGTCATTCTCTGCCTTCTGCTTCTTGTAAATTGCCTCCACATCTCTCGTTGATGCTCTTGAGATCGTTGGTTGTTAATATTTTCCATGTCGAAATAAAACCTAATTATTTATAAAAATGCATTAATTAAATATTTTAAAATAATTATGTTTTAATTTTTTTTTATTAATTTAATGTGAGTTAGTGTTTTTAGGTAAATTGTGTATATCTATTTATTCAACATAGCAAAACAAAAAACAAAAACATATATTATCCCGAGCCACCAGGTATAGAATGATTTAGTAAATATTCAGGATTATGTAATACGGATCACCCCTTTTTAACATGAAGAAAGCATCAAGCTTACACTAAAAAATATCAAATCCACACCAATACTAATCAACACGCACACAAAATAGTAATAAAGGAAAATGAATTGATTAACGCAAACAATAATCATGCACCGACAATATCTAAAATTATCAGGCCATTAACAAAATAAAACCCAATTTTAACTCACATAACTATAAATGTTGAAGTAAAATCGGAAGTTCTCCCCCTACCTCATATCATGTAGGGATCACGGTATGTAGGGGTCAGATTTCTACAAAAACTTGCTCTCCTTTCCTTAGATGATAGATCTCATTTTGCCCTCTACGCAGGTAGCATCCATTTTCAGATTTTAATGTAAATGGGAATGAAAATGGAAGTAATGAAAAAATGCAGAATCTAGTCTGTTTTTTATTTTTTTTGTTAAGAAGAGCAAGAGAATAGGGGCATAGCATTCTGAATGTTTATAAATCAAATTGACGAAATACAATGACTTACTTCTTCAATGATGTTGGGTTTCTGCAAACAATTTTGAAACAATCCCAAATCCAGTCACCGGCGGCCGTCATCTCCTCCGTTATCCCTCGTCCAGACGTACGCCCAGGTGCCCCGAGAATTCGGCTTCCTCTTATCTTTCCCAGGCGCACAGCATCTCCTCCGTTTTTCGGTTTACTGAATGGAGTGTTGATTGGCCTGGAAAATTTTTTTAACAGATAGAGAAAGGATTCATCCAATAAAGTGCAGAGAGGTTTCTGAAATATAATGAAAGCTACAATGCAGTGGTTAAATATTGGGATGGTTGGATTAAGCGGTTACGAATTATCTTTTGTTTTAAACTACGTAATCTGGATCAACACAGAAAAAACTACTTATTTGAATTTAAAAAAGCATATTGGTTGAGTTTTTGGATGAATGATGAGAAGTGCATTGAATGTTGAAAAAGTCAGTTAACGATTAACGGTTTTCAATGTGGAGGGTGGGAGTCGGGTTTTTTTTTCTCCACCTATGTTGCATATCAGATAAGCAAAGGATTAGAAATTGTTTAGCAGATTTTATCGAAAAAAAAAGCAATTGTTTATATTTTGAAATGGTTTTGATCTTTTTTATGTTACTTGTTATTTTTGAATCAATTCAGTTTCCTTTTAATTTGAATCCACGTGAAGCTTTGTACCTTGGAGATTTAGGTGATTCAGTTTTTATATTGTTGTGAACTGCCAAAAAATATAAAGTTAGCATGGGTAATTTTGTAATTTTAAAAATAGACACCAAAAACTGGTTATTTTAAAAATTTCACATTATCTATTAGTATAGATTATTATTATTAACGGCAAGACGCGTGTCTATCTGGCCGCATTTCTAATACTTTTACTCGTCTTTATCCACGTTCTTGGAATATAATATGTTACTTGTCACTTGTGCCTGTCAGGTATTTTTAATCGATATTTATGTTTTGAATAAATGTAAAAATAAAAAATAAATCTAAGGTACAAATTATTATTTAGTTACAAATATCATTTGGCTTTGACATCTTCGAATATGGCTTAATTGAGCGATTAAATATGGATTGAATTTCATGCTCTTTTTGCATTTTCCTGCATAACAATCAAAATTAAGTTATATTGTTAAAACATTTCTTTTTTAAGTTTAATGTGATATCATGACATCTATTGCTTGATACTTTAGCTTTAGGTATCCTAATTAAAAAAAATTAATATGTATTTTGTCTTAACTTCATTTTCAACCAATCCTTTCCTCTGGCTCCAAGTCTCAATCTAATTTGTTGTTTCTCTAATCTTCATATATATGCATCTTTCTTTCTCCTTGAGGATGAATCATGGTTTCACTTTGTTTCATGTGTAATATATTTTCAATATATTATATTGTGGTTACTATGTTGGAAGAGGGGCTCCGAGTTTGATATAATTTGCAAGATCATTATAGGTTCATGAGGCATTATATAACTTAAGTATAAATCGGGTCACATAACTGTTCGATATTATTAATTTTAATTAATTTCGGTTAGTGGTAGCCTGCAAGATAATTTACTTTTGATTCCATAAGCAATCTGGCCATCAGAAGTAAAACAAAGCATATACACATTGAAGTGTAGGATGCTAGCCATGTAAGCATGCATTGAATTGTGAACAATTCAATTAAGGACCGAAGGTTGCAATCGACCAAAACTCAATTAAAGTGAATGGATCATAAGAACCAAGTACTGAAACCTCAGGGGTTATTTATGCATAATCCCTAAGAAACTAAATATGAGCATATGATTAATCTTATTTTGGCTTTGAGCAATTGAGCGTTAGGATAAGACAAACGAAGGACCCTAATTTCCTCCTAAACATGTATATGGTATCAAACTTATTTACTGACAGAGATATCTGCAAATTTCAAGAGGGTCATACAACTATCAATTGTTTCCCCTGTAGCCTGTTTTGATATGACACATGATATTTTTTAAAAAAAAGGCATCAAGAGGATGCAATAGTAGCAGTATATCATCTTGTCTTTCGAATTTTTATTCCCTCAGTCTAAAATTACACAATATATGTCATATTGTCAAGTAAGAAAGCATTTACAAAAGCAAACAATAGAGAAGACACATGAATGTAGTTTTAAATATGATGCCACTTGTTTAGCTGTTAACTTTGCTACTTGCCATCTTCATAACATATATTGTTCAAATTCTGCAACACTACAATGGGCAAGAAAATGACAGAATTAAAATTGAACTATAGCTTGCTAAATACAATTTCACCCAATACCATGCACTATGGCTATAGATCGTAAAATACCATTTGCAGATCTGTAAATTATTTAAAACATGAAGCACATAGGAAACTCTACCTATGCAACTGGAGCAAATACTTCAGTTAAAGTTTTAAAACAAATTTTCATCAGTGAGCTCATATGTAACAAATTTTCTATTGAGGACAAAAAATTGACTCTAATGATAACAATATATTAATTTATTAATAAATATTATAGTTTTAATGAATAATGAAAACCAAAACGAAAGGGACCATGTTCTTCTAGTTTTACTTCTCCTATGATGTTTCAGCAGGAAACCAAGAGAAAAACAAAGTTTGATACACAAAGATATTAAGCATGAGTAGAGTACATATCCAACCATTGAAAGAGTGGTTAATGATGATGCAATTAAAACCCTTCCTTTTTTTTTTTTTTTTTTTTTTTTTTCTGTTTTCTAGGTTTTGTCTTCTCTTTCCTTCAGTATGTTTGAAACTTTCGATTATGCAAATTAAATGGGTTGAAAAAATTCCTTGTTCAAGCATATGCACTTTCTTCCACTCAAAATCAGTTCGTGAAAAAGAAACTCCTCTGATTGTTGCAGTTGGCGTGAAAAAATAATTTCTATGCCAATTCTCAACCAAAACATAAAAAAAACCTCCTCCACAATAATTCATCAAACACATAAAAATTTTCAATCACAGTGGCATGGTTGCTTTCCTGAGAACCGAAAAAAAAAAAACGTGACAATCAGAAGAAGATGGTTGAGTATGAGTTGTTCCGTGTATTTTCTGGATCTGCAGTTTCACAATCACAATCAAGTTCAAGCACCTGCACTTTCTTCCCAAAACCTCTAATAATTTTCATTTCACTTTCCATGTCAACAACCAACAATTTTATAAAAAAAAAAAAGATCGAGAAGATGGGGAATCAGAATAAGGGTTTCGGGAAAATACATAGAGAGAGCGGGGCGGTGAGGTTGTTGTACCCGTTGATGCTTGAGAGATCCGAACTGCAGTGGTCCTTCATCCCTAAAGTCTACTCCATCGTCTGCTTCCAGTTGCGCATCACCATTCACCATGTCGCCAACTTACTCGCTGATACCCTTGCCGGATTAGCCCTCTACATCGGCCACATATTCATCCCTTTCATCGGTACGTCTCCTCATCTCATCTACCGCCGTTGGAGCTTTTTTGGCTACTGAGCATGGTTGTGCTGTCATATATTCAGGGAATAAAAAAAAATGTTTGAGGAGAAAGAGAAATTGGAAGAAAAAAAACACGTGTAAATGATACCATCCTGCAGGCTGCAGATATAGTAGTTTCCTTCAAGATTGATCAAGAATATCCTTCCCATTTATCCCTTTGATGAAACAGGGAAGACAGGCCATGCAATGTTAATAAAGAAGGAAGAAAAGAGAGAAAAAGGGAGGCGCACTTGAAGAAATAGGGAAGAAGAGAAAATCAGTGGTTCCCATCTTTTTGCGTCTTCAGAGATTGAAACCGTTTTTATTTTGAATTATTTGATCTCTGTAACTTGCAATTTGAATTTTTGATAACCCACCCTGAAGTTATATTTTTGAGTTGATTCAGATTTATTATTTTGTCAAACTGTCACATACTGTAGAGTTATTAAGGGTATTTTTGTAATATAAAAATTTGACACCAAAAAACTGCCTTTTTTAGAACTTGGCCATTATCTATTAGTATAGATATTAAATAATAAATTCAAAACAATTCAAATTTTAAAGTAACATAATAAAATTATGTTATTATATATTTTATAAGATAAATAATCAACTAAGAATGATAAATAATAACTAGTATTTTTAACCTGTGCGATGTTAATTTTTCATTAAAATAAAATGCTAAATATATTTAATAATACTAATGAATGTGAGAGAAATTTTTATACAAATATACAATAATCCTTTTTTTTAATGAATAAAGATAGTAGTATAAATGATTCAAAAAAAAAAAAAATACAGTAGTAGGAATTAAGAAAACATGAAGTCTGATGTACTAAAAAATACACAATTTATGTAGGCATTATATCAAAACTTTAATTTTGAATAACACATAATAATATTATATATATATATATATAAATGTATTATTAATTGATGAAAGAGATTAAGTAATAACAGATGTTAAGGAAAACAAATTAAGTAACGATACTAACATTAATTTGTTGTTTCGTTAGTACACAAGAAAAACCTAAATTTGGTAAATAATACATGGTCTAATAACAAAAAAATAAAAATAAAAAAATAGCAGCAAATGGGTAAGCTAGGGCTAAAATCAAAACAAATTATTCTTTATTTTATTTGGGTTGCTCCCACGCACAGCAAGCCAAACTATAGTTTTTTATTATATTATATTTATAATCTAATATATTAAAAAGAAATATAATGATTAATGTACAATTTCGATTAGATTGTAAATATTTCTTCAATAAATATGTAATTATATCAAGTATCATTTTACTAACAAATTAAGGAATAAAGGTAATATTTGTCTTAAAATCATCGCTGAACACAACAACATTCCCACCAATAGATCAGTACAATAAAAAAACTGATATACAAATAGTTTAATATTTTAATTCCAAACTTATAGTTTCGGCTTCTCAAAGGAGTACAACTCAGACTTTACGTAAAATAAATCAAGAATGTAGCATCAAATGTTATTAGCTTTCCCGATCCCCGATGGTGAGCAACTCAGATGCCTCATTTGCAATCCCCTCCATTTCACAATCATCACCCAGTGTAACATACTTGCATATAACAAATGCTACTATTGAAATGTCACATAACCAAAGCTTTGTAAGTTTATAATTTTATTGTTGAGAAATTTAACTCAATACTCAACAACTGCTTGTTAAGTTATAGCAATAACCTTTAACAAATATGTAAAAAAAAGAATACCCTTTAACAAAAAGCCCAAAAAAAATTGAAAGATATGACAACAATGAATAGATTTAAATAATTAGAAAATCACAGTAATGCTCGATTTCCTAAATAGTTTTGCAATGCAAATGACTCTGCTTGATTGCTCATGCGGCATTACTAAGAGTGTTGACGGAAAATGCAACCATAACCTCTAGAAATTTTATGCGAAGTAGGTCCAAATACTCAATTAAGACGCACCTTTGTAAATAGATGCATGCACCAGGTATTTTTATGAAAAGCTCTAAATTTATTTAAAATTACCATAAAATGTATTTAATTATAAGATTTTATATTATTAACAAATGGATTTTTAAAAAATAAAAAATAAAAGAAATTCTTCAAATAGAATTCAATATCATAAATTATACTAAAAAGTTTAATAAATAATTCACATGTAAAGCATAAATTTTCAATCACTTTCTTCATTAGTATTCCTTTCTATCCAAGATTATGATCACATTAGTTAAATTCTTCATCTTCACCACCACATATTCAGATGAAGTTGTGAAGTTTGGTTGCAACTATAATTTTTGTTGTTTCATAAATGGAATTGGTCTCATCATAAAAATTCCCTTATTACATTGCATAAATAATATCATTGATATTCTTTGGTAAACAACAAGGCAAAATTAAAGATTTTTTTTGTATCTACAATAATCATATATTAATTATAGTATTGTTTCATGAGAAATCTGTACAAACTGAGATTACAATATCATCCGTTATATCTATACACTCTTGCAATTCACCAACATCACCCATTCATCTTCATCATCAAGTGCATTGAGCTAGAATAACCCATTTCGTAATTTGAATCTGGTTACAACTTGTTCATACAACTGTAAGCTTGCAGATGGATCAAACTGATCCCAAGAATATGATTATGAATCAATGAACATAAAAGAAATAATTGATATACATTTACCAACAAGAGAGGTCATTGATATACAACTACACACATCTATCGACAAAAGAAAACAGATTAATTTTCTCATATTTGAAAAAGATCGAAAACCAAATCACTTCATCCTCATCATTGGTTCTACTTTAGTGGATGTTGCTTCGTTGGTATTTGAATTGTGCATTTGAGAGAGTCGGCATGCTCATCACTTGTAGCTTTCACTCTTAAGCACCTTCTAATGCCAGTTTTTTTTTTCAGAAGCATTTAATTCAGCCAAGAAACTGAGGTAATCAACCAAATGGTTAGAATCATCTAATGCACCATTATCACTGCTGATGAATGGTGCATCTCCCCTATAATACTCAAATTGGGAGAGTGAACTAAGATAAATGGTGCGATTGACTGCAAGAAAGAGAAGCCAAAAATTAAGAAACAAACAACAACAATGAAAGAGATATTTTAATTTTAAATAAAAATATAGAACAATAGTATATCCAAAACAGAATGGTCCAATTTCATCTAGGTTCTTCGATATGGCCGCTATTGTTTTAACCTACAATTCAAGGGCTGTAATGGTTCTTCAAATTCTCTTCCTCTGCATACCAGTTTGGTTATTTTTGAAACATGGGGACAAAGATCCTTGCAAGAGTTCCAGATGGTTCCTTCTGCAACTCATGTGGCAACTGATATATCTACTCATGTGGCAACTGATATATCTATATCAACATAATAAGTGCATCGGAAGATAAGAACAAAGTAACTGAAAGTGTAGGGGATAGGGTGGGAGAGACGTGGGAGTGGAACTTTGAATGGCGAAGACCTTTTTTTGTCTGGGAACACGGGATGTGGGTGGAGTTCATGGATACAATAATTCATGCAAGCCCAAGGAGAGGGCTAGAGGATATATGGGAATGGTGTTTGGAAGGGTCTAAATTTTATTCATCTAAATCTGCATATGGTTGGTTACAACAGAATTATCAAAGAGAGGTGAGGAGAGATGAGTGGGACAAAATATTTAAAAAAAAATATATTGGAAAATAAAAGCACCTCAAAAAATTTTAGCCTTTTCTTGTAATGTTTTGAAAAACAAAATTCCCACAAAGAGTAATTTGAATAGCAGGAGGGTGTTGGGAGTTTCACAGGATCTATCATGTGTGTTTTGCAATGGGGATATTGAGGATACAAGGCATTTATTTTTACTATGCGAAAGGGCATATAAAATATGGATGAAGGTGTATGATTGGTTAGGTTTGGAGGTAGTTCTACCGTCAAGGCTAGTCGATTTATATATACAACATATGGGTCTTTCTGGAAGCAAGAAAAGAAGAAAAAGAGGAGTGGTGATATGGCATGTGGCAGTGTGATCCTTGATGGTAGAAAGAAACAATAAGATATTTAAGAACGGTCACGAAAATATGGAAAGATTGTTAGACTTAATAAAGTGTAGATCATGGTCTTGGTTGGTGGTAGAAAAGGAGTGGAAAATACAATTTTCGGCTTGTTGTTTGAGACATAGGTAATAGGAATAAGGGGCAGGTATTAGGAAGGGGTGTGTATTTTATCATGTGGTTTGGATGAGATGGAATGGTGGGATTAATAATTGGTTGAAGCTATTTGTGAAAATTAATATGTTTAATGTGCATGGTACAAAAAGTTTTTTGCAGGTGATCTAAGGTATCAAAGGGGATCGATTGGTCCTTTCAAATGGATAACATCAAATGGTAATGATGAAGATGGAGTGTGACTGAAACAAAGGGGAGGAGTGGAGTGGGAGTGAAATAAAAGGGAGTAAAGGAGTGTGAGTGAAATAATTGATAGAGAATGGGGATTGGAGGGTCTTAACATCAAAGGTTGTTTGAAAAGATAATTAGGGCAGAAAATTGTCACCAAGGATGGTTTCATTCAAAGAAGTATGTTGATTGGTGAGCTAGTGTGTTTGTGAAACTTTTGTGAGAGTGAGTGGTTTCTAGGTGAGAACATATAAAGTGCGGGAGAGTGGTGTTTGTGTTATCTGTTCAGAATGAATCTGTTGACGTTTTGAGGTGAGAAAAGAAAATACGGGGAGAAGAAGTGTTGAGTGTTGTAAGGAATAAAGGTGAATAAAAAAAGAAAGAATGAGAAAAAATAAAAAGAAAAAGAAAAAAAAATAAAAAATAAAAAAATAAAAGAAAAAGAAAAAAGAACAAAAATTCACAATCATAGTTTTCAACTTTTGTACAGGTATACAGTAAGTTGGACATGAACTTTCTTGGGTTACTTTGGTGTTCCTATGTTATTAGTAGTTTTATTTTTTAAATTTTTTTATAAGTATGAGGTTTTATTGGTTGAGAGGATGATATTGAATTAATAAGGAAGGTGGAAGGGGTTGACATGAAACTGGTTGTTTGGTGGTAGTTAATGATCAAATGAAGGTGAAAGGTGAAAAAGTTTTGAACTATAAGTTAACAGGGGGTGAGGAGAGGATGTGGGGGGAGGTCGTTGCTAAAATTATGGGAGGTAATGATAGAAGTAAGCTAGAGAGAAATATGAATTAAATTATGAGAGAAAGCATTGTGGGAGAAAAAAAGAAAAGAAAAAAATAAGGAAAAAAAAGGATTGCCTCGAATTGATAGAAAAAGAGAGAAAAGAAAAAGAAGAAAAGAAAAAAAAAAAGAAAAAAAAAGAAGAGAAATAATAAAATAAAATCAAAAAACAAAAAAAATATATAATAGAGTTATTGAAAAAAGGCTTAAAAGTGGATCTTATTATATGATATGATATAGAGAGGAAATGGTTTGTACCTCCATCTTTTTTCAGTAGTGGCTACACTTGTTAATCTTAAATGGAGCAGAATTTTCACACAAAGTTGGTTGGATGATTGCCTTAGCCATTGTTATCCAGATGGGGCATTTCCTTGTTATGTTTAGTTGTTGGTCTAGGTTGAAGTTTTGTCACCGTGGTATAATATATCTTCAATATCCTGAGTATGTTGATGTCTTGGCCTTTCGGGGAAGTTTCAGTCAGGTTTTCTGAATTGGCTTGCTGATATCTACTAGCTACAAGTTGCTCAAAGAAACTTATTTGTATCAGATTGAATTTGCAACATTTTTATCCATCTAGCTGCACTCTTTGTTCTTGCTGATGTACTTCTAAACTTGGGTAACTTAACTTGGGTATTTCACAGGTTTCGATTGTTGGAAAGTTGCGGGGTTTTATTTTGTTTTTGGGATACTAGTTGGGGTAACTTGTGTTAACATGCTTGCTGTACAGGATGTTGTAACATGTTCATGATTTTTAGGGATGGTTGGGGTGATAGTTAGATTTTCAACCTAGTAGATCATTGTTTCTTTAGGTTAAAATCTTACCTTGCTTCCCCTTGGTTGGGTGGCTTTGATGTATTTGGGTTAGAGTACCCCAAGTACTCCATTAATATAATGTGGCTTATAAAAAAAACATAATAAGACACATACATGCATGCAATTGCGCATCAACTACTTACAATAATAAAAGAATAACTGCACTAATAGCTGCATTATGAATATTTTTTAAGAAAATTATTCGAAATCAAATCTGCTCCCAAACTTTCTTGGCAAAAAGATGAACTGGAAATAAATAAAATGGTAAAAACAAAGAGTATCAAGTCGCAAAGTAAAAAATGATCGACTCTGAAATAAACTGGTCAAACCATAACAACAAAGGGGGCTAAGAAACTTATGTTAGACACATAATTGAGTGCAAACTAAACAAAACAACTTTTGATTCCAACACATGGAGAAAAGGATTATGATGAAAAGCAAAACTCACCTTTGTAGGTTTGGTAGTCACATTTACTCACATAGTAAAATACAATTGAAAACTCAGGATTAAAAAACAAATGTCACTTTACATGCAACTGGGATTAGAAAAATCAAATTGCAGTAAAGTACTATATATATATATATATATATATATATATATATATATATATATATATAGTCCATATCCAATAACCAATTATTATGAATTGACCAATACCTTGGTAGTTAACCAACTATAAAACATACTAAGAAAGTATCTCAACTAATTGTCATAACATATTAAGAAACTTACATGCCAAATCCATTCATTCTGATAAGTTTAAAAAAAAAGAGGCAAAATAGTAACATTTCACATGGTTGATATACCAAAATAGTTGCTGCTACTGAATACACTCTCATTATCCTCCTTTTATAGAAAAAAACTTACATAGACCTGTTTATCATTAATTAGAAATCCATTTAACTTGTGAATTGCATTTTGTGCAGATTATGGGTTCTCAAATTGTACAAAACCATAGCCTTTAGACTGGCCAGAAGCATTTGTTGCTATCGTGCAAGAAATAATATTACCAAAAGTATATCATATAAAGTGTTGTGGTCAGTCACCTTATCAACTTTATAATAGTATACACTCCTCAAGTGAAAGGCCATTTGATACCATGGCCTTGAACAAAAGAAGAGCCTTTTGAGGGGAACCACTGACAGTATAAGCTCTAATCATGATATTCCGAGTGAAGGTATCTGGGGTATTGAGTCGATGAAATACTAAGGTGGCATAGTCCACTTTGCCATAAGAAGAAGAGAGTTGAATAAGCTTCCTAATAAGTAATTGGTTATAGGTGAGTCCAAAAAGGATTATTCTACCATGTACTTGCTTCAACTGCTTGAAATTACAACTCTTCTTAAGAAAGACGAGCTTCCTGTGAACCAACCCTAAAACAGAAGGACAAAATGGAGAAAAAAAAATACAACTAATCTCTTTTAATTTCATATAAAATAAAATAACCCCTTTTAAAATTCAATAGCCTACCCACAAGCAAGCTCTATCCCCTAGCACACATGCATCTAAAGGAAAAACTGCCTGAGTGGTGATATCTATTAATAAAAATTCATACATAACACTAAAGCCAAACACTATTCTCTAGCAAAAAAAAGAGAAACTCCATAGCACATCAGTTTTAACCGTATAAGTTACCAAGTTTTATTGAATCAGATCCAAAAGCCAAAATTTTTTATTTTATTTTTACTATCAATGAGGCAGAAAATAATTTATAGAAGAATTTGTTGTCAGGATTTAACACAACAAATTAAACCCAAAAAAATTGATAAAGAGGGAAGGATGAGGAAAATTGTACCTACATGGACAAAGAAGCTTAGGGCCATCATTCAACTCTATCCAGAGCAACCTTGACCTTGTCCAGCTTCGCATTACATTCCAATTCCACCAAGGGCAAGGAGCACAATATGAAAGAAAAAACCTACATAAAAAATGGTTAGGGAGATAAGAGAAACACAAAAAAAAAAAAAAAAAAAGAGGAATAATATGGTAATCAAAATCAATCCTTTTGTTTGCACATTTGTTAGCCGAACCCTTACCCACATTGAAATAACTCTTTACATTCTGCCTTTAACTGTTCCTATAGCTTCTCTGAAGCTAACAATGAGAGTGCAGGACAAAGATAAAGAAGAGTTCTGGAAGAAGCTTTACTGGACAAAGTTGTGTGAAGCCTCAAATCTTGGAACCAGAACCTTCTTCAGAAGCTTCACGGAAAGCAAGAGAAATAAATTTTAAATTACAAATACAAAATAAAAAAGAGATTTGAATCTAGAATGGTGTCTACAAATGATGGGTTACTATAATCAGTTGGAATTTAACAAACCCTTGCTTTTTAAGTAAAATAATTTTGTATTTGTTTTAAAATAATTAAAAAAGGGAAAACTCATTTCTCATCCCAACTTACACGTTCCTCTTTCAACTCATTCTCCACCCACCTTCAAACTGCCTTGTTTCCTCTCCATTGGCCTACAGCGCCACAAACCCAAAAAAAAAATGTTGTTACCAAAGATGACCACAAACAACAGAGCAAATGAACAAAACCAACAAACTCACTATCTTCTTTCTAACTGAAGCAATTGACGATGAGCGCAAAGTCGGAGCCATGGCCATCGACGTTCTCACCGGCGAAGTGGAAGTCTGCCGATGATTCTCCTCCGGGCTTCCACCGCTATTCCATCCAGCATTCACGTGACCTCTTATTTGATGTTGTAAAAGAGAAATAAAGAAAAAAAATGTTCTTAGTCACGACAATCTCTCAATTGTAAATTGACATAAAATAATACGTGTCAAAATCATATCATTTAAGAATATTAGTTAGTTGATCATGAATAAAATTGATGAGGCTTAATATATAGTGTTATATTATGTACTGTAATATCATTTTAAAATAAAAATAATATTCAATTATTTGTACTCAAATTATAGATAAAATTGTTTCAAGGTTTTTGCTGATCACTTCTGTCTATAAATAAAAAGTCTTGGAGATGAATGAGTATCATCATTATGGGTGAGAAGGAAATATTGAAAGCAGTATGTGAAATAAGTCAATAAAATATTTGATATAGTATACTTAATTTGGGATAAAGAAAAAAAAATCATACATATAAAAACACAATTCAAATTATTAATGATAATAATATTATCAATAATGATAATAATTGATGACTCATGTACCACGGCAGTGCAAAAATACTGGTCGGAGGAAAAGTGGGAATTTGATGAGAGCTGTGTACCTGAGCTGCCTTCCAGTTGTTGGGTCCTTTCACTACAACATTTTTGACTTTAGGCAACACTAATCTTGGCAACGGTTGGAAAACCGTTCCTAGATCATGGAATAGGCAACAATTTTGTAGTTGTGGGCATATTTCGTGTATTTTAATATTGACTAAACCCCCAACTTGGTCCCTGAGAAAAACACTCGGGTCTGAAATAGTCCCTATCCAAAAAAAACTATCCATTTAGTCCTTAAGAATGTGTTTACCGGGACAGATTAGTCCTTCTGTCAGTTGACCACCTTTGACCGCAGGTTACTTGCTGACGTGTCAGTATCCATCTCTCAAAGACCAAAACGCATGCCGTTTGGGAACTGAGTTTCCTTCTTCTTCCTCCATCTTCGACGTTCCTATTTGCTTCTCGTATTTGCTTCTCTGCAAACATGGATAATTTTAACAACCCAATCACCTTGCAAAAGCTTCCTAATACGGTTGATCAGACTCCATCCCCTAGTGCTTCCTTCTCCACCACTAGCAAGACAGTCCACCACCACTTCAGAATCCACTTGCAACTCAATATTGGTAAAACCTTTATTCTTGGCTAGGCACAGACCTTCATAGACTCCCCACAACTCAACCACATAAGCTATGTATTTCGAAAAACCACAAATCCAATTACCATAATGATCTCTAAGAAGACCACCACAAACACTATCTCTGACCCATTTCTTGCCGCTCCATCTGTGTTTAAAGCCACCTATCCACTTTCCGGAGGATGCCACTTGACCTGAATCTGATTTAAGCTTCAACTAGGACCAATCTTCTGCAAATTCCAACTTTCTGAATATCTTCTCACACTTTGTTCAATCACCAAACAAGGACGAGGATGTCTTGAAAAATCCAAATCATGACATTGCTTGTTTCTCCAAAACCAAAGCATACAAGCAAGTTGTGATCCAAACAGATGACCATTCCAGATCTGAAAACCTTCCATTGTTCATCGAAACCCATTCAGAAAAGTCACAAAGAAAGAACAATAATGGCATAATGGATCTCCAAGACCCCTACGAAATTTCCATTCATTAGTTACTAAGCGACCATGACTAATCTGCCAAGCAAAGCATCAAATCCTTTCCGGGACTTCCAATTTCCAGACGACCTTCCACTGGGCAATATCCTCATTTTCAAAAGTACCTTGCAGCATCTGGTACGCACTTGAGACTGAGACATCCCCATTGTCCTGATGCGGAGGCAAGACTGCAGAGATCTTGTTGATAATCTCTATTGGAAACAAATGCCTAAACTCTTCAAACTTCCATCTTCCTTGATCGTCCACCAACCATATCCGCTGTCGCGGCCAAAAATCCAAGAGAAGGACAAAAGGAAAAACTGTTTTCCCTCCTGCCAGAACCGAGTCGCCACCAAAGTTTTCTTTGAAGGAAGAAGGAACGTCGAAGATGGAGGAAGAAGAAGGAAACTCAGTTCCCAAACGGCATGCGTTTTGGTTTTTGAGAGATGGATACTGACACGTCAGTAAGTAACCTGCGGTCAAAGGTGGTCAACTGACAGAAGGACTAATTTGTCTCGGTAAACACATTCTTAAGGACTAAATGGATAGTTTTTTTTTGGATAGGGACTATTTCAGACCCGAGTGTTTTTCTCAGGGACCAAGTTGGGGGTTTAGTCTCAAATAATCTATAACAAGTGATAATATAAAGATTAATATTAAAAAAAAAAAAAAAAAAACTCAAATAAATAAATACCCATAGGCCTTCGGAGCACAGCTTGGTAAGGAGTGGATAGACGAGGAAGGATACGAGAAGAACAAAGAAGGAGCAGACCAGACCACTGCAGAGGTAACGGTTTCTTTCATCGTACAAGTCACGCTATACTTCGAAGTTCACCTCCTTTCTATTTCTTTTATTTTTTTCTGATGTAGAATTTTGTTTCTCAGTTGATGTGCTTGGATTTTGGGGTTTTTGAATTTTTTGAAGTTGGATGCTTCAAATATGTGTTGTTCCTAGAATTCAGTGTTGGAGAGTGTTGGGAGAAAATTCTGTGGTATGTTATGTGATATGTATTCTCATTAACTATGGTTTTGATGCTAAATTTTGGGTTAGAACTTGAATGTAAAGAAAGAACTAGCCTTATATATTTTCTTCTTAGTTTTTATTAGTTTGTTGTCTCAGGTGAACTAGCTCGGTAGGATTACTTGGGTATTTTGTTTTACTAATTGGTTGCGAAAAGAACTGAACAGGATTCAGAGGTTGGAATGCTACATTATCAATAAAGGGAAGTGTAAATGGACGATGGGTTAACGTATTTGAAATGTTTCAAGGGAAATTTGCAAGTGGCGTGGATTTTATTGGCATTTTGGGTATGGTTATTTCAATTCAATTTCGAACTGATTTGAATCCATATTTGTTAAATTTGTTTGTCTCTATAATGATTATTTCCCTGTATTTTCTGTGAGATTTTTGACTGTTGGAGTTGCACTTGTTAAGGGTGGTTGCTTTTTGGTTTGGTTATTGTTAAAGAAAAAAATGCTTGAGATATGTCATTGTGTATCTTGTTGTACCGTTCAGAAAGTGGTGTGGTAGTGCTGTAGTAGGTAGTATTTTAAAGGAGTTACTTATTCGTCCATGTAATATTTTAACTGAAGCAATTTGACTTGAAGCCTGATTATATGAAATATTAGCGTGTGATGTTTGAATTTTGGGGCAACTGAACCATTTGACAAAAAAATGAATACCGCTCAAGTTACTGCATTCCAGCCTGGGATTTATGTGAAAAATATATCTCAGTTGCGCCAGCTTCATTCTAAACCATGTGTTTTGCCAACGAGTGCTAATCCTTGCTCTGGCGCCTATAGCCAAGCCTAAGAGGAAAATCTTCGTTTGGTTCGAAATGTTGGCCCATTTCTAAATCTCGTGAACCTCTTCGTATTTGCTTGGCTGGTGGAAAAGGAATGATGGGAAATAATGATGAGGTAATGCACCTTCTTTTGAGTTATAATTTAATATGTTATTTTGTTATAAATGGTTATGACTTTATGGGCTTATAATGCTTTTATGAAATGAGTGATGGAGTTTAATGTATGAAATATAGGGTACTTCATGTTTTTGACAAAGATAAACAAACCCCATCCACGTTACTGAACCTGGAATTTATGTCAAATATATCTCAATTGCACCATCTTCCTTCAAAATTATGTATATTTAGATTAGAAGGGAGATGGTGCGATTGAAATATATTGTCTCTTTTCAAAGGCCAAATTAAACGGGGCTAAAATACACAACAATCCTTTCAGTAGATCAGTGTGCTTTACCCTTGAATTTTGTTTTACCATTTTACCCTCTTAAAGCTAGAAAACATTAATTTTTTTTTGTTTTTCTTGTTTGTGCCTTGAACTCAGTTGTTTGCTCGTCTTGGTTAATATTGAGTTATTAGGAGTTGAATCATGGATTAATAATCATAAAATTGTGCTATTTTAGTTAAAGAAGCATGTGTTCTGAAATACTGCAGAGCAATCGTTCCGGGGGATGATTTGCTATAACAACGAACTAAGGGTATAAAACATGAACCTAAGCATGCAGCCTGCAGGAGTCATTGTGTGTTTTACCAAATATGCTTAGCCGTACCCCAAACAGATAGGATAGAACATAATAAAATAGAATAGAATAGAATAGAAGAAGCTCTTTACTTTTCAAGAGCACGCAACTACTCAAGCACAAAGGATTATATCATTAATATCTATGAAGTAGCTGAGAATTAGTCTTTTAGTTATACATATTTTGGTTTGCATGTTCCTACATTTCACTAAACATTATTATGACAAATGAAATCAGGTTTCCCCGTGGAAATCTCTTGAGATAGCTATGGAAAATTTTAAGGGAAAATCAATAGAGGATGTACTACGAGAGCAAATTAACAAAGGAGAATACTTTGAAGGTGGGGGCAGTGGAGCTAAGCCACCGGGAGGTGGCGGCAGTGGCGGCGGTGGTCCTGACGGCCCTGATGGAACAAAAGATGAAAGCTTTGCTGACATGTTCGATGAGAATCTCCAAGTTATTTTAGCAACTATTGGCTTTATATTTCTGGTACACACTCTCTCTCTCTCCCCCCCTCTCTCTCTCTCTGTGTGTGTACCGTGTACAAATAAGTAATCTTCGTTGGCTCAGAACTTTAAAGCATTCGTTATTTTGTTTGTGAAACTTTGAATTTTGAAAAGTGAAAGGAGAAAGGTTTAAGTAGTAGGAGCTAAGCAAAATATGGCAGTAATTGTGTGTGATTGATGGAAGAACTCTTCCAAGTTAAACTGCGTTAATATAATATATCTTACTGATAATGGTAGCTAATTGGTGAAGTCCTTAGATTGTATGAGGCTGTTGAGCTTGGAATATGTTCATATGCACATTTTTGGAGGGGAAAAACTCACAGTAGACATTATTAACAGTTAACAAAGTTGATAGGACATAATGTCATTCCTCATTTTCTTGACATACAAGCTCTACATTCTTTCCAGTACATCTATATCCTCACCGGGGAGGAACTTACAAAGCTAGCTAGAGACTATATCAAGTATAAACTTGGCGGAAATCAGAGTGTTCGACTGAAGAATGCCATGTACAAATTGGGACTACTCTTCGGGAGCATGACAGAGGAGGAAGTGGTTGACGACTACTGACTGGAGAAGGCCATTCTCGATACCCCAACTTGGTGGCACAACCCTGACTATTACGAAGAACTCGCTAGGAATGTCACTAAATCAGATTCAGATGAATCCAATTCAAATTCAGATGAATATTTTTTCTAGACTTTGTATCGTCCTGTTTCCAGTGTATTGCCCTTCCGTGCAGTTGTTTTTCCCTCTAGTTTAATGGTTCCAGGACAGCAGTTAGCCTATAAATAAATTTGCATAAATTAAAGTTGTTTCTGTGTAAACATTTGGAGTCCATTTATGATGCTTTGTTGCCAGAATTTTCTCCTGAAAACTACTTGTTTAATCACTTGCCCAACTGTCATAAACTATATATAAGTGCATTACTTTGCGCGATTTGGATCACAAGGAGTATCCATACCTCCAAATGCTGGACAGAAGGTTGTTTGATCACAAGGAGTATCCATACCCCCAAATGCTGGACAGAAAGTTGTTTAACTTATGAATGGACAAAGGTTATAAGGAATCATGATATTTTTGTTGGGTGCTAATTAGATTCAGCAAAATGAACTATTTATTTTACAGAACTAGGCGAAGTATTTTAGTTATGACATATCTAGATTTCCTTATTATGGGTGCGGTTGATTTGCAAAAATTCAGAGGACTGGACAACATAAAAATTTGTCCCCTGATTGATTTGAAAAATAGTCAGGGGACAAGACAAAAAATGGGGTGAGGGACGGGACAAAAACTCAATTTTATCTCACATCAAACCATAAGACAATTTTTTGTCCTATTGACAAATTATCAAAAGATAAAATTATCCTTACATCTCTCTCCCTCTCTCTTTCCCTCTCCTCTCTCTTTCCTTCTCTCTCCCTCTATCTCTCTCTCTCTCCCTCTATCTCTCTCTCCCTCTCTCTCTCTATTGTCTATATTTATATATTAAATAACATATATATTATAAAGGGTATTCTGGTAAATTTAATATTATTTTGTTTGTGCAGTCTATTATCCATCAAACAATGTATAAGATAAAGAATTATTCCGTGACTTAATGATTTGTCCTATGCTATCTTGTTTGTCATGTGCTGTCCTGATACTTTTTGCAAATCAAACGCATCCTATAAGTACAAGCTTGAAAAAATATAGCGGGGTTCTCCATTTTGAATTCTTCTGAATAATCAATTACTATTATGTTCTGTGTAGTGTGTGTTTAATTTAAAGCTAAGCGACATATTTTATGAAATTGTCAACTTATTCTTTAAAAAGAGTTTTAACTCGAGTTTAATTTTATTATATCCTCTATATAGAATTTTTACAATATCAGTTGCTTATATATTACTACATGTGTAATTTTTTAGATAATTGTTGAGTCAAAATTGTTATTTGATAGTACCAAAAAAAAAATGTTACACATTTGATTATATATTGATTTGGAGGAAACACCCATTTTGGTCTTTCCAGAAATACAAGTATCTTCAAGTTGTTTCTCCGTTCATGTGTATTCCCAAATGGTACTTCATTGTCAGTTTTTTTTTTTTTTTTGGGTATTGAACGATCAATTTGGAGAAATTTTTGCTTGGGAGATGCCTAGCACATTATCCACACTCATAGTTCATCACCTTTGCAATGCAGTATATCTCAATATCCACTCTCACTTACATCAGCATATGGTACTATCCTGTATCGACGTCCCTTTTAATGGTAAAAATCATTTTTTTAAACCCAAGTATGATCCGGCCGGAAGTCAGAGACTAATCCTTTGAGATACTGAGATCCATTTAAGGGGTTGATCTTTCCCAACAGATGTTCTTCCATACTGATGAGCCAGGAATCGAACCTCTAACCACATGTTTAATGGACACAGTTATCTACCAATTGTACCACATCATACTGATAAAATCATTTTTCTTTTAAAATCAAGTGATAGATAAAGGAAAATCACTTTTTGTTTTTCATAATTCCCAATGTGATTGTTTTATTTTGCTAGTCAAATAATTCCATTCACAAAACATCATTAACACATCGTTTGGATAGCATGAAGTAGGGGAGAGGGAAGTCGCGCAGATGAAAGTAGAACGGAAAAAAGCAACTTGCACCTTTTGGATGTGTAAAGAAAAAATAGAGGAAAGAAGATTATTAAATGGGAAAAAAAAAACTCTCCAAGAGATGAAGAGAGAATGATGGAAGATGAATAAATTTTTGGGATATCAAATTTATCCTTATACTAGCAGCTTCTTTTACTCGTCTTTATATATGTTGTTGGCACATAATTTTTTATTCATCACTTGTGTAAGGTTGGTAATTTTAATCGGTTTTTGCGACTTTATAATGTGACTTGTTAATGTAAACAAATATGCAACATGTAACCGTCTATTTGTATTTCTATTTTTTCCCGTCATTTTTAGTAAGAAAGCATACCGGTGGATTTGTATTGTTGTTTACGTCGTGTGCATATTCTTTTGAATATCTTATTTTTTATTTCAGCGATTTGAATAAGACGTGTATATTTTAAGAAAAATAGTCTAAAAGAAGGATGAGATTGTATAGTATCTACAATTTTATAGTTTCAATAGCAACTCCCTGTCACGGTTTCATTGTGCACATTGTTCTAACATTCAACTTTTATTTTTGGATATGTCTCCCTATGTTACTATTTTGTAAACCAATGTTTAATAAGTGAATTGAACAAAGCATCAACTTAATTAATAAGTGATAAACACAAATGTCATCAATTGACACATGGAACTGATCTTTAAGCTGCTATTCCAGCTCGATAATCTACTTAGAAGAACTTATTTAACATATTTTTAACAATATTAATTTATGGATAATTGAAAGCAAAAAAAAAAGAAGTAATTCATTCTCAGTTGAATCACGTGTGTATTCAACTGGGAGCTCATAATGAGGTTGCGGCAAGATAAAGAATAAGGAATTGAACAATAGATGAATCACAAATCAAATATATATCTCAAATACAATACAACCTTTGTTGGTGAGTATTACATGTGTTTTCTTTTCCCTACAATTTGTACAAAAACTTTGACTTGTGCTATGCTTTTTATATAGAAAGTACTAAATTGTTGTCATGTTTATTAAGTATGGCATATATACACATATTAATCCTCATGTATCGAAACAATTTTTCCCCCTAACATAAATAATACAGAATTACAGAATAAAACACTTTCATCCAACTTTGCTTCTCAATTCATGAGGCCAAATAAAGAAAGAATGGCATCTCAATGATTTTGTTGTGTTCAAAGAGATATTGATAAAAAAAAGAGAGGCATATCACTGAACTTAGGCATGTGCATCCAGATTTGTACATGTATACTATTTTTTACACGAAATCTCATTCGCAATTGATAAATTGTCAAATTCAAATTTGGAGGTTCATCATGAAGCTCTTGTTTCTCTTGTTTCTTCACATCTCAACATTATTAGCCTCTGACACTGCTTGTTCCCTTTCCTATTCATCAGTACAACATGCAACGATGTCCATCAATATAAAAAATAAACCGATTGTAAGTTTGAAACAACAATTTTCATCTTAAAAAAAAAGAAACATGCAAGAAAATTTGTAATATTGATTATTTCAAATTTGATAACATAGGTCAATCTAATCCCATTTAGTACCAAACCGAACATAATTTGTATGTAACACAATTCTAGAAGAAAATATATCATCATGCTTAGAAATGCTCTATAAATTTTTTAATTCGTACGTAAAATCCCTATAGATTTTATACAAAGTCATTTTAAGTATCGTGTACGGTGTACCTATACCTCACCTTCTGAGTATCTCACTACTGTAGTAAAGGATAAGCCATAGCCATTATTTAGATATTTTTTATACAACGAATTCCCACAGATAAATTTTTTATAAACAAACTATTCCGTTGAAATTCTATACCTTTACTCTCTGCCCTAATTCTTAAACTTAGCAATTCTATTTGTTTCATTTGGTAATTTACTTTTGAGTAATTTATAATTTTACTTTACGGCTTTATAAGCTTCTGATATAGGTATGCCTAAACTCGCCTGGCTTGATGGATCCTTTTGAAGCATTCTCCAACATGCCTCATCAATCATATATGGATTTACCTTTGCACCCCATGTTTGCATCATCAATCACCAATATTGTTTTTGTCGTAACTCATAAGCATGTGCTTGGCACACCTACACAAATTATTTAAGTAAATTTGACATAGTTTCCTATCTTTTGTAACTGTAGAGCTAAAATAAAATCATATGGTGTATATCCTTGTTTGGAAAATAAATAATGTAAAATATACTTATAATTAAAATTTATTATTAAAATCATATGGTGTATATCCCCATTGCTGGAATATAATTTTCCCAGTCATCAACATTTAATTTTGGCATCAAAAGAGTGAATCAGAGGTATTAACATAAAAAAGAAACGGGTGAAGGCAAGATGAACTGAAATGTGAGGGAGAGTGTGAATGAATTATACATCATAAACAGAAGTACGTAGTAACAAATAACATGTAAATTCTAAAATGCAATTATCTATGCATTGTTGTGAACCAATTGCATATAAAACTGTGACCAAGCAAGCCTTGAAGACAACGTTTGTTAACAACTAAGACTGAAATATTCCTACACGATTTAAAAATTCAAACAAATTAATTTCCAGGATCATATGTGGATGATTGAGTACCTTTGACCTCAGAGGATTCTTCCAATCATTTTTGTTGTAAAAAAAACCCTCTCAACCTTTCTATTTGTCACCGTCCCTTGTCATTTCAAAGCCATTTATATCGTGTACCCAATGTAATATGGATTTGAAAAGAACCACAAATTGATCAACCTTGAAAGTAAAAGATTGCGTCACTCAAGTCTCAACTAATCAATTAACAACAAAAGGACTTATTAAACCTATGGGCTATTACAAAGTTTTCACAGCAAAAGTGGTCAAAACATTTTGGGAGCTTGTCTCTTAGAGCAACAATCAAGTGCTTACGTATGTGTAAGTATATGTGTTGAGTATGAGAGTAATAGAATATTGGTATAGTGTCATATTAACAGTGTTTAATTAATTTGTTCCTTGTTTTAACATCATGCGCCTATTGTTTGACGTTTTTTTTACCTTCTTTGAACTTAGCAGCCAACGAACCCGCCAAATCCTTTGTCTTCTCCTTTGAATCCACTGTTTACTATTTGGTTCTAATTTCATTCATTTGTTGTGCTCCCTCTTTGGTCCCATGATCCACGCCTTTCCTCACTGTTTCTTTGGCTCTCTCCGTCATTTCAGAGTCTATTGTTTTTGACTCACTTCTTGCACTTGTAAAATCATAAAACCAATTATATGCTCTTGAATGTGTCCTTCATTCACCCGCATTTCTCCACTACGCAGGAAAAAATAAGACAGAGACAAATTGTAAGTGATTGAACATGTAATACCACTAAGCCACAGAGACCCTTATTCCAAAATCAGTCGTAAGAACCACAAATCATAAGGTTTCTTTAATCAAATTTCCAAATTAGAATGACTTACCCCTTCCATTGCCGCCTCCCTTCTGCCGATTTCCGCTCTGATGGTTCTCCACCGTACAGACGCACGTCCATTGCACAACAGATGCGAACCAGTAAGCTTCAAATCGACGCCCAAACGCCGCCTCACCGCCCTTTGCGACACTGTCATCCGGCTTCCTCTTTGAGCGTTCCACTCTCCTCCCTCCACACTTGGTTTCACGTTCCTGCTTTTGTTATTCTAGAAGCTTCATGATGTTGGGAGAGAGAGAGAGAGCGTTTTGATTATATCTGATAACCATGTTTTTTGAAATTTTAGAAACTGTATATATTTGACTTGTAGAAAGAAACTACCCTTATTTGAAAGGTGGGCATGCCCTTCACTGCATCCTATGTCTACAATTTTTTCACTTTTTTTTTTTGTTCTTTGGTTTTTAAAATTTTAAGAAAGTGTAAAATCAACTGCTCCACTTGCTCAATTTTTTTTTGTAACCTCCGCCACATTCAATCATATCATGACCCAAGTATATAAGTTTAAAAGGGTATTTCTGGCAATTTAAAATGTGTCAACCAAATTTTTGAAATTTTTTGAACTTTACCTTTATATATTAGTATAGATTTTAAAAAAATAGATAAAATTATCATTATTGTTACGAGGATAAAATGTTTTTATACCAAAACTTAGCTTTTCTTTCTCTTCTATCTTAAAATTCACTAATTCTTTACTCATTTTCTCTTTTTCTTTCTATCTTACTTCTCCTCATAACCAAATATACGATAAAGGGAGAAAAGATTGCATGCATAAAAAAATATTGTATTTTTTTAATATTTATATTTGTGTCTTTTTTACCTAAATTTTGTGATGTATGTTGTTTGTAACTCCAAAGTCCTTTATGTAGACGATGAAGACACAGACTTCTCATATGTGCTTCGAGTTATTATGCATGTCTCCAAAATGAAGAATCAAGTTGAAGATTCAAAGCTGGTTTTGATGATACAACCATTTAGTATTCCTTTTTACTTGTTAGGTTTTGATTATAAATCTCTTTTGTGAAAAGGTTGATTAGTTGGCTTAATTAAAAACGATTTTACAAAATTTAATCATGATTAATCTAATTTAGAAATCAACCAAGGGCTTAAATAAAATGCCATGTTTTAAAAAATAAGATTTTAAATGTATAATATTTAATTACATAATTGATTATTGATTTACATAGAGAAATTTTGTAATTTCATCAAAAGTATTCAAATATCAACATTTGAATACAATTTTTGATATAATTGATAGACACCGGCAATCAATGGTATATCTATACCAAACCTGTAGTTGACGACAAATTTACTTTCATTCACAAGCATCTTAACATGCATTTTATTGCTTGAGTAGACGTCTAATATGGAAGTCCAACGCATCTTGCTTGTTAAAATCTTTGTCTCCCGAGTCAGTTGTCTTTTCATAATGAGTGAAATCTACTTTTTACAGTTTCAATAAACTGAGCGTGTGTCAGCATTTAATGACCCATCTTTTCAACTCTTCTATTTTATTTCGAAAAACCGCTACGTATTCAACAAGTCTTCACTTCTCAAAAAATATCCTTCCATCTCTAGCGAAAAATTTTATTCTCTCTCAAACCTTCATCTCTCTATTACAATGGCTGGAAGCTCTGCACAAGGTCTTTCTTTTAATGTCGAGACTGCTGAAGTGTATCTGGAATATCACTTTGACTTGAACCTTCTGAAAGACAATGGAGTAGATGTCAACAACTATATTCGTAATGTTGGTTGGAAAGGGTTCTTCCTTGATCCTCCAACATTCTATCCTGAATTGGTAAGGGAATTCTAGAGAAACCCTAAGGTCACCGTGAATGAAGTCTCCAATAGGGTGCTGGGCAAAGAAGTTATTGTCTCTGAAGCCACAATTGCTAATGCAATCCATTGTTCCCAATCTAGTTAACAATGGAAGATGAATGGGGAAATGAGATGATTAGAATGATTTTGCTGAAGGATGTCTCTGATAAGTTCATAGCATCAAGGATGAAAGATGAAGTTAGAATACTTCATCATATTCTGAACAAGTCTGTTTTTTACAAGGCTGGGTCCAAGGATTCAGTCTCAAAGGGAAACCAATTCTGTTTGCGTCAATGCCTTTAGAGGATATGTCAATGTAAGGTAGCAGTATATATACTGCTATACCCTTTGGGGTTCGTCTGTCGAAAGTCTTTGTCTCCCAAAGCATTCACAACATGTTTGAGAGGTTGAGCCTTTAAGACAAAGCCCCCTATCTGAGAACAAGAGGTCAGATACCTACAGTGTTTGGGAAGCAGAACCTTGGTCTTATGAAGCTGGACTCTGTCATCCAGACTCAGAAGGAAAAGAAGGAAAAGTTGAAAATACTCTTTGTATGAGATCATGAGTGAAATATGGAAAAATATTGAAAATAATAAAATTATCTTAATGTTTTTAGTATTTATGGAAAGATCACGATCATAGTTGTCGTATGTTAACATTTTGTTGAATGGATTTGTCAAATAAGGTAAAGATTGATTTTTGTCTAGCAAATTCTAATGGTGAGTTATGCTCCATTGATATATTAATTATTTCTCGTGATGATTTTAATTAATAACATTTATAAAGTATGGATATTTGTTTTGGCAAATGTAATGTTTATTGATAAAGAATCATTTATTCTTTGAAAAAGATAAAATAATATAATTATTATGAGTTGTCATATTTACTTTTATGAATATGATTAATGTTCAAATTGTTTTTATGAAAATTATTCTTTTTTTATCGTGATCTTATAAATAATGTGTATTTGGATATATCATTTTTGGGGTGTGGTTATGGTGCACCACCCATATTTTACACCACCCACTACAACATCCATGTGGTAAATTTTGGGCCAATCAAATTGCCACATAGGTTGGTCAAAATTTCAAACTTTCTAGTTGTATTATACCGTAGTCAAACTATATGAATACAGTATATTGTTGTATAGTACATGTACTCTTTGTATTCGTAAATTTAACCCATATTAAAATAATGTTTTTTGATTAAAAAAACTGATTATATGGCAAAATATTATTGACAACGAACATTATTTTAATTTATATTAAAATATTATTTTTAATATAATCAGTTTTTTTAATCAAAAAACATTATTTTAATATGGGTTAAATTTGTGAATACAAAGAATACATATACTATACTACAATATATTGTATTCATATATTTGACTACAGTAGAAATACAACTAAAAAGTTTGAAATTTTGACCAAACCCATGTGGCAATTTGATTGGTCCAAAATTTGCCACATATGGGTGGTGTAGTGGGTGGTGCAAAATATGGGTGGTGCATCTTAGCCCAACCCTCATTTTTGTTAACCTTTTGGAGTTAAGTTTTATTGGAGAATGGTTGTTAGAGAAAATAGAATGATGGTTGCATCTTGGACGAACCACTATCTTAAAAGCAAGATTCTATTAGATTGAATATGCAGCCTGACAGTTCGGTTTATGCATTGAAGGTTGATAACAATAAAGTTTAAATAATACAATTGCCTAAGGTATGTGTTCTGAAATTTTCTTTTCTTATTCTACTATCTTATATTTAGCACCATGTGCTAAAAAATAAAATTTGTAATCAATCATTTTAATTTTTCATTGGAATATGAGAATAGAAAAATACTTCTCAATTGCATTTTATTACTTGATTGAAGATTTGAATAGTTGAATTATTTGCTTGGATGTATATTTTTGGTGGTTTAAAATCATAATGCAGAACTTAATGTTAGTTTTTTTTTTTGGGTTTATAATATTAGAGATAAAATATGTGTTGTATGATTTGTTGGAGTTTTATTGATTGAAGAAAAAAAATTTGGTTTTTAGATTTTTATCGATTATATCAATTATAAATTATGATATATGAATGCGATTGAAACATGTGCTAAGTAAATCAGTAGTTTTTTATGCATTTGTAAATCAAAGTTAATTATATTGTTATAAACCAGAAATTTACTAGTCCAAATAATTTTGTTATTTGACATATGGTTAATTACGCTATCTTAAATCAATATTGATGTCATTAAAGGACCAGAAGATTCTTTAATATAATGAGTTTTCATATGTTGTGCATTTCGAATGCAAAAGGATTAAGGCCAGTAGCCAGGTGATCACATGTTTGATTATTTTCAATTTACAACAAGATGTTTGCAAAAGTAATTAAATGCTTTGAAAGATCCCATATTATGGTTCCTAAATGGAACATAATTATTTTTTTGATGCGTTGTGTAACAGCAATAATTTTATGACTTTGTTATACGTATGATGATTAGGTTTAAGACTTGGATTAGATGTTTAATATGTTGATTAAGGTCTATGAACCATTGCATGAGAAGTACGCAATCATTTGGCACCAGAAAGAACGCGAGCGTATCCTAGAGATTAAGAAAGAGATTAAGCATTCTTGAGGGCTTGAGATTGTTTATTAGGTATAGAAGAGCCTATATCTCAAATTTTAGATCAATCGGACGTTGGACGGACTCAGAACGCGACAAAATGTGGAAGTAGGTTTTCTGGTCAACGGTCAATGTTGGTTGTGGCTTCTAATACTCAAGAAGGGGGGGTTGAATTGAGTATTTGTTATTTTAATTTTTTTCCCCATTTTGTAAAAACTGAAACTTTTTCTCAGTTTCTTGAAAAATGTTTTGTCAACCAACTTAAACCAAAACAAGTTTTTGCTAAGTGATAGATTGAAAAATTTATTCTTTTACAAGAAAGAGAGAGATGAAAAGATTGATTGAGATATTATGCATTCACATATTTTCTCCTTAACAATTTGCCTAATTACACATTCATCAAATAAAGCAATTAAAAGAATTAAGGGAGAAAGATAAATACAAACCGAGATTGATCCTGGTTCAGCTTCCTCCTCTGGTAACCTACATCCAGTCCCCACTTTGCAGTGAGTTTTGTCCACTGACAATCAAAACAATTACAGGATTCTTTACAAAGCTTCACAACTCATGTTCCTTCTACCTTGTGACAACTTTCCAGAAAAAGCAATCTTGTAATCCCCAAGAGTCCCTTATACTCTTGTCAAACCTCTAAGAGTTCCTTCTACTCTTAGATCAATACTCAGAGAGACACCTTCTCTCCTTTCTTCTTCCTTTCTCAGTAAAAGAATTGAATTACAGATTCTAAGAAATCAAAAATTACAAATTGAAGTTCTAACAGAAACATATCAAGCATTCTCAATGAAAAGCTCTCTCAAATAATTCAATGGTTAATCTCAGTATTGAGTGAATTCGTTATTTAGAAAGTGTTTGCCCAAACCTTTATATAGATTTTTGTCAAAATAGATCCGTTGGGCATACTTCAAAAGTTAGTTAAGATCAAAAACAAACTTTCACTGAAAAATTCCGTTATCAGTCAATCGATTGTCTAATCGATGTATTAATCAAAGATTCAATTTTTATAACTGAATACATCGATTGCCTAATCGATCGTGTTCTTGAAAAATCTTGATTCTGACTGATACATACATGTGTACATCAATTGTGTTCTTGAAAAATATAACAGTTCTCAGCCCAGAAGTCTTTACATCGAATGGAAAATCGATTGCATAATGGGTTTCAAAAGTCTTTGCCTCTGTTTGGGCTTATGCATCGATGTACTAATCGATTGTTCTATTATTTTTAAAAGACTTAACTTCTGTTTTGTGTTTATATCGATGTACCAATCGTTTGTATGCATGTTTCCATAAGTGCTGGCTTCTATTTAGCCTTATGCATCGATTGGTCAATCGATTATAAGCTTCTCTCAAAAAGTGTAAGCTTCTGTTTCACCTTATACATCGATTGTGAAATTGATGTACTGAAGCTTGTTTTACATTTTTATCAAGTTAGTCACAATCAATCGATGTATACATTGATGTACACATTGGTTTTCATTAAAAGTTAGTTAATTAACTGAAAGTACATCGATGTACACATAAATGCACAAAACTTTCAATTAACCCTTTTTCCTTCTAAGTTCATTTTACTATATAAAAAAAAATTTAGTCTGTTTTTATGAGAGCTATTTCAAAAAGAAAAGCTTAAAATATTTCTTTACATTGATAATCTAATATTGCTTGAGATCCTTTACGATTCTTCTTTGTAGTTCTTCATCTTCAAGCATTCCTTCATGATCATTCTTTTGCTCCATTGATCCTTTGAATCCTTTTCCTTGCATTGATTATATCTTATACAAACATACAAGCTTGGCAAGAAATTAGTGAATCAAAGTGTAACTCAAGTTAGTTTAATCATTAATCAAAACATACTAGGGTCATTTTTTCACAAACTCTTCCTTTTTGATTGATGACAAACCTACCATACTTTATATGTTTAGTTTAAAAGTATATTGTATAGGAAGTATATATTAGAGTTCATAGTGCAACAGTTTTCATTTTTACTCCCCCTATCTAAGTGACAGTTTTTGAACATTTGGATCATGAATTGGTGATAGTATGGTACCCTTTCCCTTCTCCCCTTTGTCATTATAAAAAAGAAATTATGAGGGATGGAAGATACGTATCTATAAGATACATACTAAGATATTCATTGAGAATCAAATCATTCATTCATATGATTGTTTCAAGTAGAAAGTACAAAATATGATTCAAAACAGTAGTAACAGCAAATCAGTTAATCATTCATTTCAGTCATCCATACACAAAAAATCACACAAAGAAGGCCCTAAAAACTAAGCATCTTCATTGTTCCTTGGCTCTTCATGGTGTTGTGTAGGCTCTGTTGATGGAACATTGGGAATGTCTTCTTCCTCAGGTGTATTTTCAGAAGCAACAGCAGCAACTTGCCTAGCCATTTGCACAACATCCTCAAAAGTTGGAGTTGCTTCTAGAGGTGGAGGTGCAGTGATGGGGATGCCTAAGTGTAAATGAATGGTTGCCATCTGCCCTTCAAGAGCATTAATCTTTAGAGTCATGTAGTCTCAAGTTCTCTTGATCATCAAATTTTGCTTATTTTGCCTCTGCTCAAACACTTCAGTCATGGATATCAGCCTATCCATTTTGGAATTTGTTTCAGCATTGTCCATTGCAGTTCTTGCTTCATCTCCAGCTAATCTTACCCATTCCCCTTCATAATTCTTGGCCAACTTCATCTTGCTTATGGTGCCCTCACCAAACTTGTGAGTCACTTGCCTTGCTTGGAACCTTTCCTCATGTTCCATTGAGACTTCAAAGTGCTCAAGCAATTTGACAACTAGACCAGGGTAAGGTAATGTAGCTCCAACCGAGTTGTTTCTTTTCAATCATAGCCCAAAGCATCAGAATATCATTGTTCTGAACTATAGCATGGTTTCCTGATCTTGGAAGCAAGATCCTGCTTAGCACATATTGAAGCAGCCTGTGCTGAATGTGCATTGAGTTGATGTTGACCAGTCTTCCTTCAGGTGCATTTTCAACCAAAAGAACCTTCTTAGCCTCTTCCTTATCATAGGCTATTAACCAAGCACTATCAGAACCTATTCCAGCCATATTACTTCCCAAGTAATCTAGTCCAGTGAACTGAGAAGATTCTTCAAAAGTCATCTCAATTCTTTTGTTTTTGACTTCAGCAGAAAAACCAACATTATCCATTTCCAATGTGCAGTAAAATGCCTTTATTAGAGTTGGATAAATGTCACTTTTAGTTTACAGAAATTCACTTAGCTTGTAGTGTTCAAGAATCTTGTGAAATATGAATCCATTCTTTTCAAAGTAATTGAAGTCAACAGTTCTAGCCTCATGTGTATCTCTATGCTTAAAATCTTTCTTATACAACATGATATATTCTTCATCAGAGAAATACATTTTCAAGAGTTCTATCTCAGCATTGAGATCCTTATCCTCTTCTTCTTCTCCCTCTGTTCTCTTCCTCTTTTTCTGTTCTTTCTTTTTAGGTGCTTCCTTAGGCACCTTCTTCTTTTCTTCCTTCTTCTTTGGTGCAGGCTTTGATGTCTCACCAACCTTTTCCTTTCCTTTGGAATCCTATCTCTTAACAGGTTCCTTGATTTGTTGTTTTCCTTGCCTCTGAGAGGTTTGGGTTTTCTCCATTTCCTTCCTCTTAGGGCGTGAAGGTGTGGCTGTGGGGGGAAGTTGTTGAGGTGTGGAAGAATTGGTTGAAGATGATGAAGTAGATTTGGATTGAATTGGAGTAATAGGTGCGGTTTGCTTTACATGAGCCATTTTAAGGATTTTCGAGTTCTGCTAGGGTTTTGGGTGCTGAAGATTTGATTTAGAAATGTGAAGAATTTGGAGGGAAAGTTGGGTATTTATAGAATCAGATCAGTCAATCAATGTATCAATCGATTCATTAGTGGTTTTTAGCTTGTTCAATACTTCAGACAATCGACATGTCAATTGATGTATAAGCTATGTCAAAGAGTACCAAGTTCTGAACCTTGAACTCAATCGATGTGTCAATCGATGTATAGGGCAAGTCAATGAGTCCCAAGTTCTGGAAACAACACTTAATCGATGTAACAATCAATGAATATACAAGATTATCAAATTTAACCCAAGTACATCGATGTATCAATCGGTACATAAGCACTTACAAAGAGTGGTGCTTTTTGGATCAGTAGATCAATTGATGTACAAATCGATTTATATCAGATCAGATTAGGATTTTTAGATTTTCATAGCATGTTAATCGATGTTGAAATCGATGTATAAAGACTTCCAGAGAGTCATGTTTTCTGATTTTGTCTAACAATCGATGTGTAAAGCGATGCGCTAGTGTTTTCTATGTATAAAAGATTTTGATCAATCGATGTAACAATTGTTGTAAATATGTTAAAATCAGATTTTTAGATTTATACATGGATTGCATAATCTGTGTACCAGCTTTGAGATTATGGTTTTGGCTTAAGCTAATCAATTTGCTAATCGATGCACTGAGACCAACAATCAAGCAATCATACAAAACATCAAGCATAAGTTGGATCAATTATTCCTAATTATCTTCTTATGTAATAGAAGCTTTCTTTAGCTAATGGTTTAGTGAAAATATCAGCTAATTGCTTAGATGTGTCAATATATTCAATAACTATATCTCCACTTTGAACACGATCCCTTATGAAATGATGTCTTATTTCAATATGTTTGGTTCTAGAATGCAGTATAGGATTCTTAGTTAGATTTATAGCACTAGCGTTGTCATATTTGATTGGCACTTTCTCTAAGATAACACCATAGTCAATGAGTTGTTTCATCCAAAGGATTTGTGCACAACAACTTCCAGCTACAACATATTCTGCTTCAGCAGTTGACAAAGCCACACTTGTTTGTTTCTTACTAAACCAGGAAACTAATGAGTTCCCAAGTAAGTGGCAGGTTCCACTAGTAATCTTCATCCAACTTGCATCCAGCAAAGTCAGATTCAGAGTCAGAGTATCCTATTAGATTACAAGTTGATCCCTTAGCATACCATAAACCCATATCTTTAGTTCCTAGCAAGTATTTCATGATTCTCTTCACATATGTTAAATCAGATTTCTTAGGGTTTAATTGATATCTTGCACACATGCAAACACTAAACATTATATCAGGCCTACTAGCTGTAAGGTAAAGCAATGAGCCAATCACACCTCTATATTTGGATATGTCTACAGTTTTACCTCTTTCATCCTTATCCAAGTAACATGATGGACTCATTGGAGTTACCATTTCCTTTGAATTCTCTATGCCAAACTTCTTCAGCAATTCCTTGCAATACTTTGCTTGGCTTATGAAGGTTCCATCATTGCATTGTTTAATTTGAAGTCCTAAGAAGAAAGTGAGTTCTCCCATCATGGACATCTCAAATTCATTTTGCATCAACTTGAAAAATTCCTTACACAATGAATCATTAGTAGCACCAAATGTAATATCATCAACATATATTTGTACAAGCAGTATATTTTGACTTTTTCTTTTTGTGAAAAGTGTTGTGTCAACCTTACCTCTAGTAAAACCTTTTTGTAATAAAAAGTTGCTTAGCCTTTCATACCAAGTCCTTGGAGCTTGTTTAAGTCCATTCAAGGCTTTGGTGAGTTTATAAACATGGTTTGGAAAATCATTTATTTCAAAGCCTGGTCGTTGACCAACATATACTTCTTCTTGTATAAAACCATTAAGGAATGCACTCTTAACATCCATTTGATATAATTTGAAATTCATGATACATGCAAATGCTAGCAACATTCTTATAGTTTCTAGCTAGCCACAGGTGCATAAGTTTCATCATAGTCTATGCCTTCTTCCTGATTATATCCTTTAGCTACTAATCTAGCTTTGTTCCTAATTATAATGGCATTCTCATCAAGTTTGTTCCTAAACACCCATTTTTTACCAATTATCTGTTTATCCTTGGGTTTTGGAATAAGTTCCCAAACTTTGTTTCTTTCAAACTGATTTAATTATTCTTGCATTGCCATGATCCAATTATCACCAACAATAGCATCATTAATAGTTCTCGGTTCAATTTGAGAGACAAAGGCCATGTGGTTGCATGCATTTCTTAAAGAGTGTCTAGTAGTTACCCCTTTGGATATTTCACCAATGATGTTGTCCAATGGATGATTCTTTACAATTCTCCACTCCTTAGGTAGTTCATTATTTTGTTCCTCTTCTGAATTTTCTAGAGCTTCCTATGTTGCCAATGCCAAGTATCCTCCTCTTGTGATTGTCTCCATATGTAACACTTCCACTAGATTTTGGAGTGAATGTTATAAACTTGCTTCTGTCTCCTGTCATGTGCTTGGAACAACCACTATCAAGGTACCATTTAACATTCTTGGCCTTCCAACACACCTACAAAACAGATTTTTCAAACCTTTCTTTTAGGTACCCAAATCTGGTTGGGTCCTTTGTTGTTAGTCATCACATATGTTCCCTTAGGAACCCATATTTGCTTAACATTTATCCTTGAAGGATTTCTAAAATAGCATGTAGAAGCAGTGTGTCCTTTTCTACCACAATAGAAACATTTGACAAAAGGACTAGTAGATGACTTAGGTGCAACGAAGAGTTTCTTAAAAACTTTTTCATGCATTGCTGGTTGATATCCTATTCCAGCTTTATCATATACACCTTTTTATTGTCCTAGAATAACATTAAGATTATATCTTCCTAAAGTAAATTTAGAGAGAGTGGTTTTCAGTTTTTCAACCTCTTTTTCAAGCATATTGAAATTGGAACATGTAGAGCTAGATGCATTTAGCTTACTATTTTTAGCTTTCAATTCCTTATTCTTAATTTGAAGAGATGCATAATCATTACATTGTTTAGCAATTACTTTTCTACATGATATGAGTTGCTTAGCAATTTTCAGATATTCACTATGCAATTGATCAAAGGCATCTTGCAGTTCATCATAAGTAGGGGGAAGATCATTTACCTCATCTTCAATTTGTGTCACTTTGATGACTGGTCATAAGACAAAGATTTGCCTTTTCTTCCTCAGATTCTTCAAAGTAATCCATGTCATTTTCCTCCCATACTATGTATGCTCTTCTTGGCTTTTTGTTCTTCTTGTCTTTGGACTCAAAGTTGTCATGCTTGTCCTTCTTTTGAAGCCTTGGACACTCATTTTTGTAATGTCCAGTTTTTCCACATTCATAGTATTTTACATTTGTATTTGAACTTTCACCTTTTGAGAGATTCTTTTTGGAAAAGAAGTTTGAGGGCTTTTTGTTGAAGGTTTTCTTCTTCTTGAGAAACCTCTTGAATTTTCTGGGCAGCAGTCCCATATCTTCTTCAGAATCTTCATGCTCCTCAAGTTCTTCATCTTCATCACTGTCATGAACTTCTTTGGAGATATGATCCTTTAGTGATGAGCCTTTCTTTTTCTTCTCCTTCTCTTCATGATCATTCAATCTATGAAGTTCCATCTCATGTTCTTCAAGCTTTCCAAATAGTGTAGCAATGTTCATAGATTCTAAGTCTTGAGCTTCAGCTATAGCAGTGATCTTTGGTTGCCATTCTCTTGTCAAGCATCTCATAACTTTGTTGATTTGTTGTTCATCTGAGATAGTCTTTCCAAGTCCATTTAGTTGATTAACAATATGGGTGAACCTTCTTTGCATATCATTGATGTCTTCATCTTTCTTCATGTGAAAGAGTTCACACTCATGCACGAGTGAGTTCATTCTTGCTCTCCTCACATCACTTATCCCTTCATGAGTAACTTGCAACGTATCCCACATTTGTTTTGCTGTCTTACAATTAGAGACCCTGAAAAATTCATCATAACTCAAAGCAGCACTTATAATATTCTTAGCTTTAGCATTATAACCTACTCTTTTCTTGTCCTCATCATCCCAATCAACTCTTGGCTTATTTGTCTTGGTGCCATTTGCATCAAGATTATGAGGGATGTATGGACCATTCTCAACAGCATCTAATACTTCAAGGCCACTTGCCTCGAGGAATATTAACATCATTCCTTTCCAATACATATAGGCAGTGTCATTGAATGTAGGGGGTCTTGCTAGAGAAGCCCCTTCTCCCAAGATGTCATTTGAAACCATCCTTTTAAGCTGTTAGGCTTTACACAAGAGTGAAAGCTCTGATGCCACTTGTTTGTTGTGGCTTCTAATACTCAAGAAGGGGGGTTGAATTGGGTATTTGTTATTTTAAAAACTTTTCCCCTTTTTGCAAAAACTGAAGCTTTTTCTCAGTTTCTTGAAAAATGTTTTGTCAACCAACTTAAACCAAAACAAGTTTTTGCTAAGTGATAAATGGAAAACTTTATTCTTTTACAAGAAATAGAGAGATGAAAAGATTGATTGAGATATTATGCATTCACAGATTTTCTCCTTAACAATTTGCCTAATTACACATTCATCAAATAAAGCAATTAAAAGAGTTAAGGGATAGATAGAAATGCAAACCAAGATTTATCCTGTTCAGCTACCTCCTATGGTAACCTACATCTAGTCCCCACTTTGAAGTGAGTTTTGTCCACTAACAATCAAAACAATTACAGGATTCTTTACAAAGCTTCACAACTCAGGTTCCTTCTACCCTGCGACAGCTTTCCAGAAAAAGCAATCTTGTAATCCCCAAGAGTCCCTTATACTCTTGTCAAACCTCTAAGAGTTCTTTCTACTCTTAGATCAATACTCATAGAGACCCCTTCTCTCCTTTCTTCTTCCTTTCTCAGTAAAAGAATTGAATTATAGATTCTAAGAAATCAGAAATTACAAATTGAAGTTCTAATAGAAATATATCCAGTATTCTCAATGAAAAGCTCTCTCAAAGAATTTCGTGGTTAATCTCAGTATTGAGTGAATTCGTTATTTAGAAAGTGTTTACCCAAGCATTTATATAGATTTTTGTCAAAATAGATCCGTTTGGCATACTTCAAAAGTTAGTTAAGATCAAAAACAAACTTTCACTGAAAAATTCAGTTATCAGTCAATCGATAATCTAATCGATGTATTAATCAAAGATTCAATTTTTATAACTGAATACATCGATTGCCTAATCGATCATGTTCTTAAAAAATCTTGATTCTGACTGATACATGGATGTGTACATCGATTGTGTTCTTGAAAAAGATAAGAGTTCTCAGCCCAGAAGTCTTTACATCGAATGGTAAATCGATTGCACAATGGGTTTCAAAAGTCTTTGCCTCTGTTTGGGCTTATACATCGATGTACTAATCGATTGTTCTATCATTTTTAAAAGAATTAACTTCTGTTCTGTGTTTACATCGATGTACCAATCGATTGTATGCATGTTTCCATAATTTTTGGCTTCTTTTAGCCTTATGCATCGATTGGTCAATCGATTATAAGCTTTTTTCAAAAAGTGTCAGCTTCTGTTTCACTTTATACCTCGATTGTGCAATCGATGTACTGAAGTTTTTTTTGCATTTTTATCAAGTCAATCACAATCAATCGATGTATACATTGATGTATACTTTTTATACATTGATGTACACATTGGTTTTCATTAAAAGTTAGTTAATTAACTGAAAGTACATCGATGTACACATAGATGTACAGAACTTTCAATTAACCCTTTTTCCTTCTAAGTTCATTTTACTATATGAATACTTTTTTTAGTTTGTTTTTATGAGAGCTATTTCAAAAAGAAAAACTTAAATTATTTATTTACATTGATAATCTAATATTGCTAGAGATCCTTGGAGAATCTTCTTTGTAGTTCTTCATCTTCAAGCGTTCCTTCATGATCCTTCTTTTGCTCCTTTGATCATTTGCATCCTTTTCCTTGCATTGATTATATATTACACAAACATACAAGCTTGGGAATAAATTAGTGAATCAAAGTGTAATTCAAGTTAGTTTAGTCATTAATCAAAACATACTAGGGTCATTTTTCCACAGTCAATGCTCAAGCGTGACCTACTCCAAGCACAAACGTGGTGGTCAACCAGGCAAACTTTGTGTTGACTCCACGTGGTAATCTCAGATTGGTTTCATGCACGATGGCGGTTACCTACCCACGCTCAAGTGTGTAGGATCCCATGCTCAAGCGTTGGCATGCTGAAACTAAAAAATAGAAAGGGCTCAAGTGAATCGAATTTCACTTAACCCAAAACGTAAAACAGAAGCAGAGAACAGATGGAAGACAGAAAGAAGAGTTAGGGAGGGGTATAGAGAAAGAGTTATAGATAGAGAGCTTCGGGTCGAGAGTTCAAGCGATCTGATCGTCCCGACGAATTTCCGAGTACGCCGTTGTGATTGTGGTAACGACGTCTTCTAAACCCTAACTTCCTTTTCTTCTCTAAGCTAAGGTAATATATACCCTTTTATGTCGAAATGCCATCGGCAATTATATTAGGCTTATCTTTCTATTCGTATATCAGTTTTCAATGTCGACTTCAGTTTAGGGTTACTTGTAACGTACGCTTCGTAATTTGGTATTCAGGTGAATTTTTGGAGGCCCGGAGACCCTGTTTCCTTGCATGGCAGAATTGAAAGAGTAGAGGGAGTTCTCGTTTCATTGCATCTTAGTTATCCTACGGCTTGTCAGGTAGGGGAAAGAAGTCATCTAACGTTGGAAATGGCTAAGTGACATTTATTTCAATAACGGCGTAGGGCAACCTAAACCCTACTAGTGAGCGAGTAACGGACAATATCAATATCACATTGGGGACTACCTAGTGGTACCAATGATGATATTGAAATTGTAGGTTTATCACCGTTAGGTTAAAAATATGATATTTGAGGTTGCATTTTGCCTGTTAAACTGCTCATGGTGTGCTGTTTGAAATATGATAATTTATCTGGCTTGGTATGTTTATTTCTTTATTTTATTTATTTGGATCATCATGATTATGATTGTTGTATATTTTTATATGCTTGATATGACAAGTTGACTAGGTGCTATAACATGTTTAGTGGTTGTTAAGTTTTGATACACGATAAGTTATGATGATGTATGCGGGGTACAAGACATATGTTTTTTAGAGGTGCCTAACCTAAATAATTAATATTGTATTATGATGAGATTGAGGATATATGATTGTTGAGGTTATTTTATGAGATAATGATGAGAGGTTAAGGCATTATGGTGTGACTTGAGATATGTCAGTGATATTTATTCATATGCATGTTGTGGATCGGTGTATTGGGAATACATGAGATTCGGAGTCCTCACGGGACCATCCCAATTTATTGTTGGCTGTGTAGCTATAGTTTCATTGCGATGCATGAGCACCCTCGAGAGTGAACCAAGGTGTGCACCGGTTGGAGATGTGCGGCTATAGTGCCATTGCTTTGCATGGGCATTCTCATCGCGGATGGGAATGTACACCGGGTATGGGGACGCGTAGCTTGGACGATTGACTGAGCAAATGTGGGATATTTATATCCGGATTGGTGGCAGCCATGTTATCATACATATCATTTGCATCATGTTGAAAGGTAGAGGAAAAATAATATGTTTCGAGGATGATTGCATATATAAATATGTTGTGATGCATGCCTTATTGATTAAATGTTACAAAACCTTTTCCCTGTTTGATATTAGATAGTTTCTTATCCCCTTTTTCCTTTCTTTTGTGTTTGTATTTTCTATCGTTATATGTGTAGACCCGGATTTCATCGATGGTGCATTAGGATCATCCTTGGATGATGCAGCCGACAGGGTTCACCCTGACAGGAACCTTTGAGTTTGAGTTTATAGACGATCAGGGGTGGCTCGTGGACCCAGTCACCCGCTTTGTCGTGTATACGGGTCCCGTATGTAAGACTAAATGACTTAGAGATTTTGATATATGACAAATACAATGTAATGCGCGTGCAAGTGTTTTAGTGTCAAATTGAAAAGACAGGTATCAAGTAGTGATCAACAAGTTCATTAAGCAAATTCAAGGAAAATATTCAAGGGAGAACTTGAAGGAATCAAGGAGCTGCATGTAGAAATCAAAAGAGCAAAGTCAAAGATCAAAGGATCATCAAGACCAAGCTTAAAGGAGAATTTTAGATTTAAGTCTTAGATGATTTGTAAGAGAAAGAAATCTCTTAGTCACAATATAGCTCAACTAAAAAGATGCATGAAGAAGATCAATTTTCATAACCTGCATTAAAAGGAATAAGTTTTTTTTTAATGAACATTGATTGAGGCTCTTCACAAGAGTGTGGTATCTCGAGGTGAAGGAGTGCTCTGTGATGTAAAGGTTTTTCAAGATACCTGGCTAAAGCTTGTTGTGTTAGTGTTTGAATACCCATAGGTGGATTGGGGACTGGATGTAAGTCACAGTTGTGGTGGTTGAACCAGTATAAAATTGATTGTGTGGTATCTCTAAATTCAAACTCTTTAATTTCTGTCTTGCGCATATAACTGTGATCTTGATGTTCTAAGTTTTTCAATTGATAATAGTTCTTGATCTGTTTAATATGAATTAAAACCAGAGTATTACTGCAATCAATCTTGAGTTATTAATTGTTCAAAACTGAGTTGATTAAGACTGTTCTTGATCACAGAAACAGAAACTGATATATTGTAACTTCAATTCTTGACTGATTAAGGCCTGTATCTAATACCTGTACGACCCTGAACTGAACTTCTTCCTGTTTGATTCAATCTCTGTTTAATTGATAGCTGTGAGCTGTGAACTTGAATCTTATTACTGATTTATCTTTCTGAATTAATCTTTCTTTCCTCACCACCTTCTATTCAAGATTTCATAAAAAACCCTTCACCGTTTTTGTAAAAGATCCCGAGGCAACTCTGATTTGAAAAGTAAAGTTTTTGAAAAGCTTTTTGAAAGCTCAATTCACCCCCTCTTGAGTCTTTGAAGCCAAAACAACAATTGGTATCAGAGCTAAACTCTTAAGTTTGGCTTAACAGCTATAAGTGTATGGCTTCTAATGACTGTCTGAATGAAGGGGCTTCCCTTGCACGCCTTCCTGCCTTCAATGGATCTGAGTATATTTATTGGAAGTAAAGAATGGTAATCTTTCTTGAGGCAACAGGTGTTGACATATGGGATGCAGTAGAAAATGGACCATTTGTCCCCTCTACTATAGATGCTAATGGTGCTCCAAGAAATAAGCCTTAAACTGAATGGAATGAGGATGATAAGAAAAGAGTTCAATATAATGCACGTGCTAAGAATATTATAACATCTGCTTTAAGCCGTGATGAGTTTTTCAGGGTTTCAAATTGAAAATCAGCAAAGGAGATGTGGGATACATTGCAAGTAACACATGAAGGAACCACAGATGTCAAAAGAGCAAGAATGAACACCCTCACACATGAGTATGAGCTATTCAGAATGAAGCAAGGAGAACCTATGACTGAAATGCAAAAGAGATTTACTCACATTGTCAACCAACTTTCTTGGCTTGGAAAAGCCATATCAAATGAGGATCAAATTAGCAAAGTAATGAGATGCTTGAGCAGGGAATGGCAACCTAAAGTCACTGCAATCTCATAATCTAGAGACCTCTCATCAATGACCATTGCCACATTGTTTGGAAAACTGCAAGAGCATGAATTGGAGTTGAACAGATTGAATGAGAATGAAAAAACTGACAAAAAGAAAAAGGGATTTGCTCTGAAATCACAAGTCATAGAAGTTAAAGATAGTGATGATAATGATTCAGCACAAGAGGCAGAATCTGAAGAAGAGATGGGAATGCTAGTTAGAAAATTCAAGAAGTTCCTAAAGAAGAAAGTCAACTTCAAAAGAAAGCCGTCCACTTTTCAAAGGAGAAATTTCAGCAAAGGTGACAACTCTTCCAACAACATCATATGCTATGAATGTGGAAAGATTGGCCACATGAAGCTTTACTGTCCAAAACTGCAAAAGAAGGACAAAACTGAAAAGTTTGACTCAAAGGACAAGAAGTGGAGAAAGCCAAGAAAGGCCTACATTGCTTGGGATGATAATGATGTAGATTCCACTGAAGAATCTTAATCTGAGGAGGCAAACTTGTGCTTGATGGTCATCAGTAACAGTGATTCAGAGAGTGAGGTAGATTCTGATTCACAACCTACTCTTGATGAATTGCAAGATGCATTTGATGAGTTACATGCTGAATATCTTAAGATTGCTAAACAAATTGTCTCATCTAGAAAAATAATTGCTAAACAATGTGATGATTATGCATGCTTGAAAATGAAAGAAAGAGAACTAGAAGCTAGGAATATTTGGTACAACAGGGAAGTGACAGCTCTATTTTGAGCATTCCTTTGATAAAAAAGAGCACTTCTCCATGAAGCATATTAAGTTATCATTCTCAACGGATTCAAGCATTTAATGCTATGTCTAAACGGATATATCTTGAAGACCGTTGAAGAAGATCAAGGCAGAGAAGTACCTTTTCTATAAATACTGGAAGAACCTCAAAAGATATACACGCTCTGATGTCAAAGTGCAAAAACTATGTTGAATTTGTTAAACAAGTTTACTTGTAAACCTTATTGATCTTAAACTGTCATATTCTCACATATAGTGAGTTCTTAGATCAAATCTGTTAATCTCTTTGTTAGAGTTAGAGCCTGAAGAGGCTTGGTAGAGAAAGACCACTTGTAGCCTGAAGAGGTGTTGAATACTTGTAATCTATTTGGAGAATAGTGGAGAAAACCTTCAAGTAGAAGGGACTGGACGTAGCTTTTGGTTGGAAGAGAGTGAACCAGGATAAAACGCTGGTGTGAATCTTCTAACCCTTATCTTTTACAGTTTTTAGTTGTACTAACTGTGGGGCTTTGGATATGAGTTTGTTAACTCTTTAAAAAGATTTTCATGTTTGTATGTTGATTTTAGGGTTTTACTTGTAAAAGTTTTTGAGAAAAGGCTTTTTCGAAAAACTGTTAAGAAACACAATTCAACCCCCCTTCTTGTGTTTCCTTGTGTCAACTTCAGTTGGTATCAGAGCTCAGCCTCGAAAGGGTTGAGCATCTAACAAGTGTTGAGGGAGTACGATCCAACAGACATGGATACAGAAGGACAAGCAATCAACAGACCTCCTCTCTTTGATGGTAGTGATTATGACTACTGGAAAAAGAGAATGATGACTTTTCTTGATGCACAAAATGTGGATATCTGGGAGCTAATTGAAATTGGCTACACTGAGCCAAGAGATAATGCCGGAGCTGCTATTCCTAGAGCTCAATGGACTCAAGAGCAGAAAACTCAACATCAACTCAATCTGAAAGCTAAGCACTACTTGATGTGTGCTATCACTAGATCTGAGCATGATAAAATTCATAGCTGTAACACTGCTAAGGAAATATGGGATACTCTTTCCCTAGCTCATGAAGGGTCATCACAAGTCAAGGAGTCAAAGATAAGCATGCTGGTTCACCAGTATGAATTATTCAAAATGGCTGAACATGAAACCATAGATCAAGTGTTTGGAAGATTCCAAACTATCACCAACAGTCTTAGATCTCTTGGAAAGGCCTATGAGAACAAAGATCATGTCAGAAAATTTTTGAGGAGTTTGCATGAACAATGGAGACCTAAAGTCACTGCCATTCAGGAAGCAAAGAACCTCAATACTCTCACTTTGGAGGAGCTTATTGGATCCTTGAAAGTTCATGATCTTGATCTTAATGAAGAAGAAAGTTCCAGAAAAGGAAAGTCTGTTGCCTTAAAGGTAAAGAAGGCTGAGGAATCCTCTAATTGAGCAGACCCTTCTGACAGTGATGAAGGATCTGATGAGGATAAACTGTCTTTTATCTCCAAAAAGATTCAACATATGTAAAGAAAGAAATGTGGTTTTGTAACATCCCTGACTTCTTTATGGATTGACGACTATCCCCACAAACCAACACGACTCTTTTCAGCGTGCTTTATCCTCACTCACGCTTCCTGGGAAAACTTCCCAGGAGGTCACCCATCCTAGAATTGCTCCAAGTCAAGCATGCTTAACTGTGGAGTTCTTAAGTGATGGGCTACCGAAAAGAAGATGCATCTTGTTAGTATAGGTAGTACCAATCAATTCATATAAGCCTTCCTCAACTGTATAGTCCCATACCTACACAGTCGCATGATCCCTCTCATTCCAGTGTTCAATCGGTTCATTCATGTACCCCTTCGTCTAGAAGCGTGCCAAGAGCCGCTCCTTGTCTGTGCTTTCTTGCACCGGCGACCACTCCCCGCCCTCGTCAGCACCGGGTGTCACAGGTTTCAGAAGGACATAGTTCAACAAAAAATTCCTCAAGGAGAAATCAGACTCCAAAGAAAAAGGTCCACCTTTGTGCTTTGAATGCAAGAAGCCTGGTCATTTCAAAGCTGATTGCCTAGATCTGAAGGACAAAAAGAAGTTCTTCAAAAAGAAGAAGGGTTTGATGGCTACTTGGGAAGATCTGGATCTGTCTTAATCTGATGAAGAAAATGAAGCTGAGGAAGAGGCAAATATCTATCTCATGACTAACACATCATCTGAAAATGAATACACAGATGCTGAGGTAATGGATTCTGACCCATCCATCCTTCAAGATGCATTTGATGAATTATTGCACAACTCATCAATTATGTCTCACGAATATAGAAGTCTCAAAAAGAAGTTTTCAAAACTATCTAAAGAATGTGATAGGGTTTGCATGGAAATACTAAGTCTTGTGAATGAGAATAATAACCTGAAATCTGAGAATGTTAGTCTAACTGACAAACTCAAGTGTGAGCCCAATGTTTCTTATGAAGTTGCAAAACTAAAACAAGATGTGACATATCTGTCAGACACTCTGTCTAAATTCGTAGGTGGCTCAGATAAACTAAGTTTAATTTTAAGGTACTCTAGGTCACCTCATGATAAGTCAGGCCTTGGTTATGACAAAGAGAAGCTTGAAGCATCTTATAAAAGGTCAAAATCACACACACATAATAGAGCTTCAAAAGCTCAAACGCAACATGAAAAAACTAGAGTGAGCTCATCCAACACTTACTATAAAGTATGTGGAAAAAGTGGTCATATAAAATCGAGATGCATACATCACAAGCATACCAAACATGCTTGTCCAGTTACTACTAACAAAAAAAGACCCAAGTCAATCTGGGTACCTAAAGGTAAGATTATACCTATTGCAGATTTGCTTAACAACAGGAATGAAACACACATCCTAGTACTTGGACAGTGGTTGCTCACGTCACATGACTGGAGAAAGGTGTATGTTCCAAGACCTTAAACATAAGGATGGTGGCTGGGTTACCATTGGAGGTAATCAGAAAGGAAAGATCATTGGAGTAGGTAAAATTGGAATACATCCTTTTCCCTCCATTGATAATGTGCTCTTAGTTAATGGTTTAAAACATAATCTTCTAAGCATAAGTCAATTATGTGATAGTGGGTTTGTTGTTTCCTTTGATAAAAACATGTGTAATGTCAAGAAGACTGATGGATCACCCTTATTCACTGCAAGAGGCAAAACAATCTGTATACGATTGACTTCGAGGACCTCACAAATCAAAGTGTCTCGTGTCTAGTGTCCATTAAAGATGAGCGATGGATTTGACACAAGAGGCTAGGTCATGCAAGCTTGAAATTAATTTTGAAGCTAAATAAGCATAACCTCGTGAGAGGATTATCAAACCTTAAGTTCAAACCTGATGCTCTTTGTGAGGCATGTCAAAATGGAAAACAAGTCACGGATTCCTTTGAATCTAAGAATATTGTTAGTACTAATAGACCACTAGAGCTGCTACACCTTGATCTGTTTGGACAAACAAGGACTGTCTCTGTCAGTGGGAAGAAATATGGTCTAGTCATAGTAGACGACTACACTAGATGGACATGGGTTATATTCCTTGCTCATAAGGATGAGTCATTCAGGGTCTTCTCTGTATTCTGCAAACGTGTACAGAATGAAAAAGGCATGTGTATCACTTCAATCCGAAGTGACCATGAGGGAGAGTTTGAAAATGAGTTATTCCAAAAGTTTTTTTTGAAGAAAGTGGTATACTTCATAGCTTCTCAATACCTAGAACACCACATCAAAATAGTGTGGTAGAGTGAAAAAACAGATCTCTTCAAGAGATGGCAAGAACAATGTTCAATGATAACTCTATCCCTAGACACTTCTGGACTGAAGCTGTTAATACTGCCTGCTACATTCAGAACAGAATATACATTAGACCAATCTTGAATAAAACTCCTTAGGAATTGTGGAAAGGACGAAAACCCAACATATCTTATTTTCATCCTTTTGACTGTAAATGCTTTATATTGAATACTAAAGATCAACTTAGTAAGTTTGATGCTAAAGTAGATAATGGAATTCTGTTAGGGTATTCTGAATCATCAAAAGGGTTTAGAGTTTACAATTCTAGAACCTTAGTTGTAGAAGAATGTATACATGCTAAGTTTGATGACAAGTAGAATGATAAGAAATTATCAGAGCTTGATGAAGCTATTGCAGATTTGATTCTCAAGGATTCTGAAATTCAAGCAAATGTCAAACTGGATGATCAAGTGGACGACCCTTAACAACATGAATCAGAAACTTCAAATTCTCAACAGGAAAGTGTTCAGAGATCTTGGTACTTCAAAAATTATCATCCACAAGATCAAATCATTGGGAATCCTAATGATAAGCTAAGAACCATATTTACATTCAGAGAGCAAGATGACTCTGCATTAGTCTCTAAGTTAGAACCAAAGACAATAGACGAGGCTCTACTAGTCAAGGGTTGGATTCTAGCAATGCAGGAAGAACTGAACCAGTTTGAGAGAAGTGAAGTATGGACTCTTGTGCCTTTACCAAAAGAAAAATCAGTTATTGGAACCAAATGGGTTTACAGAAACAAGCTTGATGAAAATGGTAAGGTGATAAGAAATAAAGCTAGACTTGTTGCACAAGGTTATTCACAGGAAGAAGGTATAGATTATACTGAAAATGTTGCAACAGTTGCTAGACTAGAAACTATTCGCATCTTATTAGCATTTGCTCCACATCATAGTATAATGCTATATCAAATGGATGTAAAAAGTGCTTTTCTAAATGGTTTTATTAGCGAGGAAGTGTATGTTATGCAACCTCCGGGTTTTGAAAGTGAAACCCAACCTGACCATGTATATAAGCTAAAGAAAGATTTATATGGCCTTAAAGAAGCTCCTAGAGCTTGGTATGAAAGGTTAAGTACATTCTTAATGGACAATGGATTCAGTAGAGAAAAGGTTGATACAACCTTATTTAGAAAATCCAATAAGTCCAATTTTATTGTTGTTCAAATATATGTTGATGACATAATCTTTGGTGCTACTAATGAATCTCTATGCAAAGAATTCTCTAAGCTTATGCAGAAAGAGTTTGAAATGAGCATGATGGGAGAACTCAAGTTCTTTCTTGGACTTCAAGTTAAACAAACAGTGGATGAGGTGTACATCCATCAGACTAAGTACACATAGGAATTGTTAAAGAAATTCAAGATGGATGACTGTAAACCTAAGAACACCCTTATGCATCTCACGTCCATACTGAACAAAGATGATAAAGATAAAAAGGTAGACCAAAAGGTATACAGAGGTATGATTGAATCTCTGTTATATCTTACTGCATCTTTATATGATATTATGTTCAGCGTATGTTTATGTGCTCGATTTCAATATGATCCAAAAGAGTCTCACTTATCAGTAGTTAAAATAATATTTAGATATTTGAAAGGTACTACTAATCTGGGTTTGTGCTTTAAGAAAAATGGTGATTCCAGATTAGTTGGCTTTTGTGATGGTGACTATGCTGGAGATAGAATTGAAAGAAAAAGTACAAGTGGAGGATGCCACTTCATTGGAGCTAATCTAGTCTCATGGTCAAGTAAAAGACAAAGTACTATTGCCTTATCAACTACTGAAACTGAGTATATTTCAGCTTCTAGTTGCTGCTCACAACTTCTATGGATCAAACATCAATTGGAGGACTACAATGTGTTTGTGAGTAGTATCCCACTTATGTGTGATAATACTGCTGCAATAAATCTATCCAAGAATCCAATATTGCACTCAAGGGCTAAACATATAGAGATTAAACATCACTTTATTAGAGATTATGTGCAAAAAGGCGTTATTGATATACAATTTGTAGATATGGACCATCAATGGGCAGATATCTTTACTAAACCTCTTGCTGAGGACATATTTATTTTTATTAGAAAACATCTTAATATGATTTGTGTAGATTAATTGCGCGTCTAATGCATGTCGCGTCTACTGCATGTGCGTCTATTACTCAAGTGCGTCCAATATATGTTAAATGTGCGTCCAGTAGGCATCGCGTCCATTGTCTATCTGCATGGTATTATCAGACTCGTCTATGCTATGTATTATGAAATTTGCATTAATCTATGTCTAAGACATATTTAATTATATTCTCTTGCTGAGTCAGTTATTTCCATCAATCCCATCAATAGACTTTTTACAGTTTCAAAAACCCGCGCCGCATCAGTACTCATTACATCTTTCTTCAAACGTTTTCTTGTTATTTTTTTAATTTCTTTTGGGAAAACTCTTCACATTCAAAACCTTTTTAAGTAATATCATTTCCCTCTAAAAAACATTTCACAACCTCTTCTCTTTGAATACTCGAGTACTCTGTTTCCCCTGTCTCCAAACCCTAACTCTCAATCTTCAACAATGGCTTCTTCTTCAACTTATGATGTCACTAAGCTGAACATTGGTATCGAATTCCACTTTGAGTTTGGGATTCTGAAAGAGTATAATGTTGATGCAATCAAGTACATCAATGCTGTTGGCTGGGATGGTCTCTTTATGGAGAAGATTTGTGTACCCTGACTTGATTAGGGCCTTCTGGAAAAACCCTCAAATCACATATACTGAGGTGTATTCTACTGTGCTGGGTAGGAGAGTGGTGGTGTCTGAGAAAACCATCTCTGAAGCTATCAACTGTGCCCAAGAGGGATTGTCGATACTTGGGAGCAAGACCTGGGTGGACCAAAGGTCATTGCTTTTCTTCTGATGAGGCCTGACAAGGTTAGGACTCGCTCATGGAAAGCCGCGGAGATGAAGGATGAGATTAGAATCCTTCATCAGATGTTGAACAAGACGATTCTTCACAAAATTGGGTCTAAGGACAACCTATCTACTTTACAAAAGTTTTGTTTGTGCAATCTTGTAGCAGAGACCAAAATCAATCTTCCAGACATTCTTTTTGGAAGATTTAGAGACTATATCTCTCACTGGGAGAAGGAAAATGCCATTCCTTTTTGTCAGCTGTTATCCAAAATCTTCAAGGCTCAACAAATCTATGCCTTCTTAGAAGCCAAATCCCCTAAAGAACAAGCCTTGATACTAAAGGAAAAAGGCATGTCTACTTTGGTGTTCTACAAAGATGAAACTCACAAATATAAAGCTGAGTACTTACTCAAGTAGAATTTGATATATAAGAAGAAAGACTGAGGATAAAATAAGAACAAATAGAGCACAACAATGCTGAGACTCTAGCGCTAAGAAAGAAGACAGTTGGAAGGAAGACCACTGCTGCAAGGAAACCTGTTGCTAAGAAGCTTGCTGCTGGCATTGTAATCAGGGAATAACCTGCTGATGCACCTCAACCTGTCACATCTCAGAAGAGAACCAAGAATCTAATCCTATCTCACAATGAAGATGAGGATGATGAAGATAATGTTCTTATTGGAACTATGCTGAAGAAGCAAAAGGTGTCTGCCGCTGCTATCCCAACAAGAAGAAGACAACCTCAGAGGAAGGCCAAGTCTGTTATGGCTACTGAGGTAAGCATCCCTGCTAATGACCTTGTACAGTTAGCAGTTGATACTCTTGTTCAAAGTTTTGATAATACTACTGCACCTGCACTGTCTGTGTTACCACCATCACAATCTCTTCACACTGATGTGTATAGACCCTCACTGCCAACACAACCTGACACTGAACCATAAACCACATCACCACAAATAACCTCACCAACTCACTCACTTGTCCAAACCTCACCAAATAGACCACATTTCCAACCCATAATACCTACTGATGATCCCTGGTTTAATCAACCAGATGATGTAGGGATTAACCTTGGTGCCTCCTTTCCCAAAATGCCTAGAACCACTTCCCCTTACATAGACACTTTTATCATAAACATCAACCAGAACCAGAATCAACTAGACCATTTTACCCTCTCCCTGAGTATGAGTATGAGCCTGAGCCTACACAATACCCATGGCATGTACCTAATCCTTATGTGAAGACTAATCCACTTCCATCTACCATGTACAATCATATTAGACCTACCCTCACTCACGTTCCACTACAGAAATTCCCACCCAGAAAAATCTATCTAAACCTTATCAAATTTCCACCCTTCAAACCCCACACAGATGGTGTAAACCAACACATCATTCCTGATTGGACCACAAATCCTCTCAAGGTTGCTGCAGAACGAGTAGAGGAAAGAAGGTCCAAAACTTTTGGCAGAGAACAGTTCATCATGGACAGAAATACAAAATGGAAAAATTTTGTCCATCCTAGGGAGTATGGGAGTGCTGCAGACATATGTGATCACATAATGTATGCACATCTCAAAGCTGAGTTGGAATTTCCAAGATTCTACAGAGCCGCCAATTTTGTGCCTCCTATATGGCTTTACCATACCTTGAAGGATACAAAATTAGGCATTCAACCTACCAGGATTTGTCCAAGACTGCCAATGATTGATTTGAATAAGGACAAGGATCTGAGGAAGAAAAGACACACTCACAAGAGACCAGCTGACAACTCTTGTATATTTGAGCTTAACTTTGATCCCTCTGTTAATCAAGAAATGGTTGATTACTTGATGTCTCAACCACAAGAAATACTGAAAGAACATGACGCTGTTTGTGTCTGGGAGTGTCATATGAAGGCTTGTACTAAAGAAGCATCTTCTTCTCGACTGACTGATGAAGACAGAAGAACCATTCCCACCATCAAAGGAAAGTTTGGTTTCTCCCACTTCAGGCACTTCATTATGCTGATACACTAGCAGTGCCACTCATCAGCTCTGTTTATGAAGAAGATCTTGTACATTGGGCCCCAGATTTTCCTACTCTAGTGCTTATTCTTGTACATTATCCACAACCCTTTGAAGATTCCTCTTCTTCTTCTGAGCACACTGAGGAAGAGATAATTGTTGAAGGTCTGGATATGAACATAGAAGCTGTCCAGACTGAATCTTTGGGTGAAGAAGAAGCTGAGTCTGCAAGCAAACAAGAAACTTCTGGGATATACTCTTCACAACCACTGGATCTAGCAATTGTACATCCCCATAAACATCCTCAACAATCTCAAGATCTCAATACGCTACAAGGTCAGCAATATCTGCATGATTCAGCTGAAAGCTCAAGACCTTCACTGCCACCTAATTTGAAGAAATCATAGGTAAAATAGTAGAGGAGAAAGTGAAAGTAGAGGTCAAGGAACATGTGAAGAAACAAGTTGCAGAAGCCTTGACTCCAACCAATGTGCTAATTAATCAGATGATGAGCATTCTCACAAGTTTCCAACTGAGACATAATCTACACGTTCAACCTCCTCCATCTCCACCAAATCAAGACCCTCCCCAACCACCTCCACTCTCTTCTTAGTTCTTTTTCTTATCTCCTAAACTGACAGTGATGGTCCACTCCTATTTCCTTTTTGTCTGCTAACAAAAAAAGGGGGAGAAAGGATATTGAGAATCAAATTTATATATAAACAAAAAGTCAGTTTTTGGATTATAAATATCTGATGGCATATGCACATTATTGTTTTGTCTTGTTGAATATCTCTGTTAAATATGCTCTGATGCTATGATTGCTGTTTTTGATAAGATATATATGATATGTGCTGCTGCTTATCTAATTTAAGTTTGAATGCTTCGTCTTAGGGGAGCTCTGTGTTGTTTTGGCTTCAACGACTCAAGAGGGGGGGGGGGGGGGGGGGGTTAATTTTGTTTTCAAAAAATATTTTAAAACTTTTTCACAAAGCTTTATAAATCAGAGTTGCGGATTAGTGTTCTCAGGATCTTTTACAAAATCGATGAAGGGTTTTTACAAAATCTTGAATAGAAGGTGATGAGGATAAGAAAGATTAATTCAGAAAGATTCAGAATAGGTTCAGGTTTAATAACTCAGTAATAACAAAATACAGTTTATACAGATCAAGAACAGAAATTATATTGAACTTTAAACATCAAAGTTGCAGGTTCTTGTACATAAACAAAGTAAATGAGTTTGAGTTTAGGGATACCACACAACCAGATTTATACTGGTTCAGTCACCACCACTGTGTACATCCAGTCCCCACTCCACCTGTGGGATTTCACACACTAACACACAAGCTTTACCAGGTAGCTTGAAAAACCTTCACACCACAGAGCACTCATTCACCTCGAGATACCACACTCTTGTGAAGAGCCTCAATGTTCAACCTTAGGGATACCTCACCCTAATCACTCAGAGAGACTCCCACTCTCTTTACAATCAAAAGTAAAAACAAAAGTTGATTCCTAACTCTCAGTAGTCAGATAAACAAATTGAAGCACTTTGAGTATTGAAACACTCTTTTCTCAGTAAGCTCAATAAAGATGATGAATGATTTTCACAATTGGTTTCTCAAAACGATTTCGTAAAACTGTGATATGTTATGATATTCATATATGTTATTTAAGTGTTCCTTTGATCCCTCTTTATATAGAAAACAAGTTATAGTCATTGGGATCAATCAAAACAGTTTTGGATCTGATTAACAGAATCTGTTTTCTTGATTCTCGTTATTGAAATAAGATTCTAATTGTTCTTGTAGAATTCGCGTCTATAAAATAACCGAGTCCATTTGAAAAAATAGCCTCGTCCATCTTAAAAAATAACCGCGTCTATCTTAAAAAATTGCCGAGTCCATTCGAAGAAAATAGCCGCGTCTATCTTAAAAAATAACAACGTCCATCTTTAAAAAATTGCCGAGTCCACTTGAAGAAAATAGTCGTATCCATTTGCCACGTCAGCAGACGGGAGTACTAACACAAAGTAATTGGACGTGCTCCAACTAGTAGACGAGCTCCATATGGCATGTCAGTGGACGGAGCTTCTCATTAAGATCTTAGCAAGTCCAAAGACTTGTGTGGACGACCGCTTGTGTCACTTCAGTGGACGTACGCTTCTGTCACTTTAGTGGACGTGCGCTTGTATCACTTTAGTGGACCTGCACTTGTATCACCTTAGTGGACGTGTGCTTGTATCACTTTCTTGGACGCCAGTTTTACTATTCCCAGTGTTGGACGAGCGCTTTGAAATCTTATTTCAAAAATCATTTTCATTTACGAAAACTTATTCCTTTTAATGCAGGTTATGAAAATGATTTTCTTTCATGCATCTTTTCAAATTGAGCTTATTTGTGAATAAGAGATTTCATCTCTTACAAATCATCTAAGACTTAACACTAATTTCTTCGTTAAGCTCTTGTCTTGATGATTCCTTGATCTTCGTCCTTGCTCTTTGATTCCTCCAAGTTCTTCCTTGAATATTCTCCTTTGATTGCTCACTGAACTTGTTGAATATTGCTTGATACATGTCTTTACAATTTGACACTAAAAATACTTGCATACACATTAAGTTGTATTTGTCATATATAAAAATCTCTAAGTCATTGAGTTTAACAATCTCCCCCTTTTTGATTATGGCAAACCTTTTAACAAATTATAAGATCAGAGTATAAGTGTAGCATACGCTAAGTGTTTTTGACCGATTTATATCATGGTATCAAAGCAGTCAGAGCAAAAGTATATAAGAGCAAAAAAATATTATCATAGAAGTATTTGATTTACTCCCTATTAATCATGTAAGCTTTTAAGCTCCCCCTGAACATATGCATGTATAATTCGTTTTCTCTATATCATACTTTTTTTCATGTATAATTTGTTATTATCCCTTTCTCTATATCATACTTTTTCTCCCCCTTTTGGCATTATCAAAAAGGTAAAGAAAAGAAACATTTAAAGCGATAGAGAAGGTAAGCATTTAAACATTCAAACTTAGCATATAAAATTGTTCATGATAGAGGGACATGTGCAGGGGCAAATCAAAAAGATGCGTCCAACTCGCATAGATGTTCCAAAGCTCTCTTCTGATCATTCATAGATATTCCAAATCAAATCATACAAGAATCATAGCATATTTACACAAAGATACTGTCATATAATCAGTTTCTTTAGAGATTAGATATAGGATTGATCGATTATGCCCAATTCTCTTCTAATGAAAAAGAAGCTTTCCTTGTTCAAGGGCTTGGTAAAGATATCGGCAAGTTGTTTAGTTGTATCAACATATTCAATCTCAATTTCTCTACTTTGAATATGGTCTCTAATGAAACGATGTCTGATTTCTATGTGTTTAGTTTTAGAGTGCATTATGGGATTCTTAGTTAGGTTAATTGCACTCGTATTGTCACATCTAATAGGAACTTGGTTTAGTTGCACACCATAATCAACTAATTGTTGTTTCATCCATAAAAACTGTGCACAACAGTTACCAGCTGCTACATATTCAGCCTCTGCAGTGGATAAAGGCACACTAGATTGTTTCTTACTGAACCATGATACTAATGAGTTTCCTAGTAAATGGCAAGTTCCACTAGTACTCTTTATGTCTAGTTTACAACCAGCAAAATCAGAGTCTGACTAGCTAATTAAAGTACATGTAGCTCCTTTGGCATACCGTAATCCCATGTCTTTTGTTCCTAACAGATATTTAATTATCCTTTTAACAGCTGTTAAGTGTGATTCTTTTGGATTTGCTTGATACCTAGCACACATGCATACACTAAACATGATATCTGGCCTACTAGAAGTAAGATAAAGTAGTGAGCCTATCATACCTCTGAATTTATAAACATCAACACGTTTACCTTGCTCATCCTTGTCCAGATTACAGGAGGTACTCGTTGGAGTAGCCATCTCCTTAGCTTTTTCCATGCCTAACTTCTTGATTAACTCATTGAAGTACTTGGTTTGGCTAACAAAGATTCCATTTTCAGTTTGCTTTATTTGCAGTCCAAGGAAAAAGTTCAGCTCACCCATCATTGACATTTCAAACTCACTCTGCATAAGACTTGTAAACTCATTGCACAACTGCTCATTAGTAGCACCAAAAATTATATCATCTCATTGCACAACTGCTCATTAGTAGCACAAAAAATTATATCATCCACATATATTTGTACAAGTAAAATGTGTGTGCCTTTTTCTTAGTGAACAAAGTTGTGTCAACTTTACCACTTTTAAATCCTTTTTCAATGAGAAAATTACTTAACCTTTCATACCAAGCTCTAGGAGCTTTCTTTAAGCCATATGGTGCTTTAGACAGTTTATAAACATGGTTAGGCAATTCATTATTCTCAAAACCAGGTGGTTGACCAACATACACTTCCTCTTGTATAAATCCATTTAAGAAAGCACTCTTAACATCCATTTGATACAATTTAAATCCCATTATGCAAGCATAAGCAAGTAGCATTCTTATAGCTTCTAATCTTGCTACTGGTGCATATGTTTCATCATAATCTATGCCTTCTGCTTGGTTATACCCTTTGGCTACCAATCTAGCCTTGTTTATTACAATTATACCATTTTCATCTAGTTTATTCCTAAAAACTCATTTTGTACCTATTACTTGATAGTTCTTGGGTTTAGGCACTAGTTTCCAGATTTGGTTTCTTTCAAACTGGTTTAACTGATCTTGCATAGCCATCATCCAATGTTCATCAATTATAGCATCATCTATGTTCTTAGGTTCTACTTGAGACACAAATGTCATATGATTACAAACATTTCTAAGAGATTGTCTAGTAGTTACCCCATTTGTAATTTCACCAATGATGTTATCAATTGGATGATTTCTGACAGTCCTCCATTCCATTGGTAGGTCAGGCTGTTGTTCTGTTTGCTCCTGCTGCAGCGATTCGTTCTTTAAGCTTTCATCTTCTTTATTATACTGTTTCTATTATAGGAGAGTTTTCTCAATTGAATCCGCAAGATCATCAATAACACAATCATTTCCCAACCTTTTGGGGTTAGACTCATCAAATGTCACATGCACAGATTCCTCAATAGTTTGTGTTCTCTTATTATATATTCTAATTGCTTTACTAGATAGAGAGTATCCTAGGAAAATTCCTTCATCAGCCTTTGCATCAAATTTTGTAAGATTATTCTTTCCATTGTTAAGAACAAAGCATTTGCAACCGAAAACATGTAAATGTGCTATATTTGATTTTCTTCCTTTGTAAAGCTCATAAGCGGTTTTCTTTAAGATTGGTCTTATCAAGACTCTAATTAGCACATAGCAGGCCGTATTGACAGCATCTGCCCAAAAATTTTTTGACATGCTAGAGTCGTTCAACATAGTTCTTGTATCTCCTCTAATGATCTATTCTTTCTTTCCACTACTCCATTTTGTTGTGGAGTTCTAGGAGCAGAAAAATTATGTTGAATGTCATGCTTATCACAAAAGTTTTCAAACACTTCATTTTGAAATTCTCCCCCATGATCACTTCTTATAGAAACAATTTTTTCGTCCTTTTCATTTTACACAATTTTTACCATTTTCTTAAATGTAGCAAATGAATCACTCTTATGAGATAGAAAATATGTCCATGTATATCTAGAGTAATCATATACTATTAACAATGCATACGAGTTACCACCAAAGCTTTTGGTTCTAGATGGACCAAATAAATCCATGTGTAAAAGTTGCAAGGGTCTAGTTGTTGAAACAATGTTCTTTGGTTTAAAAAAGACCTTAACTTGCTTTCCTTTTTTACATGCATCATAGTCCATTTTTCACAAATTTTAGTTTAGGCAAGCCAACTACAAGATCTTTACGAATCAGTTTATTCAAGCGGTTCATGTGAATGTGTGCAATTCTTCTATGCCAAAGCCAATTCTCTTCTTCTTTTGAAATAAGACAGCATGCAATATTTGAAGAGATATTATCTAAATCAAGCATATAGATGTTATGTGTCCTATGTCCAATTAATTTGAAATTTTCATCATGCTGATTTTCTATTAAGCAACTATTGGAATTGAATTTTACCTTGAAGCCTTTGTCACATAGTTGACTGATACTTAACAGGTTATGTTTCAATCGCTCAACATATAGTACATCCTCAATGATTGTTGTTGAGTCACTTCCAATGTTGCCAATGCCAAGTATTCTCCCTTTATTATTGTCTCCATAGGTAACACTACCACTTGACTTAGGGGTAAAGGAAATGAACTTTCTTTTGTCTCCAGTCATGTGCTTGGAACAGCCACTGTCAAGATACCATTTCACATTCTTGGCTTTCCAACACACCTACAAAACAGAATCATGTTTTTGCTTTAGGTACCCAAATCTGTTTGGGTCATTTTGAGTTAGTTGTAGCAATAGTTCCTTTAGGAACCCATATATATTTGATTTATTGTATGCTGATTTTATGTTTTGGCATGTAGAAGCTGTGTGACCTTTTCTAGCACAGAAATAGCATTTAACAAATGGTGTGTTTGATGTCATAGGTGCAGCAAAAAATTTCTTGAAAGATTTCTCATGTATCTTAGGTTTATAGCCTATTCCAGCCTTATTATAAACACATTTTTGCTGTCCTAACAATGCATCCAAATTATCTCTACCATTTGTGAACTTGGCTAAGTCATTTTTCAGTTTTTCAACTTCCTTAGTCAATGTACAGGTAGATGCATTCCAGATTTCTTTATCACTAGTAATTCTAGATAGATCACCATTCAAATGATTTATATGTTTCTTCAACTTAGGACATTTATCACATATAGGTGCATCTAAAACAGTAGCTAGTTTTTATTTTAAAGCACAATTTTCTGTTTTTAATTGATCTACCTCTTTGTTTAAAACAGAAGTTTTCTCCTCTAAGCATGTGATGGTTTTCTTAGACTTATTGAGCAATATAGCAAGTCTAATGGATTCTTTATGAAGTTCTTCAAAAGCATTTTGCAATTCATCATAAGAAGGTTGATAATCAGAACTTACTTCACTTTCTGAATCACTGTCATTTCTGGCCATCAAGCACAAGTTTGCCTCCTCAGATTCAGATTCTTCAGTGGAATCTAGATCATTATCATCCCAAGCAATATAGGCCTTTCTTTACTTTCTCCACTTCTTGTACTTTGAGTCAAATTTTTCAGTTTTGTCATTCTTTTGCAGCTTTGGACAGTCAAGCTTCATGTGGCCAATCTTTCCACATTCAAAGCATGTGATGTTGTTGGAAGAGTTGTCACCTTTGCTGAAGTTTCTTTTTGGAAAAGTGGATGGCTTTCTTTTGAAGTTGCCTTTCTTCTTTAGGAAGTTTTTGAACTTTCTAACTAGCAATCCCATCTCTTCTTCGGATTGTGCTTCTTGTGATGAGTCATCATCATCGCTATCTTCTACTTCTCTGACTTGTGATTTCAGAGCCAATCCTTTCTTTCTTTTATCAGTTTCTTCACTCTCATTTAGTCTGTTCAACTCCAATTCATGTTCTTGCAATTTTCCAAACAGTGTGGCAATGGTCATTGATGAGATATCTCTAGATTCTGAGATTGCAATGACTTTAGGTTGCCATTCTCTGCTCAAGCATCTCATTACTTTGTTAACTTGATCCTCATTTGATATTGTTTTTCCAAGACCAGCCAATTGATTTATGATGTGTGTGAATCTCTTTGCATTTCAGTCGTAGGTTCTCCTCGTTTCATTCTAAACAGCTCATACTCATGTGTGAGGGTGTTCATTCTTGCTCTTTTGACATCTGAGGTTCCTTCATGTGTTACTTGCAATGTATCCCACATCTCCTTTGCTGATTTGCAATTTAAAACCCTAAAAAACTCATCACGGCTTAAAGCAGATGTTATAATATTCTTAGCACGTGCATTATATTGAATTCTTTTCTTATCATCCTCATTCCATTCAGTTTTAGGCTTATTTCTTGGAGCACCATTAGCATCTACAGTAGAGGGGACAAATGGTCCATTCTCTACTGCATCCCATATGTCAACACCTGCTGCCTCAAGAAAGATTACCATTCTTTCCTTCCAATAGATATACTCAGATCCATTGAAGGCAGGCGGGCGTGCAAGGGAAGCCAATTCATTCAGACAGTCATTGGAAGCCATACTCTTATATCTGTTAAGCCAAACTTCAGAGTTTAGCTCTGATACCAATTGTTGTTTTGGCTTCAACGACTCGAGAGGGGGAGGGGGGTGAATTGAGTTTTCAAAAAATATTTCCCTCTTAAAACTTTTTCACAAAGCTTTATAAATCAGAGTTGCGGATTATTGTTCCAGGATCTTTTACAAAATCAATGAAGGGTTTTTACAAAATCTTGAATAGAAGGTGATGAGGATAAGAAAGATTAATTCAGAAAGATTCAGAATAGGTTCGGGTTTAATAACTTAGTAATAACAAAATACAGTTTATACAGATCAAGCACATAAATTATATTGAACTTTAAACATCAAAGATGCAGGTTCTTGAACATAAACAGAAAGTAAATGAGTTTGAGTTTAGGGATACCACACAACCAGATTTATCCTGGTTCAGTTACCACCACTGTGACCTACATCCAGTCCCCACTCCACCTGTGGGATTTCACACACTAACACACAAGCTTTACCAGGTAGCTTGAAAAACCTTCACACCACAGAGCACTTATTCACCTCGAGATACCACACTCTTGTGAAGAGCCTCAATGTTCAACCTTAGGGATACCTCACCCTAGTCACTCAGAGAGACTCCCACTCTCTTTACAATTAAAAGTAAAAACAAAAGTTGATTCCTAACTCTCAGTAATCAGATAAACAAATTGAAGCACTTTTAGTATTGAAACACTATTTTCTCAGTAAGCTCAATAAAGATGATGAATGATTTTCACAATTGGTTTCTCAAAACGATTTCGTAAAACTGTGATATGTTATGATATTCGTATATGTTATTTAAGTGTTCCTTTGATCCCTCTTTATATAGAAAACAAGTTATAGTCGTTGGGATCAATCAAAACAGATTTGGATCTGATTAACAGAATCTGTTTTCTTGATTCTCGTTCTTGAAATAAGATTCTGATTGTTCTTGTAGAATTCGCGTCCATAAAATAACCGAGTCCGTTTGGTAAAATAGCCGCGTCCATCTTAAAAAAATAACCACGTCCATCTTAAAAAATTGCCGAGTCCATTTGAATAAAATAGCCGCGTCTATCTTAAAAAATAACCGCGTCCATCTTTAAAAAATTGTCGAGTCCATTTGAAGAAAATAGCCTCGTCCATTTGCCACGTCAGCAGACGGGAGTACTAACATAAAGTAATTGGACGTGCTCCAACTAGTAGACGAGCTCCATATGCCATGTCAATGGATGAAGCTTCTCATTAAGATATTAGCAAGTCCAAAGACTTGTGTGGAAGAGCGCTTGTGTCACTTCAGTGGACGTGCGCTTGTGTCACTTTAGTGGACGTGCGCTTGTATCACTTTAGTGGACTTGCGCTTGTATCACCTTAGTGGACGTGCGCTTGTATCACTTTCTTGGATGCCAGTTTTACTATTCCCAGTATTGGACGAGTGCTTATATTATTCTAGTGTTGGACGAGCGCTTTGAAATCTTATTTCAAAACTTATTCCTTTAAATGCAGGTTATGAAAAATGATTTTCTTTCATGCATCTTTTAAAATTGAGCTTATTTGTGAATAAGAGATTTTATCTCTTACAAATTATCTAAGACTTAACACTAATTTCTTCGTTAAACTCTTGTCTTGATGATTCCTTGATCTTGCACCTTGCTCTTTGATTCCTCCAAGTTCTTCCTTGAATATTCTCCTTTGATTGCTCACTGAACTTGTTGAATATTGCTTGATACCTGTCTTTACAATTTGACACTAAAAACACTTGCATACACATTAAGTTGTATTTGTCATATATCAAAATCTCTAATTCATTGAGTTTAACACTCTGTAGCTCTCTTAGACTTTGCTCACTCAAATTTAGTTAGTTTTTGTTTTAGATTGCAGGACTGTTTGGATAATACTAGTCAGGGAAAACTTAAAAATAAAGTATGGAATCTTATCAGATTCTATTTTGATTCTCTAGACAAATCTGAAATTCTTGGTAAACTTCCGAGTCTGTTAAATATTGTGTTTAGACGAGGTCTTAAAATTGGCTAAGGTAGACGAGTAGTCTCACTAGATGCCACGCCAGTAGACGAGCTATTGAATATAGCGAGTCCAAAGGCTTGGAACCAGAAAAATGTTACAGACGCAGTATCAATAAACGAGCCCTTCTTACTAATAAGTTAATGTTGCACGTCCAAAGACCTGCGCATCCACTAGCTTTTAAAAAGTGAGCCCGTCTAAGCTTAAGCGAATTTTTTCAAAAGATTCCTTATTTAATTCAAAGAATATATGTCTTTTTACCTTTGCTACTTCTATTGTTAAATCTTTGTTTCTTGAGAATAGAAACATAGTACCATTGAGAACATAAACCTTTGTACTCTGTCATCTACATTGCTATAAAGTTCAAGTCAAGTACAAAGAAGAAAAGTCAGAAAGCAACCTTTGGTACAACAGGGAAGTGACAGCTCTACTTTGAGCATTCCTCTGATAAACAAGAGCACTTCTCCATGAAGCATATCAAGTTATCAGTCTCAACGGATCCAAGCATTTAATGCTATGTCTAAATGGATATATCTTGAAGACCTTGAAGAAGATCAAGGCAGATAAACACCTCTTCTATAAATACTGGAAGAACCTCAGAAAAGATATACACGCTCTGATATCAAAGTGCAAAAACTCTGTTGAATTTGTTAAACAAGTTTACTTGTAAACCTTACTGATCCTAAACTTTCATATTCTCACATATAGTGAGTTCTTAGATCAAATCTGTTAATCTCTTTTTTAGCGTTAGAGCCTGAAGAGGCTTGGTAGAGAAAGAATACTTGTAGCCTGAAGAGGTATTGAATACTTGTAATCTATTTGGAGAATAGTGGAGAAAACCTTCAAGTAGAAAGGACTGGACGTAGCTCTTGGTTGGAAGAGAGTGAACCAGGATAAAACACTTGTGTGAATTTTCAAACCCTTATTTTTTTTTTTACAGTTTTTAGTTGTACTAACTGTGGGGCTTTGGATATGAGTTTGTTAACTCTTTAAAAATATTTTCGTGTTTGTGTGTTGCTTTTAGTGTTTTGCTTGTAAAAGTTTTTGAGAAAAGGCTTTTTTGAAAGACTGTTAAGAAACACAATTCAACCCCCCTTCTTGTGTTTCCTTGTGTCAACTTCATATGTTACTATGAAGATTGCACTCTTTTTCCTTCACTAAGTTTTTTATCCCACTGAGTTTTTCTTAGCAAGGTTTTAACGAGGCATATTCATAGTGTATAGTCATCCAAGGAGAAGTATTGTAAATATCCATATATTAATGTGTGATAGATGACTATCCTAATTTAGGAGATATGATAGTATCCATTAATATCTTCATATTTAATCATTTATTTATTCCTTGATTTGATTCTGAATTAAGAGCCCATTATAAATAGGACTATTAGGTCTTTCATTATACACACTCAATCAGATTTTCAATACAAAGATTATAACTAGTTCCTGAAGAACTATCCTCTGAATCGTAGTTCCTGAAGAACTAACATTTGAGTCCATATTTCTATTACCTTCATCTCCCTGTTTTCTTTTCTATTTATAGCAATTTTACTATTATTATTTCATTTTATGTCACAGGTGTGTTTTTGCAGCGGTTAATTAGAATTGCCACTATTTAAACTAACAATCGCTACAAAATAACATGTTTCTGTAGTGTAAACAATATTACATTTGTCTATTATGATAGTGCTTCCCCGGTTAGGCGCTATTGATGATGTATGGGGTAAGGAACGTTTTTTATTTTTGAAAATATGTTATGGGGTAAAAATAATGTTTTCTTGGTGAACTATTATCAAAGGTTTATAATTTAATTGCATTTCTAATTGTCAGCGCTATTAAATACTTTCCCACATTTTTTAGAGTGCCTCGTGCCGAAATCACTATTAAGTTGGCGCTATTAAGTGGTCGTCGTCCTATGCTATCGTACTTCCTGCTCCTCATCCTACACATTAGCTGGAAGTGATGGGAGGACATGACCGAGTAATCACTCTAACTGGGGAGTCAACCTCTCATTGGCTTGATTCATGTCTCAGCTAGACCATCTCCTGTGATTCTCAAGAGCGTCTGGAACTTGCCTATGTGATAATTTCGTCGAGTCGACAACCATGAGCGAGATATCTATTCCCGTAAATCCGTCCCTTAATTAATCATTTAAACTTTTCAATTATATGTAAAATTAATTTTATTGTCTAAATTATCCTTTGTTGAAATTACTCAAAAATATTGTTATTATTTTATTTATCTTCTCTTACACTTATAAGTATCAATGGTAAAGTCAAAAAAATAAAAATAATTGATGACTTTTTTTTAAGCAAAAAAGGATGATATAATTTATGACTTATTAGTTTTCTAAATAGACAGATAAAATTAGACCAAACCAATTTTATTAATAAACATATAGTTTATATGCTTTACGGTGATGATACTGCAACCATGGTAAAATGATAACGCAGTTATATGCTTGAAATAAACAATATTTTCAATACCATTTTCAATAAAATTTATAAACTTTTAATTATATTGGTATTTTCAAATTTAGAAGACCCAATATCTACCAAAAAAATTTTAGAAGACACAAACAATAAATAACCATGCGATGATCAATTTTTCATCTCAAATAATCCACAAATAGTTATTTGTTGCTCTTATAATTTGTTATTTTTAACATCTAAAAATAATTATACTTACTAAATAGTATAGAATAATCACACAAAATACACTCATCCATCTCGCACGGGTGCAAGATCTAGTAAAGAATAAAGATTAATGGAATGAGTACCAAATAATGATATTAATTACAAAACATTAAGGAGTGATTATTATGTGTTTCAATGATATATAACTTTATTTTTGTAGAAACAAAAAAGTCTAAAATGTTCTTGGTATGAAAGAAGCATTGAAAAATCTCAGTTTTCATAAACAAATTAAACACTGAATTTAATCCATTTTAATAAGAAAGCTTCTATTTCACTACTGAAAGAGAAAGGTAGCTTGCCTAAACGAAAATCGTAGAACTAATTACATAGGATCTCTTCTCCACGGCCACCTAGAGAGTGAAATCTTTATACGATAATATAGGTTAATTTTAAATCAAACAAGGATGATGACTTTGAGGAGCAAATCATAGAGAAGCATGCATGTCGGCAAGATTGCATATGTGAAGCTAGCGTCCAATTTATATGCATTATTTTTTAAAATATATAAATACAATAATTTTCATATCGGAGAGGTACTTATTATTTAATGCATATAAATAAATATATGAATAATATAGATTGCAGTTATAAAGTTGGCCCGATAATTGAGACGGGGAGGTATGAAGTGGAGGAGTTTGAGATAAACCCTATGCATTAACAAAATATTAATATTATAGATTAATTTTAAATCAAATAAGGTGAGGACTTGGAGAATCAAATCATAGAGAAGCATGTCGGCAAGATTGCATGTGAAACTAGCGTCCAATTTATATGCATTATTATTTAAAATATATAATTAAATAATTTTAAACCAAAAAAGGTTGTTTTGGAGAACTTTGAGATTGAAATCATAGAGAAACATAGCGTTCAAGTGTAACGAAAACCTTAAATCCCATTCCATACGCAACCAGCAAATTGAAGACACGGGTACGAAAACGAAGAAATTTATCACATAGCACACTTCCGTGGCTGCACTAAAATGAAGGCTACATGTTGTGACACTTTGATGTTCAATCTGAACCAATTATTTGTATCCACATACTGATTTCGATTAGCTAGCAACAATCAATTAGAATATAGCACCGAATAATAAGCAAATCCAACTTGGGTTAGAAATGGAAGCTTTCATCAAATTCGAAGGTAAATTAGATTAGACAAGTGCTTTTAGTTTCACTGGATCTCATTGTATGTGAGAAAAGTCATCTAGTTGGTTTCTTTGTTTCCCAAACCGAGCGGCACTTACTTTGACATGTGTCTTAACGGTTTTAGTTACAGTTATAGTTTTTTTTTAATAAACAAAGAGTATATTGATATAGAACATTAGGAGTACTCTAAACCGTATACAGTTAGTTTGTTATCTGTTACGGTTAATTATGTACAACCTTTTGTTTAATTAGTTGTAGTAGGAGGTTAGAGTACTAAATAGTTTACAGTTCCTGATTTGTTTATATAGATCCCTTTGTATTGTTTTCAGTAGATGAATGAATTCATTTCAATCATTCACATATTCAGTTCACGAAATCTAGTTTTCTTCTTTTTCTCTGTTCCTGTTTCTTCTAGTGCTACCTTTCTTGGTTGCTTGCAACTGTGATCATCTTCTGATCACTCTTTTTCTTTTCCTCAATCGATTAGAACTTTCTACAATGTGATAGTGGTTATATATATATATATATATAGGTTGAACATTTTTTTTTTTTATAAACCAAAAGTATATTAGTATAAGGTACAAGGGTACCCAAAACCCAATTACAATGCATACCTGAAACATTAATATAACAAAATCAGAAACAAACGAAAAAAACCCCCCAAGCTGATAAATCCCACCATCGCAATGCCTGCATAGGAAACCAAGTTTTTAGAGGATATAAAGGTGAACCATATCCAAGCAAAATAGAAAAGCTCAGATCCTAAATTGTGCAGAATAACAACAGCAGAAAAATAACTCGGTTGAACATTTCAAACCTTCTATTAGTTTTTTGTTTTGTTTTCTTCTTTATGTTCACGCAGTCGTCGTCCTCAATATGCTAAATAGCTTAATCACGGTTGTGTATGTTGCTTTCCCGTTGCAAGTTATGGTGTACCACCCACTCTACTACCTACATGTCAACAACTCAATCAATCATTTTTTCAGCTGGAATCTTTGACTTTTCAACTAATCAAATATTCAAAGTAACATTTGTATTTGCAAAAAGGACCAACGTATTTTCCTATTTTCTTGTTAACCCCCAATTTAAAAAATTCATCTAAAGATCAAATTTTCTTTTCTCTGAAAACGATAATTCCTTCTTCACGATAATAATTAATGCCTGAAGATCAAGGAGGCGCAAGATACTGACTAATTTCCTATGGTCTTTTTGGCCTTTTAATTCACTTTTATTACCCAAAAAATTGACCCAAAAGAACACCAAATGTTCACAACCCAAATTTGAACCCTACCCGAATAAATTTACCAAACCCGAATTTCACTCCACAAAGAAAGACCCCGATATGTTCATCAGCAGCGCCACCCATCTACACCGCTCGATCTTGAGAAGCCGCCGTGCGAACATCTGCCATTGCCACACCCTAAGCCAGTGCTCCATCTTACATTAAACCGGTGCCACCCCTCTTACAGAAAATCGCTCTAGCTATAAAACATGTCTCCGTTGCCGCGATCGTCAACGAGAATGATGGTGCACTACAATAGATTAGACTTTAGATAGCGTTTCCGTATGCCTTTGTAACCGCTATCTATGCTACCGCTATTAAAACTCGTTAGCAAAGATAGCATTTAGGAAGCGCTATCAAAATGAGACTTTAGATATCGTTTCCTTGTACAAACGCTATCTAAAGTCTGACTTTAGATAGAGTTTGTACACGGAAACACTATCTAAAGTCTGACTTTAGATAGCGTTTGTATTAACAAACGCTATCTAAAGTCACTTTAGATAGCGTTTGTTAATAACAAACGCTATCTGTTCCCTTTTCTTTTTTTTTTAATTTTTACATATTTCTTAACTAAATACATTCCTGCATATTGAACTACACCAAAATTCATTTATGCAAAGAGGATGGAAATCTGTGAGAAATAAGAACAAACATATATCAATGAACAAATCTACCAATGTTACTGAATTAACCATCAATGTCAGAAATGTGAAATGTTCAACAAATAACAAGAAACTAATACAAGTCATTGTACCTGCCCTAATGAACAATGTTACTGAACCATCAATGTCAGAAATGTTCAACAAATAACAAGAAACTAATAAAAGTCATCCATCACAGTTGGGTAAGCATTCTTAAGGTCAATAAAAACAATGTCCTCTGGAAAACATCTTTGTTAGCCTTCATGTCAACATAGCATGCTTCATTTATTTGTTTTGGTGTAAAAGCCTGTCGGGTCTGTAAGCAAACACAAGCACCAAATCAATATGGTTTGAACTAAGTGTACCAGGACCAAGAGAAGATAGTACACATCCACCGAGCTAAAGAGAAGGCATGTATATGCTGAAAAAGGTGTATATCAACCACCATTTCCAGATTCATTAGGCATAAAATAAATTAAAGATTGCCAATAGAAAAGTATAACCATACGTCCTGTTGGTTGTTATAGAAAACTCCCATAATGAACATTTTATGAACAAGATTTTGAAATTTAACATCAATAACCCAATCACCAAAGAAAGCAAGTGCTATATACAATTTCATGTAATATTTATAAATTGCCATTCACTTTCTGCATCCTACGAAGCCAAAACATACACTTGTAACATGCATTACTTTGTGATCAAAAGCATTATTCGCATACCAATGAGTATTACTGCAACTACTGTGATCAATTTGACATAATCAAACGAACTTCTCAACAATATAGCGACACCAATCTTCCTTGACTTCAGATAGTTGAGCAGTGGAGTATGTGGAGCATTTGAAGTCAGGGAAGTACTGTGACATAAAAATTAAATAAATTAAGTTACAATTGCTAAAACATTTGAACAGTCACAGTTAAAAGCTAAGTAAACAACATACCGCCATTGGTATTTTAATTTGGTTCTGCAAGATAGTTTCCTTCATGAAACGCATCACATAGTACCCACAATCTGTACTGTTGGGTTGTCTTGGGCACTATAAAAAATAAAATAGTAAATCAATATAGGTTTTTTTTTATCTAATTGCGTATTAAGTTTTTGCAAATGTACCTCTATCTGAATCCATTTAATGTTGGTTGCCTTTAAACGCGGCACCTTAGCTCCGATATTTGCACGATAAACTTGCAAAGCACTAATCACAAAATCAAACAGAGTTCATTAAGCAACATATTTTCAATCATCACAAACACACGCATGCTTTTTTTTTATTTTGAACCACAACAGCCACAACCCAGTATATGTCAATTCAACACATGTTCTAATGTCAAAAATCAAAAGCACATTAGGACCATGACAACTTGCAACATGTATCTACCATGGAAGCCATTCGACAAAATCATAGAAAATCAGAAATATAAAAGCATGCTTACTTATCGAACATATTCTTTAATTCTGGGCGACCCCTAGGATCAACATTCAAGGGATCTAGATAGTAAATAATCTCTTCAACAATATTTATCGCGCACAGCACCCAATGATTCCTACAAAAATTTTGAGATAACAAATCCTAAGCACCTCAACTTTTATGTAATTCATTATTGTGAATTAAGTCCTATAGGATAAGCGACTCACCCAACATTGCACGGCGCTAGAAACAAGGGCTGATATTCTCTTTCTTTAGTTGCAAACCGGTCAGCTAGATACGTTGTCTGTGAATCCCTCCCGAAGTAGTCGTATGTATTTGTTTGGTGTGGGGATAAGAACAGAAACCTCCTTGTTATTTCCTTTGGAAGCAACAATTCTTCATACAAATACCTTCAATTAAAATATAAAAATGGATTACACCAATGACATCAATATTTAAATGGAAAGACTAAAAAAATATTGTACACTTTAAGCCTGATTTAGTACCTGATATATACGGAAATAACGGAGGCAGATACCCATTCATGATTTACAACTTCTCTGATATTTTCAGTATTGATCATCTCAATGAAATGCTGACCAAAAATATTTTGTTCCATCTCTATGTACAATTGGTCATCATTTTTCATATTCTTTCGTTCATGTATTTTAAGAAAATTCAAATATTCCAGAGAAATTGTAGTTGAACCAGCTGTAGGAGGGTTGGCCTCAGAGTTGCCTCCTTTATTTTCTGGGGTTGTAATTGACTCCTTTGTATATCCAGACACTCTGCCCTTGCCTTTAGCTTTTGCAGTGCCTGGAAATTTTGCATTTCAATATGCCAGTTAGTGATCAACTAATGTAATGCATATATGCCGTATATGAAAAGGTGGAAAAATGCAATTACATACCATATTAATTACAACCACGAGATCAATTGGCCATGCCACATAAGTACCTATTGCATCTCTTACTGTCATTACATCTGCACGATCGATAGGTACCGCAATGGCGCATCCCCTCAGGTTGCAACATCAACTCCAACTTTCACATGGTTAAGGGGTACTAGTCCGAGTGTGCGGTGTAACACCCGGCTCATTGTATACTTTACCCATAGCAACCATACGATAGTTTGGGGTCGATAAATATAGTTGACATGAGTTGACGCCCTAATCCAATGATAGATGAATAAGCTGTGAATTAAGGCATCCAATTGAATGTATTTAATCGCGAATGCAATACTAGTAAAAAAAAGGCATGCATTACCTCCGGAAGCCTCACTGCGATGGTAGAGTGCAACTATCTTTGACGCTTGCTTGGGCTGTGAAATTAGCCTGCCTCTCCTCATCCTCCTTTTGTTTCAGCTTTTCTTCCAAAATGTTCAATCTTTCGAGAGAGTTGAGACACCAATGTCTCCCACCTTTTCGTTTTGAGTTATTTTTTGCACGACCTTCGGTGGGAAGTAGTCTTTTTGAGAGACGCCAAAACCCACACCCCTAACACGACCAGGGGTTCTCTTCGGCACACCTAGGGCTTTAGCAAGAATATCCTGGCGACCAAAATCTTGTATCTCTCCCACTACCGCAGACCGTGATGATTCCTCCCGACACATAGTTATTGGTGAAATGCAAATGTTAAAATTATTATATATTATCATAAGAAAATAACAAATGAAAATGTAAACGTTAGTCTACTAACACATTTATTCCACACGGTCTGCGTATTTTTGTTGTCAATTACACCCGCCTTGTTCTCGCGGGCTTTCCTCCACACAATATGGCGTTTAATTTTCTTAACTTCCGCCCCGCCTCCCGCATCTGTATATATTGAGATAATATATATTAACCAAACAGTTTAAAAGTCATATTTACCACACATGCGTTATATATATATATATATATATATATATATATATATATATATATATATATATATATATATATATATATATATATATACACACACACACACATACCAATTCATCCTCAATGTCGCATACCCCTTACGTGATGCTTTGTAAGGGCATGCGAGGATCTAACGCCTGCTTGCGATTTTCATTGCTTAATTTCTATTCGAGACACATATAAGTAATATTAATACATGGTTAATGTCATATGTACGTATTGCTATAAAATTATAAGGACTAACGTGCTATTAAACATACCAGGGGAATTGAGCATCTCCTGTGCGTATTGCTATAAAATCTGTCCACTCATCCCTTGATATGTGTGAATATTGTGATGGAGGTTCCTCATTGATACTCCCGTTGGCATCTCTTAGAAATTTTTTGGTCAATCTAGTTCTGAATGCCCTATGTAGGTTACCAGCTTCCTGAAGTACAAATTTTTTCCGAGATTCATCAACATTAAAAGACATCTGCAAAACAATATAAACAACGTGTCAAAGTAAGTATGTTTACATAGTTTACAATATAATTCATAAATTTTAACAATTACCTGTACATCAGCCCATATGCTCTCTTTGAAACCATCCAAAGCTTCATCCTTCCAATTAGAACAAATAATTGGGACCGTTTGCCGAACAACGGCCCCAATGCAACTCTTCAATATTTTACCATTAGCACGAATTGGTTGGTCCAAAGAATTCCATTCAACATAATAAAAATAATAAAGTAATTAAATCTAGATATCAGACAACATTATGAAATCCTTAGATCAGTAAGTAAATTACATCAAATTTTTGTCCTTTACTCCTAGCGCGGATGACCGCCTTCATAACTGTTGGCCCACGTCTCGCCGCTTTGGCATCACTAGAATTACTTGAAGATGCCATTTACCTACAAAAATATTAGATACAAGTAAAACATCAATGGACATTAATATAACATTAATTGATGCAAAATATAAAACAACTATGAATAACAAAATCAACACTAGCATTACCGGAAGATGATAACTATAATATAAAAGGATCAGAAAGTTCATTTAAACACAAACACTACATACATGTTTAAGTCAACCTTTTTCTTTTCTTCATTGGATTGAGATTTGTTTGTCCTTTATTAGTACGAAATGGTGGATTGACCAAAAGCCCCTCATCATGATCATCTCTCATATACATACCATCATCCCTAGTTGGATCAATCTCAAGTGATTGTAATGTCTCGACGAAAGGATCATCTTCAATATCAACATCTCCATGGTCTTGATCATCAACATTAGTAATTATTTTGTTAGTCAAAAGAACAATGGACCTTTTCATATCAGCTGGATCAGTGACATAGAACACTTGTTGAGCTTGAGATGCTAATATAAAAGGCTCATCTTTATACCCCACCCTATTAAGATCCACCTGCATGGACCCTGACTCATCAATCTGAACACCGTTATTATTGTCAACCCACTTGCAACCAAACACACCAACCTTAAACTTTTTGTAATCCAACTCCCATATGCGTTCAATGACGCCGAAGTATGACATATTTACATATATCGGGTTTCTGTCTTTGGCACTTGAGATATGCATCGACTGAGCTACAAGAGTCACACCACTGTTTTGCATTGTACTCCGACCATCTTGTTCTTTTGTATAGAATGTGTACCCATTAATTTGATAACCGTGGTAAGAGAAGACATGCAAACTTGGACCTTTGGCTAACCATCTCAATCTATTTGAAACTGAAGTAGCATTTTCAGTCAACTCTGCATAAATGTGATCTCTTAGCCACGTTATAAAACAACGATTGTGTTCTCTAGTTAGCCAATTTTGATTCTTATTTGGATACAAACTCTTAAGCATGTCCTTGTGTTTTTCAACATATGGCTCAACCTCATCGGCATTGTGCGGAAACATATAAGTGTGCCTGCTCCCATTCTCATCCTTGATATAGTCACTATTTCATTTCCGGTAATTCCTTGCCCCATCATTCTCCATGTGTGACGAGACTTTGGCAGCCCTATAGAATCGGCATTGGATAGGTATTCGTGCAGAATTCAACAGACTTTCTTCGACAATATACCGTTCAACAATACAACCTTCTGGTCGTGATTGGTTTTTCACATACCCTTTTAATATCTTCATATAACGCTCAATCGGGTACATCCATCTCATATAAGCTGGCCCACACAGTTGTGTCTCTCTAACAAGGTGAATGGTTAGATGAACCATTATGTCAAAGAATGAAGGTGGAAAGTACATCTCAAGCTCGCATAAAGTCACAACAATTTCTCTTTGCAATGATGGCAACTTCCCGGGGTCAATCACTTTGCTTGCAAATTGCCTTGAAGAAGAAACAGAGTTTAGTTAAGGCCCCCACACTTTGTTAGGTAAAATAGACCGTATACCAATGGGTATCAACTGCTCCATGAGAACATGACAATCGTGGGACTTTAGACCTTTTAACTTGAGATCTTTCATCGATACGAGGTTCCTAATGTTTGAAGAGTACCCTTCCGGAACCTTAAATCCTTCAAGAAACTTACAAAAAACAGTTTTTTCTTTTCTAGATAGAGTGTAAGCAGCCGGAGGAAGATATGTACTTTTACCCTTCTTCGTCGGTCCCAATTCTCTTCTTATTCCCATACTAACCAAGTCCAACCTTGCATTGATGCCATCTTTAGTCTTCCCTGGCACATTGAGTAACGTACCAATGACACTATCACAGATATTTTTTTCAACATGCATCACATCGAGGAAATGTCTTACATATAATGATTTCCAATATGGCAACTCAAAGAAAATCGACCTTTTCTTCCACCCTCTTGTGACAATATCTCTCACAAAAGGTTTACCGAATTGGATATTCAAATCCTTTACCTTTTCAAAAAGTTGATCACCCGTCAAAGGTGAAGGAGCTCTACCTTCTTCCGAGTTCCCATTGAACGCCTTTCTCCACCACCGGTAATGATGACTTGGATGCAAAAAGCTACGATGCCCAAGAAAGACATTCTTCTTACAATGTTCTAACCGCATCCAATCCGTACCTTCTTCACATATAGGGCATGCACACTGACCCTTGATGCTATATCCTAACAGATTACCGTAGGCTGAAAAATCATTAATTGTCCCAAACAACATAGCTCTCAAATTGAAACTTTCTTCCTTATACCCATCATTCACCTCCACACCTGTCTCCCACAGTTGTTTCAAGTCTTCAATCAAAGGAGTCAAATAGACGTCTATATCATTTCCTGGTTGTTTGGGCCCAGAAATTAACATAGATAACATCATAAATTTGCGCTTCATGCATAGCCATGGGGATAGGTTATAAATCACCAAAATCACAGGCCATGTACTGTGAGAGCTACTTTGAACACCATGCGGGCTAAATCCGTCAATAGCCAATGCAAGTCGTAGGTTTCTTGATTCTTGCCCAAAATCAGGATAATCATGATCAAATTTCTTCCATTGCGGAGAATCTGCCGAGTGCCGCAGCTTGCCATCTTTGATCCTTTCACCCTAATGCCATGTCAAGTGCTTTGAATCTTCAGAACTATGGTACATGCGCCTAAATCTGGGTATTATGGGAAAATACCACACAACCTTCTCTGGATCTGATTTTTTCTTCTTATATCGTGAGGCATTACATTTAGGACACATCTTTAACGATGCATATTCATTCCGAAATAAAATACAATCGTTAGGACAAGCATGTATCCTCTCGTAGCTCATGCCAATAGAGCGTAACATTTGTTTAGCCTCGTATGTCCGACTAGGAAGCACATTATCCTCTGGCAACATGTCTTTCAATAGTGTGAGTAAGTCCGTAAAGCTCTTATCAGTCCATCCGTTACCCGATTTCAAGTTATACAACTTTAACATCGCCGACAATCTTGTGAATTTAGTACATCCATCATACAATGGTTGCTCTGCATCACTTACCAACCTCCCAAACATTTGAGGACAATCCCGAAGATCATCTTCAACAGCATTTGCAATGTCTTCAAAACGATCGCCCTCATAAGTATTTGTGTCGGTATCGTATGATGAATATCTCACACGATTCCTCATTTCACTAGACTCAGCTCTTGTCTCACCATGTTTTGTCCAACATGTATAACTTTGATCGATTCCATTACACACTAAATGTTCTTCCAAATCGGCTGCACTAACTCGCCTTGCATAACAACAATCTAAACAAGGACATATGATTGTACTAGGGTTTTCCGCATGCCGAACTGCAAAACTAATGAACTCTTTCACCCCATCCTCATACTCCTTCGTTAAACGATTGGCGGACATCCATTTCCGATCCACGCTTTCCGGTGCCTACAAAAATATTTATTAAACATATTTACTTTGAGTTTAGAGTGGTTGAGGTCTACATACAATGTATACGATTAAAGGAATGAAAGGAATGAAAACTTTTACCGTTTTTCCGCATGGCAAATTGAGTGTGGACAGGGGGTTGTGTATTAGTGGGGAAGCATCATAAGGGAAAGATGGGAGAGAGGGGGTATTCAGTTGGGTAAAGGAAAGGATCAATGTAGCGATTTCAGGTCCCTTGAAGAACCCTGTTGTATCTTTTATGTTCAAGGAGAGGATTGTGAAACAAGAAGAAAACTATTGCAATTACAGAACTTAGTTTCGGATTTCTTTAAGGATCTATATCAAAGTCTTGGTATGGGAAATGTCGGTTTTCCAACCTTATCTCCTTTCCTAATATAAAAGAAAGAGACAGGGATTTCCTTGAAAATCTTGTCTCAAAGTATTTACGGAACAATATCCATAGTTAAACGAGGTTTCTTTGAAGTTTAGACAAAGATCCTGTTTGGAACAATCAAAATTCATACTAGATCATTACAAAAGCTGCAAACAAAACACATTGTCCCTGACTTAGTTTCTTTCCCTTTTAATGGGGCACATAATCTTGAGAGAGAATCCGATGATTAAATTCCTTCCTATCAGGATACTAGAGCAATAATAGTAATGACAAGAGCATCATGATTCAAGGAGGACAAACCAAAATTAAACTCCAATACTAGGTTAAGTTTCCACGTTCATTATTAACCTGAGTTTGCTGAAGGAACCAACCGGTGCTTATAGTGCAGCTATGCACTCGATTTCAATCTTGGCATCCAATGGCAAGGCAGCTACTAGATAGGTTGAACGAGCTGGGGCAGGTGAAGGGAAGTCTGAAACCATTTGAACCAAAGGTAAATTAAGACTGTTGAAGTTACTAATGGTATTAAAGAAATACTACCTGAGGTGCATTTGTGAGCTTACACTATTAGAGAAGTATATTACAGTAACAAATACTACCCGAGGTGCATACACGCAGCCAAGTGTGCCAACTATTAATCCTCCCAAGAGAAAGCCACCAACAAAGATGCTAGCACCGCCGAGGCCTTCCTCCATCACTGTGGTTCCAGAACAGGCAGAAGTCCAGATCAATAACAACTATTCATCCATCTGAACACATTCCAAACTACCGTAGGCAAACTATTTTCAAATTAAAGATTCTTTTGGTGTTCTCTATTTATTCATTGTGACTCTTTGATGGCAGTTTGAAAGCAACAATTGACCAATAGGATAATAACAATAAAAAACTATTTTTCACTATGGGTATAAATATTTTAAAAACAATACCCATGATAAAAAATGCATTTACTAATCTATATAAAAAGTAGATTTAAGTTAAAACATAAACTGACATATCAAAACATCCCAAAATGGTTCTTTACCATGTTTAGATTTTTCTCCCCAATGTTCTCACTAAATAATAAAGATAAAAACTTCTCAGCTCCAAGTTAATCACTACTGCTCACATGTCTAACAAAAATTGTGGCACAAGTATAAAATGAAACCCAGAAACCCTTAAGTTTCTATAACTAAGCAATTAACATAATTAAGACTCTTATCAGCTATTCATATACTGTCACTGTGTAACTAATTCAATGCACTCATGCAGACAAACTACATAGATCTCATAACAAATTAACACCAAATAGAATACCTATATGTAGCTTGAACTGTTAGAGGCCTTCTTGTTAAAGATGGTTGCACTCTCCCTTGACGATTTAGGTGCAGTGACAAGCTAGACGGTTTGATCTTCACCGGAGAGTGGTCTGACTTATTTATGGATGATGCTGGCAAGAGTTTTTGCAACAGTAGATCAGTTAGAAAATGAGATGAACGGTTAGGTAAAAAAAAAATTGTTCTTGAACACGCAGGGGACTTACCAATCAGCGAAGAGGAAAATGCGATGGAAGAGGGAAGGGCTTGAACGGGCGGTGACGGCTGCAGGATGGTCAACAACAGCAGCGGCAGCGAGCAACGAAGGTGAGGGAAGAAAAAAGAGATGGCAACGAGGAGCTACAGTAGAATGAAGAGAGCAAGAAACAGAGGGAAGGAAACCAGTCCCGCGCGCGTTTAATTTGCTCTTATGAAGAAAAGGGATACCTAAGATAGTGTTTCCTTTAGGAAACGCTATCTTAGGTATCACCTAAGACAGCGTTTCCGTGTGGAACCGCTATCTTTTCCTAAGTGGCACTTTTAATAGCGGTTCCACACGGGAACGCTATCTTAGGTGATACCTAAGATAGCGTTTTCTAAAGGAAACACTATTAAAAGTCCCCCCATCACTTTTAATAGCATTTCCACACGGAAATGCTATAAAAGATGCGTTATTAAAAGTCTAATCTGTTGTAGTGGTGGGAGTGTGGCTCACTCTCTTCGTCCCATACCGGTGGTAGTGGGCTCGGACGGAGTTCGCGCACCAATTCTATGAGCTCTGCCATTTGGCTTTGGGGATCATGAACTAGAATGATGGTGGGAGTGGTATCGTCAACCCGAATGATGGTGGGAGTCTCGCTCACTTTCTTCGTCCCAAACCGCCGGTGTTTGGCGTCGAGTCCCGGGTAGTTGCCTCTGATTGGGTTTCGGTCGCAATGTTGGCTTGGGTTCTGGGGGGTGGGGGGTGTGGGGGGGGGGGGGGGGGTGGTTAGGGGGAAGGATGCTGGTTGAATAATAATTTGAAACATAATCAGATTAATTTTTTTAAAATATGGTTGAATTTTGAAAATACAAAGATTTTGTATACTATACTACAATATACTATTTTAATATAGTTTGACTATAATATAAATACAAGTTGAAGTTTGAATTTTAGACTAGCCTATGTGGCAATCTAATAGGCCCAACTTTTGTCATATGGGTGGTACACAATATGGGTGGTGCACCTTAGCCCAACCCTGTTTTCCAGACCTTTGAAACGAACAAAACTTTAGTATATTTGTTTACATATTTGTAGCGATATTTTTTTCCAATGAGAAAAAGACATATCAATAAAAATTAGAACATTTTTTAACATGTCATATTCTTATTGAAAAATAGCAATAAAAGCACCTAAAAATAACACTTAAGTTTTGTCGTTTTTAATATCGTTTTCAACCATTAACATAAGTGGATGCCATCTCAAAAAATATTGGAGATTATCATCTTCAATCCCATTCTTCCTCCTCCTCCAAAATGATAACATTTAATTGATCCTTATTATCATTAACTTTGGTTGTCCTTTCATTTGCACCATTAATAGGACTCAATCTTCCTACACATTAAAATATAAAATATTTAATCATAACAATAACACATAATAGTAGTAACTAAAAGTCTAAATCGAATTATGTTATATAAGAGCTTGAAAAAAAAATTCTTACCATTTTGTGAGAACCCAAGTAACCAATAAATTTGTATTGTACAACCAATAAATTTGCCACTTGTAAACATGAAGTAATTAAAAATATGTAAAGATCACTTCTTGGTTTGAAAATACATTATTTTAAAATGTAAGCACATCACCAATATGGTGTTGGTCGAGTGGAAGCAACTTGCTTCCATATAAAGGAGAACCCGGGAAACTCGAATTCGAATCATTGTTCAGTCACCCCCATTGGGAGACTGAGAACCAATGGGTAAAATCCTGCTCGTTAGCTGAACCAGAGATTAGTCCCATAGCGGACTTGATGGGCCTAAGCTGTGAGGATACTCTGGTGGACCCACTCGGTTCAAAGGACTAACTTAGGTGGATTCCAAACCAAAAATAAATAGTAAGCACATCTGTAATTAAGAATATGTATTTTATACGTGAACACCATCACTAAAAAAAATTCCAAAAAATATTTTTTTTATTATAAGCACTAAAAAACAGATCTTACTAGCTTGTTTAATAAAGAGAATAACTTTAATAAAAAAAAAAGTACCCAATTAGAAGCTCGTACCAAAATCTATGTAGTCATGAGTAAGTTAGGTCAGTTAAGAATATGGTTATCAGAATCGGACCGGACTGGCCGGTTCGATCGGGAACCGGTCCTATCTCCGACCCGGATGTGCCAAAGAACCATCTCGTCATAGAACTGCTGGAGAACTGGAGAAACCTGTACTGAACCGATGTAACTGGTGATAACTAGCGGGTTGGACAATTTTCCGGTTTAGGGAAACCCATATTTTTTAAAAAAATAAAAAATTGGGGTAAAACGACAAAACAAAGAATGAAGCAAAGTAACATGTTCCGGTCATCGGTGTTAATGGCAGAAAACTCATCACCACTGTCACCATCTTCAATATGGTTGGTGTTAATGGCAGAAACCTCGTCACTGCAGTCTCCCCCCCCCCCCCTGTTGGTCGCTGCTGATGCTTCCTGTCCAACGGATATATTTCTTTAAATTACTATAAAAAGACATTATAGAAACATTTTTCAACAATCTAATCACTCTGAATTTTAATATATGAATTCCCAGTTTCCACTGAGCTTCATCTTTGAGAGAAAAATGTTATATTCAATAGTTCTTCAAGTTGTAATATCTGACTTCTAGAGTCACAAATTTTTCATCCAATATTTAAATTGTTGAGATAAGAGAGAGTATCTCTTAGGTTTTTGAGAAGTATAGAATGAATCCTTGGGTAGAAAAAGCTAGTGTGCTTTTTGGTGAGTTTTATGCAAGGTAGTGAAGTCTTGTGTTGATTGTAATCAGATATTGTTATTTATGATTATAGTGGAGAAAACCACCTAGAAGTGGGACTGGATGTAGGTTACCAGGTGGAGGTAGCTGAACGAGGATAAATCGGTTTGCTCATTCTTCTTACCCTTAAACTTCATATAAGTTTCATATACATGTTTACTTGATAAATTGATTGAATGCATGTTGTAGTTGAATCTTTATGTTGAAATCTGATGTTAAACATTGTTAGAAGTATTTGTGCATTACTGTTATAATCATTGAACAAGTTGTAACTTGAATCTTGAAAGTACAAATTTGAAATTGGTTGAAAATTACTTTTTGCAAGAAAATTCTGTTTTTAGCACTAAGTGCTGAAAAGTTTTAAATGCTCATTTCACCCTCCCTCTTAAGCGTGTAGCCACAACCAACAAGTGGCATCAGGACTAAAACTCTTGTCACAAAGCTTAATCGCTTCAAGAGATGTATACAAATAATATCCTGGAAAGAGAGGAAGCTAATATTTCTTGAGGCAGCATTTTGATATATTCGATGCTGTAGAAAATAGACCTTATGTCCCCTTTACTCTTGATGAAAAAGGAAATAAAAAGGAAAAACCAAAAGATGATTGGAATGATGATGATAAAAAAAATAGTTGGTTATAATGCTAAAGAAAAGAATATTATAATAGTTGCATTGAGTTAGGATGAGTTTTTCATGGTCTCTAATTGCAAGAAAACAAAGCAGATGTGGGATACTCTCCAACTTACTCATGAAGGCACGAATGATGTCAAGAGAGCAAGGATGAATACACTGTTTCTGTTAAGTCTCTAAATGTCTGATGTGCATTTACCCTAAGTTTTGATTAAAACTAAATATTTACCAATGATTTAATTGGACTTCATATTGGTTGTTGATCTGTCTACTTGGTGTACAGATTGTTAGTTTAAGAATGTCCCTAATCTGTCTGCCCTAAAAAGAAACCCGATCATCTCTTGAGATCACCTGTGTGCTGAGTTAGAGTCAAACTGTCTGCTGACTGGATCTTTGACTCTATGACAACCTGTCTAATGAAGCTCCCACTTGTCTGTGGTTCATCGATAAGGAATACAAGGACAAATGAACCTTTAGGAGCTGTCCCCTCAAGCAGAAGTCATTGAAGCTTTCCCTCTCACTGATATCAAGAAAATAAGAAGGTCAATTACTCAAGCAACCAAGGAACTCAGAAAAGGAGTGCTTCTAATATGCTTTATTCCCTAGTACAACTAAGAGTTACACGAAAAGGGAAATTTACTCAGCAAAGTACAAAAGCAACCTGCACAACTCTGATTTGACTACTACACAAAGCATAAAGCACTGGACTTATGTGTTAGAGTATAACCAACGTTCATATTGCATTAAATGGCTGTCCAGAACAAATCTATTGCATTTAATGGAGCTCAAATCAAAGCCAAAATATGAAGGAATGTCTCTAACAGATTTAATGTGATTGAAGCCTAAAAATACAGAAGTATTTGAAGATGAAGATAAAGAATACATAACATTAAAGAGCTATTACTCTGCGCATTTATTCATTCATTTTTTTAATCTGTATTCTTCAATCATTTGATGCAAATATATGTAATACAATCTTTTCTCAAACAAACTTTAGTGAACCCGAAGAGGCTAGGTGAGTAAACAATACTTGTCTTTGAGCTGGAGAGGCTAGGTGTGCAAAGAATACTTGAAGCCTGTAACCTGATCAGTTATAGTGAAATAAACTTAGTGCTACCAAGGACTGGACATAGCCCTAGTTGTAAAGGGGTGAACCAGGATAAACAGCTGTGTTAATCTCTCTATCCTTATCTCTTTGGTTGCTTTGATTATCTCATTTGTTAACTAATTAAAGGAGTTAAAGTGTGAATATCAAACAAGTTTTATCATTGCATGCTTGTGTGTTTTTCTGTTGAAACTGATCAGATAGGTCACCTGTCTGTGCTTTGAAAAAACACTTATCTGTTCCTATCTTCTGTGTGAGAAAAGTTTCTAACTTTGTTTTAAAGACTGATAAACACAAATCAACCCCCCTTCTCGTGTTTATAGTTGTATATTTCAGTTGGTATCAGAGCTCAGCCTCTGGGTTAAGCATCTAACAATGTAGAGGAAAATGCCCTGAAGAATAGACAGGACTGCTGGAGCTAGTTCAAGTGAGAGTCACCAGACTGAAGGAGCCTCCCTAACCAGACCTCCATTCTTCAATGGAGAAAACTACAACTATTAGAAATATTGATTCCAATGGTTCATCCTATCAACAAACTCTGATCTCTGGGATGTCATTACTGAAGATCCATTCATTCCCAAGAAAGATGACAACACTGACAAGCCAAAAGTTCAGTGGACCTCTACTGATGACAACCAAATGGAAGGTTGCCTTGTTGATGATCTATTTGGTTGAAGTTTTTTGACAAGAACTTAGTGTAACACTTTGTAACCAAAATCAAGTGAAGAAAGAAACAAAATTGGAAGAAGATGAGAGATGGATGGCGCCACAAACATGTAGTTTGATAAGCCAAATGATGTTCGTCACAAGAATCTTGGATTCTTGATAAGAACTTGGTTTGGTTCAACCAAGAACCTAGGAGAACAATATTCTCACAAAATGGATTTGATCCAAAATAACATCAAAGTTGTTTATTCATGTGTTTGTGGCATCTTACATATAGAGAACATGGCTGAGTTCTTTTTGCTTCACTTTGCCTTCCATAGGATTCCAAAACCTCCACTTAACTCACCTAATCATGGCACTAAAACACCCAATATCTCCCACTTAACTCAGCCACCATAATCATGAATTAATTGGCCTAAAACCCCTCATAATGTAGCCACCAAATCATTCAATTCAGCCACCACAACTTGAAGGTTACGCCCCCCTCCTTTGAATGGCCTTAAACTCACAATAACCAACTTAACTCACAAATAACTCAGCCACAAAAGAGTGGTTACGCTCCCCCTCTTCATGACTCTTTATCCCCCTAATTATGTGGTGGTTACACTTGCTTCTCACATTAAAAGTGTAACCCCCCATAATCAATACAATTTTATGCACACTAATGAGGAGTTTCTTATGGCATGTAAGCCAAAGATTCCCTCCCCAAGACTCTCTAATAAACTTGTGTACATCATGGTAAGTAGTGGACTTGACCCAAAAATATAACTAATTAATTGGGCCTAAACACACCAACCATTACACTTACTGAAAATAAAAGAAAAAAAATGGACTTGCACGCCCTCTTCATGCTTCTTCGGCATGGATGAGCAAAGTTATTAACATGGTCTCATTGTTTTCATTACTCGTATGTGCATTTGGGCTTGTGTCCATTACGAGAAGCACCAATTGAGTTAGAGCTTCTTGGGCTTTCTTTGCTCTTGCTCTTGTCATTGGGCCACCAAGACCTTGAATGGTTTCTTGATCCAAATCGGTCTCCATTGGGCTTACATCATCCCCTCCTTCTTTAAGTGAATTTGACCTTGAATTGAAATCTTCATCACCTACATCAAAAAGAGATAAATCAGCCACATTAAAAGTTGTACTAATCCCACCATACTCACTAGGAAGATCTATCTTGTATGCATTGTCATTGATCTTGGACACCACTTGAAATGGCCCATCTCCTCTTGGTTGAAGTTTAGATTTCCTTTGGGAAGGAAACCTTTCCTTTCTCATGTGTACCCAAACCCAATCTCCCGGTTCAAAGACCGCCTTTTTCCTTCCTTTGTTGGCTTGTCTTACATAGCTTTCGGTCCTCCTTTCAATTCGGACTTTTACTTGCTCATGTACATTCCTCACAAAGTAAGCTTTGGCCCCACCATCTTTATGCTTTAAAATTGAGGAGTTAGGTAATGGCAATAAATCAAGAGGAGTTAAAGGGTTAAATCCATAAACTACCTCAAAAGGAGAATATTGAGTAGTACTATGAACAGCTCTATTATAAGCAAATTCCACATGAGGCAAACAATCCTCCCAAGATTTAATATTATTTTTAATCACGGTCCTTAAAAGGGAAGAAAGTGTCCTATTCACAACTTCAGTTTTCCCATCTGTTTGAGGATGGCAAGTAGTGGAGAAGAGAAGCTTTGTACCTAGCTTTCCCCACGATGTCCTCCAAAAGTGACATAGGAACTTGGTGTCCCTATGACTTACAATACTCCTTGGGAGACCATGAAGTCTCACCACTTTCTTAAAGAACAAATCAGCAACGTGACAAGCATCATCAATTTTTTTGCAAGGGATAAAATGTGCCATCTTTGAAAATCTATCCACCACAACAAAAATTGAATCTTTACCATTCCTAGATCTAGGCAATCCCACAACAAAGTCCATAGATAAGTCAACCCAAGGAAAATTAGGAATATGTAAAGGAGTGTAAAGTCCATCAGGCATTACTTTAGATTTTGATTTTCTACACACAATGTATTTTTAACAATATTTTTGCACATCATACTTCATATGAGGCCAATAGAAATGTTCATGCAAAATGTCTAGAGTCTTTTGGACTCCAAAATGCCCCATTAAACCCCCTTCATGCGCCTCCTTCAAAAGTAAGTCCCTCATGGAACTTTTAGGCACACATAATCTTTTTTCCTTGAATAAAAACCCTTGGTGCCTAAAATACCCATTTTGGGCTGAATGCACAAAATTAGAAAATATATTTGAAAAGTCCTTATCATGCTCATACAAATCTTTAATGCATTTAGGTCCAAACAATTTTGTTTCAAGGGTAGAAAGTAAAGCATGTGTTCTTGAAAGTGCATCCGCCACAACATTGCCCTTAACCTTTTTTGTGTTTCACCACATATGGGAATTGTTTAAGAAATTCAACCCACTTTGCATGCCTTTTATTTAACTTTACTTGCCCTTTCAAATATTTCAAAGACTCATGGTCACTATGAATCACAAACTCCCTGGGCAAAAGATAGTGTTGCCAAGTTTGCAAAGCTCTCACTAAGGCATACAACTCCTTATCATACGTGGGATAGTTAAGGGAAGCTCCACTTAATTTCTCACTAAAATAAGCAATTGGATGCCCCTCTTGCATCAAAACAGCCCCAACATCAACATTAGAAGCATCACATTCAATCTCAAAAGATTTAGGAAAATTAGGCAAAACAAGTATTGGTGCATGGGTGAGTTTTCTTTAAGTTCCTTAAAAGCATGCTCTTGTTTTTCCCCCCACTTAAATCCCACATTTTTTTTGACAATTTCATTAAGAGGTGCAGCCAAAGTACTAAAGTCCTTAACAAACCTCCTATAGAAACTAGCCAAACCATGAAAGCTTCTTACATCACTCACATTTTTGGGGGTTGGCCATTCTTGAATGGCCTTAATTTTCTCTTGGTCCACATGGACCTCTTTTGCATTTATCACAAAACCAAGAAAAATCATATGGTCCACACAAAAAGTGCATTTTTCCAAATTTGCATACAATTTTTCCTTTCTTAATACAAGTAAAACAACCCTTAAATGTTCAAGATGATCATCTAAGTTTTTACTATATATTAATATACCATCAAAATACACCACAACAAACTTGCCTAAAAAATCTCTTAGAACATGGTTCATAAGCGTCATAAAAGTGCTAGGTGCATTTGTTAACCCAAAAGGCATTACTAACCATTCATACAATCCATATTTTGTTTTAAAGGCAGTTTTCCATTCATTCCCTTCCCTAATTCTAATTTGATGATACCCACTTTTTAAATCAATTTTAAAAAATAGGCATGAACCATACAATTCATCAAGCAAATCATCAAGCCTAGGGATAGGATGTCTATATTTAATTGTGATGTTATTCACAGCCCTACAATATGTGCACATCCTCCACTTACCATCCTTTTTTGGTACCAGAATTACCGGCACCGCACATGGGCTCATACTTTCTTGAACCCACCCTTTTTTGCATCAACTCCTCCACTTGGGTTTGAATCTCCTTAGTCTCTTGAGGGTTACTCCTATAGGCTGGCCTATTAGGCAATGATGCACCTGGAATGAGATCAATATAGTGCTCAATCCCTCTTAGAGGTGGAAGGCCGTGTGGCACTTCCTTTGGAAAAACATCTCCAAATTCCTGCAAAAGATTTTTAACACCACTAGACAAAGAGATATCATTAGAGGCATTAGCATTTAAACAAAATTCCCTACAATAAAGTATGTATAGGGGCTGCCTTGAGACCAATGCACTTTTTACCTCACTCTTCATTGCAAAATAGCTCTCTTTTCCTTCTTCTTCATCTCTATTTTTCTCACTTTTTTTTTCATGATTTTTCTTTATTTTTTCATCATTCTTTTTCTCAATTTTTTTCTCTCCTTCTCCTTATTTTCTCTCTTGCTCTCTTTTTTCTCTCATTCTTATTTGATCCTCACTAACTTGCTTTGGAGACAAAGGACAAAGAATGACCTTTCGGTCTTGATACATGAAGGTAAACTTATTTGAGAACCCATCATGGATGGCCTTTTTGTCATATTGCCAAGGTCTTCCCAACAACATATGGCTTGCCTCCATAGGCTGGATCACAAAGTACACAATCTTCATACTTTCCAATTGAGAATGGAACCTCTACTTGTTTGTTCACAACCATTTCCCCAACCTCACTTAGCCATTGAAGCCTATATGACTTTCGATGTGCCTTAGTAACAAGATTCAATTTGGATACCAATCTAGTGCTTATGACATTGGCACAACTCCCACTATCAATGATTAGAGAACATACCTTTCCTTGAATTAGACATCTAGAATGAAAGATATTCTCCCTTTGGCTTGCTTCATGATCCTTCACTTGACTTCCCAAAAGCCTCCTCACCATGAGTAAATCACCATCCAGCATGAACACATCTTCTTCACTTTCCTACCCACTTGAAGCCTCGGATTGTGATACCACTTCCCCATTCATGGACACCATGGTTCTCTTTGTTGGAAATTGGGATGCTATGTGTCCATGGCCTAAGCATTTGAAACATTTTACATCACGGCTCCTAGAGTTTGTCTTCATGGGTTTCTTTCCATGTATGTTGCTCACGACCTCCTTGGTGGGTGCACCCTCCTTCTTTTGCTTGTCCTTCCAATTTGAGGATGGAAATTTGGAATATGAAGAAGAAGAATATTTAGACTTCCTTCTCTTAATTTGTTTCTCCACCTTAATGACTTGTTGGACCAAATCTTCAAGCTCCACATAATGTTGCAACTCCACTATGTCTTGAATATCTTGATTCAAGCCATGTAGGAATCTTGTCATGGTAGCCTCCCTATCTTCTTGAAAATTTGACCTAAGTAAGGCCAACTCCATCTCCTTGAAATATTAATCAACGCTTTTGGTCCCTTGGGTAAGCCTTTGTAATTTGTTGTGAATGTCCCTTTGATAATGATTTGGGACAAACCTCTTCCTCATGACAAATTTCATCTCCTCCCAAGTGTCTATGGGCTCTCCTCCATGTCTTCTCCTTTCTTTTTGTAATTGGTCCCACCACACAAGGGCATATTCCTTGAACTCAAGGGCGGTTACTTTCACCTTCTTGCTTTCATTGTATGAATTACAATCAAAGACTTGTTCTATTTTTAGCTCCTACTCCAAGTAAGCCTCTGGATCATTCTTCCCAATAAAGGGAGGAACTTTGATTTTGACCCCTTCAAGTCCTCTATCACGTCTCCCTCCTCTATGTCCTCCTCCTCTAGGTCCTCCTCCTCTAGGTCTTCCTCTTTCACTCTCATATCCACTAAAATCATCATTGTGTTGAAGGTTGGCAAGTTGTCTACCATAGTTTGCTTGCATTGCCTCCATTTGCCTTTTAAGAACTTGAAATTGAGTAGCCATTCTAGCATGAATGGCCGCCGACCTTGGAGAAAGTGGTGGACTATCCTCATTGTTGTCCATGATTTGAGTAGAAGAATTTATGTGTTTCCTCACTACACTCCCTCACTAGTTCACACAATGGATTTTGTTTTTCACTCTTTTGGTTTTTTCCACACAAAAAATGTATTTTGGACACTCTTGCCTTTTTCCACTCAATTGTCCTCCTTTAATTCTTAGAAGAGTCAAACACAAACCACACAAAAATCCAAAAAAATTCAAGTAAAAAAAATCACAAAACTTATCAAAAAACAAAGGAAACAAAAGAAAGACTAGAAAACCAAAGCTTTGGAAATAAGAACAAAGGAAGAAGGGAAATATATATTTTTTCAAGAACACAAATTGCTCAAATAGACTTTTCTCTTCCTTTTTTTTTCCTTCAAAATTTCATGCAGAATTTTTTTTTTATTATAATTTGTGCAATTTTCTTTTTCCAAACTTTGAAGAAGAGAATCACACTTGAAAACTTGTTTTTGAGCAAGAACAACAACCACGAAATTTCCCTTCACAAATAGAATCAAAGTGTATTTTTTTTTTGTGTTTTTGGGTTTAAAAGAAGAAAAGAATAAAGGTAGAAGAAGAAGAACAAAACTCAAAATTCAACCAAAGCCTAAGCTCTGGTACCACTTGATGACAACCAAATGGAAGGTTGCCTTGTTGATGATCTATTTGGTTGAATTTTTTTGACAAGAACTTAGTGTAACACTTTGTAACCAAAATCAAGTGAAGAAAGAAACAAAATTGGAAGAAGATGAGAGATGGATGGCGCCACAAACATGTCGTTTGATAAGCCAAATGATGTTCGCCACAAGAATCTTGAATTCTTGATAAGAACTTAGTTTGGTTCAACCAAGAACCTAGGAGAACAATATTCTCACAAAATGGATTTGATCCAAAATAACATCAAAGTTGTTTATTCATGTGTTTGTGGCATCTCACATATAGAGAACATGGCTGAGTTCTTTTTGCTTCACTTTGCCTTCCATAGGATTCCAAAACCTCCACTTAACTCACCTAATCATGGCACTAAAACACCCAATAACTCCCACTTAACTCAGCCACCATTATCATGAGTTAATTGGCCTAAAACCCCTCATAATGTAGCCACCAAATAATTCAATTCAGCCACAACAACTTGAAGGGTACGCCCCCCCTCCTTTGAATGGACTTAAACTCACAATAACCAACTTAACTCACAAATAACTCAGCCACAAAAGAGTGGTTATGACCCCCTCTTCATGACTCTTTATCCCCCTAATTATGTGGTGGTTACACTTGCTTCTCACATTAAAAGTGTAACCCCCCATAATCAATACAATTTTATGCACACTAATGAGGAGTTTCTTATGGCATGTAAGCCAAAGATTCCCTCCCCAAGACTCTCTAATAAACTTGTGTACATCATGGTAAGTAGTGGACTTGACCCAAAAATATCACTAATTAATTGGGCCTAAACACACCAACAATTACACTTATTGAAAATAAAAGAAAAAAAAATGGACTTGCACGCCCTCTTCATGCTTCTTGGGCTTGGATGAGCAAAGTTATTAACATGGGCTCATTATTTTCATTACTTGCATGTGCATTTGGGCTTGTGTCCATTACGAGAAGCACCAATTGAGTTAGAGCTTCTTGGGCTTTCTTTGTTCTTGCTCTTGTCATTGGGCCACCAAGACCTTGAATGGTTTCTCGATCCAAATCGGTCTCCATTGGCCTTACATTATCTGCAGACAAGACAAAATGGGAGCTAAATCATAAAGCTAGATACAACATCATCTGTGCTCTCAATCCTAAGGAATTTGAGAAAGTATGTGCTTGTGACTCTGCAAAAGAAATGTGGGGCACCTTATCTTTCACACATGAAGGAACTGTCAAAGTTAAGGAGTCAAAGATTGCTATACTCATCAAAAAGTATGAGTTGTTCATCATGAAGGAAAGTGAATCTATTGCTCAGATGATAGGGAGATTCCAAACTATCATCAATGGTTTGAAGTCTCTGGGAAAAACTTATACAAATGCTGAGAAAGTTGGAAAGATTCTCAGAAGTCTTCCAAAGCAGTGAGGACCCCTTGTCACTTCTATCTCTCAAGCCAAGAATCTCACCACCTTGACTATGGATGAACTTCTTGGTACCCTCACTTTTCATTAGCAAGAACTTGGTGATGATGTGACAACAAAGAAAGGCAAGTCCATCGCTCTAAAAGCTTATCAGAAATCTTCCAAAGGCCTCTAAAGCTCTAAAAGCAGATGAGTCTACCAATGATACAGACCAGTCTGAAAACGAAGATTCTGAAAGTGATGAGGAGTTGTCTCTCTTAACCAAAAAGATAAGACTGCTCTTGAAAAAGAAGTTCAGAAAGGATAAGCCCTTCATAAGATTTCATAAGGAAAAGAACTTCAAGGAATCTTCATCAATAGACAAAAACCCAATTGTTTGCTATGATTGTAAGAAGCCTGGTCACATTAAAGCTGAGTGTCCTCAACTCAAGAAGGCCCCTCATAAGAAGTTCTTTCAAAAGAAGAAGAAAGGGATGATGGTTACCTGGGAGGATCTGGAGTCAACTTCCTCTGAAGATGAAGAAGCAGAGGAGAAATCTAATCTCTACTTAATGGCCAATGATGACTCGGAATCTGAAGATGAGGTACATCCTGACTTTGAGGAATTGAATGATGCCCATGAGGAGTTACTGTACGAATCCAACTGCTTATCTAAGGCCTTCAAATCTCTCAAGAGAAAGTATGTAATGATCCTTAGTGAGCATAAATAGAAATCTCAAGAGTGTGAGAAGCTGGCCAAAGAGAATAGTGAGCTGAAGACTGCAAAGTCTAATGAAGCTGAGATCTTTAGTGAAACATCACAGTCTGAAGAAGTTATCAAACTTCAACAGAAGGTGGAAGAGCTTACTTCTAATCTTGCCAAATTTGTTAATGGTAGAGACAATCTGACCAAGCTGCTTGGCTGTCAGAGACACTCTCTTAACAAAGAAGGTATTGGATATGTCCATCAGACACATCATAAAGTATCAACAAAAATCTCTAAAGTGTTTGTTGAGTCAATTTATATTAAATCCATATCTGTCTATAACTTCTATGGAAAAGCTGGACATGTTATGTCTAAGTGCATCCATATGAAGAGAAGGAAGTCTTCACAGACTCCTAAAACTAATAGAAAAGGATCCAGAAAGATATGGGTACCTAAAGATCAAATAATTCATATTGCAGATGTCCTTAATAGGACTAAGAAAACACCTCTATTGGTACCTGGACAATGGCTGCTCGTGACACATGACAGGAGAAAGGTCTATGTTCGTAGACCTCGAACTTAAGAAAGGAGGACATGTTGCCTTTGGAGGCAATCAGAAAGGGAATATGAGACACCCTGTTGTGCCCCGTTGTGCTATAAATAAAAACTTCATTCTTTTAAAACTTAATCGTGTTCTTAACGATAAACGTATATAAAGAAAAACGAAAATATTAAAAACTTAAATATATGTATACAACTTCTGAAAGACAAACCATCACACCATAAACATACTACACATACACCACATAAGTCTATCCATCAAGGTACAAAATACTGTCTAGGGTATCCTATGAGTTGAATCCCTTACAGGTACATACTTATACAAACTGACTTAAGCAACGAAAAAGAAAACGTCTAAAAAATGCACTGGCCATAGAACCTAAACTCTACCGCTAGACTCCACAGCTCGTCCTCCAGCATCTGGCTCATGAGGAGTTCGATCCAGATCCTCAGTAGCCGGCTCCTACGCAGGGTATTCTCTTCAGATCACAAAACCAAAATATATAAAATATAGCAAAATAGGAGATAAGAAACAGTTCTGTCATCATAAGCGGAAAAGGAATCATAGCATACAATACAATAATAGTCCAAGACACACATCACATATATATTACATTCATCCTTAATCTACTATATCGCCTTCTACCCTTAATCTCATGCAACTAAACTTTTATGCTGACAAGGCCATCTCCACTCCTGTCACCATTCCCATTTCCGTTAGGGATGTTAGTCAGTAGACCCAACGGTGCGGTGCCAAGAACTCAGTTCCAAGAAGTCGGTGCACCCCTATTCCCTTATCTCTAGTAGAGAATAGTGCATAAGCACAGTGCGCCACTATTCCCCCATTGGAAATAGCACAATAAGCACAAAATACATAGTACCTATATCGTCGACAGAATAATCAGAGCAACTCGTCAAGGACTAAAAAGAGTATTACGGTAGTCCACCTCAGATTTCAGCATTCGTATGGCACTCACCCGCAATATCCGGTATCCATAATAGGATACTCCTACTTCGTGTGTGCCACTCACACGACTGTGAACAACCATGCATCTATATGAATCTCACTGACTCGCATCGATTATAGCCTTCTGCCTCAACCTTCCATCACAATCTCAATACATTTTCCATGTCCATTTCATATATAAAATAATATTTAATTAGGATAGGCACCTCTAAGTTACATTCATTCTCTCCCCAATATAATATCTCCCGACCAACATATATCATTGCCTAGATGTCAACTAAGCATGAAATAGCAAACATTACATGTTATCAAACAAAACAAATTATACAAAATAAAATAATAATAAATTATTCAAGTATCACCAAACATCACATAAAGCAGTTTATCACCACCAGCGCATCACAAGCAGTTCAACAGGGATAAAATCATACATCCTTGATTATCATAAAATTATCCTAACTGTGATAAACCTACAATCCTCAAATCATCATTGGTACTACGGGGTAGTTTCCAATATGATTTTGGTATTGTCGATTACTCGTCCATTAGTAGGGTTTAGGTCGCCCTACACCTTTATTATAAAATAAATGCTACTTAGCCGTTCCGACGACAAGATATTTCTTTCTCCCACTTGAGCTAACACTGGAATCACGAAATTGAAGCTCCTCTTTACCACACCACAAGCTACTAATCAACCTTCAACCAAAACAACATAAAACAAGCTAAGTTAAAAAAATCCCTCCAGAGTAACAAATGGCTAGGGTTTGACCAAGATACCAAAAAGGGGCTAGTGTTCTTTTCTCATTTCAATCTTTTAGATATTAGTTACTAGGGTCTTAGATAACATAGAAAAGATTATTACAAGTGAAAAATTGAAACAAAACTCATCTAACCCACTTAGATAGGGTTTCGGCCAAGAGAGGACAAATTGGCTATAAATTTCTTTTGATTGTAAGCTCTTGGATCATCAATATAGGGATCTTGGATAGCTTATAAAAATCATCATACAATTTAAAGGTTAAAAAAACTCATTTAACCCACTAACTGGGTTTCGGTTAACATATAAAAATAGTGGTAGGAATTTCTTTTGCTCACATCCTTTTGGATTTAAAATCTAGAAGCCTTAAAGAGTTCATAGAAATTGTCACCACATCAAAATCACTTTTCTATGATTTTCTAGGATTAAATGAAGAAATTCAATAAAAAAGGAAAACGAAATTATTGACATGAATGAATGAAAATAATTGATGAAAAGTGTAGCCATGATCATAAGAAATGAGGATCTACTTGTAGATGATGAAGAAATTGAAGAAATTTGATCAAAGATGCAAGCTTTTCAAGAATTGAGTCTTAGAGTATTTAGGAGAATGAACATGAAGAACTTGTGAAGAATGAAGAAATGAAATGGGTTAGGGCCGTGTAAAATTGGGGGGGGTGTTTTGGTCACAAATTGTTGGGACAAGGTTGGAATTACAATGAAAGGTCAAGGGCAATTTGGTCATTACATTAAAGAGGTCAACATTTTTTCTAAAACACCATCATTACTTGGTGAGTCATGGTGGTGACTCACCCCATGACAAACCACCCCTAGGTAGCAAGTGCACCTCCATCCGGTGTCTGGTTCTATCTCTGTACATCCGCTCCCGACTCCGTCGTTTACCCGATTTAAATTTTATCATGCGGTTTCTTTGAAAATTCGTCAGAAAAAAGTATAATAATATATTTTTGAGCAAGAATTTCAAAATAGCCTATATCGTTGGAAATTTGATATAAATCTAAACTGTTCTGTTCTCGGGCCAAAATTAGGTTTTGTGATCAGAAAAATCTTGCTGCCAATGAAAACGCAGACCGAATCTTAATTTTAAACCCAATTTTTTACTGTAACATTCTACCATAAGGTAGAGTATAAATATGATTTTGTTTTATCCAAAATCATTTTCTTGATCTTAGGTAAAAATATAAATAAATATATCTTTATCGGTAATACAACGTATATAAAAAGTAGGGTGTTACATTACTACCCCACCCCACTTAGAAAAAAAATTTGTACTCGGAATTTACGTACCTCAGAAGAGATGTGGATACTGTTGCTGTATATATGTCTCACGCTCCCAAGTAGCATCTCCAGTAGTCTCATCCCATATGACCTTAACCAAAGGAATCTGTCTACGCGAAGCTCCTTAATATGTTTATCTGCGATCCTAACAGGTAAAGCCTCATATTCTTGATTCTCTCACAGTTGTATAGGCTCAGATTCAAGAACATGTGAAGAATCAGGATAATATTTTCTCAACTGAGAGACGTGAAAAATGTCATGAAGGTTTGAAAGGTTAGGTGGTAAAGCAATATGGTAAGCTATTGAACCAATCCGTCGAAGAATCTGAAAATGTCCAATGAATCCAGGTGTAAGTTTTCTAGACTTGATAGCACTGCCAATTCCAGTCTTCAGAGTGACTCTCAAAAACACGTGATGACCTTCCTGGAATTCTAAAGGTCTCATCCTCTTGTTACTGTAGCTCCTCTGCCTATCTTGTGCTTCTTTAATCTTTTCCCTTATCTTCTTAACTTGTTCCGTAGTCTGATGTACAACATCTGGACCTAAAACTTGGTTCTCATCAGTCTCATACCAACATAACGGGGTCCTACACTTCCTGCCATACAAAACCTCATATGGTGCCATTTCGATACTACTATGAAAACTGTTATTATAGGTAAGCTCAACCAATGGCAAGAACTCATCCCAACTGCCAGTGTGCTCCAGCACATAAGCTCTCAAAATATCCTCTAATGACTGTATCGTCCTCTCTGACTATCCATCCGTCTGTGGATGATAAGCAAAACTCATCCTCAACTTCGTCTCCAAAGTACTATGCAACTGTCTCTAAAATCTAGATGTGAATCTAGGATCTTGGTCTGAGACATTGCTTGACGGCACACCATGCAATCGAACCACTTCCTTAATGTAGATTTGGGTCAATGTTTCCAAACTATAACTCTCACCAATAGGTAATAAGTGAGCACACTTCATCAACCTATTAACGATAACTCAAATCGCATCATGCCTCTTAGAAGTTTGTGGTAAACTAACCACAAAATCCATAGCTATGTTGTCCTATTTTACTCTGGGATATCCAACATTTGTAATAAACCAGCAGGTTTGTGATGCTCTATCTTAGACTTTTGACACACCAGGTAAGGTAAAACATACTCTGCTACCTCTTTCTTCATCCTCGTCCACCAAAACATCTTCTTCAAATCCTGATACATCTTTGTGGATCCAAGATGAAAACTCAACTTACTCTTATGTGCTTCTTCCAAGATCATCCTCCTAAGTTCTAAATCCTCTGGTACACATATCCTATCTCTAAACCTCAACACACCATCTATTCTCCGGCTAAACTCATAAATCTTACCCTCATCTATACCTCTACTCACCTCTTGCAGATATTGATCCTAAACCTATTTATCCTTAAGATCTCTCAGAAACTCACTACTAATAATGATCATACCTAAGCATATTTTATCCTTAACCAACTCCATCCCTAAGTTCATATCCCTGACCTGTTCAAGCAATTCCATCTCCTTAACCATCATCGCTGACACATGCAAGGATTTCCTACTCAAAGCATCTGCTACAACATTCGCCTTCCTAGGATAGTATAGTAGATCAAACTCATAGTCCTTGATAAACTCCATCCATCTTCGCTGTCTCATATTCAACTCTTTCTGATCAAACAGATACTTCATACTCTTATGGTCACTATAGACATTAAATTCTGCTCCATACAGAAAGTGTTGCCATATCTTTAATGCAAAGACTATGGTTGCCAACTCCAAATCATGGGTCGGACAGTACAGTACACGTCAAACTGTCCTAAAGGATTTGTTAAAGTCAGTACTAGTGATGTAGTCAACCTATCCTTCAGCTTCTGACAACTCTGCTCACACTCGCCTGTCCATACAAAAGCTGTATCTTTCCTCATCAACTGCATCATAGGCAATGCAATCTTCGAGAAACCCTCTATAAACCTTCGATAATATCCAGCTAACCCTAGAAAACTACGTATCTCACTCATTGACTTAGGTCATTCCCACTTAAGAACTGCCTGAACCTTAGCTGGATCTACTGCTATTCCTTCCTTGTTAATCACCTGTCCAAGAAACTGAACTTCCTCCATCCAAAACTCACACTTGGAAAGCTTAGCATAAGCTGCCTATCCTTCAAAATCTGTAACACCACTCTTATATGTTCCTCATGATCTTCCCGTGTAAGGGAATAGATAAGGATATCGTCGATAAACACTACAACAAGCTTATCAAGGAACGGTCTACAGAATATGTTCATGTAATCCATAAACATTGTTGGTGCATTAGTCACACCAAAAGGCTTAACTACATACTCGTAATGCCCGTACCTCGTCCGAAAAGCCGTCTTGGGTATATCTTCCTTCCTTGCTCTAATCTGATTGTATCCATATCTCATATCATCAATCTTAGAAAACACTGTTGCTCCCTTCAGGTGATCCATCAGATCATCTATCCTAGGCAATGGATACTTGCTCTTGATTGTCGCCTTATTCAACTGTCTGTAATCCGTGCACGACCTAGTACTCCCATCTTTCTTCTTCACAAACAACATCAGTTCTCCCCACGGTGAAACACTCGGTCTGATGAACTCTTTCTCCAACATGTCATCCAATTGTTTCTTCAACTCATCCAACTCAACGGTGACAACCGATAGGGTGCTATAGATATTGGTCTTGTCCCTGGTACGAGATCTATGGTGAATTCCACCTCTCTCTCGGGTGGCAAACTAGGAATGTATGGAGGGAAAACGTTAGGAAACTCTCTCACAATAAGCATAGAATCTATAGTAGGAGTCTCCTTAGCTTCCACTGAGAAAAGCATCACATACTGCTGAGAATCGTCACTCCTCATCGATACTCCTTCATTGGCAGATATTATACTAGAAGACTCAATAAATGACAAGGTCTTACTAGAACAATCTAATACTATATGGTTAGCCGAAAGCCAATCCATGTCAAGGATAACGTCTATCTGTTGCATAGGCAAACAGACCAGGTCTACAATAAATGTCCTATTCTCGACAACTATAGGACATTGTAAACAAACAGACATATTAGTCAAAGAATCACAAGTTGGAGTAGATATGGTAAGGGTATAAGGTAACTGAGAAACAAGTAACTGTAAATGATCCACACACTCATACGAAATAAATGAATGTGTAGCACCCGAGTCAAACAACACAGACGAGAGTCTACCTGATATCAAACACATACCTTGTATAAGATCCACAGATTGAGAGGATTCAGCTCCCTTCACGGTAAACACTCTCCCAGTGGCCTGAGGTCTGGCCACCTGTGGTCCTGGTGCTGGAACTCCTCTCCCAGCTCCACCTCTATAGCCTCCAGCTCCTCTACCCGCAGCTACCGACTGCTGCATACCCCTCTGTCTACAATCGCGAGCAAAATGACATGGTTTACTACAGTGGAAACAACCAGGTCTCTCCCTACAATCCTGCTGATAATGCGATCCTCGACATTTGAAACAAACTAGGCCTTGCTGCTGCTAGCCCGCTCCAACCACTGGTGCTGTAGAAACTGATACAGGTACAACTGTCTACACTGGTTTGGTATAATGTCCCTGTCTCCACTAGGAACCACTACCTACTCTCCTTTGAAAACCTGATCGAATAGGGTCTCCACTCCTCTGTTGCCTCTGCTCATCAGTCTGCCTCTGATCTATGTCCTCTATGGCACTGCATCTCTCAACTAGCTATGGGAAACTCTAAATATCAAGAGACACTATAGCTCCCTGTAGCTAATGCCACAAGCCCTCCTCAAACCTTCTATTCTACCAATCCTCATCTAGAAATCTCTGGTAGAACTCTGAAAACTTAATTAGAGCCTCAAAATGTGATGCATAACCACCAACAGTCATGTTGCCCTGTTTAAGACTCATAAACACCCTCTCCTTCTCGCGTCGGACTAATAACGGAAAATACTTCTCGAGGAAACATTCATGAAACAACAGCCAGCTGATAATTCTTCCCTTTGCCTCCAATAATATCCTCTTGCCTCTCCACCAGGCCTCTGCTTCTCCAGTCAACATGAAGGCAACATAAGTCACGTTCCTATCCTCTCTGCAATGCATGGTACCGAATATCTTCTCTAGTTCATGTACCCACCACTCAACCTTCTCTGGGTCATAATCTCCTTGGAACTGTGGTGGCTTCCCTTTCAGGAAGGTAGTCATCCCTGTATCCTCAGCTTCTGCAGCTTTCCTCTGATTCTGCTGCTCTTTGGTCATTTGCAGCATCTGTGCATTCTGTTGTGTCTGCTGTAACATAGCAGTAGCTAGATCTCTGATGGTCTTGAGAGTCTCAGATGACTTTCCTCCACCTCTGGTATGATCAATCTCACTATTGCCACCTCCGACAATTCTCTCGGGAGTTCTATCACCACCACTTGTACCACGTCCCCTACCTAGAGCCATGATCTTGTAAAAGAAATCATCAACTCCCATCCGTATGACATATAATACTACATAAACAAGTATATAAATACTATGTGCCATACCAATGTTTATTATCATGTCGAGTCCAAACACGCTACCCAACTTCTAAGCATAGTCAATATCTGATGTGGATTTAGCTAGACACGGCCAGTAACAACATCCTAAACCTCATAGTCTGAATAGAATCAAATTGCTCTGATGCCACCAAATGAGACACTCCATTGTGCCCCGTTGTGCCATTAAATAAAAACCTCATTCTTTTAAAACTTAATCACGTTCTTAACGTTAAACTTATATAAAGAAAAACGAAAATATTAAAAACTTAAATATAAAACATACAACTTCTGAAAGATAAACCATCACACCATAAACATACTACACATACACCACATAAGTCTATCCATCAAGGTACAAAACACTGCCTAGGGTATCCTATCAATAAGATCCCTGGCAGTTACATACTTATACAAATTGGCTTCAGCAACGGAAAATAAAACGTCTAAAAAAACGCACTGGCTAGATACCCTAAAATCTACCGCTAGACTCCATAGCTCGTCCTCCAGCATCTGGCTCATAAGGAGTTCCATCCAAATCCTCAGTAGCTGGCTCCTCCACGGGGTCTTCTCATCAGATCACATAACCAAAATATATATAATATAGCAAAATAGGAGATAAAAAACAATTATATCATCATAAGCAGAAAAAGGAATCATAACATACAATAAAATAATAGTCAAAGACACACATCACGTCTATATTACATTCATCATTAATCTACAATATCATCCTCTACCCTTAATCTCATGCAACTAAACTTTTATGGTGACATGGCCATCTCTACTCCTATCACCATCCCCATTTTCCGTTAGGGATGTTCTTCAGTAGTCCCAACGGTGCGGTGCCGAAAACTCAGTGCCAAGAACTCGATGTGCCCCTATTCCCTTATCTATAGTAGAGAATAGTGCATAAGCACAGTGCGCCACTATTCCCCCATTGGAAATAGTGCAATAAGCACAAAATACATAGTGCCTCTATCCTCGATAGAATAATCAAAGCAACCCGTCAAGAACTAAAAATAGTATTATGGTAGTCTACCTCGGATTTCAGCATCCGTAGTGCACTCACCCGCAATATCCAGTATCCATAATAGGATTCTTTGATCTCGTGTGTTCCACTCACACAGCTGTGAACAACCATGCATCTATATGAATGTCACTGACTCGCACCGGTTACATCCTAGTGCCTCAACCTTCCATCACAATCCCAACACATTTCCATGTCCATCTCATATATAAATTAACTTGTAATTAGGTTAGACACCTCTAAGTCACATTCATTCTCTCCCCAATATAATCATAACGGTGATAAACCTACAATCCGCAAATCATCATTGGTACTACGGGGTAGTTTCCAATGTGACTTTGGTATTGTCGGTTACTTGCCCACTAGTAGGGATTAGGTCGCCCTACGCCATTATTATAAAATATATGCTACTTAGCCGTTCCGACGACAAGATATTTCTTTCTCCCACCTGAGCAAACAATGGAATCGCAGAATTAAAGCTCCTCTTTACCACACCACAAGCTACCAATCAACCTTCAACCAAAACAACATAAAACAAGCTAAGTTAACAAAATCCCTCTAGAGTAACAAATGGCTAGGGTTCGACCAAGACACCAAAAAGGGCTAGGGTTCTTTTCTCATTTCAATCTTTTGGATATTAGTTATTAGGTTCTTAGATAACATAGAAAAGATTATTACAAGTCAAAAATTGAAACAAAACTCATCTAACACACTTAGATAGGGTTTCGTCTAAGAGAGGAAAAATTGGATACAAATTTACTTTGATTGTAAGCTCTTGGATCATCAATCTAGGGATCTTGGATAGCTTATAAAATTCATACAATTTAAAGGCTGAAAAAAACCTCATTTAACCTACTAGGGGGGTTTCAGCCAACATATAAAATAGGGCTAGGAATTTCTTTTCCTCACATCCTTTTGGATTTAAAATCTAGAAGCCTTAGAGAGTTTATTGATTGGAATTGCCACCACATCAAAATCATTTTTCTATGATTTTCTAGGATTAAATGAAGAAATTCAATGAAAAAGGAAACATTAAATTCTTGACATGAATGAATGAAAATAATTGATGAGAAGGGTAGACATGATCTTAATAAATGAGGATCTACCTTTAGATGACGAAGAAATTGAAGAAATTTGATCAAAGAATGTATGTGTTTCAAGAATGGAGTCTTAGAGTTATTAGGAGAATGAACATGAAGAACTTGTGAAGAATGAAGAAATGAAATGCCTAAGGCCTTGAATGGGTTAGGGCCATGTAGAATGTGTTTGGTCACAAACTGTTGGGAGAAGGTTGGAATTACAATTAAAGGTCAAAGGCAATTTGGCCATTAGATTAAGGAGGTTAACATTTTTTCTAAAACACCATCATTACTTGGTGAGTCATGGTTGTGACACACCCCATGACTCACCACCCCTAGGTGGCAAGTGTACATCCATCCGGTGTCCGGTTCTATCTCTGCACATCCGTTCCCGATTCCGTCGTTTTCCCAATTTAAATTTTCTCGCGCGTTTTCTTCGAAATTCACCAAAATAAAGTATAATAATATATTTTTGAGCAAGAATTTCAAGATAGCCTATATCATTGGAAATGTGATATAAATCTAAACTATTTCATTCTCGGGTCAAAATTAGGTTTTGTGATCACTAAAATTTTATTGTCAGTGGAAACGCAGACCGGATTCTGTCTGAATTTTAAACCCAAATTTTTACCGTAACCTTCTACCATAAGGTAGAGTATAAATATGATTTTATTTTATCCAAAGTCAATTTCTTGATCTCAGGTAAAAATATAAATAAATATATCTTTACCGGTAATACAACCTATATAAAAAGCAGGGTGTTACATAAGGTTATTGGAATTGGTACTATTGGTAAACCCCCTCTTCCCTCAATCACTAATGTTCTCTTAGTCAAAGTATTAAGACACGATTTACTTAGCATAAGTAAATTATGTCACAGTGGATTTGATGTCTACTTTACTAAGGATGCTTGTATAGTTAAAGACAAGAGTGGCAAGACCCTCTTTTCAGCTAGTAGGCAGCAAAATCTTTACAAGATTGAACTGACTGATCTCTCAGATCAAAGTGTAACCTATCTGATGTCAAAAAATGATGAAAGATGGTTATGGCATAAGAAACCAGGACATGCTAGTATGAAACTAATTTCAAAATTGAAAAAGGATAACCTTGTCAGAGGATTGCCCGACATTAGTTTTAAGAAAGATGTTCTGTGTGATGCATGTCAGAGAGGTAAACAAGTAAAATCAAATTTTAAATCTAAAAACCAAGTATCAACCTCTAGCCCTCTTCAGTTGTTACACATGGATCTGTTTGATCCAGTTAGTGTTGCTAGCTTGGCTGGAAAGAAATATGGATTTATCATAGTTGATGACTATTCTAGATTCACATGGGTACTCTTCTTAACTCACAAGGATGAGTCTTTTAAGGCTTTCTCTGTATTCTGTAAGAAAGTACAAAATGAGCAAGGTTTCCGTATTTCTACTTTTAGAAGAGGTCATGGGGGAGAAATTGAAAATGAGTAATTCAAACTGTTACGTGAGGAGAATGGGATATCTCACAATTTCTCTGCACCAAGAACTCCATAGCAAAATGGAGTGGTTGAGAGGAAGAACAAATATCTGCAAGAGATGGCTAGATCAATGCAAATTCAGAGTAATCTCCCTAAGTACTTCTAGAAAGAACCAGTAAACACTGCATGTTATGTACAAAATAGAATACTTATAAGGCCTTTTCTAAAGAAGACTCCTTATGAATTGTGGAAAGGTAAAAGACCCAACATATCTTACTTCCATGCATTTGGATGTGAATGTTTCATTCTGAACACTAAGGTTCAACTTGAAAAGTTTGATTCCAAAATGGATAAGGGTATCTTCATTGGATATTCTAGAAATGGTTAAAGCCTTTAGAGTTTATAACTCTAGAACCTCTGCAATTGAGGAATCTATTCATGTTAAGTTTAATGATGGTTTAAACACTGACAGGGAACTATCATATCTAGAAGATGAACTTGCAGGTCTTGATATAAATAGGCAAGATAGTCAACAACCTGACAGATCTAAAGCAGAACCTGTTTAAGAGTCTGACTATAACACCCCGTTTTCTCACGTCTTGACCGGTAATTATATTTTATGTTATTACCGGGGATTTAGAAAATTATTTTGAGGAGAAAAATCATAGTTGAAACCTTCTATATTGAAGGAAGTTATGGTTAAATTTTGGGTTTAAAACTCAGACGGAAACCGGTCTGCGTTTTTACTGACACTATAATTTTATACCGACAGAAAACCCTAATTTCGGTCCGAAAACAAAAAGTTTCAAAATGTTGCCACTTGTTGGGGACATTATATATTTCAAGAATTTCTACTCAAAAATAAAATATTTTGTTTTATCGGGTGAAATTTTAGCGAAAAACTATCGAAAACCCTAATCGGGTAAATCGACGGAACTGGAAACGGATCTGCAGAGGTATGCCAGAGGATAGGATTGATGACTCAACTTGGACAACTCACCCTAGTGAGTCATCTAATGACTCACCACTTGTCATCATGACTTTAGATATTTTACAAAATATCTATACGTGGAAAAGTCCATAATACCCTTAAGTTCCTAACTAATTCCCAATGTGTCCCAAGATATTTTTAGACCCCAAATTCCTCTCTAATTTCATGAATACCCTCCACTAAACCAAACTCATTTCATTTTGCTTTCATTTCATCATATTTCTCTAAAAAACCCTAATCGGGTAAACAACGGAACCAGATACGGATGTGCAGAGATACACCAAGAGACAGAACGGCGAGTCATCAATGATGACTCATTGAACAATGAGTCACCATGGTGAGTCAAGGTAGTGACTCACCTCCCTCATCAATGCTCATAAATGCTAAGCCAAAAATATCTAGATATTTATGTCTTAACCTAACCTATCCTAGTTAAATGACAACCATGATTAAGGCACGACATTATCAAATTTAATTCTTCTTCCATGTGGACACAAATCAGCCACACCTCTTACTCACCATAACCACTCATTTATCATGATGACTTCAAGGGAAATGACCAAATTATCCCTAAGTTAACCTAACCTATGTTTGGTTAATTCAACCATGGTTCACAAGACAATTTCCATATGACTTGGCTTCCTTCATGTGGTGTAGAACACGGCCACATCACCCTAGGAGCACCTTCACCACACAAATTCTCCTAGCATCATGATTCATCAACTAGCTAGGTTATTATACTATATTTTCTAACCAAGCTTTGGTTAATATTCACCATGGTTATCATTTACCATTGCCAAGCAATTTCCTCCTCACTCAACCACATCATACACGACCTCACCCTCTATAAAAGCACCTATTCATTTCATTTCATCGAAGCTTCTAATTCCAAGAATACCAAAGTTTTTCCTTGTTCTTCATCTTCCTAACACAGTTCTTTCTTCCTCTCCTTGTTGTAACACCCTGTTTTTCGTATGCTTCTTTATCAGTAAATACATGCTTTAATGTGTTTATTTTTGATAAAATCCAGAGGATGAATTTATTTAAAATAAAATCATTTTCTTGTGTTTTTTTACCGTATGAAGTCACAATAAAATTTTCGGTCGAAAATTCAGACAAAAACCGGTCAGGGTTCTCACAGCCAGTACAAGTTTACTAAGCTAGAGACAAAATTTTAATTCGTGAACGAGACGGTTAGTGTTTTTATGATGTTTTGTGTGGTTTTGGAGTTTTTCAGAAAATCTTGTTCGGGGCCAAATCTTAGTGATTTCCCGGGTGAAATAGTCGGGAAATACGACCGGGGAAGTCATCTGATACACAATGGAGCAGAGCATCAAGAGGATGAAGTGACATGAAGTGACTTGATGTGAAGGTTATGACACACCACAAAAGGTGAATCTTGACTTTTTTTCAAAAATCTCACTTTTTCATCTTTTTCTCTCCAATCACATCACATCACCTTAACTCATTATCCTCTCAACAAGCAACCCACCTTCTTTCTTCTCTTCTTTCTTCCTCTCCCAAAACCGTGACCCTCTCCTCTCACTTTCTATAAACACTCTTCATTTCCACACTTCATCATCTTCCTCCCTTTCTCACATTTACACTTTACTACATTTCTTCTTCTTCTTCTCTCTTACAAAGTTTATATTTTTATCAAGCTTTTCTCTTAGAGTTCTTCATCAAAGTCGTTCATCTTGTTAAGGGTAATACTTCTATGTAGTTCTTTTTCAAAGTTTCATCTTTTATTTCAAAGTTTGCTTCACATGTCCTTTATGTGCTTTTAACTTCTAAAACCTCTAAAAAATGGTAGAAAACTCCTTTTGAGTTGAAACCACTTTCTGTATTATTGTATTTACTCATACTATCCCATACTAAAAGGTTGTGTAAAAGAAAGTTTCCTAACCCCTTCTTCCTAAGGAGGCCGAAACCTTAAATGGTTATGGCAAAGATGTTGAGTTTTGTTTTCCAAAGTGATCATGGACTAAAAAGCTCCTTATGTTAAAGGATGGTATGCCTAAGTGATTGGAAAGTTTAAAATATTTTCTTGCTTTATTTTCCTATGATGGCCGAATGTAACATTTGACCTAGGATGTGTTATTTTATTTTGTTTTCCAAGATGATTATGGATTAAAGCTCCTTCATGTTAAAGGATGCTATGTCCAAAATATTGGATGATTTAAAGATCTATAACCTCACAAACTTGTTAAGGCCGAACCTAAGAGTTCATGGTCTAAGACATTTGATTTTTCCATTTTCTGAGATGATCATGGTTTCAAGCTCCTTACTATGTATGGATGCTAACCTAAAGAGATTGGAAAGTTTAGAAAATCCTAGCCTATTTACCTATACTTGACCGAAATCCTAAGTCAAGTACTTAGTGGGATTTTTAATTCAACTTTGTTAAAAGATTGTTGTTTATGAACTTCTAGCACTTAAGGATCATAAATCCAAGAGTCGCATAAGTTTCGGAAACCCCTAATCCTAGTTTATTGTATGAACCGAACCTATACCTTGTGGTTAGTGTTCTCGAGTTGATTTTTTTTAACTCGTGATTTTATGTTGGTAACCTTAGACTTCCATCGCCGGAGAAGAGAGGACGTTCGTGAACCTTCTTTTCAAATCCAAAACTCCTATCTCCGACGTGGGGTAAGAGGGGATTTCCTAAAGATATTCAATAACTGTATGCATGTGTGTATGTGTTTAACTGGATATTTATATGTTGATTGAGCTTACTTAGTTATCTAATGTACCTGAACTATTATGCTATTATCTGATGTTGAACTGTGCTTGTTCTAAATGTTATAATGCGTATCTGTGATGAACTGCTTTCAACTGTGATATTAGCATTGAACTGAGAATATATACTGCTGTTGATTGAAAGTTTGCTAAGCCAGACTTGTGTCTGTGCTCAACTGTTATGGTATGAAATTGGTAAGTGTACCAAATCGTATCAAGTAATAATAATGAGAGTAGAGTATCGTCCCACGAGGATTGAGATTCAAGTAACAACGACAACTAAGCAATCGATATTTGAATGAATAAAGCTCATATTTCCAAACAAGTAACTGAAATGTTGAATTAAGTGTTGTCACAAAGGTAATTGAATGAGATTTTATTTTATCAAACAATCAATGAAATGGAAAAAATGAATAATTACGAAGAATCAAGTATTTAAGACTGTTAGGAATCGGAATCACCCAATCTTCACTTAATGTAGCTCGTAGAACACTAACATTCAATTCAATTCATTCAATTGACATTCAAGTCACTAATTTAGATTTATCCCTAGTTCCTTAGGTGATAATCCTTTTGTTACTAATTATGAACCCTAATTCCTTAGGTGAATCAAAATTAGAACAAGCATTAAGCACAAGACTTATGGGAAATGCATTGCAATGAAGTTCTATTCCTAGAATCAACCTCACGGTGGTAATCTATTCCAGTTCTAACATGAACACACATTTTCCAATTATGCATTCAAACATAAGATCAATTTCATGAATGGCCAGTTCAGGAAAAGCATTAAACATTGAAGAGATTACTCAATTTGAATGAATTTGAATTGAAATCAGAGTTAGAACAAACTTACATCAAGATTTGATTGAATTCATCCTATCCTAACCTAGGAAATTTAGAAACTCATAGCTACAAGCTGAAATCTAGAAGAAATAGATGAGAATTGAGGTGGAGAAGCCATGGATTCTTGAATTCTTTCTTCCAAAAGCTCTTGGACACCTAACTTCAGAACCCTCTCAGAGAACATGAATTCAGAATCAGATAAAATGGAAAAAAAGTCCTCAATTCGTGTCAGAACGCGGAATTTATAGTGTCAGAGTAACTGTCCCAGCGCTGGGCGCCACTACCAGCGCTGGGCGCTAGGCTGAACCCAAGAGCACCTTCTCTTGCAACCCTTCTGGCGCTGGGCGCTCTCCTCTGGCACTGGGCGCTGGTGAACCCGAGAGCACCACCTTCTTGCTGGTTGTTAGCACTGGGCGCTCTTCACGGGGGCTGGGTGCCAGACTTGGCCTGGGCAAATCTGAAGGTTGCCTTTTCTGCACACTTTTCAACCAATCTTTAATGTATTTTCCCAAAAATCAAAATCCAAAGATCTAAACTTAAGAAAGAAGACTTTGCGTATTTTTCTATTATTTTTCTCATGATTCCTAAGATTATACACATTTCATGCCTAATTAAATCCATGATTTTTTATACAAAATATGGATTTATCACAACCCCAAACTTAGAAATTTTGCTTGTCCTCAAGCAATTATTCAAAGTCATAAAAAGGGTAAAAGAGATGGAGTTCTATGATCAAATCCCTTATGAAGCACCTTACTTCATGCAATACTTCAACTCATGACATTTTTGCAAATTGCACAAACTTCACATAATCAAACATCAATTCCAATTGATCACATGCTTTATTATTTTAAGACAATCAACCATACTACCAATTCAGCTCAACTGAATGCACAAAATTATCCCTTGCAACCTCTCTATTTAAATGTTTCACACATCCTCACTTGGTCATATTTGCTCTCAAATCCAATCCACCTGCATTCCTCAATCCTAATCTTGACAAGATGCTAAACACCCACATCACAAATGCCAATGCAACACATATCATGAGGTCTTTTATTTGGTTGTAATGAGGCTTAGGTACGGGTGGATGAGATTAAGGATATATATGCTATGCTACTTTGGCTTCAAGGACTATTTGGACTCTTTTGGAATTTTCACTTGCCTAGTCTAGCTACAAGCACAAAAATTTCAAACTTTGCACAAACAACCACTTTATTTATTTACAAAATTTTTTTTTGCTTTGTTTCTTTTCTTCTATTTTTGCCTTTTTCTACGCTTTTGGGACTTTGTTCCTTTTTCTCCTTTTTGGCTTTTTCTATTTTCTTTTTCTTTTTTTCTTTTTTTTTTCTTTTTTTTCTTTTTTTTAGTAAGCATCTTTAGTGGCCTACTTACCACCCCAAACTTTATTTGATTGCTTGTCCTCAAGCAAGAGAACAACCCCAAACTTTAGTCCAAACATTCCTCCAAGCCAAAAATAGAGGGACAAATTTGTTTTTTCGATTTTTCGGCTTGTAATGAGCTATTTTCATAAGAAAAATAGGCTAAGGCTCTAAGGGGCTCACAATGGAAAATGTTAGGATGGCTAGTTTGGCCCTGAGCTTAAGCAATTAAATGATGCCTCAATCATTTATGCATATACACAAACAATGCAACAGTGACAAGCATCTATGCAAGAAAAAGTGAGAATATGCAAGTGATGGATAACACACATGAAAGAAAGAAATGATATGTGACCAGTTTTGGCTCAAAAGCTCACAGTTTTGGCCATGTGCAAGGGAAATCAGTACACCCAGTATTGCATTAATCATAGTATGAGAGATTGTCCCCAAACAAGTCACAAGGATCAACGGTCTTAATGCAATCATATGTTCAACTGGTACAAAATGCATGATGCTAAGAATTTTCAGTCGAGCAATAGCAATATGCTCACAAGAGAATTGACACCAAACTCCACTCAATTTTCAGCTATGCTATGTTCTCCCAAATCCACATTTTTACTCACACACTCCACAGGCTGTAACACAATTGAAGGAAAGGATAGAGAGAAAGAGTTTAAGATCACTTCCCCCCTTTTCCTTGCATGGTTGAGCCTGTGGAAGCTGCACATACTGCAAACGCAGCTGGATGACCATAGCCAGTAGCCAGTCATTACTACAGCACATCTAAAACAGTTATTAGCAAGCTATCAGTTAATTTTCTGAAAATCTAATATTTAACTAAAAACATCAAAAGCATAATTCCTACACATCCATGCAAGTTCCAAAAGACCACAACATAAGATCTGTTACAGGTTCAAAACGAAAAACAGTAAATCACACAGATGAAACTAAACAAAATCCTAAGCACTATGGTGCATCCTCATCCTCTCCATTTGTTGGCTCAGCTTCCTCAACATCACCCACAGGTTCCTCCTCCATGTCATCCCCGACCAAGTCATCAAAATTAGTCATCTCTAAAATCTGCTGCTCGAATAGTGGTCCCACCGGCAAACCTCCCAATGTCTCAACATCTACTCCCTGGTTCTCTGCCATGCGGCGGATCATAGACTCTAGTCCTTGTTGAGACTGCAGAATGAGAGTATTCAGATGACACATAGCTTGAACATTTCGATCCAAACGCCCTCGGCGAAGTGCTACACGTGCCAGCTGCCCAGTAACTTTATTGAGGCCTGTCTCTACATGTCCTAATCTATCCAAAAAATAAGTTTGTTGTTGCTGCCCCTGTGGTGGATCTTGCTGTTGCGGTGGATTCTCAGGATCAGGCTGCTGTCCAATTGGCCCATTTTCCAGCTTCTGAATATAGCTCCCTGTAACCGCAAGCATGGGCTTTATTAGTATCTCTTCCTTAGAAACCTCGACACCTGCGTTCTCACAGAGCATGGCAATCAGAGAGGCATGTCCAAGAGCTGCAACAGTGGATTGTGCAATCTCATAGATATCCCGAGCAAGTATTTCACCCACATCAATTTTCTTCCCTTCTACTATGCAGCACACCAACTGTGCCCTAGAGATAATTACATCAGAGATATTGGCACATGTTTGCAGTGTGTGATGCACAAAAGTGCACCAAGCTCTTGGAATAGGCTTGAAATGTGATGCTTTGAGCTTTCTCATAACCCCACTTCTAGTATAAATCCATGTTACTCCGGGTCGGCACAGTGTGGTTATCAATGCATTAGCATCCACCTCTTGCTCTTGAAGTTCTTCATATTTGCATTCCTTTGGTGCAGGAGTCCGGAGGATGGAATTAATGATGCTAGCATTATAACGAACTTCCTTTCCTCGGACAAAGCTCACATACTTATTCCCCTTCGGTGGTTCATTTACAAAAGCATTGGCATAGAATTCTTTCACCAATAGCTGGGATACTGGTTTCAGAAAGCTCACCAAGGTATTCCACCTTCTATTTAGAATCTGCTCAACCATTGCAGGACACTCAGCCTTCCCCACATTGATTGCTTTCTCACTCTGGATACTCCTAGTTTTCACATAATCATTGTATGTTTGCTCATGTTCCTCAGAGCGAAATAAGTTTGCATTGTAGGATGGGGATGCTGCAGCCTTCTTTCTTTTCTTTTCTGGTGCAGTAAGGGCCATGGTAACCTGTTTGAGGAGAATAGAAGCACAATGAAGTCCTTACCCACCTTGGTGATGCTCAGAGCCGCAAGGGAGAAGAGGGGCTAGGGCTCGTTTATAGCAAACCAGCGCCCAGCGCTACCAAGGGAAGCTCAGCGCTGGAACTTCAGATTTTCCTGGAGTTTCCAGCGCTCATCCTTTTTGCGTGAGGCCCGGCACTGGGATTCCTGGTGAGCTGAGCGCTATCAGTATCCCTGCACATTCTCCCACTTCCTCTGCTGCTAATTCTTTGGCCTTTTTCAATAACTCAGATTTGCATCAAATGTCAGAGTAAACTTTACACAATAAAGTGCATCATGACATGTACTGAAAGATCACAATATTCTTTTCTTCTCTCTTTTTTTTTAGATAAAAAAATAGAAATGAATGAATCTAATCTACTCTTGGGTTGCCTCCCAAGAAGCACTTCTTTAACGTCACTAGCTTGACACCGACTTTCCGATCAAGGTTCTTTCAAACTCAAGGCAGCTTTGGCTCTCTCAAAATCACCTCCAATGTATAGTTTCAACCTTTGTCCATTCACTTTAAACCTCCTTTTAGATTCCGGTTCTTCCACTTCAACCGCACCATGAGCCATAGCTTATTTAACAATGAAAGGTCCTTACCATTTGGACTTCAACTTTCCAGGGAATAACTTCAAACGCGAGTTGAATAAAAGTACTTTTTGCCCCGGATAGAAGACTCTATGCACTATATGCTTGTCATGGTATGCCTTCACTCTTTGCTTGTAAATTACCGCATTTTCATAAGCCATTAGCCTCATCTCCTCCAATTTGTTCAGCTGATCCAATCTCTTCTCACCGGCTAGAGTAGAATCAAAATTCAGAAATTTGATAGCCCAATATGCTTTGTGTTCTAGCTCTACCGGAAGATGACATGACTTTCCATAAACCATTTGATAAGGAGAAAGACCAATTGGAGCCTTAAATGCTGTCCTATGAGCCCACAATGCATCATCTAGCTTCTTTGACCAATCTTTTCTTGAATTTGCAACAGTTTTTTCCAAGATCTTCTTGATTTCTCTATTGGATACCTCAACTTGACCACTTGTTTTTGGATGATAAGGAGTGGCCACCTTGTGTTTCACATTGTACTTGGTCAAAACACTTTGCAAATGATTGTTGCAATAGTGTTTCCCTCCATCACTAATCAACACACGAGGTACTCCAAATCTTGCAAATATGTTCTTCTTGAGGAATCTCACAACCGTGGCTCCATCATTTGCCGGTGAAGCAATTGCCTCCACCCACATAGAAACATAATCTACAGCCACAAGTATGTATTGATTGGAGTATGACAATGGGAAAGGTCCCATAAAATCTATCCCCCAACAATCAAACAACTCAACTTCAAGAATGTTTTACAATCGCATTTCATTCCTCTTCAAGATGCTTCCTATTATTTGGCATTTGTCACATTGCTTGGCATATTGGTGTGCATCTTTGAAAAGTGTTGGCCAATAGAAACCATATTGCAACACCTTCACTGCTGTCCGGTCCCCATTATAATGCCCTCCATATGGGGAACCATGTGACACCCCGTTGTGCCCAATTTTATTATTACATTAAATCCTTAATTATTTATTTACTTAATCGCGCGCTTAACGTTGAAAATACGTAAAAATTAAAAACTTAATAAATAAATATATAACTTCTACAAATATAAAACACACCAAACTATATTACATAAATACCCACATAAGTATCCTTTATTTTACCCAGCACTGTTTAGGGTATCCCTAAAGCATGGTGCAACTGTTTCCAAAATCTAGATGTAAATCTAGGATCTCGGTCTGAGACAATGCTCGATGGCACACCATGCAACCTAACAACTTCTTTGATGTAGATTTGGGTCAACTTCTCCAAACTATAGCTTTCCCCCATAGGTAAGAAGTGAGCACACTTCGTCAACCTATCAATGATAACCCAAATTGCATCATGTCTCTTAGGAGTTCGTGGTAGTCCAACCACAAAATCCATAGCGATGTTATCCCATTTCCATTCTGTGATATCTAATGATTGCAATAAACCAGCTGGCTTTTGATGCTCTATCTTAGCCTTCTGACACACCAGGCAAGATAAAACATACTCTGCTACCTCTTTCTTCATCCTCGTCCACCATAACAATTTCTTTAAATCATGATACATTTTAGTAGATCCAGGATGAATACTCAACTTACTCTTATGTGCTTCTTCTAATATCAACTTCCTTAGTTCTAAATCCTCGGGCACACATATTATATCCCTAAACCTCAGTACACCATTTGTTCCTCTACTAAACTCAGAATTTTTACCTTCATCTATTCTTCTACTTATCTCCTGTAAATATGGATCCTGAGCCTGTTTATCCTTAAGATCTCTCATAAAATCACTACTAATAGTGATCATACCTAAGCAAATTTTATCCTCAACCAACTCCATTCCTAAGTTCAAATATCTGAACTGTTCCAGTAATTCCAACTCTTTAACCATCATTGCGGACACATGCAATGATTTCCTACTCAAGGCATCCGCTACTACATTCGCCTTCCCAGGATGGTATAGTAAATCAAACTCATAATCTTTGATAAACTCCATCCATCTTCGTTGTCTCATATTCAACTCCTTTTGGTTGAAAAGATACTTCAGACTTTTATGGTCACTGTAAACATTAAATTTTGCTCCATATAGAAAGTGTCGCCATATTTTTAATGCGAACACTATGGCTGCTAATTCCAAATCATGAGTCGTATAGTTCCTCTCATGAATTCTCAATTGTCTGGAAGCATAAGCCACCACTCTTCCCTCTTGCATTAGAACACAACCTAAACCATGGTATGACGCATCACAGTATACGTCAAACTGTCCTAATGGATCCGGTAAAGTCAACACAGGTGATGTAGTCAACCTTTCCTTCAGCTTTTGGAAACTCTGCTCACAGTTGTCCGTCCATACAAAAGTTGTATTTTTCCTCGTCAGCTGCGTCATAGACAACACAATCTTCGAGAAACCCTCTATAAACCTCCGATAATATCCAGTTAACCCTAGAAAGCTTCGTACTTCACTTACTGACTTAGGCCGTTCCCATTTAAGAACTGCCTCAACCTTTCTTTGGATCTCTTTGCTATACCTTCCTTGTTGATCACATGTCCAAGAAATTGGACTTCTTCCATCCAAAACTCACACTTGGAAAGTTTAGCATAAAGCTGCCTATCCTTCAAAACTTGCAGCACTATCCTTAAATGTTTCTCATGATATTCCCATGTACGAGAATAGATAAGGATGTCGTAGATGAATACAACAACAAACTTATCAAGGTACGGTCTAAATATCCTGTTTATATAATCCATGAACACTGCTGGCGCATTAGTCACACTGAACGGCATGACTAAATACTCATAATGTCCATACCTTGTTATAAAAGCCGTTTTTAGTATATCTTCCTTCTTTACTCTAATATGATGGTATCCAGATCTCAAATCAATCTTGGAAAATACTCCTGTTCCTTTCAATTGATCCATCTGATCATCTATCCTAGGCAACGAATACTTATTTTTAATTTTTACCTTGTTTAACTGTCTATAATCCGTGCACAACCTAGAACTTCCATCTTTCTTCTTAACAAACAACACCGGAGCTCCCCATGGTGAAACACTCGGCCTTATGAACTTTTTCCCAACATATCATCCAACTGTTTCTTCAATTCCGCCAATTCTATAGGTGACATCCGACAAGGCACCATAGATATAGGTCCTGTCCCTGGTACAAGGTCTATGGTGAATTCCACTTCTCGTTCTGGTGGTAAACCTGGAACGTCGGGAGGGAACACTTCAGGAAACTCTCTCACAATAGGCTTAGAATCTATACTAGGGGTCTCAATAGTTTCCACCGCGAACAGCATCACGTACTGCCGAGAATCGTCACTCCTCATGGATACTCCTTCATTGGCAGTGACTATACTAGAAGAGTCAAGAAATGATAAGTCTTACTAGAACAGTCTAGCATTACATGGTTAGCTGAAAGCCAATCCATGCCAAGAATAACATCTATCTGTTGCATAGGCAAACAAACAAGGTCTACAATAAATGTCCTATTCTCAATAACTATAGGACTGGTCACGCGGTCGCACACGCGCCAAAAAGCGAGCGGTTTTATAAAAATGTAGTTTAGGGCGACAACTCGGATATCGTCTCACAAGGACTCTTGACTTGTTATTTACCACAAAAATCAGTTTTTGGGGGGGTTTGGTTTGAATGTAAATAAGAAAACAATTAAGGAAACACAAAGCAATAGAAACAGAGCAAGTTGAAAAGGTTATCAAATAGCTAAAGACGATTAATCTACTGTTCTCGATTTCCCAACTATCATCGGTTCATGTAAATTCCAAGCCCTAAGCAGATTCTAATCCCCTTTCGGTTGTAGCAACAATTAACAAACGAAATTGCTACTACGGATATATACTCCTATTCCCGAATTAAACAAACGGGGTTAAGCCCTCATGAACTAAACGAACATGAATGAACACACGCGAATTAAACAAACGCGATTAAGTATAGGAACATAACATCACCGAAATAAATCAACACAACACTATACACTCCTGAATTAAACAAACAGAAATATATAGCATGGTATTGAAAAGGGAAAAGCATACAAAACAGGAACTACAAGAACCTCAAGTGTGATGGAAATCAATTACAGTAGACTAATCATAGAAATTTAGTTCTCCATAAAACAACGAAACACAACCAGAAAATATGTAAAGAAAACAATGGAGAATCAAAAGTTCTTCCAATCTGCCCAGAACAGCCTTTTATAGCATTCAGAAACTGAGCCCACTCGCGAGGCGAACCCTCACTCGCGAGGCAAATATCATGAAGAGTCTGCAACGTTTGGTCTTCTCGCGGGGTGAAGTACTGCTCGCGTGGCGAGGAATGGAAGAGTCATGGCTTCTGGTCTTCAGTCTCGCGAGGCGAGACATGGATCCGCGAGGCGACACAGAACGTGTTGCATTTCTCTGGAACAGTCAGCTATCAGGGTCGCGAGGCGAGGTGTTGTTCGCGGGGCGAACCAGAGAGGATGACATTTTTGCTGTTCAGCTGGATTTCATGGTCGCGAGGCGAGAAGACTCTCGCGGGGCGAACACCTCCAGGATTGGAATTTTCTTTGTTTCTTTATTCCATTGACTTCTAACTTAACCTGAAAACAGTAAAATAACCATAAGTGCTTTATTTGACTCAAAACTGGCTAAATTAACCTAAAACTACTTTAGAGACTCAAAACCTTGCTTGAGGACAATCTAATCTAATTTGGGTGAAAATGAGATATAATTAACACAAAACCCTGGTCATACTAGCCATAAAACTAGATGAGCCAGAGGCTTATCAAAATACCCCAAACTTAAACTTTGCTTGTCCCCAAGCAAACTAAAACTCAAAAACTCAAAAAGACTCAAGACATGGCAAGCTTAAGGGATTCAATCAACTTTGCACAGATTTCAAGCAATACATCAAAACAGTTTTTCTTTCAATGTTCCCCCCTTCCAAACAAAGTAATCCCCACAATCCTTTATTCTGAACATTGGAGAATTTCATCATTCAAGCAATCATTAATCTAAGCAGGGGATCCAAGTTACATACAAAAGGGAGATCACCAAATTCAAACAACTGCCTTCCTCACAAGTGCATTTAGTGTTTCACTCAAACGCTCAATTTTTGTCAGGCTAACAACATTTCACTCAATTTCACTTTTCAGAAGCACTTCCCATAAATTTGATTTTCATCTCCAAATGATTCCCACAGAAAACATGTATGCAACATCAAAAGGTCTTTTATGGATTGTAATGGGGCCTGGCTAAGGGTAGGATATACAAAGGTACTAGGCTGAAGACCCTAGGAACTAAGAGAGCATGAAACACTTCAAAACATTGAAATTCCACTCAAGTTCCTTTTTTCAATTTTCTTTTTGCCTTGGGTGACTACAGCCATTTCTTCTGATACTTTTATATTTTTTTTTCATTTTCACACTTTGCTTCTTTTTTTTTCTTTTTTCCTTTTCTTGGCCTTTGGCTCCAACCTTTTTATTGTATTTTTTTCTTTTTCTCAATCCCAACACACATTACACTTTATAGCCACCCCAAACTTAGTTTTCTTGCAAACATTGTCTTGTCAAGATTCCATGCTCTCCTAATCCTAAGATCGGGTTAACATGGTTTTCCAGATTTTAGCTTATAACATAAGGTTAACAAGAATTAACAGGTTGATTAGGCTCAAAGGGGCTAACTATGGAACAAGCATTAGGGATGGTTATTTTAGGCTAAGTAGTTATTTACAAAGAAAATGCCTAAATCATCTGAAGCAAACACATAAACATGCAAACCATAAAGAGATTCAAGCAAATTCGGGAAAGTGCAACTTAAAAGTGATTTCACACAGTTTAAAACATGTTGGAGGCTCAAATCCTCACCTGGACATTTTTTTCAAATTGTTTGACAAAGATTCTATCCCTAGTGTGTGCTTCCTATCACCCCAAACTTATCATAAATCATGCCATCACAACAAAATGTCTCAAAGTTTAGTTTTCAATCACATGGGGATCACTTTTCAAAAAAATTCAACCTAGGGGGAATCATCACATAAATCATGCAATCAATATGTACAAAATCAATCAAAATCAATCAAACTTGACAACATAAGACTCAACATTTTATTCAAGAGCTAAACACAAAACAAGACAAAACACAAACAAAGCTAAACACAAAACAAGACAAAACACAAAACAAACTACAATTAGTTCCCTCCCCCACACTTAAAACATACATTGTCCCCAATGAAACAACATAACTATAAAATCAGAGTGAGGGAAAGGAAAGGGTACTCCCTGATCAAGTGTCAGTGTAGGTGGGAGCTTCCATGGAGAGCTCCTCAACAGTAGCATCGTCAGGAACACCAGCACCCACACCATGGAATGGCTTCAGCCTCTGCCTGTTAACCTTGAAGGACTTGTTGCTACCTGCATCTTTAATCTCTACTGCACCATAAGGAAAAACGTTAGTAACAACAAATGGTCCAATCCACTTGGACCTAAGTTTCCCAGCCATCATTTTCAGGCGGGAGTTAAACAGTAAGACTTGCTGGCCCACAGAATTTTTTTTCCTATTAATCATCCTATCATGAAAATATTTTGTTTTCTCTTTATAAATCCTGGAGCTTTCATAGGCTTCTAGACTAAGCTCCTCAAGCTGCTGCAACTGGAGTTTCCTTTCGATACCAGCTTTCTTCAATTCTAAGTTACAGCACTTGACTGCCCAATATGCACGGTGCTCAACTTCCACAGGGAGGTGACATGCCTTACCAAATACAAGCCTGAAGGGGGACATCCCTATTGGCGTCTTGAAAGCGGTCCTCTGAGCCCACAGTGCGTCTTCCAGACGGCGGCTCCAGTCCTTCCTATTCGGCTGCACCATTTTCTCTAAAATATGTTTGATCTCCCTGTTGGATATCTCAGCCTGGCCATTGGTCTGTGGATGGTAAGCAGTGGAGACTCTATGCACAACTCCATATTTCCTGAGTAAGGCTTCCATGGTGCGGTTGCAGAAGTGAGTGCCCTGGTCACTGATAATAGCCCGAGTTATGCCAAACCTACAAAAAATGTTGGACCTAACAAATTTTGAAACAACTTTAGCATCGTTAGTCCTAGTGGGGATTGCTTCCACCCACTTTGAAACATAGTCAACAGCCGAAAGAATATATACAAAACCAAAAGATGCAGGGAAAGGACCCATAAAGTCAATTCCCCACACATCAAAAACCTCACAAAAAAGCATGGGCTGCTGAGGCATCTCACTCCTACGAGTGATGGCAGGGCCTGCTGTTTGACATTCCTTGCAATTCTTGTAGACCTCATAGGCATATCTAAAAATTGTGGGCCAGTAGAACCCAGAATCTAGGACTTTTCTTGCCGTCCTCTGTGGTCCAAAGTGTCCCCCTAATTGAGAGGCATGAGAAAAGTGCAGGATGGACTCTGTCTCATGATCGGGGACACACCTCCGAATCACCTGATCACTGTAAAACTTCCAAAGGTACGGATCATCCCACACATAGTACTTTGAATCACTCTTGAGCTTGTGGGCCGGGATCTACTTGTACTGCGGGGAACAACACCAAAGAACAAGAAAGTTAACAATGTCAGCAAACCAAGGTGTTACCCCATACAGATGTAGAAGCTGTTCATCCGGAAAATCATCCTGGATGGGAGAAGGATCCTCATCCCTTGCTATTCGGCTCAAGTGATCGGCTACCAAATTTTCAGCTCCACTCTTGTCTTTTATCTCCACATTGAACTCTTGGAGCAAAAGCATCCACCGAATCAATCTTGGCTTCGCTTCTGGTTTCTTTAACAGGTACTTCAGAGCTGCATGGTCAGTAAAAACAATAACCTTGGAACCTAGCAAATATGACCTAAATTTATCAAGTGCAAACACAACAGCTAGCAGTTCCTTCTCAGTGGTGGTGTAATTTGATTGTGCAGCATCTAATGTCCTAGAAGCATAATGAATGACATCGGCAGCTTTGCCCACCCTTTGTGCCAGAACCGCTCCCACAGCATAATTAGAAGCATCACACATGAGTTCAAAAGGGAGGGTCTAGTCAGGGGGCTGGATGACGGGGGTAGAGGTCAATGCTCTTTTCAGGTAGTCAAATGCCTTCTTGCAGTTGTCATCAAAATGGAACATGGCATCATTCTTCAGCGGGTTTGACAATGGCAGAGCTATCTTGCTGAAGTCCTTAATAAATCGCCTGTAGAAACCTGCATGGCCAAGAAAAGAACGGATCTCGCGAATGCAAGATGGGTAAGGCAATGAAGAAATTACATCAATTTTTGCAGGATCTACTGAAATACCCTCTTTAGAAATAACATGACCCAAAACAATCCCCTGTTCTACCATAAAGTGACATTTTTCATAGTTCAAAATCAGATCAGTCTCAATGCATCTTTCTAGAACTAAACTCAGACTTTGCAGACTTGCATCAAATGAGGAGCCATATACAATGAAGTCATCCATGAACACCTCCATGCAGTTTTCAATAAATTCAGTAAAAATGCTAAGCATGCATCTTTGGAAAGTGCCAGGAGCATTACAAAGGCCAAATGGCATCCTCCTATAGGCAAACGTGCCGAAGGGGCACGTGAAAGTGGTCTTTTCCTGATCCTCAGGGGCAATATGGATCTGGAAGTACGTGGAAAAGCCATCAAGAAAACAATAATGAGATTTGCCAGCCAGCCGTTCCAGCATCTGATCTATGAACGACAAAGGAAAGTGATCCTTCTGGTGGCCTGGTTCGACTTCCTATAATCTATCTGAGACTACTTGACTATTACGGACTCTAGTGGGTACAAGCTCATTATTATCATTTCTTACCACTTGTGAGGCCGGACTTCTTGGGTACAACTTGCACTTGGACTTACCCAAGTACTATCGAGAGATGGGGTATATGATACACCTGCCCAGGTTTAGTCACCTCTTTCTTCACCACATCCAGAATCAATGGATTGAGCCGCCTTTGGGGCTGTCTAACTGGTTTAGCCCCCTCCTCCAACAGAATTCTATGCATACATCTGGAGGGGCTAATTCCTGGGATGTCATCCAAGGTCCACCCAATCGCCTTCTTGTGCTTCTTCAGAACCTCTAAAAGCTTAGCTTCCTGGTCGGAGTCAAGGCTGGAGGAAATGATGACTGGAAGTTTTTCATTCGTCTCCAAGTAAGCATACTTCAGGTTCCTAGGAAGTGGCTTGAGCTCTAAGGAGGGTGGCTGCTTAATGGATGGTACATTTGGAGTAGCCAAGATGTCAAGAACTTCGGTTGAACAGACAGCTTCACTCACACTATCACCCTGCAAAGTTGAATCGAGAAACTCAGCACAAGCAGCACACGGGTTAGTGTCAGTACAGTCAGTACATGAATATATATCATCAAATCCAGAAATAAATGGAAAATCAGAAACAAGGTCCTCATGGGTGTCATCAATAATCTCAGAAAGCAACTCTAATTGGAAAACAGAGTGCTCCTCCAGGGGATGCCTTATAGCATCAAAGATATTAAACTTTTCCACAATATCACCAAACTCCATAGACATGGTCCCATCATTAACATCAATCTTAGTCTTAGTTGTCTTCATGAATGGTCTGCCCAGGATTATTGGTTATCTACTGGAATTTGTCTCTCCTGCCATGTCTAGGATGTAGAAGTCAGCAGGGAAAATCAACTCATCAACGTGTACTAGCACATCTTCTACCATTCCCATGGGGTGGGCACTGGTCCTGTTGGCTAACTGGATAGTGAGACCTGTATACTGCAAGGAACCAAGATCAAGGGTACTGAAAATAGAGGTGGGCATGACATTTATGGAGGCTCCCAAATCCAACATGCAATTTTCAAATCTGTTGTCCCCAATAGTGCATGGAATAGTAAAAGTGCCTGGATCCTTGCACTTCTGTGGTAGTGCCTGAGTAGGGGCTGAAACAGTAACTCTTTCTGGTGTAGGCTTAGACGGGATAAGGGCTGAAACATTTCTTCCCAAATTAACTTTCTCATTACTCTTCAACCTTCTCTTGTTGGTGCACAAATCCTTCAGAAATTTAGCATACTTAGGAACCTGCTTGATCACATCTAGAAGAGGAATATTCACAGCCACCTTTCTAAACACATCTAGAATTTCCTTCTCCTTGTCTTCACCACCAATCTTCTTATTTTTTTGTACTCTGTGTGGGAAGGGAATCGGTGGTATGTACATTTTCTCAACTTCAACATCAACTGAAGGCTCAGGAGTTACCTCAACAGTTTCTTCATTTTTTTCAGAGGCTGCCTCAACAACTCTTCCAGATCTCAGAGAAATGGTACTCACATTAGGATTGGAGACATTGGGATTTATCACTGTTTGTGAAGGCAGTTGACTTGTTCTTTGAGCTTGCTGTATGTTATTTATGGAGGTGGCAAGCTGTCCAACCTGTGTCTCTAAATTTTGAATGCTAGCATCCGTTCATTTCTTGAGATTGACCAAACGTATGCCGCAAATTGTGAATGCTAGAATCGTTCATTCTTTGAAACTGTGCCTGTGAGGCTTGGAACTGTCCAAATTGCTGTTGGGGAAAAATGTAGTCATTTGTACAGCCATTTGTGAAGTCATTTTCTTAAACATGTCCTCTAGGGAAGGTTCAGAAGGTGCAGAAGTGGTCACTTGAGGAGGATTCTGTGGTGCTGCCATCGGTTGTTGTTGGGATGAGTTCCCATACCGAAGATTAGGATGATTCCTCCAATTGGGGTGGTACCTATTTGTGGAGAGGTCAGGAGTGTTGTACCGGTTCTGACTGTTGCCTTGATTGTAAGGATGGACTGCAAAAGCTTGAGACATATCGATGAATCGACCGCTTCCTTCGGAATGGGGCATGCATCATCTGGTGCTCAGGAGAACTGCACATGCCACATAACCTTGCAGGCTGAACCCTATCCATTGCCAATTGCCTTACAAAAGAAGTGAGCTCATCCATTCTATTCTCAAGGGCCTGGTTGGACGAAGAGCTATGGACCTCATTCACACCCCTTGTCTCAACAGAATTTCTCCTGGTAGTAAACTGCTGGGAGTTCAGTGACATATTTTCAATTAATTGCTTGCCAGCAGCTGGGGTCTTATCAACAAGTGCTCCCCCACTAGCAGCATCCAAAATATTTCTATCCATAGGTAGTAACCCCTCATAAAAATACTGGATAAGAAGTTGCTCAGAAATCTGATGCTGAGGGCAACCGGATACCAAATGCTTGAATCTCTCCCAATATTCAGCCAATGACTCATTTCCTTGTCTAATGCCACATATTTCCTTCCTGGTTGATGCAGCTCTGGAGGCAGGAAAATATTTCTCTAAGAAGAGCTTCTTCAAATCGTTCCAGGTAGTAATAGAGTTTGGCTCAAGATATAACAGCCAATCCTTTGCAGCTCCCTACAGTGAGAACGGAAAAGCTTTCAGCTTGATGTTATCCTCAGTTACTCCCTCTGATCTCAAGGTTGTGGAGCAGACGACCTGGAATTCCTTCAAATGCTTGTGTGGATCCTCACCTGCAAGACCACTAAACTTTGGCAACAAGTGAATGAAACCAGATTTTAATTCAAAAGGAGTATCAGCACCAAGATATGCAATACACAAGCCATTATAATTAACATCAGGGGCAACAAGCTGTCTTAATGTCCTTTGGTCACCCATGTTATCAAAAATAGTTTTAGAATTAGAATCACTACTAGTGCTAGCCCGAATTTCTCTACGGCGTGTGTGCACTGTTCTTTCAATTTCAGGATCAAAATCACACAATTCAGGGCAAGTAGACCTAGTAGCCAGACCAATTCAAAACAAAAACGAAAGTAAAAGAAAAAGAAGAAAAAAAATGCGAAAACAACAAACAAGAGTCCCCGGCAACGGCGCCAATTTTTGGTCGCGCTGTCGCGCACGCGCTAAAAAGCGAGCGGTTTTATAAAAATGTAGTTTAGGGCGACAACTCGGATATCGTCTCACAAGGAATCTTGACTTGTTATTTACCACAAAAATAAGTTTTTGGGGGGGTTTGGTTTGAATGTAAATAAGAAAACAATTAAGGAAACACAGAACAATAGAAACAGAGCAAGTTGAAAAGGTTATCAAATAGCTAAAGACGATTAATCTACTGTTCTCGATTTCCCAACTATCATCGGTTCATGTAAATTCCAAGCCCTAAGCAGATTCTAATCCTCTTTCGGTTGTAGCAACAATTAACAAATGAAATTGCTACTACGGATATATATTCCTATTCCCGAATTAAACAAACGGGGTTAAGCCCTCATGAACTAAACGAACATGAATGAACACACGCGAATTAAACAAACGTGATTAAGTATAGCAACATAACATCACCGAAATAAATCAACACAACACTATACACTCCTGAATTAAACAAACAGAAATATATAGCATGGTATTGAAAAGGGAAAAGCATACAAAACAGGAATTACAAGAACCTCAAGTGTGATGGAAATCAATTACAGTAGACTAATAATAGAAATTTAGTTCTCCATAAAAAAACGAAACACAACCAGAAAATATGTAAAGAAAACAATGGAGAATCAAAAGTTCTTCCAATCTGCCCAGAACAACCTTTTATAGCATTCAGAAACTGAGCCCACTCGCGAGGTGAACCCTCACTCGCGAGGCGAATATCATGAAGAGTCTGCAATGTTTGGTCTTCTCGCGGGGCGAAGTACTGCTCGCATGGCGAGGAATGGAAGAGTCATGGCTTCTGGTCTTCAGTCTTGCGAGGCGAGACATGGATCCGCGAGGAGACACTGAACGGGTTGCATTTCTCTGGAACAGACAGTTATCAGGGTCGCGAGGCGAGGTGTTGTTCGCGGGGCGAACCAGAGAGGATGACATTTTTACTGTTCAGCTGGCTTTCAGGGTCGCGAGGCGAGAAGACTCTCGCGGGGCGAACTCCTCCAGGATTGGAATTTTCTCTGTTTCTTTATTCCATTGACTTCTAACTTAACCTGAAAACAGTAAAATAGCCATAAGTGCTTTATTTGACTCAAAACTGGCTAAATTAACCTAAAACTACTTTAGAGACTCAAAACCTTGCTTGAGGACAATCTAATCTAATTTGGGTGAAAATGAGATATAATTAACACAAAACCCTGGTCATACTAGCCATAAAATTAGATGAGCCAGAGGCTTATCAAGGACATTGTAAACAAATAGACATAGTAGTCAAAGGATTACTAGTTGGAGTAGATATTGTAAGGGTATAAGGTAATTGAGAAACAGTTAATTTTAATTGATCCACACACTCATACGAAATAAATGAATGTGTAGCGCCTGAGTCAAATAACACGTACGAGAGTCTACCAGCTATCAAACACATACCTTGTTTAAGATCAGCAGATTGAGAGGATTCAGCTCCCTTCACGGTAAACACTCTTCCAATGGCCTGAGGTCTTGCTCCCTGTTGCCCTGCTGTTATGACTCCTCTCCCAACTCCACCCCTATTGCCTCCATTTCCTCTACCTGCAGCTATCGGTGGTCGCCTAGCCTGCTGTCTGCAATCTCGGGCCATATGACCTATTTTCCCACATTGAAAACAACTAGGTCGCTCCATGCAGTCTCTAAGATAATGCGGTCCTCCACATCTAAAACAAGATAAGCCTTGCTGCTGTTGACCAGCTCTAACCATTGGTGCTGGTGCTGGTGTCTGCACTGATCGGGCATACGGTCTCTGTCTCTATTGAGAGTTACTACCTCCTCGCCTTTGAAAACCCGATCGAGTAGGACCCCCACTCCTTAATTGTTTCTTCTCATTAGCCATCCTCTGATCTAGACTTTCGATCGCACTACATCGTTCCACTAGCTCTGGATAACTCTGGATAACAAGAGATACTATAGCCCTATGGAGTTCATGTCGGAGTCCTTCCTCAAACCTTCTACATTGCCAATCTTCATCTGGGAATCTCTGATAAAATTCGGAATACTTAATCAGAGCCTCGAATCGTGACGCATAATCACCAACAGTCATGTTGCCCTGTTTGAGACTCATGAATTCCCTTTCTTTCTCGCGTCGAACTAGACGCGGAAAATACTTCTCAAAGAAGCAGTCACTAAACAGCTGCCAGTTGATAACTCTGCCTTCGGCATCCAGCAATCTTCGCTTGCCTCTCCACCAAGACTCTGCTCCTCCAGTTAGCATGAAGGCAGCATACGTCACTTTCATATCCTCTCTACACCGCATGGTATCGAATATCTTCTCGATCTCTTGTATCCACCATTCTTCCTTCTCTGGATCATAATCTCCTTAGAATTGGGGTTGCTTCCCTTTTAGAAAAGTAGTCATTCCGGCATCATCAGCTGCTGCAGCTCTCCTTTGGTTCTGTTGTTCCTGCTGTTCTTTGTTCATCTGTAGCATCTCAGCATTCTGTTGTGTTTGTAATAACAGAGCAGTAACTATGTTTTTCATGGTATCTTGAGTCTCAGATGACTCTCCTCCACTCCCGGTATGATTATTTTCCCCATTGTTAGCTCCCACAATTCTTTCAGGAGTTCTGTCATTACTGTCAATCGGACGTCCTCTTCCACGAGCCATGATTCTGTAAAAGAAATCATTCGCTCTTATCAGTATGACATATAATACCACATAGACAAGTATATAAATACCATATGCCATAATAATGTTATTTATCGCGTCAGATTCGGACACACTACCCATCTTCTAAGCATAGTTAAAATCCGATGCGGACTCAACTAGACAAGGCCAGTAACAACATCCTAAACCTCACAGTCCGATTAGAATCGAACTGCTCTGATACCACCAAATGTGACACCCCGTTGTGCCCCATTGTATTATTACATTAAATACTTAATTATTTATTTACTTAATCGCGCGCTTAACGTTGAAAATACGTAAAAATTAAAAACTTAATAAATAAATATATAACTTCTACAAATACAAAACACACCAAACTATATTACATAAATACCCACATAAGTATCCTTTATTTTACCCAACACTGTTTAGGGTATCCTCTCAGTAGGATCCCACACAGGTACTTATTTACACAACTTGCTTATAACTAACGGAAAACAAAACATCTTATGTGACTCACTGGCCCTAAACTTACTACGCTACATTATCAGGATCGGTAGGTGGTTCTTCAGCGTCAACTTCATACGGAACGTCGTTCAACTCTTCAACAATCTCCGTCTCGTATGGGGTTCCATCCATCTCCTCCGTAACATTGTCGTCCATATGGTCTTCTAACGTAACAAAGCAGACATACACCAAAAATACAGAAATAGAGAGATAAGAAACAGTTCTATCATCATAAGTGGAAAAGATTCACATCATATAATACAATAACAGTCACAAACATGCATCACTCACAATTTACAATCATCCATACTTTATAACATCATCCTCTACCCTTCAACTCATGCAACTAAACCTTTATGTTGACGTGGCCACTACTAATCCTATCACACATCCCTCGTTAGGGATGCCAGTCAGTCGTCCAAGTGACACGTTCCCAACGCCGGTGCACATTATCATCCATGGTGAGAATGCTCATGCAAAGCAATGACACTATAGCTGCACAGTACCGTCGGTGCACACCTTGATTTTCTCTCTCAACTCAGTCAAGGGTGCTCATGCATAGCAATGACACTATAGTTGCACAACTTAAATTCTAATTTGGAACGGTCCACGAGAACTTCGGACCTCGTGTATCTCAAATACACGGTTATGAACAACGATGAAACATATGATTCTCACTGACTTTTATCAATAGCAACCTAGTACCTCAAGCTTTTCCTCACAACCTCCACTTACATTTTATATCACATCACTTCATAGCGAGGCACCTCTAATTCATACTCAAAATTCTCACCCAAACAAAACACCTCCGAGCAATATATATCTTTCCTTAAAATCATCTAAGCATAGTATTAAACCCAGGCAGATCATGCATAACACATTAATCAACAGAATATTCGAACATCTCACTATCATATAAGGCAATTTATCACAACCAAATAATTAACAAAGTCAGACTCTGTCATGGCCTGGCCGTGATAGCCATCACGGCCATGATAGACAACAAAGACAAAAATCCTACAACACAGAACCTGTCACGGCCTGGCCATGACAACCATCACGGCCGTGACAGACAGCAAACATCCTCACTAACATAATTATTCAAACACCGAAACAATACGTCACATACAGATGGAATACCTCAACCAGCGTATCACAAACAATCAAAAGTAAATAATTCAAACATCCTCAAATATGAATAATTAACCTAAGGCGATAAACCTACAATTCCCAAATCGTCATTGGTTTTACGGAAAAGTTTCCAATACAATTTTGGTATTGTCGATTACTCGACCACTAGTAGGGTTTAGGTCGCCCTACACCATTATTATAAATTATATACTACTTATCGGTTCCGACGATGGAATGGTTCTTTCTCCCACCTGAGTAATTACCAGAAACACGTACACGACGATCCTCGTTATCCCACCACGACTTAACACAACCACCTTCAACCAAATCAACAATAAAACAAGTCAGGAACTAAAACATCAAGAATCCTACTACAAGGTCATGGCTTCTAGGGTTTTGGGTGACTACAATTCCTAATCATGATTAAGTCATGGATTTATGATCCTTGATTAACCTAAATCATGGATTAGTGACTAAACAACTAAAGTTGAAACTCAAAACTTCCTAACTCTTTTATACAAGGATTCGGCCTCAACATGTTCATAGGGTTAGGGTCTTAGTTTAATAAACCAACTTGGATTTATTAAGCATACATACTAATAGCTTGATTAACAAGATCATTAATGAAAACTATGAACAAAAACTCATCAAATCTCACCCATCTAGGGTTAGGCCAACATAGAGATTTTTGAGTAAAGATTTTCCTTTTAAGAAACTAACATGGATTAGAGTGTGTAGACATACATGCCATATAGAATACATGATCATACATGACAACACATGAACAAAACTCTACCTAACCTACTTTGATAGATTTGGCCAAGGCTAGGTTTTTAGGAAAGAAATTTTTGATTACATCATGCTCTTAGATTTAGATAATATGCATGATATCAAGAATATAGAAAGTAGTTTCATCATCATAAGATTTTTCTAGAATTTATTATGACTTTTCAAAGTTCAAGACTTAGAAACTTAAAAATGATGAACACATATGAAACAAACTTTGAATCAAGAAACTTGCTAAAGAACATAGGCATTATTAAGGAAGAAGATTAGGATTTACCTCTTGAAAATCAATGACAAAGGAAATCCAAGAAACTTACTTTACAAATCTATCACTAAAAGACTTTTAACTTTAGGGTTTTTCAACACAAAGGCAATAGAAACTACGTGAAAAGTGAGAGAAGGTATTTATAGAGATGGGTGGCGCCATCTTGGAAGGATCTGGAGATGATGAGTTGGCTTGTTTAAAGGATTGAAATGCAAATAATTCCTAAGGACCAATTTGCAAAAATTCCAAAAGTATAAGGACTAGTTTGCAATTTGCCAATAAATTGTCATGATGACTCTTTGCCACATTTAATATGAGCTTATCTTGACTAACTTTGGGCTGATTTTTGTCATAGATATTTTTAAGAAAATCAAGAAAGTTGAAGAAGGTTTAAGAATGTTGAACAAAGTAGAAGAATGTAGAACATTCTAGAAAATCTTGGCTCATCCAAAAATAAATTAGGGCAGCCTTCAATCCCTCATGGGCTTGCGCATGGGCTTAGTAAATTTGGGCTTGGATTCATTTTTGTGGGGCCCACTTAAAGATTTAAGCATTAAGCTTGACTTAGGAAACTTGTATAGTTTCAGATAGGCTTTATGGAATCAATCCATGAACTAGGAAATTATGGGCTTCATAACCACGTCCATTAGATATTGGTAACAAGGATTCTAACCCAATTCACTTGAAAAAAACTTAGAAACTAATTTAGGGACAAAAGGGTAATTTAACAGAAAGTTCAGGGACTTGAGCATAAAATTCCTAAATTTTCACTTTAACCCTGTAGAACCTTCTAGACTTAAAAATATGATTCATCCCCTTGAATCATCTCAAAATCCTAATATAAACCCTCTATCGGCTCTTAGAAACTCCAAAATCCCCTCCGTCGTCTACCCGATTACGTGTTTCGCCCGATAAACATAAATTATTTTATTTTTTCCAAAATAATTATAAAAATACAGAATTGTAGGAAATAAAATAATAATCTTAAGTCTTTCGTTCACGAATTAAAATTAGGTCTTTTGAGCAGTATAATTATACTGTCAATGGAATTCGCGGGCCGGATTTCGCCTGACTTTCCAACCTAAATTTTAATCGTAGCTTCCTACTTTCAAGTAGGATTGAGTAGTAAACTCCGTTTATTTAAAATAATTTTCTAAAACTCAAATAAATTTAAAAACATATTTATATGTATTACTGTTATCTAAAACAGTGAAATACAGGGTGTTACAAACCATGGCAAGGCCAAAGAATTCCTTGAGCTTCTTTTTGATCAATGCACCTTCGAAGGATGCCATCCGGGAAACTCTTAAATAGAAACGGATCATCCCAAATGTAAAAATTAGCATCCTGAAAGAACTTTTTATGCTGCTGCCATGTGAGGCCTTCCGGAATAGTGTTTGCGGTCTTAAAGTTCGCCATATCAGCAAACCAAGGCCTCTCTTTGACCATAAACAGTTTTTCATCCGGAAATTCCTCTCTAACTTCATTTTCTTGGACTGTTACAGCTGCATTATCTAATCTGGACAAGTGGTCAGCAACCACATTCTCACTCCCTTTCTTGTCCTTTATCTCTAGATCAAATTCCTCAATTCCCTTAGCTGAAATTTTGTGACCAAGCACAATGCCTTCATGCACCATGAAATGACACTTTTCCCAATTCAAGACCAAGTTGGTCTCTACACATCTTTGCAAAGCAGCAGCTAGGTTAGTGAGGCATAAATCAAAAGTAGAGCCAAAAACAGAAAAGTCATCCATAAAAACCTCAATAGATTTTTCATTCATATCAGAAAAAATGGATAGCATACACCTTTGAAATGTGGCTGGTGCGTTGCACAAGCCGAATGGCATCCAGCGATATGCAAAGATCCCAAATGGACATGTAAAAGCTGTCTTTTCTTGATCCTCCGGATTAACCGCAATTTGGTTGTATCCGGAATATCCATCTAGGAAGCAATAGAATGCTTGACCGGCCAATCTCTCTAGCATTTGATCCATGAATGGCAATGGGAAATGGTCCTTCCGAGTAGCTTGGTTGAGCTTGCGGTAATCAATGCACATGCGCCAACCCGTTACCGTTCTTGTGGGAATGAGCTCATTCTTTTCATTCTTGATAACCGTCATCCCCCCTTTCTTAGGCACCACTTGGACCGGACTAACCCATGCACTATCCGATATAGGGTAAATCATGCCCGCTTCTAGAAGTTTCAGCACTTCCTTTCTTACAACCTCCTTCATAGTTGGATTCAATCTCCTTTGGGGTTGCACAATCGGCTTAAAATCACCCTCTAACAGAATTTTATGCATGCAAAACGATGGGCTAATGCCTTTCAAATCAGATATGGACCATCCTATGACTTTTTTATGCTCTTTAAGTACCCTCACAAGCTTTTCTTCCTCCAACTTTGATAATGTGCTGCTCACAATAACAGGATTTTCAGCATCATCACTAAGAAACACATATTTCAAATGTGCAGGAAGCGATTTGAGCTCAAGTTTGGGCTTCTCTTGCACTTCATCTTTCTTGATCTCTTCCTTCTTAGTGTGGACGGCAACTTGCCTTTGTTGGGCTTCCAAACTGCGCAAGCATTCTTCTATTTCTTTTTCCTCTTCTTCATCAAGATTTTAAATGGAATGCACTAATATCTTCTCAAGAGGAGTAGAAGGGTGCTTCTGTCCCAAGACTTCTCTAGCTATTACATCCACTTTATCCATGCGAAAATAACTCTCTTTATCACTTGGATGGTGCATGGCCTCAATGACATTAAAAATGACTTCTTCATCTTGCACTCTAAGTCGGAGTTGACCTTGTTGGACATCTATTAAAGCACGGCCAGTTGCTAGGAAAGGTCTCCCCAATATAAGGGGTATCTCAACATCCTCTTCCATATCCAATATCACAAAATCAGCCGGAAAGATAAATTTATCTATTTTTACCAACACATCTTCTAGAATTCCATATGGATATTTGATGGACCGATCCGCCAATTGTAGTGACATTCTTGTAGGCTTAATTTCTCCTACTCCTAGCTTCTTCAAGATGGACAATGGCATGATATTAATGCTTGCTCCTAAATCACAAAGGGCCTTACCAATAGTCATATTCCCTATAGTACAAGGGATGGTAAAACTATCGGGATCCTTGAGTTTTGGAGGTAACTTCCTCTGTAAAATGGCACTACATTCTTCCGTTAAAGCGACTGTCTCATCTTCCCTAAACTTCCTCTTCTTTGTAAGCAACTCTTTCATGAATTTTGCATAAGTAGGCATTTGTTCCAATTCTTCGGCAAATGGTATGTTGATTTGCAACCTCTTGAAGATGTCAAGGAATCTAGCAAATTGTTCTTCCTTATCCTTCTTCTTACTCACACGAGGATAAGGTAATTTCACATAAGGGGGAATTTCTTGAGGCTTGCCATTCTCTCTCAACAATTGACTCTTAGTTTTTCTCAAGTGTGACTCCTCATCAACTAGCTTTCTCATCTTTTCATTATTCTTTTCTTGATCACTCACCTCATCTTCTTTTGCTTCTTCCAACTCACTCTTATCAATTTCAACTTCTTTATCAACAATTTTCTATTCAACAGGGGATGTAATGACTTTACCACTCCTCAAAGTCACTGCCTTGCATTGTTCCTTCGGGTTAACCACTGTATTGCCAGAGAAATTGCTGTTTGACTGCTCTGCAAACTGCTTTGCTAGCTACCCAATCTGATTTTCCAGATTTTTGATTGATGATTCGGTGTTTTTGAAGTTGGATTGAGTTACTTGAATGAATTGAGAAAGAGCATCCTCCAAGTTGATTTTCTTCTCTTGAACTTGCTTTTGTGGTGGAGGATTGATTGCTTGAGGAACTTCTTGTTTCCAAGTGACATTAGGATGCTTCCTCCAACCTTGATTGTACGGATTAGAGTAAGAATTCTGCCCTTGTCTTGAATAATTTACCATATAGTTTGCTTCCTCTTGAGGATCATTAGATGCTTCACAATTACCGTTCTCATGATCTCCTCCACAAAAATCACAGCTCATTGCTTGTTGTGCTTGTGTTGGCCCCACATTCATGGCATGAAGTTGCTTTGTGATTGCATCCAATTGATTTGTGATGATTTTGTTTTGAGCCAATATTACATTTTGAGACTCAAGCTCCAATATCCCTTTCTTTGATGTGTTCCCCTATCATGGTTCATAAGATAATCATTGGATGCCATAGCTTCAATCAACCTTAAGGCCTCTTCCGCTGTTTTGGAATTCATAGAACCTCCCGTCGAAGCGTCCAACATAAGCTTTGTTGATGGCCTCAATCCATTACGAAAAATCTGCATTTGTTGAAGATCATCAAAGCCGTGATTGGGACACTTTCTTAGAAACTCCTTGACTCTTTCCCAAGCATCATATAAGGTGTCACCATCACGTTGCATAAAGCTTGAGATTTCACCTCTCATCTTCACAAACTTTGACGGTGGGAAATTCCTTGCTAAGAACTTCTCTTCCAAATCATCCCAAGTTGTGATACTTCCTTGAGGTTGAGATTGGAGCCATGCTTTGGCTCTATCTCGCAGTGAAAAAGGAAACAATCGCAACCTTATCGCATCATCGGTAGCTCCATTAATCTTGAGAGTCTCACATATCTCTATGAAATTCGAGACATGATTATTCGTATCTTCGGCTTCATCTCCTCCAAACTGATTTTGCTGCATAATATTGAGTAAAGCCGGTTTGATCTCAAAGTTATTCGTAGCTACCGGTGGTTTAACAATGCTTGAGTGATTTCGGTTGGTTGGACCATTGGAATACTCTCCCAATGTTTTCCGGTTCCTATCCACATTTTCAGCCATGATTACCTCTTGTTGGACTTGTGATGAAGAAAGATTTCCTTTTGCCAAATTCTTATTCCTCTGTTTTTGCTCTTTTGTTTTCTTTCGATTCTTCTTTGCTGTCTTCTCAACTTCTGGATCAAATAACAGCTCACTTGTTGCTTTACCTCGCATATACTGCACAAGATTCACTAGAAAATTTCAAAGTATGCACTAAATCAAAGTTTTCACAGAAAAACGGAAAAATAACAACAGAAACAAAATAATGTTCAAATTGACAAATGCTTTTGTTTTGTTGATATTGATCAACAATTCCCCGGCAACGGCGTCAAAAACTTGGTATGAAATTGGCAAGTGTACCAAATCGTATCAAGTAATAATAATGAGAGTAGAGTATCGTCCCACGAGGATTGAGATTCAAGTAACAACGACAACTAAGCAATCGATATTTGAACGAATAAAGCACATTTCCAAACAAGTAACTAAAATGTTGAATTAAGTGTTGCCACAAAGGTAATTGAATGAGATTTTCTTTTATCGAACAATCAACGAAATGGAAAAAATGAACAATAAGGAAGAATCAAGTATTTAAGACGGTTAGGAATCGGAATCACCCAATCTTCACTTAATGTAGCTCATAGAACCCTAACATTCAATTCAATTCATTCAATTGACATTCAAGTCACTAATTTAGATTTATCCCTAATTCCTTAGGTGATAATCCTTTTGTTACTAATTATGAACCCTAATTCCTTAGGTGAATCAAAATTAGCACAAGCATTAAGCACAAGACTTATAGGAAATGCATTGCAATGAAGTTCTATTCCTAGAATCAACCTCACAGTGGTAATCTATTCCAGTTCTAGCATGAACACACATTTTCCAATTATGCATCAAACATAAGATCAATTTCATGAATGGCCAGTTCAGGAAAAGCATTAAACATTGAAGAGATTACTCAATTTGAATGAATTTGAATTGAAATCAGAGTTAGAACAAACTTACATCAAGATTTGATTGAATTCATCCTATCCTAACCTAGGAAATTTAGAAACTCATAGCTACAAGCTGAAATCTAGAAGAAATAGATGAGAATTGAGGTGGGGAAGCCATGGATTCTTCAATTCTTTCTTCCAAAAGCTCTTGAACACCCAGAAACTTAAGAACCCTCTCAGAGAACACGAATTCAGAATCTGATAAAATGGAAAAAGTCCTCAATTCGTGTCAGAACGCGGAATTTATAGTGTTAGAGTAACTGTCCCAGTGTTGGGTGCCACTACCAGCGCTGGGCGCTAGACTGAACCCGAGAGCGCCTTCTCCCGCAACCCTTCTGGCGCTGGGCGCTCTCCTCTGGCGCTGGTGAACCCGAGAGCACCACCTTTTTGCTGGTTGCTAGTGCTAGGCGCTCTTCATGGGGGCTGGGCGCCAGACTTGGCCTGGGCAAATCTGAAGGTTGCCTTTTCTGCACACTTTTCAACCAATCTTTAATGTATTTTCCCAAAAATCAAAACCCAAAGATCTAAACTTAAGAAAGAAGACTTTGCGTATTTTTCTATTATTTTTCTCTTGATTCCTAAGAATATACACATTTCATGCCTAATTAAATCCATGAATTTTTATACAAAATATGGATTTATCATGTTATAAGGATTAAAAACCTTAATAAGCTTTGAAGATGAAATGATTGGTGTTCTTTTCCAAAAGCTCATTAACTTAAAGTACTTGTTTTAAATGTTGAAATGGTTTTGGTGAACTATTGTTATACAAGAGAAAAATCTTTTTCGAACTATGTGTCTTCAAGTGAAAACTTTCAAGATTATTTGGCAATATCCTATTAGGGATTTTCAAAGATAAAAGTATTTTAAAGATGCTTTATAAAAGATTTTCAAAGAAAAGGTTTTCTCCTAAATGATTTAGAAACTTTCCGATAGCCTGGATAGGTTATCGAGGATTCGGTTTTGAATTTGATTTTCACTGAACGAAAAATAAGTACTTAAGAAAGAGAATCTAGTATGCGAGACGTCACCTCTTGTATTCAGTTATACGCACATGATCTTGGATCAGTGTTGATTCGGGGCCATGAGTCCTATTCATGATGTTCTGGACTGAGAGTCCAATTCTCGAAATCGAGGACAGTGCGTTCTGATTTCGTTGTTGTGGGCTATTGTCCTTATTATGTTAAGTTCAAAACATGAATAAAAGCATAAGTGATTTATATGACCACAACCCTTGACTGCGGCATCGATCTCGGGTGTTGTGATTGAGCATTCGGACTGTGTGTCCTATGTTTCTATGTTTTCAAGTGATGGGGAAATAATGATTAAGTCGTTAGCTTTGAGCTGCGACAGCGAAAAAAGAATGAACACAAAGAAAACCTTTTGAATAAAATATTTTCTCATGTGTATTTCCCCAGGCAGACGTGCTTTCTTACATATCAGATACAAGGTGGTATCTGGGAGTCAGTCCATGTGACCGGTTCAGAGGCACATGTGACATTGCTCGTCTTGAGACCTTAAATGCATGAGCGTATGGAGGAAACTTCCCGGTGGGCTAGAGATTGACCAAGTCTAATTCTTCTCCAGTGGAAAACGGTGTTGATATCTCATGAGATTAAGTTAGAGCCTGATATTGAAGTGCCATGCATATTTTCAAAGATTGACTGTGTGGGTTTGATACCTTTTTGATATAACACTGTTATGTTATGCATATGCATGATTTAACTGCTTATATGATTACGTGATGTATGTATCATGTACATGGTTGTTGTGGGATATATCTTATGACGGTATCTCACCCTTGCACATCTGTATGTTCTGTTCTTTTCTTCTTGTATTGGGTATGCACGTGCTTTTAGATGGATCCGAACGTTCCCTTGTCATAGTCGAGTTCGAGGAGCGAAGTGTTTGATCATGCTGGACGACAGGGAACTGGACTATACATGAGGGTGCGATGACCGCGACGTATTGAGGACCTGTCACGACTACCGAGATGAATGCTAATGGAGTGCTCGTACGAAGGATTCATACCGTCGAGACGAGGAATGTGGCGCTTCCACCTCCATGGTACTACCTTCATACGCTACAAGTCACCGGTCTCCTTCATGAGCATTTTGATCTAGTTGAACCGCTTGCGGAGGATCAAGAGGAGGAGGATCCCGAGGAAGAACCTCTTGAGCTGATAGAGGTCGAGGACGAGGAGGAGGGGGAGCCAGAGTACCATCCACAGGATCCCGAAGATGACGACGTCTGTATCGACGATGGCGGTGACGTTATCGATCCGGCATCTGATATCTCGTCTGGGGGTAGCGTCTGTGGTCACTCTGCATGCAAGAGGCATTGGTAGATCGTTCGTCGGCTTTTGGAGTTGTCCCAATAGTCCCTAGAATTTTAGAGCCATCTTTTGAGTCTTGTACCCAGTTCCCTATCCCCGGTTTGATGTTTCTTTTTTTTACCTGTTTCTTCAGTAGCTGTTTTAGTGTATGTTGGCCAGTTCGACAAGGCCTGTTTGTAATCAAACCTAAGATCCCAAGTGGGACAGTTATTTCTATATATATGATGTTTATTTTCATGTTCTGAGTGTTCATCACCTTTTCTTAACTTCTTTTAACAAAAAAAAAATTTGAGTACCCTTTTTCAGTAACTCTAGATAAAAGGTTATTTTTCCGAAAGCGACCAGCATTTTAAATAAGTTTCTTTTCCGCAACGGGTAACCATGTGATGCCGGGTTTTAGGGTGTCACACTTGTCAATTTCTCCCACACCCTAAACTCCTTATCCATTTGCTTGATTGAAATCCTAAGACCATATTCACACTCATCTTCACTAGTTTTACACTTAACTTCATTTCATTACACAAAATCCTCTCCTTCCTTTCTTTTCATGAAATTCGGCCATCACCATCATCTTTTGATCTATGAGTTTGTTTGATAAACCAATATGAGATCCATCATCCTCTCATTATTCCAAGCCTTTGTTATCTCACCTAAAATCTCATTTTGAGCTTTCTCTCAAAATGGGTATTTCTTTCCTAGAGGAAACTATCACTTGATCATCAACCATTTGAATTGAGTTAAGTGATTCAAGCCTTGATTTCCTTTCTTTAGATTGTCTAAGCATAAGTGTATAACCTTTTGTATTGTGGTTTGATTTTGCTAGGTTTTCAAGCTCAAAAACCGTGAGCACGTCTTGGAGATCAACCAACCTTTTCTTGATTTTTGAATGATCTACAAGAGGTATGGGGGAGATTACCACTATCCTACCTTTATGTAGATATGTATGTGGTTTATATTGTTTTTATGTTGCCTTGAAACCCTAAAAGTTAGGGTTATGTCTTTGTGTGTTTGTGAGCCTCTAAGAGGACTTGGTTTAATAATTATGTGGTGTATGTTGTGTGATGAAAATATATGGATTATATGCTTATTTGATGCATGATAGTTAAAAGAAAATTGGTTGTATGCTTACTTGATCATTGAAAGATAATATGTGGAATATGCTAAATAATCATGCCTTGATTTATTGTTTGAATACATGAATATGTATGAAGTTTTGGAGATTGATTGATGAAGAGAAAATCTTCATTTGTGTTGTTCATGGTTCGGCCATGATGTGAAACAAATAGATTATGAAAATATTAAGAATTAAAATCATGGAATCTTATGAGTATTTCAAGTTTTTAAAGAATAACAAAACAAAGAAAAATCACTAAGTTTGCAAAACTGTCTTTAGGGCAGTATACACTGCCTTGTCCTATTTTAAGGATTGCCTTATCTTATTTTAAATGATTCAAAATTGGTTTGAATTGAATTGGTTAATTATATTGAAAGTTATGGATTTTAAAGATATAAGGACTAATATGCAAATTCTGAGAATTTTAGGGACTGTTCTGAAAATTATAATTTTAAGTATTGTGATTTTAGTCCTTAATAATATAAGACCATAGAAATTGGTTTGATATTAATTGGACTTGTACGTAAAAAGATATAAGCTTTTTAGTAAACAAGAACCTTCTGCAAATATTGTAAAATATGTGGGCAGAAATGTAATTTCTGGAAATTTGATGGCGACTGAGAAATATTTCTAAAGAATTTGGTTTGGTGTGTTTTGAAGTTATAGATAAAAAGTTATAAGGTTTTAAGTGAATAAGGATCTTTTTTGTAATTAATGAAAGTTTAGGGACTAAACTGCAATTTTCAAAAAATTATGTAACTGGACAGTTAGAAACTGTTTTTCATACCTATATAACTGCTCTAAAACTCCTAAATGAGTTTTGGACTATGAGAGTTTAAAATAGTTGAAAATTGATTTACGCGATTTACGAACTTAACGACGTTCGGTCAAATTTGTAGGAATTTCATATACATGGAAAGGAAACTGTAAAAGCAATGTTTCAACATCTTAATATGAGTATTATAATCTAGGTGAGTAATAGATTTGAGGTGAAGAACCATATTTTCAAAAGTATGGCTTTTGGGTCTAAAACCAGTAAAAAGCGGCGAAACCGTCGTTAAGTGTTTTTAAAGATTTTGAGAGAACCATGATGTAAAGTTTGAAGTCAGTATGTTAATACTTTAACATAAGTATGGTAACTTAGGAAAGTGAATGATTTGATAAAAATGAAAATATGGAATTTAAGTTGAAATATAGTTAAAAGCGGTAAAACAATATTTTACGAGTTTCGACGTTTTTCAAGAAACCGTTTTGAGGAATTTAGTACTTATGTACTTTGTTGGAATCTGATTTCAAATTTTTTAGATTTTAACCAAAGGTTTTGGTTTTAGAACAAAAGAGGATTTTAGTCTTCAAAGACTAGTATTTACATTAAAGAGCAAAACCTAAATCATGAATGACTTAGTGAAAATATGAACTTAATGATTTATGACTTATGGTGAAGCAAGACCATTTGTCGTAAAGTGTGGATAATTCATTATCCATACCTCCATAAGATTTAATGGACTACGAGTTACTTGATTTCTAGGAAGCCAAAGAAAAAGACTCAATTAGAAAAGTATAGAGAAATAAATAATTGGACTTATGTTCCAATCTCATAATATGTTAGGATTTTTAAACAAAGTGTTTTAAGATATCTTTACACAAAGATGAAAGTTTACTTGAGAACTTCAACTCGATGTTAAGTACCGTAATTCGGACTTAAGAACATCTAGCATCTGAGAAAACACGTTGAAAGAATTCCGATGGAATCAACATGTCTTCCGATGGAAAGACAAGAAGAACGTATTTTCCGGCAATTTTGCCTAAACACATAGTGAAACTATGTTCTGTAAGGCCGTTGTGCCTAGGAGTTGAGCTAACACTTTAATGCGGGTGCGAATTCTGTAGTGATGATCCATTGATGCTCGGAGAAGTCGGGGTTATGAAATATGCTCCTCTGTGGCGTGGTGATATGGCAATACACCGACATACTCGACTAGTACGCTACGTGTTTTCTAGTATTGTAGGATGTTCCCGAAAAAGCCTATGTGCACCATGACGACTGTTGACATATTTTATTTCCCAAGGCTGGTGGACTCCGGAACAATCCTCCGAACCACACTCTCCCACTATTCATAAACCATGGTATAGGAATTCAGAGGTCATTCCTCATGTCTTAGATGTTTTCTATCTAGGAAAACATTGTGCCAGGGTCATGTTTCTGTGAAACATTATTGTTCTTATATGAGTGATGATATGATTGCATATTGTTAATTGTACATACCTGAGAGTCGTACCATTGCATGTCTGCCTTATATGTAAGATAACTGGAAATCTCACCTCCTTATTTTTATATTGCCTATGTTGGCTGGTTATGTGCCTTTTGTATGCTTTTGAGAAGATTGAGACTTCAAGATGTCACTTGGTTGATGCATCGTAAAGGATTGGGTTCGAGCATGTGAACGATATGTAGACGTTTCTAGTGGACGTCTTCCATATTGTCGATGGTCCGTAGACCATGTTTTTCCTCTTGGAAGAGGAAAGGGCTTAGTCCGAGAGTTACTATTGTAGTAACTCCAATAATGTCTTTTGTGACGACGTCAGTAGTGGACTCAAATAGAGTTTCCACTAGATCTCATCAGTTGGGTTTGTCCTTCTCACGGTGTGCGAGAAAGGATAATATTTTCTATTTTAGTTTTGGCCAGCTGGGTATGTTTGGGAGTTAATGTTACTATTTATGGAGCTGCAACTTCAAGTATCTTATATTTTAGGAGCTGCGTCTCCATATTTTTATACTGGATCTGTATACTGTTATGATTTATGTTTATGAGTTGGGTTTCGTATTATGCAAATGATTTTCGAAATTATGATCCTAATTATGATAATGGAATATTTTATTCACTTGAATCAAAGTAGTTATATTTATGAATTGTAAAAAAGAAAAAAAAAATCCCATTCTTTATAACCAATTTTAATTAATATACTTTTCGGCCTTAAAAATGTCACTTACAGTGTAGCGTCCAAGAAGGGTGTTACACTGACAAACAAGTGGAGCAGATAAGTCATTAGACCAGTCAACAGATAATTCAAGATCAACATGATGATCTCAAAAGAAGCTGAAAATTCAAAAATCATCATCCCAAAGATGTCATCATTAGAAATCCATCAGAAGGAGTAAGAACTATATCAACATTGAGAGGATCAAGCAATGTGGCTCTTCTATCAGAGCGCATTGAAGAAGCTCTTGATGATGAAAGCTGGATTCTTGCTATGCAAGAGGAACTTAATCAGTTCATAAGAAATGATGTTTGGTCACTTGTCTCCAAGCCAAAGGACAAATCTGTCATTGGAATAAGATGGGTTTTCAAAAAATAAATTGGATGAAGATGGTAAGGTTGTCAGAAACAAAGCTAGGTTAGTAGCTCAAGGCTATAACCAACAAGAAGGCATTGATTACACTGAAATCTTTGCACCTGTAGCTAGAATAGAAGCCATACGCATTTTAATGTCATATGCTGCACAACACCAAATCACTCTTTTTCAAATGGATGTAAAAGTACTTTTCTAAATGGGATAATTGAAGAAGTGTATGTTAAAAAACCCCTGGTTTTGAAGATTTTGATAAACCAGATCATGTTTTCAAACTTAAAAAGGCTTTATATGGTTTGAAACAAGCACTTAGGGCATGGTATGATAGACTTAGCTCTTTCCTTATGCATAATGGTTTCACTAGAAGACAAGTAGATACAACTATGTTTAGGAAATGTTCAAAAGATAATTTTATTATAGTCCAAATATATATTGATGATATTATTTTTGGAGCAACTAATGAAAAACTGTGCAAGGAATTTTCCAAGCTAATGCAAGCAGAATTTGAGATGTGCATAATGGGAGAATTGAAGTTCTTCATTGGTTTTCAAATCAAGCAGACAAGTGATGGAATCTATATCCATAAAAAAAATAGACCAAGGAGATACTTAAGTAGTATTAAATGGAGAATGCCAAACCTATGAAAACTCCCATGCAACCCAACGCAAAGCTAAGCAAAGATGGTGAAGGTAAAAAGGTAGACCAAACTGTCTACCGAGGTATGATTGGTTCTCTTCTATACTTAACCTCGACCAGACCTGATATTCAATTTAGTATTTGTATGTGTGCAAGATTTCAATATGATCCTAGAGAATCCCATCTTAAGGCTGTTAAAAGAATATTTAGATATTTGCTTGGGTCTACTAATCTTGGTTTGTTGTATTTAAGAACAAAAGAATACAATTAGTGGGATATTGTGATGCTGACTTTGCTAGAGACAAAATTGAAAGAAAGAGCACCAGTGCAGGATGCCACTTCATTGGAGCCAGTTTAGTCTCTTGGACAAGCAAAAGACAGACAACAATTGCTCTATCAACTGCTGAAGCAGAATACATCTCATAGGAATCCTAAGATTCAGAGAAAGGATTTGTATACTAGACGATTCCAAGCTCATAAAGTTGATTCTGGAGGACTCGTTATTTTATGGACGCAAATTCTATAAGAACTATTAGAATCTTATCTCAAGAACGAGAATCAAGAAAACAGATTCTGTTAAATCAGATCCAAAACTGTTTTGCTTGATCCTAACGACTATAACTTGTTTTCTATATAAAGAGGGATCATAGGAACACTTTAAGAAGAATCATAACGAATAACAACAGAATTATAACGATACACATATCATTCATCATCTTCATTGGCTTACTGTGAAAAAAAATGTTTCAATACTCAAAAGTACTTCAATTTGTTTATCTGACTATTGAGAGTTAGGAATCAAATTTTGTTTTACTTTCGATTGTAAAGAGAGAGGGAATCTCTCTGAGTGATTAGGGTGAGGTATCCCTAAGGAAGAACATTGAGGCTCTTCACAAGAGTGTGGTATCTCGAGGTGAAGGAGTGCTCTGTGGTGTAAAGGTTTTTCAAGCTACCTGGCAAAGCTTGCTTGTTAGTGTGTGAAATCCCACAGGTGGAGTGGGGACTGGATGTAGGTCACAGTGGAGGTGACTGAACCAGGATAAATCTGGTTGTGTGGTATCTCTAAACTCAAACTCCTTTACTTTCTGTTTATGATTCAAGAACCTGTAACTTTGATGTTTAAAGTTCAAGTACAATTTCTGTTCTTGATCTGTATAAACTGTATTTTGTTATTACTGAGTTATTGAACCTGAACCTATTCTTTATTAATCTTTCTTATCATCATCACCTTCTATTCAAGATTTTGTAAAAACCCTTCATCGATTTTATAAAAGATCCTGAGAACACAAATCCGCAACTCTGATTTATAAAGCTTTGTGAAAAAGTTTTAAGAGGGAAATATTTTCTTTGAAAACTAAATTCCCCCCCCCCCCCCCCCCCCTCCTGAGTCATTGAAGCCAAAACAACAGTTGGCATCGGCATCAGAGCTAAACTCTTAAGTTTGGCTTCACAGCTATAAGAGCATGGCTTACAATGACTGTTTAAATGAAGGGGCTTCCCTTGCACGCCCGCCTGCCTTCAATGGATCTGAGTATATCTATTGGAAGGAAAGAATGGTAATCTTTCTTGAGGCAGCAGGTGTTGACATATGGGATGCAGTAGAAAATAGATCATTTGTCCCCTCTACTGTAGATGCTAATGCTGCTCCAAGAAATAAGTCTAAAAGTGAATGGAATGAGGATGATAAGAAAAGAATTCAATATAATGCACGTGCTAAGAATATTATAACATCTGCCTTAAGCCGTGATGAGTTTTTCGGGGTTTCAAATTGCAAGTCAGCAAAGGAGATGTGGGATACATTGCAAGTAACACATGAAGGAACCTCAGATGTCAAAAGAGCAAGGATGAACACCCTCAAACTTGAGTATGAGCTGTTCAGAATGAATCGAGGAGAACCTATGACTGAAATGCAAAAGAGATTCACACACATCGTAAATCAATTGACTGGTCTTGGAAAGACAATCTCAAATCAGGATCAAATTAACAAAGTCATGAGATGCTTGAGCAGGGAATGGCAACCTAAAGTCACTGCAATCTCAGAATCCAGAGATCTCATCAATGACCATTGCCACACTGTTTGGAAAATTGCAAGAACATGAATTGGAGTTGAACAGACTAAATGAGAGTGAAGAAACTGATAAAAGAAAGAAGGGGATGGCTCTAAAATCACAAGCCAAAGAAGTAGAAGACAATGATGATAATGATTCAGAACATGAGGCTGAATCTGAAGAAGAGATGGGAATGCTAGTTAGAAAAATCAAGAATTTCCTAAAGAAGAAAGGAAACTTCAAAAGAAAGCCATCCACCTTTCAAAGGAGAAATTTCAGTAAAGGTGACAACTCTTCCAACAACATCACATGCTATGAATGTGGAAAGATTGGCCACATGAAGCTTGACTGTCCAAAACTGCAAAAGAAGGACAAAACATAAAAGTTTGACTCAAAGGACAAGAAGTGGAGAAAGCCAAGAAATGTATACATTGCCTGGGATGATAATGATCTAGATTCCACTAAAGAATCTGAATCTGAGGAGGCAAACTTGTGCTTGATGGCCAGCAATAACAGTGATTCAGAAAGTGAAGTAAGTTCTAATTATCAACCTTCTAATGATGAATTGCAAAATTCTTTTGAAGAACTTCATAGAGAATCCATTAGACTTGCTAGATTGCTAAATAAGTCTAAGAAAACCATCACATGTTTAGAGTAGAAAACTTCTGTTTTAAACAAAGAGGTACATCAATTAAAAACAGAAAATTGTGCTTTAAAAGAAAAACTTGCTACTGCCTTAGATGCACCTATATGTGATAAATGTCCTAAGTTGGAGAAACATATAAATCATTTGAATGGTGATCTATCTAGAGTTACTAGTGATAAAGAAATCTGGAATGCATCTAGCTGTACATTGACTAAAGAAGTTGAAAAACTGAAAAATGACTTAGCCAAGTTCACAAATGGTAGAGATAATTTGGATGCATTGTTAGGACAACAAAAATGTGTTTATGATAAGGCTGGAATAGGCTATAAACCTAAAATACATGAGAAATCTTTCAAGAAATTTTTCGCTGCACCTATGACATCAAACACACCATTTGTTAAATGTTATTTTTGTGCTAGAAAAGGTCACACAGCTTCTACATGTCATTACAGAAAATCTGCTTATAATGAGTCTAAATATATATGAGTTCCTAAAGGAACTAATGATCCAACTAACTCAAAAGGACCCAAACAGATTTGGGTACCTAAAGCAAAAACATAATTCTGTTTTGTAGGTGTGTTGGAAAGCCAAGAATGTGAAATGGTATCTTGACAGTGGCTGTTCCAAGCACATGACTGGAGACAAAAGCTAGTTCATTTCCTTTACCCCTAACTCGGGTGGTAGTGTTACCTATGGAGACAATAATAAAGGGAGAATACTTGGCATTCGCAACATTGGAAGTGACTCAACAACAATCATTGAGGATGTACTATATGTTGAGGGACTGAAACATTACCTATTGATGTCGTGGTATGGACGTCTTGCGATCCGGCAAGTGTACCGGAATGTCGCCAAGTAATAAAAAGATATCGATCCCACAGAGACCGTGATCTCAAATCACAATTAATTATCAAATCGATTAAAACTGGACTAAATAAAAAAGGATTTTTGAAAAGGTTTTGATATTTGAAATAAGAGATAACTCAAAATCAGAATCAAATAAACAGAAAGTAAATCTATTTATGGTGTTTCAAATTTAAATGGATTCCTAGGAATTTGGGTTACCAACAAGATCGTTTATGTTACTAAATTGATTAACCCTTGTTAATTATCGAAAATTCCTTGAAGGCGAATTTATCCTCAAATAGTTTAATCTCCCTCCCGGGTTACAAAAACCGTGCCCAATTAAACCAACCCCTACTCTCGTGGTAGTCGAATTCAGATTGAACCCTTTACGTTTTGTGACAATTCGTTAATCCTCGAAGGACGGCTTCTAACTCTCGTGATTTCAGTCCTAAGTCTGATTCTATAGATCCGACACCTAAGTTCACCGCTAGGTTCCTCCTTAGAATGTCTACGACATGCAAATAAGTGCGCACCAGATTTACAAGTAATTAAAACACTAGAAATCATATCTAAAGCAAAATCGCAATTAACAAAGATATAACATCAATTCATTATCATAAACAAACCTGGGCCATAGCCCCAATCCCTACAAATTAAGCTACTACTCAAGCATTGTCATGGTGATGACAAGCTTGGTTAATAACAACATAAAATAAAACCTAAGAGAGGAGGAGAAGAAGAAGAAGAAGAAGAAGAAGAGAGATCCTAAATATTAGCCTAAGAGTAGCAGCCCAAAAGTCTTCTTTTGACTCTGCCCAGATGCCTTATTTATAGATTTGGGAAGTTTGAATCCCAATCTAACTCAAATTAGATCCAAATCAGTTGCTTCTGATCCAAGTAATGCGCGTCACGGTCGTGATGGCCGTCACGACCAGGCCGTGATGGATTCTGCCTTGGGTGCTTCTTCAATTTTTGGTCTGTCACGGCCGTGATGCTCATCATGGCTAGGCCGTGATCAGTTCTGCCTGTTGAGGGTCTGGTTCAGCTGACAGGTCACGGCCGTGATGGACATCACGGCTAGGCCGTGACCAGTTCTGACTTTTGCCTTCTTTCTTTTCAGTTTTGCTCGATCCTGGCCGTGATGGGCTCTGTTTGGCTCATTTTCTTCACTTTTAAAGCTCCATCTTCATCCAAGCTCCATCATGGCTAATCCTGAGCATTTTATCCTTAATTTCTGCAAAACAACACCACAAAACCGCCTTAACCGTTCCAAAGTAAAAACTAACAAAAATCAAATTAAATATGCCTAAACTACATGAAAATGCATGCAAAATGATAAACAAATATGAGGTGTAATCACACTCATCAAATCACCCCAAGCTTAAGATTTTGCTTGTCTTCAAGCAATCACCAAGGCCAGAAGATATAAATAATTAGATCGTGGATAGTGAACCAAGAACCCGAGTAGCTAATCCAAGTAACAGGCTTATTCAAATAAGAAACCTAGAGACAATCAATTTCAAGTCCAGTTAGAAGCTTAGGTTTCCTAAATCCATATTCTCACTGATTCGGGCACTCTTCTCACCTCACTCAAGTGTTTAAGGGAATATGACAATTCACTCAATTTCCTCAAGGAATGTATTCTACCATAAGCTTGACTATTAACCAAATCTCCACTTTATTAATGAAAACACAAAAGAATCAAGAGGTCTTTTACTTTGGTTGTAATGGGGCCATGGGATTAATCGTTAGGTGGGGAAATCAAGAAAAGGAAATTCAAGAGGGTTAAACAAAATATCAAACATTGCAAAGCATGACACCTTCTAAAATACCCTTTTTGGGCTTTGATTCCTCTTTCCACCTTTTTATTCTTTTTATTTTATTTCTCACTTTCTTTTTATCATCCCCTTCTCCATATTTTTATTTTATTTTATTTTATTTATTTGGAGAAGGGGAGATTTTCAATTTAAGAGAAATAATTTTAACTTTCTCATCCCATACTTTTTTTAAACTACCTTTTTACCCTTCTTGAAATACTTTAAAAGGTGTCATACCAAGCATCATTCATTAAAATAATTCAAGGTACCAAGAAAAGTATTTTATTCTTTTAGGCTCAAAATTGGGCAACTAAGGGGTAGCATTTAATCAATCAAAGCTCAGAAGGCCAGAAAAATACATAGTGCCTCAATCATTTTCAAAAATGTTTTCAAAAATTTCTAAGTTTCAAAACGGTTTCAAGTCAAGTTCTAGAGAATACAATCCAATAAGAATAAAACACTCTATCACAAAGAATGGGGTACATTTAGTGAGTACCTCTTTTTGGCTCAAAAATCTCACATTTAGTAGTCTAACATCAATGAGATACACAAATCTAGAGAACCACATGTTAATTATCAATTATCAAAAGAATATCTCAAGCATTTTTATTTTTAGCCTTATCACAAGAATAAAAAAAATTTGGGTTCAAAAATTCACTATCTCAATTTATTTGGCACCAAGTTATCACAATTGGATGCAAACTCTAAGCAAAGGGCAATCTAATCATGTGATCATGCAAAACTATGCCTATATGAGTGCAACATGAAAAATGCAAAAATGCACAAATATTTCAAAAATACCCCTACCCCAAGCTTAAAGATTTACATTGTCCCCAATGTAAATAATCAAGTCAGAGAGAGGAGAAAAAAGGAACAACTCACTGAGGTGGTAGCGGGTGTTGGCTCACATGCCAGTCAAAAACTTGTTGGAAATTGTATCACGGCCGTGATGGGTATCACGGGCAGGCCGTGATCAATTCTGGTCTTCAGGAGCTGGCCTGTCACGACCGTGATCTGTATCACGGCTTGACCGTGATACTTTCTGATCTTTAGGGTCCTACTCATCACGCTCGTGATGCTTATCACGGCTGGGTCGTGATCCTTTCTGGTCTTCTTGGTTAGCTCATCCCTGCCCTTTTTGCTCTTCCTTCCTTCTTAGCCTGAAAATAGTTGACAAATCTATTAATTTATGATTTTTTTTCCTCTTGATCTTCTCAAATTATTCAAGAGCTAAATTCAAAAACAAATGGAAAAGGGAAAGAAAACTTGGGTTGCCTCCCAAAAAGCGCTTATTTACGGACTTAAGCTTGACCATACTTCCTTCAATCAACCGGGGTCGGCTGGGCGTAGAAGTGCAGGAACACTTCTCTTCCATGGGAGTCCTTCAAAGAGCCTATTCTGCTCATATGGCCAATTGTGCTTCCGCTTAGCTCTTTTCACTCTAAGCTTCATGGCCTTAATCCCTCCCAGCGGAAGTTTTGTTTCCACATGATCAGCAACTCCAACTTCATCACTACTGGGTGCATCATTTGCCATGTAAATCTTCGGAGTTGCTTCCATGTTGAGCTCTTACTTTACCACTGGAGACATTATATCGATCCTGCACATATGACTCACAAAAGGATGGTTATTATATGAGTTAGTCAATTTAAAACCTACCCTACCTTCCTCTACATTTAGAGAGAGTTTGTCATTCCTTATGTCTATTATTGCTCCAGCGGTGGCCAAGAATGGCCTTCCTAAAATGATGGGGAATTCAGAATTCCCTTTCATATCCAATACCAGGAAATCGGTAGGGATGAAAAATTTCCCTACCTTTACAGGAACATTCTCTAACATGCCTAGAGGAGTTCTAGTTGAGCCATCCGCAAATTGTAAGGAGAATTTGAATGGACTCAAGTCTTTGGTTCCCAACCTTTCCAAGATAGTGAGCGGCATCAAGCTCGCACTAGCCCCTAAGTCATATAAGGCTTGGTCTATTTGTACCTTTTCAATTGAGCAAGCGATAGAGAAACTACCTGGGTCTTTCAGTTTATGAGGCATATTAGCTTCTATATCTACTTGCTTTCTCTTGACCAACCTTTGTGGGAAAGGTATCGGGGGTTGGTACGGTGATGGAGGGACATACTTGGGTTCTGTCTCTTCATCCTCACTCATGTCCTCCTCACATTCCATATCCTTTTCAACCACCCCAAGCTTATCATCCCTCAATTATATGGCATTACAATGTTCTTTGGGATTAGCTTCGGGTTGGCCCGGGAACGTACCCTTTGGTCTAGAGTATGTGCTGGCTTGTTGGACAATCTGAGTATCTAGCATCTTGTTGTGGATGGTTAAGTTATCTACCTTAGATGCTAGCTCTTTTATTGCCTCGTTTACTGTCCTACCCTGTTGTCTAAACTCTTCATTTTGTTTTGTTTGAGTTTCCACAAAACTTTCCAATAAAGACTCGAGTTTAGACTTCTGTACCTGAGGATAGCCCGCTGCGGGTTTCCTATTACCTTGGCCTTCTTGGAACTCGTGGTTTAGAGTGTTGTTGTAGTTCCCGTAGGAGAGGTAAGGGTTGTTCTTCCTTCCTTGGTTGTAAGGATTTGGGGGAGCATAATTGGGCAACTTCGGGTTCGTGTCGTAGAAGTTGTGATAAGAGTTCACTTGTTCCCCCGAAGCGCCGGATCCATGAGCAATACCACGTGGGCACTCAATTATGTCATGTCCCTGCATCCCACAAATCTCACAAACAACGTTAGTAGCACCTATTGAACTCACATTAGCCTTTTCGAGCTGATCAAAGCTTTTATTCAGTGAATCTATTTTAGATACGATAAGATCAGTGCTATTCATTTCAAATTTACCCCCCGAAATCTTTTTCGGGTTATTACCTCTTTCTGAACCCCATTGGTGGTAGTTGGTGGCCACGTTTTCAATGATGTTGAATGCCTCGGTCAGAGTCCTATTCATAAAGGCTCCACCAGCTGTGGAATCAAGTGACACCTTCGAAGAGTAATCCAATCCGTTGTAGAAGGTGTGCACTAATAACCACCTCTCGAGTCCATGATGTGGGCAAGACTCCAACAGTCCCTTGTAGCGATCCCAAGCTTCTGACAAGCATTATCCGTCCTTTTGGAAGAAGCCGGTGATCTGGGTTCGTATGTAGGCCGTCTTGGATGGAGGGAAGAATTTCTCCAAGAACGCCTGCTCCAGTTGGTCCCAAGTCGACAAGGTGTTAGCGGGCACTTGTTTCAGCCAAGCTTTTGCTTTTCCAGTCAGAGATGAGGGGAACAACCTCAAACGAATAGCATCAACCGGGGTGCCTTGAATTCTAACTGCATCGGTGAACTCCAAGAATGTCTCCATGTGATCAGTCGGGTCCTCCAAGGGTAGTCCTCCGAATTGATGTTGCCTAATCATGTTGATTAGCATAGGCGGTATAGTGTAGTTCTCCGCCTCAATCTCTGGCCTAGCAATCCCAGTTCGCAAACCCCTAGCATTTGGGGCTACGTAGTCCTTCAACGGTTTCGTATCCGGGAGATTCGCCATTAGTGGAATGGGAATCAACCTCTCTCTCTCTTTGTAGTCTCCTTCATCTGTGAAAGGTCATTTCGACTTCGGGGTCGACCTCACTAAGGTTTCCAAGACTTAGTGATCTTTGCATAAAAGAGAAAACAACACATAGAGATAGATACTCTAGAAGGAAAAAGAGAATTTTTTTTAATAATAACAAAAATCAATTAAAAAGAAAAAGAAAAGGTCCAGAAAAATCAATGTAAAAATTAAATTGAGATTCGAGCAAGGACAGTCCCAGGCAACGGCGCCAAAAACTTGATGTCGTGTGATGCACGTCGTGCGATCGGGCAAGTGTACCGGATTGTCGCCAAGTAATAAAAAGATATCAATCCCACAGAGACCATGATCTCAAATCGCAATTAATTATCAAAACGATTAAAACTGGACTAAATAAAAAAGGATTTTTGAAAAGGTTTTGATATTTGAAATAAGAGATAACTCAAAATCAGAATCAAATAAACAGAAAGTAAATCTATTTATGGTTTTTCAGATATAAATGGATTCCTAGGAATTTGGGTTACCAACAAGATCGTTTATGTTACTAAATTGATTAACCCTTGTTAATTATCGAAAATGCCTTGAAGGTGAATTTATCCTCAAATAGTTTAAGCTCCCTCTCGGGTTACAAAAACCATGCCCAATTAAACCAATTCCTACTCTCGTGGTAGTCGAATTTAGATTGAACCCTTTACGTTTTGTGACAATTCGTTAATCCTGGAAGGACGGCTTCTAACTCTCGTGATTTCAGTCCTAAGTCTGATTCTATAGATCTGACACCTAAGTTCACCGCTAGGTTCCTCCTTAGAATGTCTACGACATGCAAATAAGTGCGCACCAGATTTACAAGTAATTAAAACACTAGAAATCAGATCTAAAGCAAAATCGCAATTAACAAAGATATAACATCAATTCATTACCATAAACAAACCTTGGGCATAGCCCCAATCCCTAGAAATTAAGCTGCTACTCAAGCTTTGTCATGGTGATGACAAGCTTGGTTAAGCTGCTAGGCCGTGATCAGTTCTGCCTGTTAAGGGTCTGGTTCAGCTGACAGGTCACGGCCGTGATGGACATCACGGCTAGGCCGTGACCAGTTTTGACTTTTGCCTTCTTTCTTTTCAGTTTTACTCGATCATGGCCGTGATGGTCATCACGGCTAGGCCGTGATGGGCTCTGTTTGGCTCATTTTCTTCACTTTTAAAGCTCCATCTTCATCCAAGCTCCATCATGGCTAATCCTGAGCATTTTATCCTTAATTTCTGCAAAACAACATCACAAAACCGCCTTACCCGTTCCAAAGTAAAAACTAACAAAAATCAAATTAAATATGCCTAAACTATATGAAAATGCATGCAAAATGATAAACAAATATGAGGTGTAATCACACTCATCACCTATTAAGTATCAGTCAACTATGTGACAAAGGCTTCAAGGTAAAATTCAATTCCAATAGTTGCTTAATAGAAAATTAGCATGATGAAAATTTGAAATTAATTGGACATAGGGCAGATAACATCTATATGCTTGATTTAGATAATATCTCTTCAAATACTGCATGCTATCTTATTTCAAAATAAGAAGAGAATTGACTTTGGCATAGAAGAATTGCACACATTCACATGAACCACTTGAATAAACTGATTGGTAAAGATCTTGTAATTGGCATGCCTAAACTAAAATTTGTGAAAGATGGACTATGTGATGCATGTCAAAAAGGAAAGCAAGTTAAGGTGTCTTTTAAACCAAAGAACATTGTTTCAATAACTAGACCCTTGTAACTTTTACACATAGATTTATTTGGTCCATCTAGAACCAAAAGCTTTGGTGGTAACTCGTATGCATTGATAATAGTAGATGATTACTCTAGATATACATGGACATATTTTCTATCTCATGAGAGTGATTCATTTGCTGCATTTAAGAAAATGACAAAAATGGTGCAAAATGAAAAGGACGTAAAAATTGTTTTTTATAAGAAGTGATCATGGGGGATAATTTCAAAATGAAGTGTTTGAAAACTTTTGTGATGAGCATGGCATTCAACATAATTTTTCTGCTCCTAGAACTCCACAACTAAATGGAGTAATGGAAAGAAAGAATAGATCATTAGAGGAGATAGCAAGAACTATGTTGAACGATTGTAGCTTGCCAAAATATTTTTGGGCAGATGCTGTCAATACAGCCTGCTATGTGCTAAATAAAGTCTTGATAAGACCAATCTTAAAGAAAACCCCTTATGAGCTTTACAAAGGAAGAAAACCAAACATAGCACATTTACATGTTTTCGGTTGCAAATGCTTTGTTCTTAACAATGGAAAGAATAATCTTGAAAAATTTGATGCAAAGGTTGATGAAGGAATTTTCCTAGGTTACTCCCTATCTAGTAAAGCATTTAGAATATATAATAAGATAACACAAACTATTGAGGAATTTATGCATGTGACATTTGATGAGTCTAACCCCAAAAGGTTGGGAAAGGATTGTGTTATTGATGATATTGCAGATTCAATTGAGAAAACTCTCCTAGAAGAGAAACAGGACAATGAAGAAGATGAAAGCTTAAAGAACGAATCACTGCAGCAGGAGCAAACAGAACAATAGCCTGACCTACCAAAGGAATGGAGGACTGTAAAAAATCATCCAATTGATAACATCATTGGTGAAATTACAGAGGGGGTAACTACTAGACAATCTCTTAGAAATGTTTGTAATCATATGTAATTTATGTCTCAAGTAGAACCTAAGAACATAGATGATGCTATAATTGATGAACATTGGATGATGGCTATGCAAGATGAGTTAAACCAGTTTGAAAGAAACCAAGTTTGGAAACTAGTGCCTAAACCCAAGAACTGTCAAGTAATAGGTACAAAATGGGTTTTTAGGAATAAACTAGATAAAAATGGTATAATTGTAAGAAACAAGGCTAGATTGGTAGCCAAAGGGTATAACCAAGAAGAAGGCATAGATTATGATGAAACATATGCACCAGTAGCAAGATTAGAAGCTATAAGAATGCTACTTGCTTATGCTTGCATAATGGGATTTAAATTGTATCAAATGGATATTAAGAGTGCTTTCTTAAATGGATTTATACAAGAGGAAGTGTATGTTGGTCAACCACCTGGTTTTGAGAATAATGAGTTGCCTGACCATGTTTATAATCTGTCTAAAGCACTATATGGCTTAAAGCAAGCTCCTAGAGCTTGGTATGAAAGGTTAAGTAATTTTCTCATTGAAAAAGGATTTAAAAGAGGTAAAGTTGACACAACTTTGTTCACTAAGAAAAAGGCACACAACATTTTACTTGTACAAATATATGTGGATGATATAATTTTTGGTGCCACTAATGAGCATTTGTGCAAAGAGTTTGCAAGTCTTATGTAGAGTGAGTTTGAAATGTCAATGATGGGTGAGCTGAACTTTTTCCTTGGACTGCAAATAAAGCAAACTGAAAATGGAATCTTTGTTAGCCAAACCAACTACTGCAATGAGTTGATTAAGAAGTTTGGGATGGAAAATGCTAAGGAGATGGCTACTCCAATGAGTACCTCCTGTTATCTGGACAAAGATGATCAAGGTACACCTGTTGATGTTTCTAAATTCAGAGGTATGATAGGCTCACTACTTTATCTTACTGCTTGTAGGCCAGATATCCTGTTTAGTGTATGCATGTGTGCTAGGTATCAAGCAAATCCAAAAGAATCACACTTAACAGCAGTTAAAAGGATCATTAAGTATCTGTTAGGAACAAAAGACATGGGATTATGGTATCCCAAGGGAGCTACATGTACGTTAATTAGCTATTCAGACTCTGATTTTGCTGGTTGTAAACTAGACAGAAAGAGTACTAGTTGAACTTGCCATTTACTAGGAAACTCATTAGTATCATGGTTCAGTAAGAAACAATCTAGTGTGGCTTTATCCACTGCAGAGGCTAAATATGTAGCAGCTGCTAGCTGTTGTGCACAGGTTTTATGGATGAAACAACAATTAGTTGATTATGGTGTGAAACTAAACCAAGTTCCTATTAGATGTGACAATACAAGTGCAATTAACCTAACTAAGAATCCCATAATGCACTCTAGAACTAAACACATAGAAATCAGACATCATTTCATTAGAGATCATATACAAAGTAGAGAAATTGAGATTGAATATGTTGATACAACTAAGCAACTTGCTGATATCTTTACCAAGCCCTTGAACAAGGAAAGCTTCTTCTTCATTAGAAGAGAATTGGGCATAATCGATCAATCATATATCTAATCTCTAAAGAAACAGGAGAAAATCTAAAAAGGGGAGGAAAATTAATGGACGCACTTATTCTTTGATTTGTCCCTGAACCTATCCCTCTATCATGAACAATTTTATATGCTATGTTTGAATGTTTAAAATGCTTACCTTCTCTATTGCATTGAATGTTTCTTTTCTTTACCTTTTTGATAATGCCAAAAGGGGAGGAAAAAGTATGATATAGAGAAAGGGGATAATAACAAATTATACATGCATATGTTGAGGGGGAGCTAAGGAGTTTATAAGCTTACATGATTAATAGGGAGTAAATCAAATTTTTCTCTGTTGATACTCTGTTAATATTTTTTTGCTCTGATATACTTCTGCTATGACTGCTTTGATACCATGATATAAATCTGTCAAAACACTAAGCGTCTGCTACACTTATATTCTGAGCTTATAATTTGTCAAAAGGTTTGTCATAATCAAAAAGGGGGAGATTGTTAGACTCAATGACTGAGAGATTTTGATATATGACAAATACAAATTAATGTGTATGCAAGTGTTTAGTGTCAAATTGTAAAGACAGGTATCAAGCAATATTCAACAAGTTCAGTGAGCAATCAAAGGAGAATATTCAATGAAGAACTTGGAGGAATCAAAGAGCAAGGACGAGGATCAAGGAATCATCAAGACAAGAGCTTAAACGAAGAAATTAGTGTTAAGTCTTAAATGATTTGTAAGAGATGAAATCTCTTATTCACAAATAGCTCAATTAAGAAAGATGCATCAAGAAAATCATTTTTCATAACCTGCATTAAAAGGAATAAATTTTCGTTAATGAAAATGATTTTTGGAAATAATAAATATAAGCGCTCGTCCAACACTGGAATAATATAAGCGCTCGTCCAACACTGGGAATAATAGAAGCGCTCGTCCAACAGTGGTAAAAGCTGGCGTCCAAGAAAGTGACAGAAGCTCACGTCTACTAAAGTGACAGAAGCTCACGTCTACTAAAATGACAGAAGCTCACGTCTACTAAAGTGACACAAGCGCACGTCTATTAAAGTGACAGAAGTGCTCGTCCACTAAAGTGATACAAGAGCTCATCTACTAGTTGGAGCACGTCCAACTACTTTGTGTTAGTACTCCCGTCTGCTGACGTGGCAAATGGACGCGGCTATTTTTTTAAGATGGACGCGGCTATTTTTTTAAGATGGATGCGGATATTTTTCCAAATGGACTCGTTATTTTATGGATGCAAATTCTATAAGAACTATTAGAATATTATCTCAAGAACGAGAATCAAGAAAACAGATTCTGTTAAATCATATCCAAATCTGTTTTGATTAATCCCAACGACTATAACTTGTTTTCTATATAAAGAGGGATCAGATGAACACTGATCAGCCTCTGGCTCATCTAGTTTTATGACTAGTATGACCATGGTTTTGTGCTAATTATATTTAGTTTTCGCCCAAATTAGACTCGATTGTCTTCAAGCAACATTTTGAGTCTGTAAAGTATTTTTAGGTTAATTTAGTTGATTTGGAGTCGAATAAAGCACTTACTGTTAATCCTTGTTTTCAGGTAATAAAGAGAAACAGTTCGGGAGTCTTCGCCCAGCAAGAGTCTATTCGCCTCGCGAGCCTGAAGCCTCACTGTGCAAGAAATGCCATCCTCCATGTCTCGCCCCGCGAATACTTGACTCGCCTCGCGAGTCATCCAACCCTGAAGGACAGAGACCATCACGGCTTACACGTGTTGAAGGTCAAGCTGTGACAGTTTGGAATTTGAAGAGTCTCGCCTCGCGAATGATCAGCTCGCCTCGCGAGAGATCCAAACACTGAAGACTGTTTATAATACTCGCCTCGCGAATGTCTGCTAGCCTCGCGAGAGCGCGGAACCCAGAATCATTATTTATATTTGTTTTAGGGAAGAACTGAGGATCTTATCATCATCCTCTTTTCTTTTTAGATTAGGACGACTGCGAAATTAGGGTTTTGATATAGTTGTAATGGAGAACTAGTCTCCTTTGATTAATCTACTGCGATTGGGTTCCATTGACGCTTGAGGTTTTGTAATTCCTAAACTTAATGCTATTCTCTTTCAATATTTGTTATGTATGTTCTGTTTGCTTAATTCAGGATTATATAGGATAGGTATTGATTTGTTTCGATGATTGTATGTTCCTATACTTAATCGCGTTTGCTTAATTCGCGTGTGTTCATTCATGTTCGCTTAGTTCATGAGTGCTTCACCCCGTTTGCTTAATTCGGGAATAGGGACATATGTCTCGTAGCATTGGTTTCGTTTGTTAATTGATGTTACAATCGAAAAGAGAGTAGAATCCGCTTAGGGCTTAGATTTATATGAACCAATGATAGTGGGAAACCGAGAGCAGTAGGTTGATCACTTAGCTTATTTTTATTAGTCACTAGTTTGCATTGTTTTCCTTAATTGTTTTCTTAATTGCATCCTTAATCTCAAACCCCCCAAAAACTGATTTTGTGTTAATAACAACCCGAGAGTCCTTGTGAGACGATACTCGAGTTGTCGCTCCCTATCTACATGTTTTTGTAAACTGCTCGCTTTTTGACGCGTGCGCGACAGCGCGTCAAAAATTGGCGTCGTTGCCGGGGACTCTTGTTGTTATTAACAGAAAAAAAAAACATTTTGCTGAATTGGTCTGATTGTGAATCTACCCATGGATGATTACATGCAAGGTTACATGCCTAATGATAATTATGAACCACCATGCATATATTATCCTGATTTTTCTGGTTTAATGCACTGGTTGCCAAGGTTTAGTGGTCTTGCAGGTGAGAATCCGCAGGAGCATCTGAAGGAATTCCGGATTGTTTGTTCTACAATACTGAGACCTGAGGGAATAACATAAGACCACATCAAGATGAGAGCCTTCCATCTCTCACTTGAAGGAGCTGCAAGGGATTGGTTGTATTGTCTTGAGCCGAATTCCGTCTCAAGCTGGTTTGATTTGAAGAAAGTCTTCCTATTGAGATACTTTCCTGCCTTCAGAGCTGCATCAATCAGGTGAGAGATATTTGGTATTAGACAAGTTAATGAATCGCCTCAAGCATATACAGCCAATATTTACAACCAAGGCAACAATTAGAACAGGCACAACATTCTTGACCCTTCCACTGATGAGTACCACCCCAGCTGGGGAAACCATCCAAACCCTTGGTATGGGGACTCACCCATGCAACAACAACTGATGTTACCGTTGGCACCACCACAGAATCCTCCCCAAGCGACCACCTCTGCACCTTCTGGACCTTCACTAGAGGACCTATTCAAGCAAATGACTGCACAAATGGCTGCACAAAATCTCCAGTTCCAGCAGCAAATTGGACAGTTTCAGGCCTCACAGACACAGTTTCAGCAGCGAACGGATGCTAGCATTAATACTTTGTAAACACAGGTTGGACAGTTTCAGCAGCGAACGGATGCTAGCATCCACGCCTTGCAGACACAGATTGAACAGCTTGCCACTTCAATGAATGCCATGCAACAAGCTCAAGGATTAGAACCCTTGGCTAAGGAAATTGAGAGGAAGAGGCATATGGAGGACATCCATTCAGCCATGCTAGAGGATGATGAAGAAATTCCGGGATTAGATGATTCATTTGGCTCCTATGTATGTGCCAATTGTGATGGGAGAAATACCTGTGTGGTACGTGCTGAAGTTACTGCATATACAGAAGGTGATGAATCTGGTAATGCAGTGGATAGGAATTGTGCAGAAGATGAAGTAGCACCAGAGACCCTCTCTACCTATTTGCCACCTCCCCCTGTGGAGCCACCAGCGATGGAGTTCAAGCCTCTGGATTTTGCACCCTTGGATATGAAGACACTATGGCCAGTCCAAGAGGTTGAACCCCAATTTTATTGGGAGGACTTTGTTGAGAAAGAGGTCATCTTTGACCCAAGAGGGAGTGAGAAGTCGGCCGCATTGGGCGAGGTCACCATAATTGTCAAGTGCTCACTCTCATATCAAGGTTGCAAGTTATGGAAGCATGGAATGAGCTTCCGTCCTTTGGCTATCACGTGGGCCTTATGTTACAAGCAGTGGGATCCCGGTGGAACCGCCCCCATGAGTTTTCTCTGAACCTTACTCTTTTTAATTACTTTGCCTTGCTTTGTTTTAGTTTTGTTTTCTTTTAGCTCCTGAATAATTTGAGAAGATCAGGAGTATGTGTGTTGAGTCTTGTGTCGGCAAAGCTTGATTGGGTTTTGATTGAATTTTGCATAGATTGATTGCATGTTATGTGTTGACTGTTGATGATTTTCCCCCTAGGTCTTGAAATTTGAAAATTTGATCCCCATGTGAAAAAATTGAAAACTGAACTTTGAGATATTTTGTTATGATTGCATGATTTATGATAAGTTTGGGGTGATGGGATGCACACACTAGGGATTGAATCTCGGTCAAACAATTTGCAAAAATGTCCAGGTGAGGATTTGAGCCTCCAACATGTTTTTAACTGTGTGAATCACACTGAGCTGAGCTACACTTTCCCGAATTTGCTTGAATCTCTTCTTGGTTTGCATGTCTATGTGTTTGCATCAAATGATTTAGGCAATTTTCTTTGTAAATAACCACTTGGCCTGAAAAGAACCAATTCCTAATGCATGTTCCTTAGTTATCCCCATTGAGCCTGATTAGCCTGTTGATCTTGATATCCCTATGTTACAAGCCAAAAATCTGAAAAACCATGTGAACCCGATCTTAGAATTAGGAGAGCATGGAAGCTTAGCAAGAGAAAGTCTGTAAGAAACTAAGTTTGGGGTGGCTACAAGGATGTGACATGTCATTCTGGGGTGAGAAAAATAATAATAATAAAAAGGTTGGAGCCAAAAGAAAAAAAAAGAAAAAAAAAAGAATAAGAATAAAAAAAAAGTGCAAAAATGTCAACAAAGGATATTAGAAGAGAAAGGCTGTAGTCACCCAAAAGCATAAAGAAAAATGGAAAAAGGAACTTGAGTGGAAAGTCAATATGTAAAAATTCTCATGCTCTCTTAGTTCCTAGGGACTTAAGCCCAGTACCTTTGTATATCCTACCCTTAGCCAGGCCCCATTACAACCTTAAAAGACCTTTTGATGTTGCATGCATGTTTTTTGTGGGAACCATTTTGAGATGAAAATCAAATTTATGGGAAGTGCTCTTGAAAGGTGAATTGAGTGAAATGTTGATAACCTAGACAAACTAAGCGAATGAGTGAAACACTAAATTCCCTTGTGAGAAAGGCGATTGTTTGAATTTGGTGATCTCCCTTTTGTGTGTAACTTGGATCCCTTGCTTAGATTAATAATTGCTTGAATGATGAAATTCTCAAATGTTCAGAATAAATGATTGTGGGGATTGCTTTGTTTGAAAGGGGGGACATTGAAGGAAAAATTATTTTGATGAATTGCTTGAAATTTGTGCGAAATTGATTAAATCTTTTAAGCTTGCCATGTCTTGAGTCTTTTTTTGAGTTTTTGAGTTTTAGTTTGCTTGGGGACAAGCAAAGTTTAAGTTTGGGGTATTTTGATCAGCCTCTGACTCATCTAGTTTTATGACTAGTATGACCGTGGTTTTGTGCTAATTATATTTAGTTTTCGCCCAAATTAGACTCGATTGTCTTCAAGCAACATTTTGAGTCTGTAAAGTATTTTTAGGTTAATTTAGTTGATTTGGAGTCTAATAAAGCACTTACTGCTAATCCTTGTTTCCAGATAATAAAGACAAGTAGTTCTGGAGTCTTCGCCCCGCGAGAGTCTATTCGCCTCGCGAGCCTGAAGCCTCACTGTGCAAGAAATGCCATCCTCTCTGTCTCACCCCGCGAATACTTGACTCGCCTCGCGAGTCATCCAACCCTGAAGGACAAAGACCATCACGGCTTACCCGTGTTGAAGGTCACGGCTGTGACAGTTTGGAATTTGAAGAGTCTCACCTCGCGAATGATCAGCTCGCCTCACGAGAGAGCCAAACACTGAAGACTGTTCATAATACTCGCCTCGCGAATGTCTACTAGCCTCGCGAGAGCGCGGAACCCAGAATCATTATTTATATCTGTTTTAGGGCAGAACTGAGGATCTTATCATCATCCTCTTTTCTTTTTAGATTAGGACGGCTGTGAAATTAGGGTTTTGATATAGTTGTTATGGAGAACTAGTCTCCTTTGATTAATCTACTGCGGTTGGGTTCCATTGACGCTTGAGGTTTTGTAATTCCTAAACTTAATGCTATTCTCTTTCAATATTTGTTCTGTATGTTCTGTTTGCTTGATTCAGGATTATATAGGATAGGTATTGATTTGTTTCGATGATTGTATGTTCCTATACTTAATCGTGTTTGCTTAATTCGCGTGTGTTCGTTCATGTTCGCTTAGTTCATGAGTGTTTCACCCCGTTTGCTTAATTCGGGAATAGGGACATATGTCTCGTAGCATTGGTTTCGCTTGTTAATTGATGTTACAATCGAAAAGAGAGTAGAATTCGCTTAGGGCTTGGATTTATATGAACCAATGATAGTGGGAAACCGAGAGTAGTAGGTTGATCGCTTAGCTTATTTTTATTAGTCACTAGTTTGCATTGTTTTCCTTAATTGTTTTCTTAATTGCATCCTTAATCTCAAACCCCCCAAAAACTGATTTTGTGTTAATAACAACCCGAGAGTCCTTGTGAGACGATACTCGAGTTGTCGCTCCCTATCTACATGTTTTTGTAAACCGCTCGCTTTTTGACGCGTGCGCGACAACGCGTCAAACACTTTAAGAAGAATCATAACGAATAACAACAGAATTATAACTATACACATATCATTCATCATCTTCATTGAGCTTACTGTGAAAAGAGTGTTTCAATACTCATAAGTACTTCAATTTGTTTATCTGACTATTGAGGTTAGGAATCAACTTTTGTTATACTTTCGATTGTAAAGAGAGAGGGAGTCTCTCTGAGTGATTAGGGTGAGGTATCCCTAAGGAAGAACATTGAGGCTCTTCACAAGAGTGTGGTATTTCGAGGTGAAGGAGTGCTCTGTGGTGTAAAGGTTTTTCAAGCTACCTGACAAAACTTGCGTGTTAGTGTGTGAAATCCCACAGGTGGAGTGGGGACTGGATGTAGGTCACAGTGGAGGTGACTGAACCAGGATAAATCTGGTTGTGTGGTATCTCTAAACTCAAACTCCTTTACTTTCTGTTTATGATTTAAGAACCTGTAACTTTGATGTTTAAAGTTCAAGTATAATTTTTGTTCTTGATCTGTATAAACTATATTTTGTTATTACTGAGTTATTGAACCTGAACCTATTCGTTATTAATCTTTCTTATCCTCATCACCTTCTATTCAAGATTTTGTAAAAACCCTTCATCGATTTTATAAAAGATCCTAAGAACACAAATCCGCAACTCTGATTTATAAAGCTTTGTGAAAAAGTTTTAAGAGGGAATTATTTTCTTTAAAAACTCAATTCACCCCCTCCCCCGGACTCGTTGAAGCCAAAATAATAGTATTTGTCTTTTTTTTTTATACGTTTTTAAACCCCTCGAATAAAGTGGTTCATAACCTATTAAAAAGTAAAATGTCCCTCCATAATATCAAATTTTAATGTCAAAATAACATTACTATCTTGAAAAATTCTGAAGAACCAACGACAAGCAATACACCAAAACTTCTAATCAAGCACCTAGAACCGGGTCCCCACAAGTATTTTCTTGATGAGAAAGTGATCAAACATTAAAAACATAGAAGAATTTGTTAATAAATACCTTCAGGGTATAAAATTAAAATAAAATTAATACATTACAAATTTTAAAAAAAAAACTTCTTGTATACTTATAAGTAATTAAAAATATTTCATTGAGAGCTAGAAAAAAAATTAATTAATACTATTAAATATTCTTTAATTAAGACTTCTATATTAAGATGTTGTTTGGCAAGATCCAAATATATAAGTCAAAATTGCCAAACATACACGCTATCACGCCGGGTCCCCAATCTACCTATTATAGTATTTTTTTGTTGAAACCAGTTGATATTTCAAGTTACTGTCTGCTGACACTTTCGATCTCCCAAAGAGGAATTGAACTCTGACATAAACATTAGGACCCAATCGATCATCGTTGAAATTAACTATTTCATTTTCCATTCATGTGGCAAATGATAACCAATTAACATTCAAAATGTGCACTCACACGTGTATTGTATGAGGGATCGTTTGGCCCCTTCAGGATGTTAATCGCCGTTAACCTTAATAAAGAAAATAAAAATTCAAACACAGCACTAAGTAATTTAGAAGTTAACCAAGCTGATTACTTCTCTTGAAAATCGCAGTTGTTTTTGAGATATATATTACTGACCCTTCTTTAATAATCTGACAAAAATAGAACTAGGAAAAGTTTTTTTTTTCTCGTGATTATTTTTCGTGGTTGAATCTAGGAACCTATTCTCCCTGAATGTGTGTTTTCGCCGAAATTATTGTTAATGCATGTTTGGAAGCTGAGTTTTAGAATTGTTTTCCAAAGTAAATCAAGATGAAAATGATAGGATTGTAAATTAAAAAGCAACAAAAGCGGAAGTAACTCGAAACTGCTCGTGTAACGTCCATGATTTCAAACACGCCATTAATAACTGAAGAATTTTGGAATCGGTTCAAAATAGTTTGACGTGGAAACAAATAAGTTGGTAATTAGGCTTTTACTTTAAGCGACCCTAAAGTCATTAAATTAAATAAACTTATGTAAAAGTAATAATTGGATCATGTATAATTTAGTTTTAATGTGATCTTATATTAATTGATGCATTCTTTTTTTGACCAACGCATTAAAGAAAGATCATAGAAGTTCACCAAAAAAGTAAGATTATAGCAGAAAAGACTTAAGAAATTTACTACTCTGTTTCTTGGTAAAGATAATTTAATAATTAAAGTCAAAAGAAAAAGAAAGAGAGAACACTGCTGTCAAATTTGGTAGCAAATTACGGAAGGAAGATTGCTATTATTGATATCAAAAAAAAAAAAAAAAAAGATTGCTATTATTGAACAGCTTGGAATCACAAATTGAAGGAAGAACAGAACAAGTTAAACACTAATTCCTGAGTACAAAATTGTTCTGCCCTTTACCTTATATAAGATCTCAGTATTCATAACTATAACCATAATTGATAAAACTTTTTTAAAAGTAAATACACCGTTATTCACTTTTACAAGTAAACTTGCTTCTATAGTAGCTTTATCCAACTTCAAATCCATGACAAATTATTCTATTTACGAGAATAACTGTATGGTTTCAATTACCTTCTTCACAAAGCTAATCACCAAAACTCAAGCAAGCTCAACAAACCAACCAAGAGTGTCAAGAAGGCAGAGAAACTCCCGTAGTTGTGTCGGCTAGCTCCATTGAAATTCTCGTTAACAGGATATAAGTTCCCCGGAGGCCCAGCCATGAATATGTACGATGAAGGAGGTGGTGGAGGACAATACTTTGATGGTGATTTCTTGGGTGAAGGTGGTGGTGGTGAAGAGTATTCAGTTGGTGGTGGAGGTGGTGGTGAAGGGTACACAATTGGTGGTGGTGGTGAAGGGTACACAATAGATGGAGGCGGCGATGAGGTGGAACCACATGGTGTGCACTCATCACCGTTTGTGGTCTCATCAAGCTTCCTTGATTGCACGAATTTGATTGGAGCAGTAACACAAGCAAGCACAAGGATCCAGTTGAGGATCATGGGTACTTTAGTTTGATGAACTTTTATTGACATGATGATCTTGTTTTTAATGGGAATTGGGATTTCGGAGGCTGGTTTATGTGTGTGAATTCTAATTTGTGTGTGAAAGCAGATTGATGGGTTTGGACTTTGGAGAGAAGAGAATTAGAAGAAGAACATGGGAAAGGGAAACTATGGGTAAAAGGACCTTTTGGGTTAGGGATATTTTAGTTTTGTAGAGGACGAAATGGGTTATTTGGAAAATTATGAAATTTCATAATATAATTCATTTTAGTTTTGCATATAACATTTAATCTCATTCAGAAAACTACAAGTGTCTTTAATATCAAAATTTAGTGATATACTAAAAAGCATTTATTATAAGGTAAATGGAGTGATTGAGACTAGGGTTCTTTCTAGGAAGGGTCTAACTTGTGGAGTAAAGGATTCCCGTTAGCATGTGGCTGGTGTATACAATGGGCCCCACCAAGCATCCTCATGCATAAGACCTCAACATTTTAACATTAATATCTAAGCCACTTTTTATGGTTTTGGCACAGAATTAGGTTTAAGCTTTGATCAAACAATCCATATATTCTATTTTGCATAATTGTTGTTAGAAATATAAATAATTATGTTAGATTTGTTACAAGTTGTTAATAGTTTGTTAGGATGTTAATTGTGTTAGTTAGCTAGCTCTATAAATAGAACCTCATGTATCTCATTTTATCATCTTTTATCAATCAATCAATATGTTGCCACATGACTATATATCAATATGCTCTCTCTCTCTCTCCTATGAGTATGATCTCTATCCCTCGCATCCATGGATTCTTCACATGATATCAGAGCGATACCGTGAGGAGGCTTTTGCTGATGTTTCAGATAGTGAGCAAGATGAAGCTTCAGAAACTGATGAAGATTCTGCTTCGAACTGTGATGAAGAATTCATCGGCAACACAGGCGAGGAGACCATAGCTGTTCCACCACTGCAACAACCATCAACTGAATTAGCGGCAATGAAGAACAGCCACTGCCGTCTCATTTTCGGTGATTTTCGGCACTCAAGCCACTCATATCTTGATATGATACCTCTGGCTCCAATAATCCTAATGAAGCCAGTAACCGACGGTTCCGCCATCAAGATTGGGGAAGTCACCTGCATCCTCGTCAAATCATTTTCCAGCACCTTCAAACAGAAGGCTAATGGAGACTCATCTCAGTTAGATGCTCCGCAACTGTTCTTGGATCCATAAGTGAATGTTGAGGAAGAAGCCACGAAATCGCAGGAGAACAATTTCTCCGATCTGGCATCTGTGTTCGCAGTCTCTGAAAGCAACAACAAATCGAAGGAGCTGGTCACCAATCCCTTCAAGAAGAGTGATCTGGTGAGTCTAGCACTGATGAACCTTGTACCGGACGATCCCCCTGCCCTCAATCATCATCATGTTGATCTCGGCATCGCCTTCTCAAATCGCATCATCTCCTCTTTGGTCTTCTGCAATCTAAATATGGTTTCGTTAAGTTTGGCTCCGGAAAATAACTGTTCTGCCACCATAGCTCGGCCAGCATTGCCACCGTGTTGGTTCTCCACCGGTGAGCCAAGAGAAACGATCAACGTTCTTGACGAGGCACTGGAACGACAGGTCGTGACCACCGTGTTCACTGTCAAAAGTTACATTTGTTCCCCCGTTATTGTTGCCTTCGATCCTGGCAGAACTCTCCCCGCCATCTACAACTTCGCCGTGCGGCGCCGCATATCACTATCTAGCGGCGATTCGCTTCGAGTTTCACTTTCTACATCGTCGAAGAAGACGGTTGGGCGGACCGTATCTTCAACCTACGTCTTCAATCCCGGCGGATATCTCACCACCGTCCACAACACCCCGTCATGTCACTAGTGGACATATTGTAATATACGGGAACGTTTTACGTCAGTTGACCATATGTTTGACGTTAAAAATGAGGCGGTGGCAGTTTTGTAAATATTAAATCACTATTTACGTCGGTTGTGTAATAAACTGACGTTAAAAGTGATTTGCAAGAATTATTAACACTTTTAACGTCAGTTGTATAAACAACTGACGTTAAAAGTGTGATTATTACTTCAGTTAAGTAAATAACTGACGTAAATAATCTTATATTACTTTTTCCTAACTTTCTTTCGTTGTCATCTCCCTGTTGTCACTCTTATTAACAGATCACTCCATATAGTGCAGTTTAATTATTTCTAAACCTTTTTTTTAAACAAGTTTATTTTTAATGTTAATTAATTAGCTTGAATTAGTAAACAAATTCTTATGAAAATTAAAATAAATTAACACTTAACATAAAACAAGTTATATGTATAATCAAATTGTGTCTCATTGAAGCGATTCATAAGTTACAATTACATGATTAAAATATAAAAAATTTCTGCAACATAGCCCTAAAATATAAAAAAGTTTCTGCTTCAACATCATTTTCTTCTCAGTCATGTCCTTAGAAACTCCAATGGATGCATCTCCTCCCTTAGTTGAAGTCCTTGATGCTCCATCTGAAGCTACATCCCATCAGAGAGTTTTATGAAATATGCCAAGAGAGTGGGGGGCATGAGAGAGCTCAAGAGAGGCAAAAAGCAGGTGCACTAGATCTGTTTCAAGCAAAGGCAATGGTTCCAGAGACTTCCATGACGGTCACTTGCTGCCAAAGCTGAGGTTTTGGAACTGTGACGCCCGAGCACCTGATTTGCCCTCCAGCAGCTGATTCTCCGGAAGGATGATAAGGTGAGCAACTCACATAATATGATTTACACAAGCTTATCACCCTTGTAATGTGATTTACACAACCTCAGAAGTTGTTTGACCATTAAGACAAAGATCTTTGAGTCTAGGAATAGGAAGAAAGAGTGATGAAGTTAATCTCCATGGCAGAGCCATACTGTGAAGCAGAAAAATAAAAGGAATGAAGGAAGCTATTTATAGGAGCAGGGGATGAAGTTACTAGGCGTCGAAAGTTGCTAAAAAATTAAGAGCATTAGGTTCCAAGGCGCATTGGGAGTTGGCAGTCATATATTATAAACGTGCAGAATAGAAAACGCACGAAGGAATAAGAAGAAATAGACTTTTAAGGCGCATTGGGAGTTGGCGGTCAAAGAAATGAATGTTTTTGCAGAAACATATACACTTTTAACGTCAGTTGTTGCATAAAACTGACGTTAAAAGTTTTTTAAAAATAAAAAATATTTATTTTTAACGTCAGTTGTTTATAAAACTGACGTTAAAAGTGTGATTTTTACTTCAGTTAAATAAATAGCTGACGTAAATAATCATATATTTTAAGTCTAGGTATAAACTTAATGATCATAAAGATTATTATAGGTTACAATGTGCATGCGTAAGTAGCACAGCAGTCATGGGTAAGTAGCAGAGTAGTCAAAGAAATGAATGTTTTTTGCAGAAACATATACACTTTTAACGTCAGTTGTTTATTAAAACTGACGTTAAAAGTGTTTTAAAAATAAAAAATATTTATTTTTAACGTCAGTTGTTTATAAAACTGACGTTAAAAGTGTGATTTTTACTTCAGTTAAATAAATAACTGACATAAATAATCATATATCCCTATCTGATATGCCATGTTGTCACTCTTTACAAAGGTCAATCCATATAGATAGTGCAGTTTATTTCTAAACATTTTTTTTAAACAGGTTTATTTTTAATCTTAATTAATTAGCTTGAATTAGTAAACAAATTCTTGTGCAAATTAAGATAAATAAACACTTTAACATAAAACAAGTTATATATGTATAATCAAATCGTATCTCATTGAAGCGATTCATAAGTTACAATTATATGATTAAAAGATAAAAAATTTCTGCAACATAGCGCTAAAATATAAAAAAGTTTCTGCTTCAACATCAAGTTATATATGTATAATCAAATCGTATCTCATTGAAGCGATTCATAAGTTACAATTACATGATTAAAAGATAAAAAGTTTCTGCAACATAGCCCTAAAATATAAAAAAGTTTCTGCTTCAACATCATTTTCTTCTCAGTCCTGTCCTCAGAAATTCCAATGGATGCATCTCCTCCCTCACGTGAATTCCATGATGCTCTGATCCATCTATTTTATCCACAGTCACTTGAAATGAAATGGATCTTTGCATCACCTCCCTCACTTGAATCCACAGTCTCTTGCAGCGAAAGCAGAGTGAAAGGGATGACGGGAATGAAATAAAGTGAGGGAATCACACAATGTGATTTACACAACCTTACCATCCATGTAATGTGATTTACACAACCTCAAGTTTTTTGACCATTAAGATAGAGACCTTTAAGATTTAACAAAAGTCTCTCAGAGCAATTTTGTGAAGGAAAAGAAAACGCACGAAACATAGAGGAAAAGAAAAGGCTGTATTACAAACTGATACAGAAGAATGGCACTTTATATAGAGAAGAGAGATTAGGAGGATTAGGTAACAATTATGTGCACAGGTAAGGCACAGTAGTCATTGGTCAAAGGAATGATTTTTGCATAACAATTTTAACGTCAGTTGTATTTAACAACTGACGTTAAAAGTGTTTTTAAATAAAAAAATATTAATATTTAACGTCAGTTTTTTAAGACATCTGACGTTAAACAATGACTTTTAACGTCAGTTTTATTAAACAACTGACGTTAAAAATTACTTTTAACGTCAGTTTTTTAAGACAACTGACGTAAAATGTTGTTTTATTTCTGGTTTTTGATTATAACGTTTACACCCGTGCGACTTCTGCACTTCTACGTCTATGTTCTTTTCTTTTCATCACGCTCACTGTCACTCTCAACTCTCACTCTCACTCTCACTCTCACTCTCACTCTCATTCTGCCCTAATCGCGCGCTCATCTCCACCACAACCACCGCTAGGGCTTCTTCGCCACCACCGTCAGGTACACTCTTAACCCCTAACTCTGTCTTTCCCGCTCATTATTTGCATGCAATAACTTGACATCTCTCTTTTACCCCTTCCCGCGCACTAACTCTCCTTGTCCCTATGCTCTCAGTAACCACATCGAACGTTGGCCACCACTCGAGTTCCCCTCCCCACCACCACGCGAGCACCTATTCCTGGTGAGTCTTTAGGGCACATTTTTTTATTTCTGGTTTTGTATGTATGTTGAAACTGTAGTCTTAGTAGTTGAAACTTGAAACTGTGAGTTTGAGTTGTTTGGAATGACTGTATTTTTGGTTTTGAGTGTATATTGCTCTGCTGGTTGGTCTGCCACGGCCGTGATGCTCATCACGGCTAGGCCGTGAACAGTTCTTGGAAATCTTCAAAAACTAGTTTTCAATCTCCCGTATTGTCCTTATATTTGATATATGTTTTGTATATCTACAGAACCTATCTAGTTATGGATCGTAGTTGGATGGTTTGTAAGCGCACTAGTGCTGAGTATTTTAAGGGGGTGGGAGAATTTATAGAATTTGCTCAAAGGAATGTTCCTAATATTAATGGAATGTTCTGTTGTCCTTGTGTCAAGTGTTTGAATACGAGGAAATGTACGGTGAAGGATATACGTACTCATTTGATTTATGAAGGGATTTGCTTGAGTTATACAAGATGGATATGGCATGGTGATGTGTTGTTTAGTAGTACGGCAAGTGTCTCCCAAAGTGAGGACGTTGACGTAGATATGGAGGATGATCGAGTAGAGGACATGATCCGTGATATTGGACAAGAATCTTTTCATCGAGCTCATGCGTATGATAGGTTGTGCGGTGATGCGGATAAGCCTTTATATCCAGGGTGTACTACTCATACATGGTTGTCGGCTGTGCTAAAATTGGTTTGTGTGAAGGCGAGAAATGGTTGGACCGATAAAAGCTTCACGAAATTGCTTGAAGTGTTGAAAGACTTGCTTCCGGAGGACAACACATTGCCTGACCGTAACTATGAGGCCAAGAAGGTATTGTGTCCGATGGGTATGGAGTATAAGAAGATACACGCATGCCCCAATGATTGCATATTGTACACCGGTGTTCATGAAGACAATCTCGATTTCCCCAAATGTGGGTTATCACGATACAAAGTGAAGGGTGGTGATGATGATGATGATCTTGATGATGTGAGAAAAAAGGGTCATCCTGCGAAGGTGTTGTGGTATCTTCCAATAATTCCAAGGTTCAAGCGATTGTTTGCCAATGCGAAAGAGGCGAAGAATCTTAGATGGCATAATGATGAGAGGAAACGTGATGGAAAGGTTCGTCATCCTGCTGATTCTATGCAATGGAAGAATATTGATACTATGTTTTTGGATTTCGCCGATGAGCCAAGAAACCTAAGGCTTGGACTTGCTACGGATGGAATGAATCCTTATGGTAACATGAGTAGTATTCATAGTTCATGGCCTGTTCTGTTGATAATTTACAACCTGCCCCCTTGGTTGTGCATGAAGTGCAAATACATGATGTTGTCTATGATGATTTCGGGCCCAAAGCAACCGGGAAATGACTTAGATGTTTATCTAAGTCCCTTGATTGAAGACTTGAAAACGCTGTGGGTGGAAGGTGTTGATGTAGTTGATGGGTATTCTCATGAGACTTTCAAGCTTCGTGCCATGTTATTTTGCACAATCAACGACTTTTCAGCATACGGTAACTTGTCCGGGTATAGTGTCAAGGGGCATAAAACATGCCCTATATGTGAAGAAGGCACATGCTACACTCAGTTGCATCATGGAAAGAAGACGATTTACCTTGGGCATCGGAGATTTCTTAGACGTGATCACCCATATCGTAAGATGAAAAAAGCTTTTAATGGATGCCAAGAGACAGAAGAAGCTCCGGTGGCCTTAATTGGAGAGCAGGTTTATCAGAGGGTAAAGGGCATCGATGTTATATTCGGCAAGTCCAAAAAGAAAGGTAAAGCTGCTGAGAAAAACATATGGAAGAAGAGGTCGATATTCTTTGATCTTCCATACTGGCGCACGCTTGATGTCGACAATTGCATTGATGTGATGCATGTAGAGAAAAATGTGTGTGATAGTGTGATCGGGACGCTTCTCAACATTCAGGGCAAGACAAAGGATGGTGTCAATGCTCGTCTCGACCTCGTTGCTATGGGTATACGAGCAGCGATTAGCTCCGATTGTTGAGGATGGTAAGCGGGCTTATTTGCCGCCAAAGATGTCATACTTTGTCAAAAAAAGAGAGACAAAGTTTCTGCGGGTGTCTTCAGGGCATCAAAGTTCCATATGGTTACTCCTCAAATATGAAGAGGCTTGTCTCTAGTGATCTTAAATTAGTTGGCTTAAAGTCTCATGATTGTCACATCTTGATGCAACAACTTCTGCCCGTTGCTATTCGTGGTATTGCTCCAAAAAATGTGAGACATGCCATTACTCGGTTGTGCTCATTCTTCAATTTTATATGTAGCAAAGTCGTTGACCCCCGTATGTTGGATGACTTGGAAGTTGAGGCTGCTACAATCTTGTGCCAATTGGAGATGTATTTTCCTCCTTCCTTTTTCGACATAATGGTTCACTTAATTGTTCATTTGGTGAGGGAGATTAGATTATGTGGGCCGGTTTTTCTGAGATGGATGTACCCAGTTAAGTGCTACATGAAGATCTTGAAAGGGTACGTGAAGAATCCTCATCGTCCGGAAGCATCTATTGTTCAAAGGTATGTTGCAGAAGAAGCTATTGAGTTTTGTTCGGACTACCTTCATAACACAGATCCTATAGAGGTTCCTAAGCCTCGGCATGGTGAGATCAGATGTCAAGGTAAGGGTACACATGGCTTAAAAATTAATAGCAAGGGTCGGGAGGAAGTGCTTCAAGCACATTTGTATGTATTGAACAACATCGATTGTGTTCAGCCTTTCTTATTTGAACATAAAATAAAAGTCAATCAAGAAAACCCTCGAATGAGCGAAAGGTGGTTGTTGAACAAGCATAACAAGACTTTCTTACCATGGTTCAAGGAAGAAATGCTTAAGGATGGTAGTACCGCTTCTGATGACGTAAGATGGCTAGCACGTGGGCCTATCTTCAACGTCATATGTTGGAGCGGATACGACATCAATAACTTTTCCTTTTATACAAAGGAACAAGATAACAAGAGTACCATGCAAAATAGTGGGGTTATGATCGTGGCCGAAGCAATGCACTTCTCTAGTGCAAAGGACACAAAACCCGTTAAAGCATCGACACCTTACTTTGGATATATTGAAGATATTTGGGTGCTCGATTACACTAAGCTTACGGTGCCGGTTTTTAAATGTAAGTGGGTTGATAGTAACGGTGGTGTACAAACCGACGAATTGGGGTTCACATTGGTAGACCTCAACAAGTTAGGTCATATAAATGAGCCTTTCATAATGGCTTCCCAAGCAAAACAAGTGTTCTACATCACTGATCCTTCTAACAAAAGGTTGTACGTGGTTCTCCAACGAAAAAGCATGTATAATGGTAGTGATGAAAATCAAGATTCAAATCTTGATATTCCTGAGACTCCTTCTTTTTCAACAAACATGCCTACTATAATCGAGGAGACACAGGTGTACGAGGTACATGCCACTCGTGATGATCATCACGAAGGGATATTGATATAGGTAGTTTAAACTTAGTATACATTTATTTTTATTTATACTTCTGTATTTATTTTGAGTTATAACCTATGTTAATAAATATATATTGTTTCTGAACAGGTATACATATGGATCAGTCGGATAGCCCACATGCACGGGAGGACACTGTGGGGCCTACGCAGGACCCGATCGCGCATACGCCTGATTCTAGTGTAAGTTTACATGTTATATACTATCTTTAGTACTTCTTTTTAATGTAAGTTTATAATGTTACAACCCTCTATGTTATCGTTTTTTTTTTGCAGTTGTTAGTACTTCACCCGTCTGGGCATACTGTCATATTCTTATGCTCTCTCCACCAAAAGCCGCCAGAGGTGGTGGTGGAAGCTGTAAATAAGTAAGTAACTAATCTTAAATTTAGTTTAAGTTTTAATATCAATTGTTTTTAGTTTATTACACACATGATATATGAATTTGTTAATTGACATGATTATTTGTTTATGATAGCGCGCTGAAGGCGAGTAGCATAAGTTGCGCCAACGGGAGAAGTACGACTTCTAGGGCTAAGGCAAATATTACGAATGGATGGAATAAGGTAATATTTAAACAACTTGTTAAATTATATATTATAGTTTTGAAGATGACTTACGTTAATCTTATTGTTATTATTTGAACGTGTGTAGGCATTTAACGACCAATCGCCTCTTAAAGAAGATGACTTTAGAGACTTGAGGATGCGCTTTGCTGAATTCTTCTTCAAGTATGCGGCTGAAAAAGGAATTGCCAATATACCTCCGCAATACTTAGATGAATAGTTTTTTTGTTAGACTTTAGAAACTAATTAATAACATGTGTATATATATATATATATATATATATATATATATATATATATATATATATATATATAGATCCTTAGATTGGTAGTTTTGTTTTTAGACATTAGAGACTAAAATTAATATATATATACTTGTAGATAGTTATGTGTTTGCAATTCTGTAATGTGTGTGATATTCTGTGTTAGTGGGATATTTACTGATGCAGGGATAGCTGAGGGGAGTGATATTTTAAAACTGAATTTAAAAAAAAAAAATTTTAACATCAGTTGTATCAAACAACTGACGTTAATAGTATTTTATAAAATAACACAGTACACTATTAACGTCAGTTGTAATAAACAACTGACGTTAAAATTAAACCTTTAACGTCAATTCTTTACCACAACCGACGTTAGTTTAAACAAAATTCACGTCAGTTTATTAAAGAACTGACGTTAATAGGTAATATGTTTAACGTCAGTTTATTAAACAACTGACGTTCAGTTGTGTTAAAGAACTGACGTTAATAGTTTTATATTTAACGTCAGTTCTCAACTGACGTTAAAATATTAACTATTAACGTCAGCTGTATTTACGTCAGACAGTATTCTGACGTAAAAAATCATTTTTAACTGACGTAAAAAGCAAATATTGCACTAGTGTGCGTCGCCTCGGAGATTCTTGCTTTCCATGGTTCCAGAAGCTTGGAACAGCTGAGTGGGGAGGCACTCTGGAGTGTTGCCCTAACACAACATTTGAGCCTGGTCCATCAGTGAGGTTCTCATCAGTTCCGCATTATGGGCTCCAGTTTGTTGGGCCACCACATTTTAGTCAATTACTGGTCTCACATCAATATGTAAATTTTTACATGTTATTAGTTACTTTTCTTTGTTGATTGTAATTCAAACTGAATGTGGTGACACCATCTATCAGCTTGAGGGGGGCTGTTAGAAATATAAATAATTCTGTTTGAATTTGTTACAAGTTGTTAATAATTTGTTAGGGTGTTAATTGTGTTAGTTAGCTAGCTCTTTAAATAGAGCCTCATGTATCTCATTTCATCATCTTTTATCAATCAATCAATATATTGTCATATGACTATCAATATACTCTCTATCTCTCCTATGAGTATGATCTCTATCCCTCACATCCATGAATTCTTCACAATTGTTGAGGGTCAAATTAAAACTCCTATGCACATGAAAGTTCCGTTTCGTTGTAAATTAGCAGCTTAAAGTTGCAATATTATGAAGCAAACTAAGTAGCTAGCGTAGTAGTAGAATATATCATCAGCATAAACTACGCCTATATGTTAGTGTGAGGTGGCTAAGGGAATCATGGCGTGAACAGATGATAAATTCATTCCTTTTCTTTGGGATAACAGGATTTTTGGACGCATATTCTATTTTGTGAAGCTTCTATTCACATGACGAAACCTTCTTAGAGTATTCTGCACGTTACCACATTATTATTATTATTTTTATATTTTTTTTTTGGGAGAATGCTGACGAATTTCTTTAGGTCATTGTTTAAGAAACAAAAAAAAAATTATATAAAAAATAATATATTTAACATATTAAAAATTTTAATATTTATTTTCCTATATAAACTTTTATTTTATCTTTCTTAACTAATATCTTTAGAGTGCTTGTTAACGAGACTTTTTTTTATGCTAGTTACCACATTATTTTTGTAAAAAAATATTAGCCAAATAAGCCAATCATTGACCATATAGTAGTATAAAATTTCGAGAACTTCTCTATCATTTCAAAACAAATTTTTCTCCATCACTTTTTATGAAATCAAGGTCTTCTGTATGTTATAAGTTAAATATAAAAGGGTGATCTTAATAAGGGGTTGGGCTAAGGTGTATCATTCATATTTTATACTACCTATTGTACTATTTATATGTGTTAAACTTTGGACCAATCAAATTGCCATATGGTTTGGTCAAAATTTCAAACTTTCTAGTTGTATTTATACTGTAGTCAAATATATGAATACAATATATTGTGGTATAGTATATGTATTCTTTGTATTCGCAAATTTAACCCATATTAAAATAATGTTTTTTGATTAAAAAAATTGATTATATTGCAAAATAATATTTTAATATGAATTAAAATAATGTTCGTTGTGAATAATATTTTGTAATATAATCAGTTTTTTTAATCAAAAAATATTATTTTAATATGAGTTAAATTTGCAAATACAAAAAACACATATATTATACTACAATACATTGTATTTATATAATTTGACTACGATATAATACAACTAGAAAGTTTGAAATTTTGACCAACCTATGTGACAATTTGATTGGCCCAAAATTTGCCACATGGGTGATGTAAAATGTGAGTGATACACCATAGCCCAACCCTAACTAAGGTGCAATCATTAATAAAGCTAAAAAAACTAAAACAAAAAAAAAACTAAATTTGTGACTTCTCAAAATATAAAATATATTAAGTTTTCAATAAAAAAAATTATTTCTTTCTTTTAGATTCTTAATTGCTCAAGAACATTCTCCAATATAAAATAGTCAATATGGATGGAGACAAGAAAAGTAAAATAAAAGAGAAGAGTAAAGATATTTTGACACCTTGAATAGATATCGTAAAGTGCATGAGTGTTTTGGGAATGATAAAATACATGATCAGAAAGAAAAAAACAATAAATAAATAAAAAAGTATTTTTATACAATATTGAATACATTTTTTATATCTAAATATTATTACTCAAAGTGAAATGACAGGGGATGAGGTTTTAGCTAGGCACAAACACATCAAACGTTGTCCACATGTGTTTGATCCAACAAGATAGAATTGACGCGTAAGATGCAGACTGATGAGTGATGATAATATTTGAACAAACGCACCTTGAGCATGATTGTATGACTCATCCATTGTCATGTCGTATTTTCTAGCCCCACAATCAAATTAAAGGCGGCAATTGATCATCAACTACTGCTTTTGTAAAAAAAAAAAATTATCATCAACTACTTATTGAAGCTTTTTTTCTTCTTCCTATTTTTATAAGCCAATAGCCCAATAATAGTATTAGTTAAGCAGGATACAAGGATATCCAAAACCCATAAACAAATCCAAAATTGTAGACAAAGTCCTCAAAAACAGCACCAAACAACAACACTAAGTATGGGAAACAAGACTACCGAACAACAGTGAGTATGGGAAAGTAAAAGGAGTCTGCAATGTGAAAGCCAAAACAACACTTATTGAAGCTTTCGAGTCCTCAAAGTCACACCGCACCTGCTTATTGCGTTTAAAAGAGATCTTCCAGGATGACTATAATTTTCTCTTCCTAGCTTCCTCTCTCCTCACAATTGTTTAGAATCTAAGAAAGGTGTGTGATCATTCAAATTTGATGAGTTGGATCTACGTTTTTAGAAAATAAATGAATTTGGTACTAGAAAATGGAAATTTTATATGAAAATTACATGTCTAAATCTTCTACTTTTTAATTGAAGAGAATACTGAGCTAACTCTAAGTAGCAAAAAGCTTTTTAGGACATGTTGGGCGATACGACAGTAAAGTGAAATTTATATTCAAATTCCGAATTATTTGTCAAGTTGACTCTTTTAGTGTATATCTATCCTATTTGGTTTATAATATTTAATAATTACTTTAGGAAACTTGGCATGGAGCCAGAGTATTCAGCTTGGAAATGCACCCACCGTCCCATTTTTGAGAGGCATCTTTCTGGAAGCCCCTCTGGATCTTGTGGCATAAACTTTAATTAAGAAGGTTCATTTGATTCATGATGGATCATTCCATCTGTTTTAAAACTTAAATGATGTCCGTATAAATAATAGAATCTTGTCTCGTTGGTTAGCATTTGTTTAAATATTATATGAAAAATATTAACAAGTATCCTTAAGATATTAGTTAAAGAATCAAAAGAGATAAATTTTATGAGAAAGTTGTCTATTTATTAGATTGAAAGGTTTTAAACTTATATTTTCAATACAAATTTTTTATTTTATTGAATCAAATATTAACCAAAGTAAGATCGATATTATATTATAATAATGGTACCCTGCCCTCACTTGCCACTGTCGGTTTGTTTAGCAAACAAATCAATAAGAGTTTTGATGTGGACCCTTTAAAATGAGGGGAACGCTTTAGAAGATATGGTGAAGGATAAAAGTATTGATAAAAAATTAAGATAATGAGTTATTGCATATGCATGATCGCTTATTATTCTTGTGAGTACCCTGTTGTGGTCTGCTGCTGTCATAGATGTAGTGGAGGTGTTAACTTTTTTTTTTTTTTTTTATATATAGTATTCAAATCCGACGAAATCAAATAATAAAAATAAAAGATCTTGAGATTGTGGGATTTCTACGAGTTATGGGATAATCTCGTTTTCAGTGATTTTCTACAAAGGTTATCTTCCATAGCATAAATTTGACAAGAATCAAATTATGAATATAATGGCAAGGATTTTCGTCTACTTATATAAAGAATTGATAAAATTAGCCTAGACCATACTTGCAATGAAGGCAGAAATTAAAGAAAACGTTAAATTACTATTATATGGATAAATAAAATACAAGTTAAAAGAAAGATGTTTCCCTATAAAATAACAACAGAAAACATAAATGAACATGAATTTAAATGTAAAAAGTATAATAAGAGTACTTGTCAACCAAAAGATAAAATAAACGGGGAATACAAAGAACTTGTTAAGAAATGATGAAGAATAAGGTTAGAACTTGAGGAACAATGAGAATTGACAGAAAATAAGTTTTCACAATGAAACTTCATGCAAATTCGCCAATCCTGAATCGATGGCAATAAAGATGAAGAACTTTTAAAAGACAAATGTAAGAAATACTATGAATCTGAGAAAAACATTGATAAAAGATTTGGAATAAAATGAAGATACAAGATTTTGTATTGAAATTGTATTAAAATTCGACAAAGGGGTGGAATGAGTACTTGAGTTAATCTGTCAGTCTGCTGTGTGATCGAGGCGTGTAGGATGTGTCAAGTTTCCAACCTTTATTACATCGTAGAATCTACCATTTATAGACAAAGAAAATAACTCATAATTCTAACTTCCTACTTTACTATCTGCCACGTGTACGACAGTTTTCTACATTTAAAATCTAAACTATTTTGACAGTAACTTTTTCAAACTACCCAATTTGCTTGAACTGTTTCCGCGTCAACTTTATTGTCTTTGATGGTCTCATTGTCTGTCATGTCAACCTTGATAACTGCATGTCGAACTTTTAACTTAGGCATTTCTCTGGATCTTTAGTTCGACATTTACTTTCCGACACCAATCCATTTGTCGACTAAATGAAATTCTTGTTAACTTTTGGACTTAGTCATTTTTATCATTTCATAGATTCGTCTTCATCTGTCTGACTAAAATCAGGAATTTTTAAAAATCATGTCCAACAAATGCCCCCAAGTTTTGTCATTCGACGTTAGGAGGAGAAAGGAAAAACTTATGAAAATCTTTTCAACTTCAGCCTTCAATTTCTTTTCAAACCGTTTTCTTGATAGGACACCCCCTCTTTCACGGTTACCATTCCCTAAAAAATAGCCATCATGAGTTAGTGGCTTTCAACAGTTATTTTTTTAGGGAATCGTGTCCCTTATTTAACAAGTTTTTTGAGTAAAAACTCTCACTCGCTAAAACACCCTTTCACTATTCATCTTCTTCCTCTTTGAGCTCTGCATGAGCACTTTTGCTACTCTAATGGCGACTTCAACAAAGAAGAACTCGGCTAAAGGGAAGGCGTAAGTTCAACCTTTTGTTCCTGAACCTATCCTCGACAGCACCATTTTATGGAATGAATCCCAGGTAATCCATTCAATCCTTAATCCCCGATCTGCATTTCTAGGTCCGATGCTCACTCTGGAAACTTTTCCAGATAATCTTCGTACTCTTTTTCCTTGCAAAGTTCCAGAACACATTCTTGCTTCTTATCCTTCTCTTAACATTAATAATTTTAAGAGAAAACATAGAATGCTTAGGCTTCCTCTCTCCAAGTTCGCTCTTTTCAAATCTTGGTATAGGAGGCTGAAACCTCATAAAGAACATATCTGGAAACAAGCTGGAATTTCTGAACTTCTATACCTGTCGACCCATCTAAAACAAGTAGATACTGCTATGATTGGCGCTCCTGTTTTCTTCAGGAACAAACCACTGCCAATTTTCACTTCCGTTATGGAATGATGGGTCCGACACTATTTGATGTGTCAGCTATCACAGGCCTTCGTCCTGATTTCTCAGTTATCCACCCTAATTTAGCTCCTCAGAACCTTCATAAAGTTTATCGCAAAGTGGCTTTCACCACTTTTGTCAACCATTACCGTCGATAAACAGATGAAGTTTCTGACGAAGAGCATATTGGTATTTTGCTCTTATGGTTGTCAGCTTATATTTTTGGGGTCAAATCTATCTCCATTAACAAAACTTTGGCAAAGTTTGCCAATCTTCTTCATGAAGGCACTCAACTAGCCTTAGGCCAATGTCTCTTAGCCAACCTCTATAATAGCATGGCTCTCATGGTGAAAGATATAAAAAACCAAGAAAGAAACAATATCAGTGGCCCTGTCTGGCTACTTCAATTGTGGTTGAATGCTGTCTTGGACAAGTATTTGGCTTTCATTTATTTGTGGTCGACACCTTCTGGTCGTCTGACCAAAACTATGGTACGTAACCCACTCATTCTTTTATTTATTTGCTTTCTTTCTAATCACTTTTCTTATCAGGTATCTCCATCTAAAGTCATTGGCTTAGATTCTGGTTCTTCCAATGCTTCTCAGGCCCCTACTTCAAAGGTATATTTTATGCCCTTAACTTGTTTTTTTTTATAACATCGACGTTGTGACACCCTTCTCGGGCGCTACATTGTCTGTGACATTTCTATTTTTATAAGATTGAGTAAATCGGAAAATAAATATTTTGCCAAAAATACGGGTTTATTTTTTCCTCTTCTCTTTTGCAAATAATACCATACATACTCTGATAGGGTATTGGGCCCAATAAATGACCCAATTGGAGCAAATGGGTTTACAACAATTCATAGGCCCAATCAAAGCAAGCAAAGACCAAAGCACCTCAAGGATTTCATCATATTACCAACCAAGAATATTCTAGATCTAGCCACCTATTATCTTTTATTTGTTATTTACATTTCCTTTTTAATATTCCGGATGGATGTAAGAAACTACTATATTAAGAGTAGTAGATGAATGAATGAAAATAAGCATAAAATTAAGCAAGAAATCTCTATTTCTCTATATGATGTCTGAGGAGGTTATCATGGTCCTCCAAAACAAGAAACCCTATCCCAACCATACCCTATCAATTGATGCTTTCATTCTTGAACCATGCCTCCCCATTTTCCTCTTAACCAGCTCAAAGAATCCATCACTGACCTCACCACCACATTCAACAAACTCAAAACCTCACAAGATTTATACAATGAATCATTCCTTCAAACCATAGAAACTATAAAAATGGAACTCCAAAGCCTTCAAAACCAATCTAACAATCCACACCTGCCAAAGCATTTCCCACCTCAGCCAGACACAAGCTCCACCATCACAATACATGAAACCTACCCCCAACAACCACCCATACCAGACGTCTACCACTCCGACATGCGCCGCCTCTTCTACTTCGATCCCGGCGGGGCTCGTCCATGGGTCCCTTGGAGCCTCAAACGGGCTGGTCATTTGGAAGCTATCTTGCTGCTCAGGGGGCCTCTGCGTGATCAGTGTTTCCGACGCCGTCGTCTACGACATCTTCCGGTTACGCTGCAGTGGCTTCCGCCACGAGTTCCGTCACCGCCATGTCTGCTTTCAGTTCCTTGGAGCAATGGACGACCACTCAAACTTAGGGTTTCAAATGGAGTGGGTGCATCGCTGACAAGAAACTACCCATCGGGCTTCATTACGTATTCGGGCCTCCTTGTTGATTGGGCCACGTTACTACTTGAGGGAAAAGAGATTGAAGAGGAGGTGCTTTTTTTTTTTCTATCGAAGAGAACACGATTTCTTTTATTTAGCAACACACCAGGTACTGCTACTCACCAAATGGTGGCATCCCAATTAGATAGTGCTCCTTCAATCATTGAGAATTGGTCATTTAAATTTTGCACTTTTGATTATGCCTACAAATGGGCAACCATCTTGATTCTGATAGTTCAGATTGCTGCTATTGGAGTTGGTACTATTGCTCCTACATTTAGTTGGTTTGTTGTTATACAATATAGGCGCCCAAATGTGAGGAATAAGAGCTGTAAGGAAAGATCCCAAGTAGAAGGCTACTGGACTGATAATCTAGTGCTAATTCAAGAAAGCCCCATTGTTTTTGGAATTCGTAATTACCGGTGTGTGAAGTTAGACCATGATGCAAAACTTCATTTGTTGTGTTTTTGTGTTAAGCTACAGAAGGGGAAATTGATTCAATATCCTTTATGTGTTGGACCTTGGCATTTTGTGGTTACTACAAGAAGTTGAAATCCAAGTGTCATTCTAGTGTGATGATGAAAGACAATCGTGATGCCACTAATCACTGGGTTCAGCACGGGGAAAAGGAACAACCATCAGTTGGATATTTCCAAATGCAAAGTTTGCTCCTTCCCATGTTTTTGAGTTCTCTTTGTTGCGCTTTAGCATTCAAGACTAGACTGAGTAATGTTGGTGGAGCAATAGCAATGAGCAATTCAACCTGGTTAAATGTGATTTTTCTTGGACTATCCATTAGATACTCTAATGCTTTTGTTGCGGACACCTCATCTACTACAACCAGTTTTACTCTTGTTCTTGAGGTTAGGAACAGCAGGCTGCAAAATTTATATTGGGAAAACAACTCCTATCAGAATTGGAAAGAATTGAAGAGCTTTTACAACTTTGAGGACAAGGTTGGTCTTGATGGGGTATCAGAGAGATACCGTGCTTCCGCCGCAGACGAGAGTGACGAAGATTATGGCTACTCTGATTCGGAGGAGGAAGTTTTAGAGGAGGAAGAAGCAAGCCTCACCTCTGTTCTTGAATCTGGATTCTTGGAGTTCGGGAGTTTCCACTCCAACACTGTTCCGATCAAGCCATTGAAGCCAATCAAGCCAGAGATCAGAGGTTCAACGATCAAGTTTGGAGAAATCACAGGTACCTTCTCAGACAACAGTGATGCTGCACCATCGTTCTTGGATCCTCAGTCCGTCGATGTGAGCAACTCTTCCGCCGTCGCCGATCTGGTGAGTCCAGAACCGGTGAGTCCAGAACTGATGACTCGTGTACCGGACGATTCTCCAATCTTCGACTGTCGCGTTATCTCCTTCTTCTTCGTCGACTCCCGCAATTTGAGTCCGGTTTCGCCATGTTTGGCTTCGGTCCACCGCATTCTTGGCCGCACCACCATTACAGGTCGAGCTTTTAGCTCCCTGGTTCATCACCTAAGCCAAGAAAAGGGATCAATGTTCTTGACGAGCTAATGAACGGCAGATCGTGACCACCGCGTTTGCCGTCGGAAGCCGCACTCGGCTCTCCGATCTCATCGAAGTCCCGCATCGCTGTCTTCGATCCCGGTGGAACTCTCGAGGCCGCCTGGAATCGCCAAGAAATCCGAACTTGTCACTGATCTTCATTCTTCTGGTTCTGGTGGTTGCAAGATCGAGATCGATCTTGATGCGATTTGTATCACGACCTTCGATCCCGGCGGAACTCTCAACGCTGTCTCCATCTCCGCAACGCCGCCACACCACTCAGTGTTCGTGTTCGATCCCGGTGGATACCGCTGCCATTCGCTGTTGAGCTCCACCGCCATAAATCGTTCGCCATCTTCGGCTTCTTCCCCGCGACGGCGCCGTCAACAGGTTCCCCTGTTCTCCTTGCTTCGTTTTTCGCCGTCGAAAGCATCTTCAATCTCTTCTACACCGTCGAAGCCTTCTCACCCACCATGGACCTCAGTTTTGTGCATTTCTACTCCACCGGATTCTCACTTCAATTTCCTTTGCGTGGACCATTGGAACACAGTCAAGTTAGGGTTTGGAATCCCCTCACAGAATGAGCCCTCTGCTACGTTTTCCTTTTTGTTGGGATGGGCTTCATTTCTTTTCTATCAACCACAAGTTCAGACTTGGTCACTAGCACACATCACACATCATTTTGGGCTTCAATTTGTTTGGGCCACATCAGTAGAGGCATAGAGCTGAAGAGCAACAGAAGAAGAGAAGTTAGGGTTTCATGGGTTGTCTTTGTTGGGCTGGTCTACACAGTTTGGGCTTTTCTATTTTTTTTCTTTTTCTTTTTTCTTTCATTTGTTGCTTGTATGTTCAAGCTGATTGTGGTGTTACCACTTATCAGCTTGCGGGAGGGTAATAGAATATATGGTTAGTTAGTTGGTTAGGAGTTAGTTATATATGGTTAGTCTAATATGGTTAGTTAGTTAGGAGTTAGTTATATATGGTTAGTCTAATCTAGCCTATAAATAACACACCAATGTACACAATTATGCATCTTTTTCAATATAATAGAATATATTGTTAGTTAGTTGGTTAGGAGTTAGTTACATATGGTTAGTCTAATATGGTTAGTTAGTTAGGAGTTAATTGTGTTAGTTAGCTAGTTCTATAAATAGAGCCTCATGTATCATTTTTCATAATCTTTTTCAATCAATCAATATGTTACCACATGAGTATACATATGCTCTCTATCTCTCCTATGAGTATGATCTCTATCCCTCACATCCATGGATTCTTCACATGGTATCAGAGAGATACCCTGAGGAGGCTTCCACTGATGATTCGGATAGTGATGTAGATGAGGCTTCCGCTTTCGATTCAGACAGCAACGAAGATGAAGATTCAGACTGTGAAGAAGATCCTTCGGATTCTCGGCCACAGCAAGAACCGACCCTCTCCGATGTCGAAATCGTCTTCGGCAGCCTTCAAAATTCAGCAACTCGATCTTGAGAGCATTCCTTCGCTCTGGTAATTCCAACCAAGCCGAGAAATCCATGGATCCACCATCAAGATTGGGAAATCACCGCATCCTCGTCAATTCACGTTCCAACATCTACGATCTTGCATCCGAATCGACGTTTAAACGACCAACCAAGAAACCGGAAGGAGTTCACAGAATCGCATCATCTCCACCTTCGTCAATCGCAATCTGGATCTTGAATCGTGCATCGATTCTTCCGTCATCGTCATCGCCGATCCGATCTCTCGAAGTCATTGAGAAAACGAAGGAGAAGAAGGTAGATTTAGCTCTCGAACCGGTGAATTCGGCACCGGATTCAACGGCCTTCGACAACCGCCGCGACGATCTCGGCGTCATTTACTCGTCTTCGATCTAGGTGGAGTCCTCACCACCGTCTACAACTCCACCACGACGGTGTCGCGCCTCCGCGACCCCGCTTTGAGTTCGCCTTCGATCTCGGTGGAAACGACCACGATCTGCTCAAGTCTTTGTCAATCGCCTCTGCAACTCCTGGAAACCACCACTCGATGTTTGCATTCGATCCCGGTGGAGCGACTCTTCTTGTTTCACCACCGCTTCCACGACGCCGCTGTTTTTGATCCTGGTGGACACCTCCGCCGTGCGCCACCGATTTTACCCGTCATTTGTCTTGCCGTTGGTTTCGCCGTCGTTTTCCCACTTGGTGCGTTGGGGTTCAACTCGGGAGGAAAGGATGGAATCGCTACCATGGATCTCGAATCGAAGCTTCCCTGGCTGCTGGTTTTCCTTTCTCTTGGGCCTAGCCCATTAAGGATGACGATTGGGCCAGATTGGGCCATGTTTGCTGCTGCAAGTTTTCCTTTATTTTAGTTGTTTTCTTTTGGGCCATGCCTTGTATCTTTTGGTTGGTTTTGTTGTTGTGCTTTGTTTTTTTTTTAATTCAAGCTGATTGGTGATGGACCTATCAGCTTGAGGGGGGCTGTTAACAATATAAATAATTTTGTTAGAGTTTGTTACAAGTTGTTAATAGTTTGTTAGGGGTTAATTGTGTTAGTTAGCTAGTTCTATAAATAGAGCCTCATGTATCATTTTTCATAATCTTTTTCAATCAATCAATATGTTACCACATAAGTATACATATGCTCTCTATCTCTCCTATGAGTATGATCTCTATCCCTCACATCCATGGATTCTTCACAATGACCTAAGGCCCAATAGAATACAACAATGATGGCTCAGATAAGTTAATGAGCACTAAAGATGAGTCTTCAAACAATGTCAAGCCCATATGCCTTCAAACAATGTCAAGCCCAGATGCAAGCATGAGGAATATTCTAGAATAGGAGTGGTTTACTATATTTTATTAATAAGGTTAGTTAGGTCAGGTGTCATAAGGCCCTGTTATTTAGGAAACTAATTTGTAAGAATTGTTGGTTATATAAACCAATATTGATATGAATGGAAGTAAGCAGAAATTGAATCAAAAACTCTCCCTCTCTCTCTAATTTCTAAGGAGGTTATCCTTGTCCTCCATAACAAGGAACCTTAACCCTATCCATACCCTATCATACTCTTTAACATATAACATCAACTTATGCATCAATATTATACAAACCAAGTTCCAAGTACCATCAGTCATACATATTCATAAAGAAGGTGGAAATACCAACGCCAGTAAATAACAACAGACTGGAAATATGTTTATAATAATAATAGCTTTAGAGACATAGTTCCAGAAAATATAACATAGACACGAGACTGGCCAGACATAAAATACTGAGAAAAATCCATTATACTAAAGCCCTCGAGACCGTGTCCATGTCTCCAAGTACACTCAAACTCCAACGGAGTGTGATGGAGAAACAGTGTTGTCGTCATCTTCGTCCAACGCAAGATAGAAAACAACAAACCAGAAAATACAGAAATGAGGTGAGATTTCTGTTCATTTACACTTAACGCAAACATACAATGGTACGACACACAGGTACGTACAAATATCAATAAACGGTTATATCATCCATCACAACAGAAATAATAATGTTTCACAACAATATAATCACAAGGCACCACTTTTCCTAGATAAGAGACATCTAAGACTCTAGGAATGACCTCTGATCCCCTATACCATTGTTTTAGCAAATAGTCGGAGAGAGTGATTTAGAGGATTGTTCACAATTACGCCATCCTTGGGCAATAGAATGCGTCAAGAGTCAATAACACATGACTTTTTCGGGAGCATCCTACACTACCAGAAAATACATAATGTCTAGTAGAGTATGTCGGTGTATTGCAAGATCATCATGCCACAGAAGAGCAACCAACTGGGCCTACATGAGTATTTCATACCCCGACACCCCCTAGCATCAATAGATCGTCGATCACGTAAATTCGCACCCGCATTAAAGTGTTAGCCTGATCTCCTAGGCACAATGACCTTACAGAACATAGTTTCACTATGTGTTTAGGAAAACTTTTCCGGAAATGCGTTCTTCTCGTCCATCCATCGGATGACAGCGTGATTCCTTCGGAATTCTTTCAGCGTATTGTAACAGATGCTAGATGTTCTTAAGTCCGAATCACCGGTACTTAATCATCAAGCTAAAGTTCTCAAGTAACCGTTCATCTTTGTGCAAGGTTTTCTTAAAATACTTGATTGCAAACTCAATGTCTTATAGAATATGGATAATGAATTATCCACACTTTATGACATAAGGTCGTGTTCCACCCCACGTCATAATTTATTACGTTAGTATATTCACTAAGTCGTTCTTGACTTATGTTTTTGCATTTTACAGTAAAATATCGTGTTTGAAGACAAAAATAATTTTGGCTTAAAACCAAAACCTTTATATAAAATCAAATCCATTTTCAAGAATAATTTCCCTCAAAGATACTTAGGTATCAATTTCTCCAAAAAATTTCCTCAAAAATCCTTAAAACATTAAACAACGGTTTCGCCGCTTTTTACTGAATTTATGCTTAAAAAGCCAAACTTTTGAAAATATGGTTCTTCACCTCAAATATATTACTCTCCTAGGTTATATTAATCATATGAAAATGTTGAATCACTGATTTTCCATCAAAAACTCCATTTATACAAAATTCCTAAGAAGTTCATCGAATGTCGTTAATTTTGTAAATCGCGTAAATAATTTTTCAACGATTTTGCACTCTAATAGTCCAAAACTCATTTTGGAGTTTTAGAACAGTTTTATAAGCATGAAAAACAACTTCTAACTGTCCAATTACATTTATTTTGAAAAATTACAGTTTAGTCCCTAAACTTTCATTAATTACAAAAAGGTCATTATTCACTTAAAACCTTATAACTTTTTATTTATAACTTCAAATCACCCCAAACCAACTTCTATAGAAATATTTTTCAGTTTCCCTCAAAGTTTCCAGAATTCTCGTTTCTGCCCAAATATTTTTCTATAATTGTAAAAAGGTCCTTTTTCACCAAAAAGCTTATAACTTTTTATGTATTAATCCAATTAACACCAAACCGATTTCTATGGTTTTGTCACATCAAGAACTACAATCTTACCATACAAGTACATGTATTTCAGTGCAGCCACTGAAATTCTAAGAAATTACAATTTAGTCCCTAAGGACTCATAAATCCATAACTTTCAACATATACATCCAAATCAATCCAAACCAATTTCTATATTCTTATGTGATCATGAAATCCTCATAAAAATTATTCAAACCATTTATAACCTCATGGAACCCATTTAATTTAACATGGCCGAAGGGCCTTACTTTTTCATTTTAACCAATTTTGTTTCACAAAACAAACAATCATTAACCAAGGTTCCAACTAGAGTTTAATCACACCAATAGAAACACATATCAAAATCAAACATCAACCAAATCCTCCAAGAGGATCACACACATATAAATCAATAAATTACACAACTTACATACTTATAATTTACAAGACTTTATACAGTAATAAACCACCAACATATCTACCCTAAGGTAGGATGATGGTAATCTCCCTCATACCTTTGGTAACCACTTGATACTCAAGCAAGAAGAGGATGATGTTCACCTAGAGCTCAAGTTTTGAACCAACAAAACCTAGCCATGAATCATCAACAAGAAAACAAGTTAAAAATGAAAGAAAACCATCTAACTCACTTAAGAGCTAGGTTTGGCCTTGTCAAGGAAAATAGGCTAGAGATCTCTAAATTTTTCAAGCTCTTAGATGATGAAAGTAGAAGTCATATGAAGATCATAGAAATTAGAATCACATTAAAAGGATTTTGCTATGATTTTCTAGAGATTTTTGAAGTTCTAGATCTAGGAATTTGAAATTTGTGAAAACTTGAAATATGAAGAAAAGTTGTGAAAGGAAAGGAAGGTATGATCATGAATCACAAGAATCTACCTTTAGAATTTGAAGAAATGATCAAAATCTACTACTTCCTTTGAAAATTGAAGATGAAGAACTTAGAGTTTTTTCTTAAGTTTATGAAGAACAACATGAACAAATGAGAGAAATGAGTGAAATGAAATCTCCAAGTGTGGGTTATGAGGAGTTGGCCGTGAGTTTCTAGGGTCTAAAGAGTAAATTGTTGTCATGGCAAACATGTAGTTTAAATGAAGGATTTAGGGTAATTTGGGTTTTACACACTTAAGTCATCATTACATGCATTTAATGCATGGTGACTAACCCCTATGACTCACCCCCTTGAGTCATCACAAATGACTCATTGGTCTTATCCGTTCGGCGTCAGGTTTTGTCTCTGCACCTCCGTTCTCGATTCCGTCGATCCCCAATCGTTGAGTATTCACCCGAATATCGTATAATAACCTATGTGTTTTGAAAATTTTCAAAATAACCACTATGGTTGGAAATAAAATATAAACCTAAATGGTTTCGTTCACGGGTCAAAATTAGGTTTTCTGGCCAGTAAAATCTTACTGTTAGTGAAAACGCAGACTGGGTTTCTTCCATAAGGTAGAGTATAACTATGATTTTATTTTATTAAAAATCATTTTCTAGATCTAATTTAAAAATTACAAACAATTAAAATTATACCGATAATTGAAAAACAGTAAAAACAGCAAAACGATAAAAACCGTAAAAACAGGGTGTTACAATACTACCCTCTAAAAAGAATTTCGTCCACGAAATTAAAGTTACCTTAAAACAAATATCGATATTGTTCCTTCATCTTGTCCTCCAATTCCCTTGTAGCATCTCCTATCATTGCGTTCCAGATTACTTTGACCAATGAAATTGTCTTCCCTCTTAATTGTTTCACTCTTTGATCCTCGATCCACACAGGTAATACCTCATAGGTTAAGTTATCTTTCAATTGTACTGTATCAGGTACTATGACATGGCTAGGATCAGGAATATACTTTCGCAATTGCAACACATGAAAAACACTATGAAGATTTTGAAAGAAAAGGCGGTAAGGCAATTTGGTAAGCTACAGGACCTACTCGACGAAGAATTTGGTAGGATCCAATGAATTTAGGAGTAAGTTTCCTGGATTTAATTACCCCTGCCAAACCCAGTCATAGGCGTGACTTTCAAAAACACATGATCGCCTTCCTTAAACTCCATAGGTCGCCGTCTCTTGTCCGCATAACTTTTCTGTCGACTCTGAGTTGTCCGTATTTTCTCCTGAATCATTTTCACCTTTTCCATTGTCTGTTGCACGATATATGGTCCCAACATTAAACTTTCTCCATCTTGGTACCAACACAAAGGTGTTCTACATCGTCGACCATATAAAGCTTCATAGGGTGCAATTCCTATGCTCGAGTGGAAACTGTTGTTGTAGGTGAATTCTATCAACGGTAGAAATTCATCCCAACTTCCAGTATGCTCCAATACACAAGCTCTTAGAAAGTCTTCAAGTGATTGGATTGTCCTCTCTGATTGTCCATCCTTCTACGGATGATATGCAGAACTCAATCTGAGTTTTGTTCCTAGTGATTCTTATAGACTTTACCAGAACCTTGATGTAAACCTCGGATCTCGATCCGAAATAATACTCGAAGGTACACCATGAAATCTGACAATCTCCCCAATATATAATTGAGTCAATTTCTCCATTGAATACTATATATTGATAGGCAAAAAGTGAGCTGACTTGGTTAGTCGATCAACTATTACCCATATCACATCATGCCCCTTTCGGGTCTTTGGAAAACTTGTCACAAAATCCATCGTGATACCATCCCATTTCCATTCAGGAATGTTCAAAGGTTGTATCATTCCTGATGGTCTTTGATGTTCCGTCTTAGCTTTTTGACAAACTAGACAGGAAGCGACATATTCCATCACGTCTCTCTTTATTCCATACCACCAATACAATCACTTGAGATCTTGATACATCTTTGTTGATCTTGGATGTAAACTTAATTTACTCTTGTGATCTTCCTCCAGAATCAACTTTATGAGCTCAGAATCGTTCGGTATACAAATCCTTTCTCCAAATCTTAGGATTTCATCGGTTCCCTCTTTGAATTTTGATATTGCTCCTTGTCGCACCAATTGCCTTTTGAGACACCACGTTGTGCCCCGGTGTTTTATTAGCTTAAAACCTTAATAATTTATTTCTTAATCGCTTGTTTAACGGGAAAAGACGTAAAAATTAAAAACTTAAGTTAATGAGCATATAACCTTGGATAATTAAACACACCAACGTTTTAATATATATAAATACACACATGTTTATATATTACATTACCAAAATACTGTTGAGGGCATCCTCTCAGTAGGAGTCCTCACAGGCATAAACTCAAAATAAAAGTCATACTTAGTGGAAACATATAAAAATTACTTCTTAGACACACTGACCATACTATGTATACTCTAATCACCATGGATCACATCTCGACCTCCAGCGCCTGGTTCGTAAGGAGTTTCATCCAACTTCTTAGTAACATATTCCTCCACCGGGTCTTCTAATGTAAGTAAAGTAACCAGCAAAAATACAGAAATGTAGGGGATAAGAAGCAGTTATATCATAAAAAAGCGGAAAAGAGTAATAGTAAATTATACAGTAATTGTCACAGACATAACATCATTCAACACCTAACTAACAAAGCATCCTCAAATTAATGTATCATCCTCTACCCTTAATCTCATGCTACTCAAAGAAACCATAGCTGCACACCTATTTCTAAGGTGGAAGTGGTCTCGTGAGAACTCTTAATTTTACGTGTATTATATTATCAATACACGGTGTATTATAATACCCATACACAGATGTCCTTGTGTATTATATTACCAATACACTTTTGTCCTTGTGTATTATATTACCAATACACGGTTGTGGACAACAACACCTATACTTGAATCTCACCAACCCATTTTAACAACATCCTAGTGCTTAACCTTCCATTAGAACTTGACACATATTCTATGCCTTAACACCTCTTTAACATACATCATCTAGGTTAGGCACTTCTAAATCATTATCCTCACACCCAAAACAATCATCTCTTAGACAACATATATCCTTGCTTAAAATCAACTAAGCATAGTATTAAAAACCAGGCAGATCATGCATAACACAATATCAAGAGATATTCAAACACTAAAAATAATACGTCACATGCATATGGAATACCTTAACCAGCGTATCACAGTAAATTCAACAATATAAAGTCAGACATCCTCAATATCATATAATCAACCTAATTCCGATAAACCTACAATCCCCAAATCACCATTGGTTCTACAGTAGGGTTTAGGTCGCCCTACACAATTACCATATAATATACTACTTATCGATTCCGACGGTAGATTGATTCTTTCCCCCACCTGATTGACATGCGCGCTTTCCTGTACAAGCTCCGAATGCATCTAGGCTATGGCCAAGAACCTCAGCACGCTGTCCAACAACATCCACAAATCTGCCACCATCCATCCTTACACATCCACCGTTCCGCTTTCAGTCCCGATTACACGTACGAGTAACACAATTCGCCGGAAACACCAAATACCAACCAAATCAACAATAGGGTTTCAAATAAATAAATCTATTTGAATCAAGAGACAAAATCGATGGAAAAACTTACGAGAACAACAGCTGGACTTAGGGAAAATCTATTTCAAAATAAGCTCATGAATCCTAGGGAAAAGCTATCAAAATAGGGTTACTGTTCGAGCTCCATTACTCTGGCCACAGAGCTTTATTTAGAAAACGGAACGGTGACAATGAAGACCTATCCTTCCTAAACCACATCACAAAGTTTCAGCTAGCTCCAACGGTTAAAACATCTCAGATCGCAATTCTTTGGTGACAGCTTAGATGGTATCCGGGTTGAGTTTCTCACCTCCTAGGCCTATTGTCCAAGCTTCATATCTCACACTCTGGAGGTTTGTTCCAAATTATGATTGTTGGATATGAAGAACCACAAATCTTGAACCATTTTATAAAATATTGGAATGATCCAACGGTTGTATAGTGTTTGGCGACTCTCTCACTGAGACTGCTCCAACTAGGTTTCAAAGCTTCCAACAAAGGCTTCTTGTAACTATTGAGGTTTCTCTCTCAATTCTTCTCCTCTAATCCGAAGTAGTGGGTGATAAAGAGAGTTAAGAAGATGAGGAATATAACTAATATCATATAAGTGAGGGTTTACCTCTAGATAATGAAAGAGAGTGAAAGAATGATCAAGTTGTGCAAGAACAACAATGGAGTTTTTGAAGAAAAAATGAAGAAGAAATGGAAGAGATGAAGTGAGAAATGTGGAGGGGATTGCTGCTGCGGTTTGGGGTTTAAATAGGGTAGATCTTAGGCTTTTTTTGGTTCCTTAGACTCCAATTATTGAATTTTGTGAATATTAAATTAATATAAGCTTAACCATAGTTAATAGTTAACTTAACTGGGGTTATGTTACTAACTAGGGTTAAAAAGTATGTGGCTCACAATTAATGTAGGTGTGCCTGATTTTGGGCCACATCTAATGAGTCATCCATGACTCATTGATCCCATCCATTAGCGGTTCCCGGAAATCCCATACGCAGCTCCGTCATTTACCCGATTTCGGTTTTTGAGGAGAAAATCATGAAACGACAGAAAAATGAAATAGGTATGGTTTATTATATATGGCTGCATGAAATTGAGGAGATGTGGGAGGTTTACAACCATGTAAAATGAGTGGTTAAGAGTGCATAAATGTGTCTTGTTAATAATCGCGAAAGCTTGGAGGTATTTTGGTCATTTTACCTAAAAGTCATGATTAATAGCATTTAATGCTCATAACTACTTGGTGACTCATCCTCCGTGAGTCATCATGTATGACTCGTTGTCCCGATCTCTTGATGGATCTCTGCAGTTCTGTTTTTGACTCCGTCGGTTTCCAGATTAGGGTTTCTGTCTCTTTTTCGATCGAAAGTTTTCAAAATAACCAAACTCATTGGAAATATGTTTTAAACATAAACCATTTCGTTAACGAGTCAAAATTAGGTTTTCTGATCATTAAAATCTTACTGTCAGTGAAAACACCAACTGTTTTTGGTCCGAAATTTTACCAAAATTCGTCCGAATAAACATAATATTTTATTTCTAATCAGAAATTTGGAAAATATAATTCCTCAGGCACAAAATATAAAAAATCAACAAATTTCAGTTTCGGGTCAAATTAGGGTTTTCTGCTGGTATAAAATTATACTGTCAGTAAAAATGCATACTGGTTTCCGTTTGAGTTTTAAACCCAAATTTTAACCAGAGCTTCCTACCATAGAGTAGGTTCTAGATATGATTTTTTTTCTCCAAAATCATTTCCTAAGTCTCAAATAAAAATATAAATAAATATATCTTTACTGTTAATACAACGTATTTGAAAATCGGGCTGTTACATTACTACCCCACTTAGAAAAAAAATCCATCCTCTGAATTTCTTGGTTCAAAACTAGGTAACGTCTTACAAATGTTTCTTAATCTAAAGATCCTACATCGCATTTCTCATCGTTGTCTTCCCTTAAGTGACAGCGGTATCTTTGTAATAGAATTCATCCATATATCATTCTATTATCCTCGAACTCATCCATCACTACATCCTGTTCATTGTGCTTAACTTCTCAACTTAATCTATCATCCTTAAAGGACATAATCAAAACTTAATCATTTCCTCTTCTTAATGCTGATCCACTAACATCTAACTTCCACAATTAACACCACAATCAATACTATCTTAACTTCCTACTTAATGTATCCATTCATGGTCCTAGATCATTGTAGCGTATTCCACTATCCCAGATTATATCAAAATCACACATCTTAATCCTCAAAAGAACATTATTGCACCTCTTAATGCAATTAAAACCAAAAGAAGTTATTTTTCCTACTCATATTCATCTTAAGTAAAACTACTATAGGTACTTTTCCTTTAATCTTCCAAATTCATACCATCCATACGAACTACGAGTATTTGATCATTACCTTAGATTCTCTTAGTAATACTATGCCTCGATCAACATTTGACGTATAGTAATTGTCTCACTCACTGATATTGATTTTAAGGGTTCACATCCTACTAGTCACAACTATACCTCAACAAAACTCTCATCACTTTCTTGTCTATCATGTACTTAGACAAGCAAACAAAGTCTACCATATATCAAATACATACCTTGTATAAGATCCCCAGATTAAAAGGATTCGGCTCCCCTCATAGTAAACACTCTCCCAGTGGCCTGAGGTCTGGCCATCAGCAATCCTGCTGTTGGAACTTCTTTTCCAGCTCCTCTTCTCTGAACACTGGCACCTCTGTCATCATCTACCGACTGCTTCATACCAATGTTAGTTATCGTGTTCGGACTTACTACCCAACTTCTAAGCATAATCAATATCTGATATGGATTCAACTAGACACGGCCAATAACAACATCTTAAACCTCGCAGTCCTTGATTCTGATCAGACATAACCCCACAGTCCGTTTTAGAACCAAAATGCTTTTATACCAAATGAGACACCCCGTTGTGCCCCGGTGTTTTATTAGATTAAAACCTTATTAATTTATTCCTTAATCGCTCGCTTAACGGGAAAAGATGTAAAAATTAAAAACTTAAGTTAATGAGCATATAACTTTGGATAATTAAACACACCAACGTTGTAATATATATAAATACACACATGTTTATTTATTACATTACCAAAACACTGTTGAGGGTATCCTCTCAGTAGGATCCCTCATAGGCATAAACTTAAAATAAAAGTCATACTTTGAGGAAACATATAAAAATTACTTCTTAGACACACTGGCCATACTATCTATACTCTAATCACCATGTATCGCAGCTCGACCTCCATTGCCTGGTTCGTAAGGAGTTCCATCTAACTCCTCAGCAACGTAATCCTCCATCGGTCCTTCTAATGTAAGCAAAGTAACCCATAAAAATACAGAAATATAGGCAATAAGAAGCAGTTCTATCATCAAAAAGCGGAAAAGAGTAATAGTAAATTATAGAGTATTTGTGACAGACATAACATCATTCATCACCTAACTAACAAAGTATCCTCAAATTAATGTATCATCCTCTACCCTCAATCTCACGCTACTCAAAGACACCATAGCTGCACTCCTATTTCTAAGGTGGAAGTGGTCTCTTGAGAACTCTTGATTTTACGTGTTTTATATTACCAATACAGGTGTATTATATTACCAATACACAGATGTGTTTTACATGTATTATATTACCAATACACAGATGTCCTTGTGTATTATAGTACCGATACACTTTTGTCCTTGTGTATTATATTACCAATACACGATTGTGGACAACAATACCAATACTTGAATCTCACCAACCCATTTTAACAACATCCTAGTACCTTAACCTTCCATTAGAACTTGACACATATTATATGCCTTAACACCTCTTTAACATACATCATCTAGGTTAGGCACTTCTAAATCATTATCCTCACACCCAAAACAATCATCTCTTAGACAACATATATCCTTGCATAAAATCAACTAAGCATAGTATTAAAAACCAGGCAGATCATGCATAACACAATATCAAGAAATATTCAAACACTAAAAATAATACGTTACATGCATATGGAATACCTCAACCAGCGTATCACAGTAAATTCAACAATATAAAGTCAGACATCCTCAATATCATATAATCAACCTAATGACAATAAACCTACAATCCCCAAATCACCATTGGTTTTACAGAAAAGGTTTCCAATGTGATTTTGGTCTTGTCGATTACTCGACTACTAGTAGGGTTTAGGTCGCCCTACACAATTATCATATAATATACTATTTATCGATTCTGACGGTAGATTGATTCTTTCCCCCACCTGATTGACGTGCATGATTTCCCGTGCAAGCTCCGAATGCGTCCACGCTACTGCCAAGAACCTCAGCACGTTGTCCAACAACATCCACAAATCTGCCACCATCCATCCTTATACATACACCATTCTGGTTTCCGTCCTAATTACATGTACGAGTAACACAATTCGCCGAAAACACCAAATACCAACCGAATCAACAATAGGGTTTCCAATAAATAAATCTATTTGAACTAAGAGACAAAATCGATGGAAAAACTTATGAGAACAACGACTGGACTTAGGAAAAATAGGATTCAAAATAAGCTCATGAATCCTAGGGAAAAGCTACCAAAACATGGCTACTGTTCGAGCTCCATTACTCTGGCCACAGAGCTCTATTCAGAAACAAAAACGGTGACATTGAAGCACTATCCGACCAAAACAACCTCACAAAGTTTCAGCCCGATCCAACAGTTAAAACATCTCAGATCGCAATTCTTTAAGGCAGCTTAGATGGTATCCGGGTTGAGTTTCTTACCTCCTAGGCCCACTGTCCGAGCTTCATATCTCACACTCTGTAGGTTTTGTCTAAATTATGACAGTTTGATATGAAGAACCACAAGTGGTGAACCTTTTTTTAAAATATGGGAATGATCCAACGGTGGAAGAGTGATTGGAGACTCTCTCACTAAGACGGCTCCAACTAGGTTTCAAAGCTTCCAACAAAGGCTTCTTGTAACCATTGAGGTTTCTCTCTCAATTCTTCTCCTCTAATCCTAAGTAGTGGGTGATAAAGAGAGTTAAGAAGATGAGGAAGATAACTAAGATCATAGAAGTGAGGGTTTACCTCTAGATAATGAAAGAAAGTGAAAGAATGTTCAAGTTGTGCAAGAACAACAATGGAGTTTTTGAAGAAAAAATGAAGAAGAAATGGAAAAGATGAAGTGAGAAATGTGGAGGGGGACTGCTGCTGCGGTTTGGGGTTTAAATAGGGTAGATATTAAGCTTTGTTTGGTTCCTTAGAGTCCAATTGTTGACTTTTGTTAATATTAAATTAATATAAGCTTAACCATAGTTAATAGTTAACTTAACAAGGGTCACATCTAACGAGTCATCCATGACTCATTGATCCCATCCATTAGCGGTTCCCGAAAATCCCGTACGCAGCTCCGTCATTTACCCGATTTCGGTTTTTGAGGGGAAAATAATGAAACGGAAGTGATACTGTGATTTTACATCATGTTTCATTTACACTTTTGCATGCATTTTTCATATAGATTAGGCATTCTTTATTTGATTTTAGTTAGTTTTTCCCTTGGAACGGGTGAAGCGGTTTCTTGGTGTTGTTTTGCAGGAATTTAAGGAAAAATGCTCAGAATTAGCCTTGATGGAGCTTGGATGAAATAGAGCTTGAAAAGTGAAGAAAATGAGCCAAGCAGAGCCCATCAAGGCCTGGCCGTGATGACCATCACGACCATGATCAAGAAAACTGAGAAGATTGAAGGCAAAAGTCAGAAACTGTCACGGCCTAGCCGTGATAACCATCACGGCCATGACAGGCCAAGTAGAACCGTTCACGACCTAGCCGTGATGAGGCTCACGGCCGTGATGCTCCAAATTTGAAAGCGCCCCCACTCAGAACACGTCACGGCATGGCCGTGACGGCCATCACGGCCGTGACGCGTGACCTCTCTATAAATATGAGCGCAGAAGACAGAAAAAGTAGATCTGGATTGAGGATTCAAAGAGGATTCTGGGGGTCTCTGACACAGACTTTCCAGACCTAAAAATAGAGACCTTGGACGCTGCGGCTGAGGAAGGATTGTAACTCTAGAACGGAGCTGCTGAGAGGGGTTGCTCTGACGATAGTGGAAAGCTCCTATGGAGTTTCTTCTCTCCTCTTATCCTATTTCTCTGGTTTTTGCTTTCTCTTTTATGAGTATCTAAATCCCGTTTGTTGGGATTAGATGTTGCCAAACTGAAATAACATGTAATTGCCTTGACTGATTAATCCGTGTTTATGTTTCTCTATTAGTGATTGATTTTCCATGCTTAATGCTTGTTGTGGCTAGCACCCCCATGACTTGATTAGTGTTTTGATATGCAATTGGGAAATTCGTATTAGAACCGGAATTGGAATCAATCACCTAGTAACCCTTGCATCTAGGAATGGAATTTGGTTTACTAGTAATCGCGTAATCCTTAATCCTAATGCAAATTCATTAATCTAGGCCACCTAAGGAATTAGGGTCTATTAGTGGATTTAGGCTCTTGCCATCCGAGGAATCGGGGCTTGAGTAATTTAGTGGATTGATTTTAATATTTGAAGCATGAATGAGAGGTATCTAGTCCTGTTAGTACATGAGGCAGAGGTTTGGTGAAATCTTATCCCAACACCTCTTTCTGCACTCCAAGTGTTTGTTAAAAGTCCCCAAAAAGACAAAAATATTTTATTCCTTCTGTTTTGTTTATTTTAAATTCTCTTCACAGTCTAGATAGTTGCTGAGTTTGTGAATTGGTAATTGACATCCAATCCCCGTGGATACGATAACCGGTCTCACCACCGTATTACTTGCACGACTGGGTATACTTGCCCAGATCCGTCAACAAGTTTTGGCGCCGTTGCCGGGGATTGGTTTTGCCAATATCATTAGTAACAAAGGAGGCAACTAATTTAGACATTTTTATCTTTTATTTTTCTATATATATTTGACATTTTCTCTGTCATGCATTTGATTTTTTCTTTTGAGTGTTTGTTTGTGCAAGGGTGAGGAAACACATGGACTATCACTACCATCCAACTTGGGAAGCTCAACTTGACTGGATCGTGTTTGATGGTATCACTGTTAGGCACGTGAAGATTTACTCTAAGGAGGAATGGCGGTGCTATTTGTCATCCTTGCAACCACCACCGCACTTCGAGCTGGATCCTGAATTGCTAGAGATTCTTTAGGATATAGATGCTTATTCTCTGAGCTTGAGCATAAAGCGTAGCCAGGAGGAAATTGGTTCCATGATTCAGAGGGCTGAGACGCGAGCATGGAAAATGCTAGTAATATAATGGCTTCGCTAAGTGACATCTTTCAGAAGTTGGAAGAACAAGCCAGTGAATTTTTTAAATTACTAGCAGAAAAGCCACATGGAATTCAAATTGAAGAGAATCTATTGGCTAGCATGGACATGAATGAAGATGAAGTGGTGGTGGTAGAAGAGCAACAAGAAGAGGAATGGGAATGGAAGGAGCAAACACCGTTGAAAGCTGCTCTAGAACAGTATTCCCAAGAACTATCCACTCTGAGGCCAAAGCAAGAGCCAATTGTGACAGTATCGAAACTGTGATGCAGAATTTCAAAACGCAAGTTGAGGAAATTTGCAAACAGTTAGTACAAGAGTCAGATGAAGCACAATTTGAGCAAAATCTGGTTTTGGGGATAGTTCAAAATGTAAATGAAGTGGTAGTGGACTCTACCATGCTTGCTGAGCAATCTGAATTTTTTGCACTGGACAAATATGTCGGCTTACAAGCATGTGTGGACACTGCTAAATTAGTCCCTTCCACTCGTCTGTCAAGCATCCTCTTGAAAATTCCATTTGACCCGCTAGGAAGTGAGTTCATTATAGTGGTCAATGGAGTTTTCACACACTGGCTAGGTGGAATGGTGGATATATTCACATTGCTGCTACAATCACCACTCCACAGACCATGGGATCCGGGTGGAGGATCCTAGAACGTCAAGCTAGTGACATTAAAGAAGCGCTTATAGGGAGGCAACCCAACTTTTCTATTCCTTTTTCCTTTTGTTTTTGATTTTTAACTCTTGACTAATTGGAGAAGATCAAGAGTTTTCTTTTACTAATAAAATTGCCAAGTGATTTCAGGGAAAGAAGGAAGGAAGAACAAGAAGACAAGAAAAAGCAAAGTCAGCACCCATCACGGCCGTGACCCAATTTTCATGCAGTTTATTCTGACTAGGCATGTGAACCAGCACCCGCTACCGCCATGGTAAGTCGTTCCATTTTTCTCCTCTCTCTAACTTGATTGTTTACATTGGGGACAATGTAAATTCTTAAGCTTGGTGTAGGGGTATTTTGATTTTTGCATCCTTCATGTTGCATTCATATAGTTTTGCATGATAGCTTTGCATGATCACACAATTAGATTGCCCTTCTTTAGATTTTGAATCCAAATTGTGAAAACTGAGTGCCAATTAAATTGATATAGTGAATTGTTGAACCCATTTTTTTTTATTCTTGTGATATGGCTACAAATAAAAATGTTTGAGATAATCTTGGATAGTTGATAATTAGCATATGGTTCTATAGATTTGTGTTTCTCACTGATTTTTGAACTACTAAAATGTGAGATTTTGAGCCAAAAAGGGGTACTCACTAAATCTACCCCATTCCTTGTGTTAGAGTGTTATTCCTCTTGGATTGTATTCTCTAGAACTTGACTTGAAACCGTTTTGAAGGTTAAAAATTTTTGAAAACATTTTTGAAAATGATTGAGGCACTAGGTATTTTTCCGGCCTTCTGAGCTTTGAATGACTAAATGCTACCCCTTAGTTGCCCAATTTTGAGCCTGAAAGAATAAAATACTTTTCTTGGTACCCTGAAATATTTCGATAAATATGCTTAGTAGGATACCTTCTAAAGTATTACAAAAAAGGGTAAAAAGGTAGTTGAAAAAAGTATGGGATGAAAGAATCAGAAAAATATTTCTCTTGAGTGGAAAAATCTCCCCTTCTCCGAATAAAAGAAAAACAAAAAAAAAGTAAAAATATAGAGAAGGGGATGACAAAAAGAAATGAGAAATAAAACAAAAAATAAAGGAAGAAAGGTGGAAAAAGGAATCGAAACCCAAAAGGGTATTTTAGAAGGTGTCTTGTTTTGCAATGCTTGATGATTTTGTTTAGCCCTTTTGAAATATCCTTTTCTTGATTTCCTCACCTAACATTAAATCCCATGACCACGTTACAACCAAAGCAAAAGACATCTTGATTCTTAATTGTTTTCATTAATAAAGTAGAGATTTGGTTGATAGTCAAGCCTATGGTAGAATTCATTCCTTGAGGAAAGTGGAGCGAATTGTCTTATTTCCCTAACACTTGAGTGAGGTGAGAAAGAGAGCCAAGCAAATGAACAAGCTTGGGGTGAGCTTCAGGTGAGAAAGAGTGCCCAAATCAGTGAGAATATGAATTTAGGAAACCTAAGCTCTAATTGGACTGGACATTGATTGTCTCTTGCTGAATTATTTGAAAATGCCTGTCACTTGGATTAGTCACTACTCGGGTTCTTGGATCACTATCCATGCTTTGATTATTTTGATCTTCTGGCCTTAGTGATTGCTCGAGGACAAGTAATTGAATAAGCTTGGGGTGATTTGATAGTGTGATTTTACATCATGTTTCCTGTACACTTTTGCATGCATTTTTCATATAGATTAGGCATTCTTTATTTGATTTTAGTTAGTTTTTCCCTTGGAACGGGTGAAGCGGTTTCTTGGTGTTGTTTTGCAGGAATTTAAGGAAAAATGCTCAGAATTAGTCTTGATGGAGCTTGGATGAAATAGAGCTTGAAAAGTGAAGAAAATGAGCCAAGCAGAGCCCATCAAGGCCTGGCCGTGATGACCATCACGGCCATGATCAAGAAAACCGAGAAGATTGAAGGCAAAAGTTAGAAGCTGTCACGGCCTAGCCGTGATAAGCATCACGTCCATGACAGGCCAAGCAGAACCGATCACGGCCTAGCCGTGATGAGGCTCACGGTCGTGATGCTCCAAATTTGAAAGCGCGCCCACTCAGAACACGTCACGGCATGGCCGTGACGCGTGACCTATCTATAAATATGAGCGCAGAAGACAGAAAAAGTAGATCTGGATTGAGGATTCAAAGAGGATTATGGGGGTCTCTGACACAGACTTTCCAGACCTAAAAATAGAGACCTTGGAGGCTGCGGCTGAGGAAGGATTGTAACCCTAGAACGGAGCTGCTGAGAGGGGCTGCTGTGACAATAGTGGAAAGCTCCTATGGAGTTTCTTCTCTCCTCTTATCCTATTTCTCTGGTTTTTGCTTTATCTTTTATGAGTAGCTAAATCCCGTTTGTTGGGATTAGATGTAGCCAAACTGAAATAACATGTAATTGCCTTGACTGATTAATCTGTGTTTATGTTTCTCTATTAGTGATTGATTTTCCATGCTTAATGCTTGTTGTGGCTAGCACCCCCGTGACTTGATTAGTGTTTTGATATGCAATTGGGAAATTCGTATTAGAACCGGAATTGGAATCAATCACCTAGTAACCCTTGCATCTAGGAATGAAGTTTGGTTTACTAGTAATCGCGTAATCCCTAATCCTAATGCAAATTCATTAATCTAGGCCACCTAAGGAATTAGGGTCTATTAGTGGATTTAGGCTCTTGCCATCTGAGGAATCGGGGCTTGAGTAATTTAGTGGATTGATTTTAATATTTGAAGCATGAATGGGAGGTATCTAGTCCTGGTAGTACATGAGGCAGAGGTTTGGTGAAATCTGATCCCAACACCTCTTTCTGCACTCCAAATGTTTGTTAAAAGTCCCCAAAAAGACAAAAATATTTTATTCCTTCTGTTTTGTTTATTTTAAATTCTCTTCACAGTCTAGATAGTTGCTGAGTTTGTGAATTGGTAATTGACATCCAATCCCCGTGGATACGATAACCGGTCTCACCACCGTATTACTTGCACGACTGGGTATACTTGCCCAGATCTGTCAACAGGAAGCAAAATGAAATAGGCATGGTTTAGTATATATGGCTGCACGAAATTGAGGAGATGTAGGAGGTTTACAACCGTGTAAAATGAGTGGGTAAGAGTGCGTAGATGTGTCTTGTTAATAACCGTGAAATCTTGGGTGTAGTTTGATCATTTTACCTAAAAGTCATGATTAATAGCATTTAATGCTCATAAATTCTTGGTGACTCATCCTCCATGAGCCATCATGTATGACTCATTGTCCTGATCTCTTGACTGGTCTCTGAAGATCCATTTTTGACTCCGTCGGTTTCCCGATTAGGGTTTTTGTCACTTTTTCGATCGAAAATTTTTAAAATAACCAAACTCACTGGAAATATGTTTTAAACATAAACCGTTTCGTTCGTGAGTCAAAATTAGGTTTTCTGATCATTAAAATCTTACTGTCAGTGAAAACACCGACTGTTTTTCGTCCGAACTTTAACCAAAATTCTTCTGAATAAACATAATATTTTATTTCTAATCAGAAATTTGGAAAATAGAATTCCTCATGGAAAAATAATAAAAAATATACAAATTTCAGTTTCGTGTCAAATTAGTGTTTTCTGCCAATATAAAATTACACAGTTAGTAAAAACGCAGACCGGTTTCCGTCTGAGTTTTAAACCCAAATTTTAACCAGAGCTTCCTACCATAGAGTAGGTTCTAGATATGATTTTGTTTTCTCCAAAATTATTTCCTACTTCTCAGATAAAAATATAAATAAATATATCTTTACCGTTAATAAAGCGTATCCGAAAATCGGGCTGTTACACCTTTCTTCTTGTAGGTGCTGATCACTTTCTTGTTTCTCTCGTATCCGTTCCATGGAAACAATAATCATACCTAAGAAAGCTTTCCTGGTGACATTTCAATTGTCAACTGCATATCTCGGAATTGCTCTAACAACTCTTGCTCTTTGACCATCATTGCAGACACATGCATTGATTTTCTACTTAAGGCATCTGCTACCACATTTGCTTTTCCAGGGTTATGCTGTAGTTGGAAATCGTAATCCTTCAGAAATTCCAACCAACGTCGCTGTCGCATGTTGAGCTCCTTTTGATCAAATAAGTACTTCAAACTTTTGTGATCATTGAAAACGTTGAACGTTGCTCCATACAAATAATGCCTCCATATTTTCAGTGCAAAAACTACAACCGCTAGCTCCAAGTCATGTGTTTGGTAGTTCCTCTCATGAATCTTCAATTGTCTTGAAGCATAAGCTACCACTTTCCATTTCTGCATTAGCAGACAACCTAACCCTTGATGTGAAGCATCACAGTATACCTCGAAAGGTTCCTTATGATCAAGTAATACTAACATAGGTGAAGTAGTCAACCTTTTCTTTAACTCTTGGAAACTTTCCTCGCACGCTTCAGTCCATGCAAACGCTAGATCTTTCCGCGTTAGTTGGGTAAGAGGTCCTACTATTTTTGAGAATCCCTCGATGAATCTCCTATAGTATCCAGCTAAACCCACAAAACTACAAATTTCTGTTACCGTCTTTGGTCTCTCCCATTTTAGAACAACTTCAACTTTTGACGGATCCACTGCGATACCTTCATTCGAGATAACATGTCCTAAAAATTGAACTTCATCTAACCAAAATTCGCACTTTTCGGGTTTCGCGTATAACTATTTCTCTTTTAAGATTTGGAGAACCATACTGAGATGTTCAGCATGCTTCTCTAGATTAGAAGAATAGATTAGAATATCGTCTATAAAGACAACGACAAACTGATCTAGATAAGGACGAAAAATCATGTTCATGTAATCTATGAATATAGCAGGTGCATTCGTCACTCCGAATGACATCACAAGGTACTCATAATGTCCATAGCGTGTTCGAAACGCTGTCTTCGGAATATCCTCCTCCTTCACACGAATCTGATGATAACCAGATCGTAAATCTATCTTTGAGGAAATTGCTGCTCCACGTAACTATCCATCAAATCATCAATCCTCGGAAGTGGATATTTATTCTTGATCGTCACTTTGTTTAACTGACGAAAATCTACACATAAGCGAGAAGTTCCATCCTTATTCTTCACAAGCAAAACTGGAGCTCTCCAGGGTGATACACTAGGTCTTATGAATTCTTTCCTCATCAATTCCACTATTTGATTCTTCAAGTCTTCTAGCTCTGATGGCGACATACGTTATGGTGCCATGGATATCGGTCCAGATCCCGGTACCAGGTCAATCGCAAACTCAATGTCTTGAACAGGCGGTAGTCCAGGTACATCTTCAAGAAAAACTTCGAGAAACTCATTGACGACAGGTATGGACTGTAAGTCAATCTCACTCTTGACGTCTAAGGAAAACAGTAACATGTATCCTTGAGCTCCCTCTCTCAAAGAAACTTTTGCTCGGTTAGCAGACAAAAATTCAGAAATCTCATCCTTAGGAAAAATTAAGGATTTATTGGCACAGTCTAACAGGATATGGTTAGAACATAACCAATCCATTCCTAGTATCACATCTATTTGCGAAAGAGTCAAACACAAATAATCCTAACGATTTAGTAGTAGTAGTCAAAGATATAGTCAAACAAGGTGTAGTAGTCAAAACAGGTTCAGTAGGAGTAGATATAGTCAAGTCAAAAGGTAAAGAAGACACAAATAATCCTAACGATTTAGCACAGTCATATGCAATGAACGAATGTGTCGCACCCGAATCAAACAGTACAGTTAAAGATTTACCTCCTATGACACACTGTCCCTGAATCAGATCATCATTCTGAGAGACCTCAGTACCACTCATTTTATAAACTCTTCCTCCAACTCTAGGCCTTGCAGCTAGTACATTGTTGACTGAAGGATCCGTGTTAGATCGTCCACAATTCCTAGTGACGTGTCCAGGCTGTCCACACTTAAAGCAAATGATGCCCGTAATCTTGCAGTCTTTGGTTGCCTGACCCATGCCACACTTCATACACTTTTGTGGAACATTCCTGAATGAACTATCACATCCACTGCTTCTGTAACACCCTACTTTTTATTTTCCGATTTTTATTTTTTCAGTAAAAAATATTTTCGCTGTATTAACCGGTATAAATGTATTTATTTATATTTTTTCCGAGTTCATGGAGATTGATTTTTATGAAATAAAAATCATATTCATACTCTATCTTGGGGTAAAAGCTTACGATAAAAATTTGGGTTGAAAATTCAGACGGAACCCTTGTCACGTTTTTCTTGACAAAGTATAATTTTACTGTGTAGAAAACCTAATTTTGACTTGTGAAAGAAGTGGTTTATATTTAAATAATATTTCTAACGAGTTTGGCTAGTTTGAAAATTTTCAGTCGAAAACGAAATATTACGCTGTTACGCAGGCGTAAAACCCTAATCAGGAAACCGACGGAGTCAAAAACGGAACTACAGAGACCCGTCAAGAGATCGGGATAATGAGTCATACATGAGGATTCATGGGGATGAGTCACACTTTTAATCCTAGAAGATTCTACAAGTCAAAGTGGCAATTTATAAATTTTACGCTTAAGTCCCTGAACTTTCTATTAATTACACTTTGGTCCCTAAGTTAGTTCCTATGTTTCCTATGTCATGTTTAAGCTTTAAGCCTTTTTGGTGGGCCCCACAAAATGAATCCAAGCCCAAAATTTTGAGGCCCATGCGCAAGCCCAATAAGGAGTGGGGGCTGCCTTAGTTTGGAAGAGTCAAGTGGATTCTTGAAGTTTCCACACAATTCCACAATGTTCTATAATGTTCTACCATGTTCCACCATGTTCTACACTTTTCTAACATGTTCCAAAATGTTCTAGGTTATTCTCAAAATATCTCATGAAAAATAAGACAAGATAAGTCAAGATGAGACCAAATTTAATGTGGCACATGGTCATCATTTCAATTTATTGGCAATTTGCAAAATAGTCCTTATACTTTTGGAATCTTTGCAAAATGGTCCCTAGGAATTATTTGCACTTTAATCCTTTGAACAAGCCAACTCATTCATACTAGATCCTTCTAAAGTGGCACAACCAACCCCTATAAATACCCTCCAAACCTTGGCCTCCCTCACCATTTCACTCATCTTCTTCATTCTCTTCATCTTCCTCACCAACTAAGTTACAAAACCCTAAGAACACCGAATCCCCACCAAACATATGACCCTCTTAATTTCTGAAAATAGAAAAACAATAAACATAAAATTTGTTCCTATTTCTATATTATTTCCAACAAGCTAAAGATCATAAAAAACGGATAAGTGGATTGGGAGATAGGATCAAAATACCGAAACTGCCCAGAATTATCAGCAACCCACGAAACAGAAGAAAGAAGTCCCTTTTCACCCCTGTTGTGAGCCGAACAAAATGAAACCTTCAACATCAAAGTTGTTCCTTTTCTTCTTATATTTCTATCAAGACAAAGTTCGTAATTTTTGGATGAGTATATTGTGAGATACACTAACAATACCATCACACCCTCAAGCTGTCCAGTTTTCAACTTAGTGAAGGTTGATCATTTTCTTCATTTCTTCAATCTTCAAGAGGTAAAAGCTCTCCTCATTAATCATCTAAGTCTTCACCTTCATTTATTTTGTAAGATCAAGCCATGATCATCAAGTTTTCATAAATTTCCATTCCTAGATCTAGAACTTCAAAAAATTCTAGAAAATTGTAGAAAAATCCTTTTAATGTGAAACCAATTTCTATGATCTTGTGATGTCTTCCACTTTCATTATCCAAGAGCATGTAATCAAAAACATTTTCCTTCCCTATTTTCTTTAAGTGGCAGAATCTCACTCAAAGGAGGGTTTGATGATTTTGTTTTCATTTTTGAAATCTAATGCTTGATTTGTGCTCTCTAACACTTATATGATCTAAATCCAAGAGCTTGAATCCAACTAAATTTGCTAGTCTATTTTCCTAATATGGGCCGAAACCCTAACCCTAAAGGTTAGAGGATTTTGTTTCAAATTTTAGTCTTGTAATAGGTAATCTATGTTAGTTAAGACTCTAGTAACTAGGATCCAAAAGATGGCATTAAGAAGATAACCCTAAACCTATTTTCTAAGTTTTGACCGAAACCTAGCCCTAAAGTGTCATAGATGGTTGTAATTTGATTAATTATAGTTATGTTGTTTGGTTCAAGGTGAAACTATTAAGCTTTGGTGTGATGGCGAGGAACGTCGAGTTCGAGATTTCGGTGCTAGCTCAGGTGGGGAAAAGAATCAACCTATCGTCAGAATCGATAAGTAGTAGATTATATGATAATTGTGTAGGGCGACCTAAACCCTACTAGTAGTCGAGTAATCGACAAGACCAAAATCCCATTGGAAACCTTTTCTGTAAAACCAATGGCGATTCGGGGATTGTAGGTTTATCGACATTAAGTTGATTTTAAGTATTTGAGGAAGTTTGATTTATTGTTATCAAATTTACTGTGATATGCTGGTTGAGGTATTCCATCTTCATGTGACGTATGATTTCGGTGTTTGAATATTTAAGATATTGAGGATGTTTGTTGTCTGTCACGGCCGTGATGGTTGTCATGGCCAGGCCGTGACATGTTCTGTTTTGTAGAATTCTGGCACTTGATATCTGTCACGGCCGTGATGGCTATCACGGCCAGGCCGTGACAGAGTCTGACTTTGTTATTTATTTGGTTGGACTATTATGAGTTGGTTGTGATAAATTGCCTTATATGATATTGAGATGTTGGAATATTCTGTTGATTAATGTGTTATGCATGATCTGCCTGGGTTTAATACTATGCTTAGATGATTTTAAGGAAAGATATATACATTGCTCGAAGGTATTTTGTTTGGGTGAGAGTTTTGAATATGAATTAGAAGTGCCTCGCTATTATTTTATAGAAGTAATGTGATATAGAATGTAAGTGGAGGTTATGAGGAAAAGCTTGAGGTACTAGGTTGTTATTGATAAAAGTCAGTGAGAATCATATGTTGCATTGTTGTTCATAACCGTGTATTTGAGATACACGAGGTCCGAAGTTCTTGTGGACCGTTCCAAATTAGAATTTAAGTTGTGCAACTATAGTGTCATTGCTATACATGAGCACCCTTGACGGAGTTGAGAGAGAAAATAAGGGTGTGCACCGACGGTACTGTGCAGCTATAGTGTCATTGCTTTGCATGAGCATTCTCACCATGGATGAGAATGTGCACCGGTGTTGGGAACGTGTCACTTGGACGACTGACTGACATTCCTAACGAGGGATGTGTGACAGGATTAGCAGTGGCCACGTCAGCATAAAGGTTTAGTTGCATGAGTTGGAGGGTAGAGGATGATACATTATGTTGAGGATGATTTATTAGTTATGTATGTTGATTGTCTGTGACATTTATTGTATGATATGATATGAATCTTTTCCACTTTTTGATGATAGAACTGTTTCTTATTCCCTATATCTTTCTGCGTGTTGTATTTTATTTCTGATGTGATCGTACGAGAAGACCCGATGGAGGAACCAATTGCTGAGGAGTTAGATGGAACTCCTTACGAACCAGATGCTGGAGGTCGAGCTGTGATTCATGGTGATTAGAGTATAAACATTATGGCGAGTGTGTCTAAAGAATATTTATAATTCCGCTAAGTATGTCTGTAGTGAAGTTTATGCCTGTGAGGGATCCTACTAAACCCTCAACAGTGTTTTGGTAATGTAATAAATAAACATGTGTGTATATTTATATATATTAACGTTGATGTGTTTTAAATTTGAAGAAGTTATATGATAATTAAATAAGTTTTAATTTTTACATACTTTTCAACAATAAGCGCGATTAAGTAAATAAATAATAAGGTTCTAATTTAATAATACAATGGGGCACAACGGGGTGTCTCAGCTTCCACCAAAAGATCGCTGTTGGAACTGCTGCTGACCTTGTGGCCTATTGTATGGCTTCCTCTGGAATCGATTGTTATTCTTGTAGTTTCCCCTATTGAACCTAGATGGTTCATAACTCTGTTGATTAGCATCACTACTCGCCTTCAAATCCTCTATCCGTCTACACTTGTCCATCAGCCTTGGAAATACACATATTTCCATTGGAACTACTACCTCCTTCAGTTTATATCGCAATCCTCCTTCGAATCTTTGACACTTCCACCCTTCATGTGGATTGTCAGTCAGATAGGCTGAAAACTTCGACGGGCTTTCAAATCTGGATCCGTATTCAGCTATAGTCATATTGCCTTGCTTCAGCTGCAGAAATTCCATTTCTTTAGCATCTCTGGCACTTGACGGAAAATACTTCTCAAGAAACTTCCTATGAAAAGCTTCCTAGTTCACCGCTTGTTGATCATGCTCAAGCAATTGGCGAGCTCCTCTCCACCAATTTTCGGCATCGCCCACCAGTATGTAGGCAGCATAAGTAACCTTGTCGTTATCAGTACTCCTTATCGCAGCAAAAATCTTCTCCAAGGATTGAATAGCTCAGCTTTCTCAGGGTTAAACTTCCCCCTTGAATTCCGTTGGTTTTCTACGCAAGAATTCATCCAGTCCTCTGCTTTCAACTCCCCTTTCCTCGTGTCGAACAAACGCAGCAGTCATTTGTGACATTGCTCTCAAAGCTGAACACAAACAAAGACAGACCTAAACCACCAACCCTAACAGACTCGACCAGCTATGATACCAAATAATGTAACCTCCTTCTCGGGAGCTACATTGTCTGTGACATTTCTATTTTTATAAGACCGAGTAAAGCGGAAAATAATTATTTTGCCAAAAAATACGGGTTTATTTTTTCCTTTTCTCTTTCGCAAATAATACCATACATACTCTTTAAAATATAATATCAACTTATGCATCAATATTATACAAACCAAGTTCCAAGTACCATCAATCATACATATTCAGAAAGAAGGCGGAAATACCAACGCCAGTAAATAACAACAGACTGGAAATATATTTATAATAATAACATATTTAGAGACATAGCTCTACAAAATATAACACAGACACGAGACTGAACTGACACAAAATACTGAGAAAAATCCATTATATTAAAGCCCTCGAGACTGTGTCCATGTCTCCAAGTACGCTCAAACTCCAGCGGGGTGTGATGGAGAAACAGTGTTGTCGTCATCTTCGTCCAACGCAAGATAGAAAACAACAAACGAGAAAATACATAAATGAGGTGAGATTTCCGTTCATTTACACTTAATGCAGACATGCAGTGGTACGACACACATGTACGTACAAATATCAATAAACAGTTATATCATCAATCACAATAGAAATAATAATGTTTCACAACAACATAATCACAAGGCACCACTTTTCCAAGATAAGAGACATCTAAGACTCGAGGAATGACCTCCGATCCCCTATACCATGGTTTTAACAAACAGTCGGAGAGAGTGTTTCAGAGGATTGATCCGGATTACGCCAGCCTTGGGCAAATAGAATGCGTTAAGAGTCAAAAAGGTGCACGTGGCTTTTTTAGGAACATCCTACGCTACCAGGAAATACAAGTGTCTAGTAGAGTATGTCGGTGTATTGCAAGATCACCATGCCACAAAAGAGCAACCAAATGGGCCTATATGAGTATTTCATACCCCGACACCCCCAAGCATCAATAGATAGTCACTACAAAATTCGCACCCACATTAAAGTGTTAGCTCGATCTTCTAGGCACAATGGCCTTACATAACATATTTTCACTATGTGTTTAGGCAAACTTTGCCGGAAATGCGTTCTTCTCGTCCATCCATCAGGTGACAGTGTGATTCCTTCGGAATTCTTTCAGCGTATTGTAACAGATGCTAGATGTTCTTAAGTCCGAATCACTGGTACTTAATCATCAAGCTAAAGTTCTGAAGTAACCGTTCATCTTTGTGCAAAGTTTTCTTAAAATACTTGATTACAAAACCTAGCACATTATGATATTGGAACACAGGTCCAATTATTTATTTCTCTGTACTTTTCTAGTTGAGCCTTTTTCTTTGGCTTTAAATAAAACAAATCATTTCGAGTACATTAAATTTTATGGAATATGGATAATGAATTATCCATACTTTATGACATAAGGTCGTGGTCCACCCCACGTCATAATTTATTACGTTCGTATGGTCACTAAGTCGTTCTTGACTTAGGTTTTTGCATTTTACCGTAAAATCTCGTCTTTGAAGACAAAAATCCTTTTGGCTTAAAACCAAAACCTTTATATAAAATCAAATCCATTTTGAAGAATAATTTCCCTCAAAGATACTTTGGTATCAATTTCTCCAAAACATTTCCTCAAAAATCCTTAAAACGTTAAACAACGGTTTCTCCGCTTTTTACTAAATTTAGTCTTAAAAAGCCAAACTTTTGAAAATATGGTTCTTCACCTCAAATATCTCCTAGGTTATATTACTCATATGAAAATTTTGAATCACTGATTTTCCATCAAAAACTCCATTTATACAAATTTCCTAAGAATTTGACCGAATGTCGTTAATTTTGTAAATCGCGTAAATCCTTTTCAACGATTTTACACTCTAATATCCCAAAACTAATTTTGGAGTTTTAGAAAAGTTTTATAAGCATGAAAAACAGCTTCTAACTGTCCAATTAAATTTATTTTCAAAAATTGCAGTTTAGTCCGTAAACTTTCATTAATTACAAAAATGTCTTTATTCACTTAAAACCTTATAACTTTTTATTTATAACTTCAAATCACCCCAAACCAACTTCTATAGAAATATTTTTAAGTTGCCCTCAAATTTTCCAGAATTTTCGTTTCTGCCCAAATATTTTTCTATAATTACAAAAAGGTCCTTTTTCACCAAAAAGCTTATAACTTTTTATGTATTAATCCAATTAACACCAAACCAATTTCTATGGTTTTCTCACATCAAGAACTAAAATCTTAACATACGAGTACATGAATTTCAGTGCAGCCACTGAAATTCTCAGAAATTACAATTTAGTCACTAAGGACTCATAAATTCATAACTTTTAACATATACATCCAAATCAATCCAAACCAATTTCTTTATTCTTATGTGATCATGCAATCCTCATAAACATTATTCAAACCATTTATAACCTCATGGAACCCATTTAATTTAACATAGCCGAATGGCCTTACTTTTTCATTTTAACCATTTTTGTTTCACAAAACAAACAATCATTAACCAAGGTTCCAACTAGAGATTAATCACACCAATATAAACACATATCAAAATCAAACATCAACCAAATCCTCCAAGAGGATCACACACATATAAATCAATAAATTACACAACTTACATACTTATAATTTACAAGACTTTATACACTAATAAACCACCAACATATCTACCCTAAGGTAGGATGATGGTAATCTCCCCCATACCTTTGGTGACCACTTGATACTCAAGCAAGAAGAGGATGATGTTCACCTAGAGCTCAAGGTTTGAACCAAAAAAACCTAGCCATGAATCATCAACAAGAAAACAAGTTAAAAATGAAAGAAAACCATCTAACTCACTTAAGAGCTAGGTTCGGCATTGTCAAGGAAAATAGGCTAGAAATCTCTAAATTTTTCAATCTCTTATATGATGAAAGTAGAAGTCATATGAAGATCATAGAAATTGGAATCACCTTAAAAGGATTTTTCTATGATTTTCTAGAGATTTTTGAAGTTATAGATCTAGGAATTTGAAATTTGTGAAAACTTGAAATATGAAGAAAAGTTGTGAAAGGAAAGGATGGTATGATCATGAATCACAAGATTCTACCTTTAGAACTTAGAGTTTTTTCTTAAGTTTATGAAGAACAAAATGAACAAATGAGAGAAATGAGTGAAATGAAATGTCCAAGTGTGGGTTATGAGGAGTTGGCCATGAGTTTCTAGGGTCTAAAGAGTAAATTGTTGTTATGGCAAACATGTAGTTTAAACGATGGATTTAGGGTAATTTGGGTTTTACACAGTTAAGTCATCCATTACATGCATTTAATGCATGGTGACCAACCCCTATGACTCACCCCCTTGAGTCATCACAAATGACTCATCGATGTTATCCGTCCGACGTCGGGTTTTGTCTCTGCACCTCCGTTCTGGATTCCGTCGATCCCCGATTGTCAAGTATTTACCCGAATATCGTATAATAACCTATTTATTTTTAAAATTTTCAAAATAACCACTATGGTTGGAAATAAAATATAAACCTAAACGGTTTTGTTCACGGATCAAAATTAGGTTTTTTGACCAGTAAAATCTTACTGTCAATGAAAACGCAGACCTGGTTTCGTATGAGTTTTTAACCCAAACTTTTACCGTAAGATTTTATCATAAGGTAGAGTATAACTATGCTTTTATTTTATTAAAAATCATTCTCTAGATCTAATATAAAAATTACGAACAATTAAAATTCTACCGATAATTGAAAAACAGTAAAAACTGCAAAACGGTAAAAATCGTAAAAACAGGGTGTTACAGACGTGGAAAAAGCTATCCTAATCACTTTATGTTTGTCATATCAGACAACATCCTCTTTTGCCTCCGTGTCAAAAGTCCTCAGAGATCCGGGCTCAGTTTCGTCAGACTCTAATCAGGTTATCTTTGTTTGTCTTTGTTTACTTTGTCATTTCGACATATGGCTAACTTACCTTTTATTAATAGGAACTTGCAGTTTCTGGTCAGCACCCATCTGCTTCGACGCCACATGTCGAACAAAACAAAGATGACACCGAGGCCCAATCCGCGGATGCTTCTTTCCAGCCTTCTAACGACTAGGTTGAAACTCCCAAGTTATTTGAAGTTTCATCTAAATTCTGTCATAACTCTATCATCCTTTATTTATGACAAAACTTAATAAGGTTGACATATTTTTTGCAGGAATCGAATGCAATGGTCATTGACACCACTGTCAAAGCTACTTCACCTTCATCAAGGCAGGATGCAGCTAAAATACCTGTCAACCAACCTGCAACTTCCATGCTTGAGAGTCCTTCTTCTATTTACAATGTTGGGACTCTCTTAGGTGAAACTTCATCCAATCTTCCTACTCCTCCTATTTCAACGGAAATTCCACAAACCATTGTCGAAATAGAAAACATTGCCGAACCCGAGCTTGAAAATCTTATTGATTTATTATTAGAAGTTGGTCGTCGAAGTTTATCAAGATCTGCCCAATCAACCACACCTTCAAGGGCAAGATTCCAGCGACTCTCTAGCTGTCAAGCTCATGCAAGACCTTAGGTCCCTTTTTCAACACTCCATTCAAGATCTATTTTCAAACCCTGATCTCCGTTCCAACATGGCCGACCTCCTTCAACAACTTGATCCCATTAACACAATCTGCCAGCCTCAAGTAGGGGTACACTAGTTTCTGTTCAAGAATTTTTTTAATAGTTTGACAAGCAAGCTGTCAACCATCCATGATGTTATGACTCCTTTTGAGGCTGAAGAAACCAAAAAGGATGAATTGTTCGACACTTTGCATACCATGAAGACTACCACAGATTAGGAGATTCATGTCATTTCTGACAAAGTCAAAGCCAAATCGAAAATTGACAAAAAGATCGTTGACTTAAAGGCTGCTCTTATCTTAGCAGAAGAAGAGAAACTTCAGATTGATAAGGCGTTGTCAGCCAGCAGAAATAAGGTCAAACAAATTGTGATGATTCAAACAAATTCCCAATTTTAGATTAGTTGGTACTCTTATATATTTTTTTATCTGTAATATATGTTAGTTTGAACATTTTTATTTTGCAATGTTCCAACTTCGACACATATTTTTGTATACCAACCGTTAATATTTTGATCACATTTTTAGAATCTTTTCTCTTAACTCATAAGAAAACAATTCATTTTCCCAAGTAACTCGTAACTTAAATTTCAATTTATGGCAATTAATGCCATGGAAAGTTACAGGACCTAGGAAACTTCACACATTTACTATCTTTCCCCCCAGGGCTTTTATAAATAACCTGTCTTCCAAACTCCTGCTTACACTTAAATTTCAGAACGTAAACATGACTAAGTTCATCATCAAAACTCCCTTTCTGTACTTTCTGCTTACTCCATGGAAGCCCAATTCCATGGAGTTTCAAGACCATTATAAAGGTCTCTGTCTTGATGGTCATCTTCCCAGTGAAGATTAGTAACTAACGTAGTATGCACAGTGGAGATCAGCAACCAACGTAACTTCTAGAGCTGACTATCGCTGCACACTTATGGTTGGAGCATGCTGGAGACAGAAGGAGTGCACCTGGCTCCAGTTTCATCCTCTTCTTCCCGTAGGGTGGTTATCTCTCTTGGTGTCACCTTTACCACACCATAAGCAACAACAACCTTCTGGGCTAAATGATGGTGATATCTACTCGTGCCAGACTCTTCCCATGCACTATGCGCATCCTCGACATATGAAATAGATGAAGCCTCACCAACTAGGAATGAAGCTTCAACAAATTGAGGTAGACGGTGGCATTGTCGAAGAACGCAAAGGAGAAGACCTTGAGTTTATTAGAGTTTCTCTGATAAACTTGATCTATCTTTGTAATTTTAGATAGTTCTTATGACTAGTTTAGTTTAAGTTGACAAAAATGTAATTCGACAATATATTGTACTTTGTCAAATCAATAAAAGTTTCCTTTTATTTCCATTTCTGTCAACTTTTACTGCAAACATTGTCGATTTGTACTATTTCAAATATTTGCCATTAATTGACTTAATATTCAATCTAGTATTCACATCGACAAGCGCATAAGCATTCCTAAAGAAAATTTGGGTAATTTTGAATGGTCCTTCCCACTTTGGGGACCACTTGCCAAATTCTCGACAACTTTTATCCATTGGCAATATTACTTTCCAAACCAAGTCATTAAGTTTAAAAGCCTTGAACTTAACACGACTATCATAAAACTTGGCAATTCTTTCCTTTTGTTGAATCAAGTTTTCTAAGGCTATTAATCAATCATCACTTAGCACATCCAATTAGTTGAACATTAAATTCCAATATTCATCGACTAGTAATTCTTCTTGCCTTTGAATTCTAAGCGATTGTAGATTAATTTCGACAGGCAGCGCCAGATCATGTCCATACATCGACTTATATGGTGAAGTACCTGTCGATTCCCTGGGTGAATTTCTGTATGCCCATAAAACTTGATCAAGGGTATTATGCCAATTTCTAGGTTGTCGACCCACATTCTTCTTTATAAGACTAATAGTAATCTTATTCATGGCTTCAACTTGGCCATTTGCTTGCGCATAATATGGAGTCGACATCAGCATTTTTATATGCCTTGAATATGCATATTCCATTATTTTCCTCCCACTAAAAACTGACCCTTGATCAGTCGTCAATGTTGTTAAGTCTGTAAAATGTCTGATGTGCATTTCCCTAAGTTTTGATGAAAAGTAAACATTTGTTAATGATTTAATTAACCTTTGTACTGATTGCTAAACTGTCTACCCAGTGTACAAATCAAAATAGAAAGAAGTCACCTTCTCACCTGTATACCCACAAGTTCTTTGATCTGTCTGAGGTTCTTCGATAGGGAACTACAGTACAAAGCTTTTGGAAGATGCCCCCTCATACAGAAGACTCTGAAGCTCTCTCTTTATTAGTCTCACACTTATCAAGAAAAGTCAGAAGTCATTCTCACAAGAAACCTAGGAAATCAGAGGTGAAGTCCAGTTAAAGAATGTTTCCAACATACTTTATTCTCTAGTACTCTTGGTTATTACACGAAAAGGGAAATGTGCTCTGCAAATTACAAAAACATTCTGCACAACTCTGATTTGGCTACTGCATGATGCATAAAGTCACGATCCTTCATGTTAGAGTACAACAAATGTTCATGTTGCATTAATGGCTGCCCAGAACGACTTTATTGCATTTAATGAAGCTCTACTTGAAGCCAACATTTGAAGGAATGTCTCAAACGGATCTTAAATGCTTGAAGGCTATAAATATATAAGTCATTGAAGATGAAGATATAGAACACATAGCATTAAAAAGAGCCGTTACTCTGTGCATTTATTTCTTCATTCTTTCAATCTGTATTCTTCAATCATTTGAAGTTATTACGCAGTCTTTCCTAAGCTTACATTTAATTCACTCTGAGTGTTAGTGAAAGAACTGTATGTCTGATTATATTTATTACAAACAAACTTCTCAAACAAACCTGAGTGAGCCTACAAAGGCTAGGTGTGCAAACAATACTTGGAGTCTGTAACCTGATCAGTTATAGTGGATAAAACTCGGTGCTGCCAAGGACTGGACGTAGCTCTCTGTGTTGAAGAGTGAAGCAGGATAAATAGCTGTGTTAATCTCTCTTCCCTTAAACTCTTTAGTTGCTTTGATTATATTATTTGCTTTCTAACTAAATGGGTTAAAGTGTGAATATCAATCTTCTTTTCAAGTTGTGTGCTTGTGTGTTTTTCTGTTAAAGTTTCATCAGACAGGTCACACGTCTGTGCTGTGTTTTTTCACTTGTCCGCATCTAGCTTTTGTGTGCGAAAAGTTTTTGACTTTGTTTTAATTTCTGATAAACACGATTCAATCCACTTTCTCGTGTTTATAGTTGTCTATTTCAGTTGGTATCAGAGCTCAGCCTCTGGGTTGAGCATCTAACAGTGTAGAGGTAAAGGTCCCGAAGAATAGACATGACTGCTAGAGCTAGTTCAAGTGGAAGTCACCAGACTGAAGGAGCATCCCTAACTAGACCTCCATTCTTCAATGGAGAAAACTACAACTATTGGAAATACATATTTCAATGGTTCATTATATCTACAAACTCTGATCTTTGGGATGTCATCACCAATGGTCCATTCATTCCTAAAAATGATAACAACACTGACAAGCCTAAAGCTCGGTGGACCCCTGCAGAAAAGACAAAATGGGAGCTGGACCACAAAGCCAGATACAACATCATTTGTGCTCTTAGTCCTGAAGAATTTGAAAAGGTTTGTGCTTGTGATTATGCTAAAGAAATATGATATACTTTAGCTGTCACACATGAAGGAACAACCAAAGTTAAAGAATCAAAGATTGTCATACTTGTTAGAAAGTATGAACTATTTCTCATGGAAGAAAGAGAATTTGTTGCTCAGATGATAGGAAGATTCCAGACTATCATCAATGGCCTAAATTCTCTTGGAAAAATCTATACTAATGCTGAGAAGGTTGGAAAGATTCTGAGAAGTCTACCTAAGCAATGGAGACCTTTGGTCACTGCTATCTCTCAAGCCAGGGATCTCACTACCTTGACTATGGATGAACTTCTTAGAACACTCACTGTTCATGAGCAAGAACTTGGAGATGAAATTGCAACAAAGAAGGGCAAGTCAATTGCTCTAAATGTTGATCAAAAGTCAGCAAAAGCTTCCAAGGCTCTGAAGGCAGACGAGTCATCTACTATTACTGACCTGTCCGAACCCGAGGATTCTGAAAGTGATGAAGAGTTGTCTCTCCTAACTAGGAAGATAAAGCTCCTCTTATAGAAAAAGAAGTTCATAAAGGATAAGCCATTCAGACGGTTCAACCAGGATAAGAACTTCAAAGAATCCACTTCAACAGACAAAAGTTTAATTGTCTGCTATAAGTGCTAGAAGCCTGGTCACATCAAAGCTGAATGTCCTCAACTTAAGAAAGCCCCTTTTAAGAAGTTCTTCAAAAAGAATAAGAAAGGAATGATGGCTACTTGGGAGGATCTGGAGTCAACATCTTCTGATGAAGAAACAGAGGAAGAAGCTAATCTTAGTCTGATGGCCAACACTGACTAAGATTCAGATAATGAGGTACATTCTAACTATGAGGAATTACTTGATGCCTGTGAGGAGTTGTTGGAGGAATCTAACTGCTTATCTAAGGCCTTCAAATCCGTCAAGAGAGAGTATGTAAAGCTCACCAGTGAGCATAAGCATAAATCTCAAGAGTGTGAGAAGCTAGCCAAAGAGAACAGTGAGCTGAAAACTGAAAAGTCTGATGAAACTAAGATCTCAAGTGAAACATCACAATCTGAAGAAGTTGAAAAACTTCAACAGAAAGTAGAAAAGCTCACTTCTGATCTTGCCAAATTTGTTAATGGCAGAGACAATCTGACTAAGCTGCTTGGTTGTCAAAAACACTCCCTTAACAAAGAAGGTATTGGATATGTCCATCAGACACATCATAAAGTATCAACTAAAACTTCAGAAGTGTCTGTTAAGTCAACAATAATTAAATCCATACCCGTCTGTAACTTTTGTGGAAAAACTGGACATGTTATGTCTAAGTGTATCCATAAGAAGAGAAATAAGTCTTTATAGACTCCTAGAACTAACAGAAAATGACCCAAAAAATTATGGGTACCTAAAGACCAAATAATTTCTGTTGCAGATGTCCTTAATAGGACAAAGAAAACACCACTGCTGGTACATGGACAGTGGTTGCTCGCGATACATGACAGGAGAAAGGTCTATATTCCTATACCTCCAGCTTAAGAAAGGAGGATATGATGCCTTTGGAGGCAATCAGAAAGGGAGTGTTATAGGTGTTGGTACTATTGGTGGTAAACCCCCTTTTCCCTCTATATCTAATGTTCTTATGGTTGAAGGATTAAGACACAATTTGCTTAGCATAAGTCAATTATGTGACAGTGGATTTGATGTCTCCTTTACCAAGGATTTATGCATAGTTAAAGACTGCAGTGGCAGAACCCCCTTTTCAGCTAAAAGGCAACAAAATATGTATAAGATTGAATTGACTGATCTCTCATATCAAAGTGTAGCTTGTCTGATGTCTAAAGAGGATGAAAGATGGTTATGGCATAAAAAACTAGGACGTGCTAGTATGAAACTAATTTCTAAACTGAAAAAGGATAACCTTGTGAGAGGATTGCCTGATATTATTTTTAAGAAAGATGTCTTGTGTGATGAATGTCAGAGAGGTAAATAGATAAAATCAAGTTTCAAATCTAAAAACCAAATATCAACCTCTAGACCTCTTCAGTTGTTATACATGGATCTATTTGGACCAGTTAGTGTTGCTAGCCTGGCTGGAAGAAATTATGGATTTATCATAGTTGATGACTACTCTAGATTTACATGGGTACTCTTCTTAACCCACAAGGAAGAGTCTTTTAAGGCTTTCTCAGTATTCTGCAAAAGAGTACAAAATGAACAGGTTTTCTGTATCTCTACCCTTATAAGTGATCATGGGGGAAAATTCTGAAATGTCTAAACCCTTTAGAATTTATAATTCCAGAACTTTTGTTATTGAAGAATATGTTCATGTCAAGTTCAATGATGGTTTAAAGACTTTTAAGGAATTATCAGATCTAGAAGATGATGTTGCAGGCCTTGATATAAACAAGTCAGAAAGCTAACAACCTGATCTGACCAAGACAACCTGTAAATGAGCCAGACAGACAAGTGGAGCAGACGAGTCAACATACGAGTCGACAGACAAGTCAGCAGACCAGTCAAGATCTTCATGATGATCTCAAAAGGGACTGGAAGTTTAAAACTCATCATCCTAAGGATCTTATTATTGGAAATCCCTCAGAAGGAGTGAGAACAAGATCTACTTTAAGAGAATCAAGCAATGTGGCCTTTATGTCAGAAATAGAGCCAAAACGCATTGAAGAAGCTCTTGAGGATGAAAGCTAGAATCTTGCTATGCAAGAAGAACTCGACTAGTTCACTAGAAACGATGTCTGGACACTTGTCTCCAAGCCCAAAAACAAGTCCGTCATTGGAACAAGATGGGTCTTTAGAAATAAATTGGATGACGATGGCAAAGTTGTCAGAAATAAGGCAATATTAGTAGCTCAAGGCTATAACCAACAAGAAGGTATTGATTATATCGAAACCTTTGCACCTGTAGCTAGAATAGAAGCTATCCGCATATTAATGTCATATGCTGCACAACACCAAATCACTCTTTTTCAAATGATGTAAAAAGTGCTTTTCTAAATGGCATAATTGAAGAAGAAGTGTATGTTAAACAACCTTCTGGTTTTGAAGATACTGATAAACCAGACCATGTTTATAAACTTAAAAAGGCATTATATGGTTTGAAACAAGCACCTAGAGCATGGTATGATAGACTAAGTTCTTTTCTCATGCATAATGGTTTCACTAGAGGACAAGTAGATACTTCCATGTTTAAGAAAAGTTATAAAGAGAATTTTATTATAGTCCAAATATATGTTGATGATATTATTTTTGGAGCAACTAATGAAAAGCTATGCAAGGAATTTTCCAAGCTAATGCAAGCAGAATTTGAGATGAGCACGATGGGAGAATTAAAGTTCTTCCTTGGATTACAAATCAAACAGACAAGTGATGGAATCTACATCCATCAACAAAAGTATACCAAAGAGATACTCAAAAAGTACAAAATGGAAAGTGCCAAACTAATGAAAACTCCTACGCAACCCAATACAAAACTAATCATAGATGATGTACGCAACCCAATACAGAGGTATGATTGGCTCTCTACTGTACATAACTTCAAGCAGACCTGACATTCAGTTTAGTGTCAGTTTGTGTGCTAGATTCCAATCCGACCCAAGTGAATCTCATCTTAAAGTTGTAAGAGAATATTTAGATATTTGCTTGGGACTACTAATCTTGGTTTGCTATATCTAAGATCAAAAGATTACAGATTAGTAGGATTCTGTGATGCTGATTTTACTGGAGACAGAATAGAAAGAAAAAGCACCAGTGGAGGAGGTCACTTCATTGGAGCAAGCTTAGCCTCCTGGTCAAGCAAGAGGTGTTAGACTCAACGACTTAGAGATTTTGATATATGACAAATACAACTTAATGTGTATGCAAGTGTTTTAGTTTCAAGTTGCAAAGACAGGTATCAAGCAGTAATCAACAAGTTCAGTGAGCAATTAAAGGAGAACATTCAAGGAAGAACTTGAAGGAATCAAAGAACAAAGACAAAGATCAAGGAATCATCAAGACAAGAGCTTAAATGAGAATTTAGATTTAAGTCTTAGATGATCTGTAAGTGAAAGAAATCTCTGAGTCACAAAGAAGCTCAATTAAAAAGATGGATGAAGAAAATCAATTTTCATAACCTGCATTAAAAGGAATAAGTTTTCGTTAATGAAAATAAATTTTGGAAATAAGAAGTGCTCGTCCAAAGCGCTTGTCCAACACCGAAGTAATACAAGTGCTCGTCCAAACACAAGTGATAGAAGTGCTCGTCCACTTAAGTGATACAAGTGCTCGTCCACTAAAGTGACAGAAGCGCTCGTTCACTAAAGTGACAGAAGTGCTCGTCCACTAAAGTGACAAAAGCGCTCGTCCACTAAAGTGACAGAAGTGCTCGTCCACTAAAGTGATACAAGCACTCGTCCACTAAAGTGACATAAGCGCTCATCCACTAAAGTGACAGAAGTGCTCGTCCACTAAAGTGATAGAAGCGCTCGCCCACACATGTCTTTGGACTTGCTAAGATCTTAATGAGAAGATGTTGAGTCACCGGCAAGTGTACCGGGTTGTCGCAAGTAATAAAATAAACATGGTAAGAATTTACCGAGGTCGAACTCAGGGATTGGGCTACCAATTCTACTAATCCGTGGGAAATCCGATAAGTTGGTCAAGTGAGGAAAGTGGTTGGGAGAGAGAAAATAGGATCGCAATTCAAATAACAAATCAAATTAAGCTAATTTACTAAAAATCAGGAATTAAAATATCTAGGGTCTCAAATTCACCTACCCAATCATGCATAGTACCCAAGTGATGATGAATTCCTCCCTAAGTTCAATTACAATGTCAACCGGGACCCCCAAATTCTCCTATATCCACTGTCGTGCTCAATAGGACGTATTCGAAGATTGGATTAATTACTTACTAGGTCTCTTAATCCTAATCATCAAACTCTATTAATTCTTGTTCCTTATAAGGTTACACCGATCTCCTACTCACTCTCGTGCAATATTCGATCGATGATCCCAATTCAAGTTCTAAAACGCGAATCGCCGATCAGCCTCAACACGTTTAACTAGTCAATCACGCATGCATATGATCAACACAATCAAATCATAATTGGAAAACATTAATTGAGAAAAGGGGAGAAAAACATACATCACATGAACACTATACCGCCATGGGTGGCTTCATTGATTCCCTAGACGAGGGGATTAGTTCCTCATGCTCATAGACAAACAATCGGACATAACCTTCATAGTGAAAATAAGAAAAAGAAAAGGGAGACGCAGCTCCGGAGAGACAAGAAACTAGCCTAAACGCTACTCTAAAACGAGTGGAAAAACTAGGATTCAGATCTCATCAAAAGCTACTCCATTCTGATATTAAACAGTCTATAAATAGGGATTCTGGTTCTCGGCCTCTCGCGGGGCGAACAATATTTCACGAGGCGAACATTAGTTATGGCACGCTTCCAATTTGGATTCTCGCGAGGCGATAATGTGTTCGCGGGGCGAGTCTTCAAACCTTAATCTGTCACAGCCGTGACCTTCATCACGGCTAGGCCGTGATGGTCTCTGTCTTCCAGGGTCTTCAGACTCTCGCGAGGCGAGAAGCCCCTCGCGTGGCGAGCCAGAATTGATGACTGTTGCTGTTTTGCTGATCTTCAGGATCGTGAGGCGAGCATCTACTCGCGGGGCGAGTATCTTCAGAATGGAAATTTCCACTGTTTCCTTGACTCGAAGTGCTTCCTTGACTCTTGGAGCTTCACTTCTAACCTGAAATAATAAAAAAGAAACAAAAGGCGTAATTCTATTCAAAATAGACTAAAAACTACTAAAATTGCCTAGAACGAGTCAAAGTCTACTTAGGAACAAAACAAGGCCAAATTTGGGCGAAAACGAGATTGAACTCGAATAATTTGCACAAAAACCACAGTCCATCTAGTTATAAAACTAGATAAGCCAAAGGCTTATCAGAAGATCCGTCCAATGACGTGGTATATGGAGCTCGTCTACTAGCCCGTCCGAATGTAAAATTGTAATGGCTAGATGGACGCGGTTATTTTCAAGATGGACGTGAATTCTATAAGAACTATCAGAATCTTATTTCAAGAACCAGAATCAAGAAAACAGATTCTGTTAATCATATCCAAATCTGTTTTGAATGATCCCAATGACTATAACTTGTTTTCTATATATAGAGGGATCAAAGGAACACTTTTTAACGATATTAATCATAACAACAGAACACATATATTCATCATCTTTCTTGAGCTTATTGTGAAAAGAGTGTTTCATTCTCATAAGTGCTTCAATTTTTTTATCTGACTATTGAGAGTTAGGGATCAACTTTTGTTTTAATTTTGATTGTAAAGAGAGAGGGAGTCTCTCTGAGTGATTAGGGTGAGGTATCCCTAAGGTTGAACATTGAGACTCTTCATAAGAGTGTGGTATCTCGAGGTGAAGGAGTGCTATGTGGTGTGAAGGTTTTTCAAGCTACCTGGTAAAGCTTGTGTGTTAGTGTGTGAAATCCCACGAGTGGTGTGGGGACTGGATGTAGGTCACAGTGGAGGTGACTGAACCAGGATAAATCCGGTTGTGTAGTATCTCTAAACTCAAACTCCTTTACTTTCTGTTTATGATCAAGAACCTATGATTTTGATGTTTAAAGTTCAATATAATTTCTGTTCTTGATCTGTATAAACTATATTGAAACCTGAGTGTGATTGTAATCAAGTATGTGTTATCTGCGTTCAAAACTAAGTTGATCAAAACCATTCTTGATTGCTGAAACTGAAGTAATTACTGAAACTGAAACTTGCAAGTTCGTTCTTGATTGTTAATGCTTGTATCTGAAACTTCCATAACTTGTTATTAATCTTTCTTATCCTCATCACCTTCTATTATATATTTTATATAAACGCTTCATTGATTTTGTAAAAGATCCTGAGGCCACTAATCCGCAACTCTGATTTGAAAAGTTTTGTGAACGTTTTTTTAGAGGGAAATATTTTTAAAAAAGAAAACTCAATTCACCCCCCTCTTGAGTCGTTGAAGCTAAAACAACAATTGGCATCAGAGCTAAACTCTTAAGTTTGGCTGAACAGCTATAAGAGCATGGCTTCCAATGACTGTTTGAATGAAGGGGCTTCCCTTGCACGCCCTCCTGCCTTCAATGGATCTGAGTATATCTATTGGAAGGAAAGAATGGTAATCTTTCTTGAGACAGCATGTGTTGACATATGGGATGCAGTAGAAAATGGACCATTTGTCCCCTCTACTGTAGATGCTAATGGTGCTCCAAGAAATAAGCCTAAAACTGAATGGAATGAGGATGATAAGAAAAGAGTTCAATATAATGCACGTGCTAAGAATATTATAACATCTGCTTTAAGTCGTGATGAGTTTTTCAGGGTTTCAAATTGCAAATCAGCAAAGGAGATATGGGATACATTGCAAGTAACACATGAAGGAACCATAGACGTCAAAAGAGCAAGAATGAACACCCTCACTCATGAGTATGAGCTGTTCAGAATGAATCGAGGAAAACCCATGACTGTAATGCAAAAGAGATTCACACACATTATAAATCAATTGGCTGGTCTTGGAAAGGCAATCTCAAATGAGGATCAAATTAACAAAGTAATGAGATGCTTGAGCAGGGAATGGCAACCTAAAGTCACTTCAATCTCAGAATCTAAAAACCTTTCAACAACGTCAATTGAAGCGCTCTTTGGAAACCTACAAGAACATGAAATGGAGTTGACTATATTGATTCTAAGTGAAGAAGAAGAGAAGAACAATAGAATCGTCACATTCAAAGCTATAAGATCTACAAAGGTTGACGGAAAGCTTAAGAAGGAAAAGAAACTTAAACGTGCATACATAGATTGGAAGGATAACAATCTTGGCTCAACGAATGATTCCAATGATGAAAAATCAAACTTGTGGTTAACTGCTCATCTTCATAAAGAAGATGGTGAGGTAAATTCTGAGTCTGACCTTGATGAATTACCTTCTTATGATGAATTGCAAAATACTTTTGAAGAACTTCATAAAGAATCCATTAGACTTGCTAGATTGCTAATTAAGTCTAAGAAAACCATCACATGCCTAGAAGAGAAAAATTCTGATTTAAACAAAGAGCTAGATGAATTAAAAATAGAAAATTGTACTGTAAAAGAAAGATTGGCTACTGTTTTGGAACCACCTATATGTGATAATTGTCCTAAGCTGGAGAAACATATAAATCATTTGAATGGTGATCTCTCTAATTGTTCTAAGTGCTATACATTGACTAAAGAAGTTGAAAAATTAAAAAAATGACTTAGCCAAGTTCACAAATGGTAGAGATAACTTGAATGCATTGTTAGGACAGCAAAAATGTGTTTATGAGAAGGCTGGAATAGGCTATAGCCCTAATATATATGAGAAATCTTTCAAGAAATTTTTTGCTGCACCTAAGACATCAAACACACAATATGTTAAATGGAATTTTTGTGCTAGAAAATGTCACACGGCTTCTACATGTCATTACATAAAATCTGCTTATAATGAGTCTAAGTATATATGGATTCCTAAAGGAACTATTGCTGCAACTAACTCAAAAGGACCCAAACATATTTGGGTACCTATAGCACAAACATGAAATTCTGTTTTGTAGGTGTGGTGGAAGGTCAAGAGCAAAAATTGGAATCATGACATAGAGCCTTCTCCAATCACAAAATGGGTAACAATAAAGAAATAATATTGATTGAATATGTTTTCTGATTATCATTATTGTGAATCTTTGCATTGACTTATATATCATTGAATAATATGTCTACATTGTTGTATTAAAGTTATTTGATCAATCTTGTAAGCATATAGCATTTGTGTCTCAAGTAGAACCTAAGAACATAGATGATGCTATAATTGATGAACATTGGATGATGGCTATGCAAGATGTGTTAAACCAGTTTGAAAGAAACCAAGTTTGGAAACTAGTGCTTAAACCCAAGAACTGTCAAGTAATAGGTACAAAATGGGTTTTTAGGAATAAACTAGATGAAAATGGTATAATTGTAAGAAACAAGCCTAGATTGGTAGCCAAAGGGTATAACCAAGAAGAAGGCATCGATTATGATGAAACATATTCACCAGTAGCAAGATTAGAAGTTATAAGAATGCTACTTGCTTATGCTTGGATAATGGGATTTAAATTGTATCAAATGGATGTTAAGAGTGCTTTCTTAAATGGATTTATACAAGAGGAAGTGTATGTTGGTCAACCACCTGGTTTTGAGAATAATGAATTGCCTAACCATGTTTATAAATTGTCTAAAGCACTATATGGCTTAAAGCAAGCTCCTAAAGATTGGTATGAAAGGTTAAGTAATTTTCTAATTGAAAAAGGATTTAAAAGAGGTAAAGTTGACACAACTTTGTTCACTAAGAAAAAGGCACACAACATTTTACTTGTACAAATATACGTGGATGATATAATTTTTGGTGCCACTAATGAGCATTTGTGCAATGAGTTTGCAAGTCTTATGCAGAGTGAGATTGAAATGTCAATGATGGGTGACCTGAACTTTTTCCATGGACTGCAAATAAAGCAAACTGAAAATAGAATCTTTGTTAGCTAAACCAAGCACTACAATGAGTTGATCAAGAAGTTTGGCATGGAAAATGCTAAGGAGATGGCTACTCCGATGAGTACCTCCTGTTATCTGGACAAGGATGAGCAAGGTAAACATGTTGATGTTTCTAAATTCAGAGGTATGATAGGCTCACTACTTTATCTTACTGCTAGTAGGTCAGATATCATGTTTAGTGTATGCATGTGTGCTAGGCATCATGCAAATCCAAAAGAATCACACTTAACAACAGCTAAAAGGATAATTAAGTATCTATTAGGAACAAAAGACATGGGATTATGGTATCCCAAAGGAGCTACATGTACGTTAATTAGCTATTCAGACTCTGATTTTGCTGGATGTCAACTAGATAGAAAGAGTATTAGTGGAACTTGCCATTACTAGGAAACTCATTAGTATCATGGTTCAGTAAGAAACAATCTAGTGTGGCTTTATCCACTGCAGAGGCTGAATATGTAGCAGCTGGTAGCTGTTGTGCACAAGTTTTAAGGATGAAACAACAATTAGTTGATTATGGTGTGCAACTAAACCAAGTTCCTATTAGATGTGACAATACAAGTGCAATTAACCTAACTAAGAATCCCATAATGCACTCTAGAACTAAACACATAGAAATCTGACATCATTTCATTAGATACCATATACAAAGTAGAGAAATTGAGATTGAATATGTTGATACAACTAAGCAACTTGCTGATATCTTTACCAAGCCCTTCAACAAGGAAAACTTCTTTTTCATTAGAAGAGAATTGGGTATAATCGATCAATCATATATCTAATCTCTAAAGAAACTGTTTATATGACTGTATCTTTGTGTGAATATGCTATGATTCTTGTATGATTTGATTTGGAATATCTATGAATGATTAGAAGAGAGTTTCAGAAGAAATAGATTTGATCAGGAATGGATCCGTGTTTTTAGTCTGATAAACTCAAAGATAACCCAGGAGTGGACTTTCATTTCCCTAACTCTATCCCTCTATCATGAACAAATTTATATGCTATGTTTGAATGTTTAAATGCTTACCTTCTCTATTGCTTCGAACATTTTTTTCTTTACCTTTTTGATAATGCCAAAAGGGGGAGGAAAAAAGTATGATATAGAGAAAGGGGATAATAACAAATTATACATGAAAAAAAAAAGTATGATATAGAAAAAAAGGGATAATAACGAATTATACATGCATATGTTGAGGGGCAGCTTAAAAGCTTACATGATTAAGGGGGAGTAAATATATGCTTACATGATTAATGGGGAGTAAATCAAATTCTGCTCTGATAATTTTTTTTTTGCTCTGATATGCTTCTGCTCTGACTGCTTTGATACAATGATATAAAACTGTCGAAAAGACTTAGCTTCTGCTACACTTATACTCTGATCTTATAATTTGTTAAAAGATTTGTCATAATCAAAAAGGGGGAGACTGTTAGACTCAATGACTTAGAGATTTTGATATATGACAAATACAACTTAATGTGTATGCAAGTGTTTTAGTGTCAAGTTACAAAGACAGGTATCAAGAAGTAATCAACAAGTTCAGTGAGCAATTAAAGGAGGACATTAAAAGGAATTATCAAGACAAGAGCTTAAAGGAGAAATTAGATTTAAGTCTCAGATGATCTGTAAGAGAAAGAAATCTCTTAGTCACAAAGAAGCTCAATTAAAAAGATGCATGAAGAAAATCAATTTTCATAACCTGCATTAAAAGGAATAAGTTTTCGTTAATGAAAATGGTTTTTGGAAATAAGAAGTGCTCGTCCAAAGCACTCGTCCAACACTGAAGTAATACAAGTGCTCGTCCAAACATAAGTGATAGAAGTGCTCGTCCACTGAAGTGATACAAGCGCTCGTCCACTAAAGTGACAGAAGCGCTTGTCCACTAAAGTGACAGAAGTGCTCGTCCACTGAAGTGATACAAGCACTCGTCCACTAAAGTGACAGAAGTGCTCGTCCACTAAAGTGACAGAAGTGCTTGTCCACTAAAGTGATACAAGCGCTCGTCCACTAAAGTGACAGAAGCGCTCGTCCACTAAAGTGACAGAAGTGCTCGTCCACTAAAGTGATAGAAGCGCTCGTCCACACATGTCTTTGGACTTGCTAAGATCTTAATGAGAAGATCCTTCCAATGACGTGGCATATGGAGCTCGTCTACTAGCCCGTCCGAATGTAAAATCTTAATGGCTAGACGGACGCGGTTATTTTCAAGAAGGACGCGAATTCTATAAGAACTATCAGAATCTTATTTCAAGAACCAGAATCAAGAAAATAGATTCTGTTAATCAGATCCAAATCTATTTTGATTGATCCCAACAACTATAACTTGTTTTCTATATATAGAGGGATCAATGGAACACTTTTTAACGATATCAATCATAACAACAGAACACATATCATTCATCATCTTTCTTTAGCTTATTGTGAAAAGAGTGTTTCGTTCTCATAAGTTCTTCAATTTGTTTATCTGACAATTGAGAGTTAGGAATCAACTTTTGTTTTAATTTTATTTGTAAAGAGAGAGGGAGTCTCTCTGAGTGATTAGGATGAGGTATCCCTAAGGTTGACCATTGAGGCACTTCACAAGAGTGTGGTATCTCGAGGCGAAGGAGTGCTCTGTGGTGTGAAGGTTTTTCAAGCTACTTGGTAAAGCTTGTGTGTTAGTGTGTGAAATCCCACAGGTGGAGTGGGGACTGGATGTAGGTCACAATGGAGGTGACTGAACCAGGATAAATCTGGTTGTGTAGTATCTCTAAACTCAAACTCCTTTACTTTCTGTTTATGATCAAGAACCTGTGATTTTGATGTTTAAAGTTCAATATATTTTCTGTTCTTGAACTGTATAAACTGTATTGAAACCTGAGTGTGATTGTAATCAAGTCTGTGTTATCTGCGTTCAAAACTAAGTTGATCAAAACCATTCTTGATTGCTGAAACTGAACTAATTATTGAAACTGAAACCTGCAAGTCTGTTCTTGATTGTTAATGCTTGTAAAGATGAAGAACTTTTAAAAGACAAAGGGGTGGAATGAGTACTTGAGTTAATCCGTCAGTCTGTTGTGTGATCGAGACGTCTAGGATGTTTCAAGTTTCCAACCTTTATTACATCGTAGAATCTACTATTTATAGACAAAGAAAATAACTCCTAATTCTAACTTCCTACTTTACTATCTTCTACGTGTGCGACAGTTTTCTACATTCAAAATCTAAACTATTTTGCCAACAACTTCTTCAAACTGTCCAATTTGCTTGAACCATTTTCGCATCAACTTTATTGTCTTCGACGGTCTCGTTGTCTGTCATGTCAACCTTGATAACTGTATGTCGAACTTTTAACTTAGGAATTTCTCTGGGTCTTTAGTTCGACATTTACTTTCCTACACGTGTCCATTTGTCGACTGAGACACCCCGCTGTGCCCCGTTGTTTTATTAGATTAAAACCTCATTGATTAATTTCTTAATCGCGCTCTTAACGTTAAACTTGTATTCCGAAACATGTGAAAATTAAAACTTAACTTATAAACACATAGCGGAAGAAAATTCAAAGCAACACACCATACCATAGTTTTATGCATCAGAGTATTTAAAACATTGTATAGGGTATCCCAACAGTAGGATCCCTTACAGGTACATACTTAAACAAACTATCATAAGCAGAAAATAAAACGTCTTATAAGACTCACTGGCTCTAGACACTAAACTACATTGTCGAAATCCATAACTCGTCCTCTCACATCCGGTTCATACGGAGTTCCATCCAACTCCTCAGCAATAGGCTCCTCCATCGGGTCTTTACATGAAATAAGATAAACATATACAAAATACAGAAATAGGGAGATAAGAAACAATTCTGTCATCAAAGGTGGAAATGAATACATAGCACACAATATAATAACAGTCAAAGACACACATCACACATTGTTGTTTTGGCTTCAACGACTCAAGAGGGAGGGGGGGGGGGGGGGTGAATTGAATTTTCAAAAAATATTTCCCTCTTAAAACTTTTTCACAAAGCTTTATAAATCAGATTTGCGGATTAGTGTCCTCAGGATCTTTTAAAAGATCAATGAAGGGTTTGTATAAAATCTTGAATAGAAGGTGATGAGGATAAGAAAGATTAATTCAGAATTAATAGAGAATAGATTCAGAATAGGTTCGGGTTAAATAATCAGTAATAGTTCAGTTTCAATAATCAAGAATGGTTTTGATCAATCTCAATTTTAAACGTAGATAACACAATCTTGATTACAATCAGATTCAGGTTTCAATTCAGTTTATATAGATCAATAACAGAAACTATATTGAACTTTAAACATCAAAGTTTCAGGTTCTTGAACATAAACAGAAAGTAAAGGAGTTTGAGTTTTAGGGATACCACACAACCATATTTATCCTGGTTCAGTCACCTCCACTGTGAACTACATCCAGTCCCCACTCCACCTGTGGGATTTCACACACTAACACACAAGCTTTGCCAGGTAGCTTGAAAAACCTTTACACCACAGAGCACTCCTTCACCTCGAGATACCACACTCTTGTGAAGAGCCTCAATGTTCAACCTTAGGGATACCTCACCCTAATCACTCGGAGAGACTCCCTCTCTCTTTACAATCAAAAGTAAAAATAAAAGTTGATTCCTAACTATCAATAGTCAGATAAACAAATTGAAGCACTTTGAGTATTAAAACACTCTTTTCATAGTAAGCTCGATGAAAGATGATGAATGATATGTGTATCGTTATAATTCTATTGTTATTCGTAAAAAGTGTTCCTTTGATCCCTCTTTATATAGAAAACAAGTTATAGTCGTTGGGATCAATCAAAACAGATTTGGATCTGATTAACAAAATATGTTTTCTTGATTCTCGTTCTTGAAATAAGATTCTGATTGTTCTTGTAGAGTTCGCATCCATAAAATAATCGAGTCCATTTGGAAAAATAGCCGCGTCTATACTAAAAAAATAACCGCGTCCATCTTAAAAAATTTTCGAGTCCATTTGAAGAAAATAGCCGCGTCCATTTTCCACGTCAGCAGACGGGGGTACTAACACAAAGTAATTGGACATGCTCCAACTAGTAGACGAGCTCCATATGCCATGTCAGTGGACGGAGCTTCTTATTAAGATCTTAGCAAGTCCAAAGACTTGTGTGGACGAGCACTTTTATCACTTCAGTGGACGTGCGCTTGTGTCACTTTAGTGGACGTGCGCTTTTATCACTTTAGTGGACGTCAGCTTTTATCACTTTAGTGGACGCCAGTTTTTACTATTCCCAGTGTTGGACGAGCGCTTATATTAGTCCAGTGATGGACAAGCACTTTGAAATCTTATTTCAAAAACCATTTTCATTTACGAAAACTTATTCCTTTTAATGCAGGTTATGAAAAATGATTTTCTTTCATGCATCTTTTCAAATTGAGCTTATCTCTTACAAATCATCTAAGACTTAACACTAATTTCTTCGTTAAACTCTTGTCTTGATGATTCCTTGATCTTCGTCTTTGCTCTTTGATTCCTCCAAGTTCTTCCTTGAATATTCTCCTTTGATTGCTCACTAAACTTGTTGAGTATTGCTTGATACCTGTCTTTGTAATTTGACACTAAAAACACTTGCATACACATTAAGTTGTATTTGTCATATATCAAAATCTCTAAGTCATTGAGTTTAACACACATAACTAGCAATCATCCTCAAATTACGATATCATCCTCTACCCTTACTCTCATGAAATCTAAACCTTTATACTGACTTGACCTTCTCTAATACTGTCACCACCCCTCATCTGATTAGGGTTATCCATCAATTGTCCAAGCGAAGTGTCCGTATACATTTGCATCGATGTACACTCTCAATTCCCGTTCGAGTGCTCCACCTAGTGCACATCCTCATTCCCGTTAGGGTGTTCATCCAGTGAATGACACACACCCTCTTTCCCGTTAGGATGCTTATTCAAAGAATGACAGTATTCCCTCATTCCCGTTAGATAATAGTTGCACAATACAAAAGTATCCTCATTCCCGTTAGGATACGGGATGAATCACCCAGAACTATAAGGGTATCACGGTAGTTTTCCCCATTCCCGTTATAGAACTGACCCGTGACATCCTGTATCCATGATCGGATACTCTGACCTCGCCTGTTCCCAGCACACGATCGTGAACAACAATGCAAATACACGAACCTCACCGACCCATATTAAAAACAACCTAGTGTCTTAACTTTCCATCAAAACCTCAACACATGTTCTATGTCACTACTGCTCTCTGAAATAATTAGTTTAGGCTAGGCACCTCTTAGTCACCATCATCCTCACACCCAAACATTTATCTCCCAAACAATATATATATCTTTGCTTAAAATCCACTAAGTACAATATTAAAACTGGACAGATCATGCATAACACAATATCAACAACATATTCCAATATCACCAAAATAACACAATATCAATTCAATAATGATAATAAAGTCAAATCAACCATAAATAATATAAAATCATCTTAACGTCGATAAACCCACAATCCCCAAATCATCATTGATTTTTCAGAAAAACATTCAACGTGATTTTGGTCTTGTCGATTACTCGACAACTAGTAGGGTTTAGGTCGCCCTACACAATTATTATATAATATACTACTTATCGATTCCAATGGTAGATTGGTTCTTCCCCCACCTGATTTAGCACCGCAATCCCGAACTCGATGTTCCTCGCTATCACACCACAGCTTAACAGTTTCACCTTGAACCAACCAACATAACTATAATTAATCAAACAAACCCAACTATACCCACTTTATGCTAGATTGGGCCATTCAATTCAAATTAGGGCTAGGATCATTTTCTCATTCTAATCTTTTGGATACTAACTACTTAGGTCTTAGATAGCTAGATTAAATTGTTATAAGTTGAAAATATAGAATAAAAATCATCCAACCACTTAGGCTAGGGTTTCGGCCTCAAATATAAAAATAGGTTAGAAAACTTATTTTGATTCAAGTTCTTCGATTTAGAACCTACATACCTTATATAGTTGATATAAATCATGACTTAATTAAAAATTGAACAAAACTTCCTTTATCCAAAAATACCTAATTTCGACCTCAACAAGAAAATAGGGAAGTAAAATGTTTTTGATTACATGCTCTTGTATAATAAAAGTAGGGATCATAACTAGATCATAGAAATTGGTTTCACATATTTATGATTTTTCTACAATTTTCTAGAATTATTTAAAGTTCTAGATCTAGAAATGGAAAACTCGTGAAATAGGATGAAAATGAATTCAAGAAGAGAGGATATGATCATGGATGATCATATTACCTCAAGTGTGTGAAGGAAATAAAGAAATGATGATGATCTTGGCAAGTTCTTCAATGGAAACATTTAAAGCTTTTGAAGATGATAATGGAGTTTGTGAATAAATGAAGAATAAGAATGAAAAAGTTGAAGAAAATGAAAGAGATGAAGTGAGAAATGTGGGGAGGGGGGCTACGGCCTCGGGGAGTATTTATAGGGGAAGTCTTAGGCTTTGTTTGGTTCCTTAGAGTCCAATTAATGGGTTTTGTGAATATTAAATAATATAATAATTAACTGTGGTTAATAATTAACTTAACTAGGGTTACTTTGATAACTATGGTTAAGATCATGTGGTCAAGAATTCATGGGAGGTGTGGCTGATTTTAGACCACAAGAACTAACCTTGGTTCCTTAACCATGGTTAAAATTTAACTCAACGTCGGTTAGGTTAAGCTTAGGGGTATTTTGGTCATTTCACTTGAAAATTCCCGATTACTAAAATTTAAGGCCGGACTCCTTGTCCTCTCTGCTGCATTAATCTCTCCTAATACCTCAGCTCCATAATCAACTCTGTTGTTTACCCGACTTATCCCCGGACTTAGGTTTTACGCGTTGTCATAACGATTACGCCCAAATCAAATAATATTAATTTCATCCCTAATGAATTTTTTCGAAACTTGGAAAATACTCCGGGACAAAATATAAAACCTAATGGTTTCATTCACGAGTCAAAATTAGGGTTTCTGCTCAGTAAAATCTTATTGTCAGTGAAAACGCAGACCGGGTTTTGTCTAAATTTTAAACCCAAAATTTTACCGTAACCTTCTACCATAAGAGAGACTATGAATATGATTTTATTTTATTTTATTTAAAATCACTTTCTAACTCTCGAATTTAAAATATAATTAATTATATTTTAACCGGTTAAACAACATAATTAAAATCAAGCTGTTACATCGACTAAATGAAATTCTTGTTAACTTTTGGACTTAGTCATTTTTATCATTTCATAGATTCATCTTCACACGTCTGACTAAAATCATGAATTCTTAAAATTCATGTCCAACACGAGGCTCATAAAAAAGGCTAAATTAGTGTTTTAGCCCCTTATCTTTATTTTAGGTTTCATTTTGGTTCCTCATTTATTTTTGTTCCATTTTGGTCCCCTATCTTACAACCGTAAGCCTATTTGTTTTGCATCGACGGCGTTAGGTTTCTGTCGTCAGTTACCGTAAACCACCGCCGCTCGGCGGAATCTCGTCGGAATCTGGATTTAGAGAGAGAAAAACTTCATTTTCCCTTTCTCTCTCTTCTTCATTCTCTTCCTCCCTCCCTTCTTCCTCCTTCTGAATAATTTCTATAAGCTTCCATCTACTGTTAATTGGTATTAGTGTAGCAACCACTATGGGAAATATATCAGCAACAACTGAGAGAGTGGGAAGTAGCCATGACCAAGAATAATATCTCTGTTTTTAATGGATGTCTGGGAAAGGTTGCAACATTGGAGAAACCACCCAAGTAAGATATGTGCGACACCCCCTCCATGGGCTATCACATTTAAGAAAACTCGTTGCGGAAATAAAAACTCAAAGAAATAAAATGTTGCTGGTTACTTTCGGAAAAACAAAGTTTTCTAGTTACTTATCCTTTTTGAAAATGGTGATAAAATTTTTTCCTTTTCTTTTATGTATATACAACATCAACATAATATACATCTCTATTTCATACATATGCATCATAAAATTTTACATAAAGACCTTCATCTTACCAGGTCACTTTCTAAAGTCATAAAGACATAAAACAAACTAACTATAACATAGTGGGAGTCTGGAAACCATAACTCAAAAATATAATGGCTCTCAGAAGTCTGACTGTCAAAACCCACTATCCCCAACCATTGGGGAGTCCAGTATAGACATCCCCACCCTCAGGAGGAGTATCCTGAGGGGATACCACAACTCCCTCTCCTACATCCGAGACTACACCATCCTAAAGAGGATGATAGTCCGGGTCCTCAACTAGATCCTGCTCAGGATCTTCCTCAATACCCTCCTGCACCTCCTTCGGAACTAACACTATAGGTGCTGGAGGTGATCCTGGAGCTACCTCTTGTAGAGGCTGGACATGTGGGGGAGGGTGATGCTCTAAGTCCCCCTGCTGAACCAAGTACTATAGAATCATCCATATGGGAGGTAGTGAGACCTCCACCGTCTCCATTCTGTGAGTGCGCTGTTGTGACCTCGCTGCCAGGGTCCCCGAGAGAGTCCTTACATGACCGGTGTAGGTGGCGCTCCGGGATCCCAGGTTAATCACCTAAGCTCCACCGTCGTCTGTATTTTCAATCGTCAGGGATCTGATCCCTGAGTTGGACAGACCCATATCTTCTGGATTCATCTGAAATCATATATACATGCCACACAGTGGAGGAAACAACCAGAAAATTTACAAGGGTGAGATAGCAATATATGAGTTTTGATAAGATAACTATATGCGCGACACACAAAACAACATATATATAAGGTTCATAACATATAGAAAATTATTCAAACAGCATAATATTTTATCAACGGGACTCATACCCGACAGTCATCGCGATTTTATAAAAATGCATGACACTTCAATATTCAGGCTCTAATTTAATATCTAATCTCCGGAGATCCCAAAACTTATTTTCGTTTGAGCAGATCAAGCTCTTTACATGGACCATTGTAAAGGAAATAAAAACAAGGTCCAACAAATATATGACACATTGGCCAACACATAGGACACAATGGTCATTGCGATAAATGGAAACACTATCCATAAAACACATTGGCCAACACACAGGACACAATGGTTATCGTGATAAATGGAAACATTGTCCATAAAGATACATTGGCCAACATACAGGACACAATGATCTACAATTCATGACACGATGGTCAGCACATGCCACGTCTACCAAATAATGCATGTAAAAACTTTTATTCTCGTCTCATTTTTCATTTCCATTTCATTCTTCCCTTGTCGATGCTCAATGACTCACGATCATGCTTAATTTAATATTAATTCTTTTTGACTTAAATAAAAAACACAGGACACACAGTCCGAGTACTCAATCGCGAAGCCCTAAATCGATGCACCAGTGTTAGGCTTGTGGATATGGGATACAACATTCACCATATCAACTATAGGACACACAGTCCACATCAACTTTTATGGGACACACAGTCCACTAACACGGATCCATGATCCACGTGTTAACAGAATACTAGAATCCCGACATTCACTTTTCTTCTTTAAAAACATTTTCGTTCCGTGAAACAACAAATACAAAACAAAACCTCCTAAAACTTATCCAAGTTTAACGGAACTACTTTCACTGAGTGAAAATTTCTCAACAAAAAATCTTTTCTGTTTAAGAAAAATCGTTTATAAAAATGTTAAATCACCAAGAAATTCATTTTCTCCCAATTAATACATTCTTGAAAATTATTTCTCATGAAATCATAAACTTTTGAAAAACAATCATTCCCAACTCGATTCGTAACAAAATAAAACCGTTTTCTCAAACTTTCGCCGTAAAATCCCTTTATAACTCAAAAAAACTTTTCTGCTGTAAATAATTTTTCCAACGTCTCTATTATGTTATTTTCGTAACTTAATCACTTTAAATAACTTTTTATTTTATTATTGAATTTATTTTGGAAAAACTAACGCCTATGAAATTTTTACACAGCTCTGTCCTTACTGTCACTCCTTGACTCATCTTTCACCGAAATATTATTAAAATATTTTTTTCACTTTTCTTCAACTTTACAAAAATATAATTACTTTAATTAAATCTTTAAGCTTATCAAGCTTTTAACCTTAACTCACATTGAGCACTGACCACTGTCGGGCTTCTCAGTTCATCAATCAACAACAGAAAATCCATTTCAACATTGTTATTGCATACTTCACAGCTATAGCATGCATCACAGTTATTGTAACAGCCCAATTTTCGGATACGCTATATTAACGATAAAGATATATTTATTTATATTTTTATCTGAGACTTAGGAAATGATTTTGGAGAAAAAATCTATATCTAGAATGAATTAGAAAAGGGTTTTATTTTTGTCGTGAACTCTACTTTCTAAGGTAGGAAGTTAAAATATTATGTTTATTGGAGAATTTTGGTTTAAAACTCGGTTTTACCGAAACTTTTAATTATCGAAAACCTAATTTTGACTCGTGAACAAATGGTTTATTAAATCATATTTCATAAGTTGGTTATTTTGAAAATTTTCAATGCGTAAAACCTTTGACCCGTGAAACTGAAAATTTGTAGAGTTTTTTATATGTTGTCGAGGGAAAGGGAAAGAATTATCTAGTTCTTGAATTTTCAAGTGAAATGCCAAAATGCCCTAAGCAACCTAACAACTTTAGTTAAATCTTATGGTTAAGGTTAATTCTTGTGGACAAGAATCAGCCACACCATTCACTTAATATGAACCACATAAATATTAACCATGGTTAGCAAAGTAATCATAGTTAAGTATTATATTAATTAAATAATCACAAAACTCATTAATTTAAAATCTAAGAGCCAAAAATGGCCTATGATCTAGCCTATTTATACCCACAAGGCCGCAGCCTTCCCCCTCCCCTCTTCATCTATTTCATTTTATTCACAAAACACATAAACTCCATTTTCTCTCCAAGAGCTCAAGTTCATGACTTAAGAGAAACTTTGTCATATTTTTTTTTTTGGGGTCTTCTTCTTCCTGTCTTTTCTTCCTTTTCTGCTTTTCATTTCTAGATCTAAAACTTTAAATAATTCTAGAAAATTGTAGAAAAATCATTTTAATGTGAAACTAATTTCTATGATCTAGTTATGATCACTAATTTCATTATCCAAGAGCATGTAATCAAAAACATTTTCCTTCCTAATTTTCTTTAAATGGTCGAAACCTTCTAGAAAGTGGGTTTGTTGATTTTGTTTGATTTATGAAATCTAATGAGTGATTCAAGCTCTCTAATACTTATGTTATATAAATCCAAGAGTTTGAATCAAAAGGAATTTTTTAACCTATTTTACTATATATGGCCGAAACTAAACTAAAATGAGATTGGAATATTTGTTCATGTTTTCAAGTTATAACAATTTATCTAAACTATCTAAGACCATAGGAACTAGTATCCAAAAGCTTGGAATGAGGAAAGGAGCCTAACCTTATTTTGAATTAAGAGGAGGCTGAACCAAACTATTTAGGTTAAGGGTGAGTTTGTTGATTAATTTGTGATTATGTTGCTTGGTTGAAGGTGAAATTGGTAACGTGTGGTGTGATAACGAGGAACGTCGAATTCGGGATTCCGGTGATAACTCGGGTGAGGGAAAGTGATATGATCCTTAAAAAGGAACATGTAAATTTTCTGATCTATTCTTGAGTGACTACCAAAATATGAAGAAGAAATACAAAAATGGATGAAGGTAAGGAATGGAAGGTAGGCGCCACAAATCCAAGGGGATTTGATAAGCCAAGGTGAGGATCGCCACAAGGGTCTTGGACTCTTGATAAGATCAAAGGGGTTGATTCAATGAAGAACCTAAGAGAGGCTAAACACTCTCACAAATGGATTCAAATCCAAATTGAACTCAAAGTTATATTTCATCATGTAATAGGCTAATACATATAGGGAATTGGGGCTGTCAAGAGATGACATAACCCCTAGCATAACTAAACATAACTATTGCACTAATGGAGTAATAAAAACATTTACTACCGACTAAGTGACTAATTAAAGACTTGACTCTCCACTAATTAGAGTTACTACCATACTTAAGCAAAATAATAAAATTGATCCATAACTTCTAAAAAAGGAGTTACTTAGGCATGCAAGCCAAAAGTCACCCTCTTTTGAAGCTTAAACTCATCCAAATATTCGTATTAAATTTTCAGCCCGTTTTTCACCATGATAGAAGCCGAATCAGGTCAAGAGAATTCGACCTCGAATTTATTGCCTTTGGGAATCGTGTTCATCCTCCTGGTTCAAACACAACTCTTTTGAATCTATGGGCACCTATCTTGGAATTACTTCTTCAACTTCCTTCAAAATAGAATCATCACCTCTAGGAAAAGATAGGAACATCACCTTGATTTCTTTTATAAAGAGACTCTCAATTTTGTTTTCAACCTTTGCCTCACTCTTTTTTTTGTTGCTCTTTACTTTTTGTTGTATGGCCTTCACTATTCTTTTCTTCGTGACCAATTGGAGAAATATTAGACAAAGTAGAAGAATCCCAACATTTGATTCCATAAACTAATCTAGAAGAAGGTATTAGAGTAAAAGATGGCCATGACTTCCCAAGTGAATTTGAAGATGTATTCTTGTCTTTAGGGGAAGGACATTCTCTAGTTGTCTTCATCTCCTTATCTTCCTCTTGCAATTCAACTCCAGTTGATTGTTGGCATTCTTCCTTTGGAATCACATCTTCAATTTCATTGATTGTCTTGCAAGCTTCCTTTGGAATCACATATTTAATTTCATTCAATGTCTTGCAAGCTTCCTTTGGAGGAAAACCCTTCTTCTCCAAGCGTCTTAGATATCTTTGCATTTCAAAGGATAATGTTGCCATGATAGGTGGTGGGAAGAAGAAATTTACTTTTTTTTTGGAAAAAAAATCAAAGAACAAGATCAAAAGTCACTCTATGAAGGATGGCTCTAGATACCAAATGATATTATCCTAATATGGAACATATATAATTTTCGGATCTATCCTTGAGTGACTAGCAAAATTGAAGAAGAAGAACACAAGAAAATTGAAAAGGTAAGGAATGAAAGGTAGGCGCCACAATTCCAAGGGAATTGATAAGCCAAGGTGAGGATCGCCACAAGGGTCTTGGACTCTTGATAAGATCAAAGGGGTTGGCTCAATGAAGAACCCAAGAGAGAACACTCTCACAATTGGTAAAATCCAAATTTAACATCAACGTTGTATTTCTTCGTTTAATAGGCAAGTACATGTAGAGAATTGGGGCTGCCAAGAGAAGGCTTACAGAAGGTCATCATAAGATGACATAACCCCTAACATAACTAAATATAAGTATTGCACTAATGGACTAATAAAAATATTTACTAACCACTAAGTGGCTAATTAAAGACTTAACTCTCCACTAATTGGAGTTACTATCATACTTAAGCAAAATAATAAATATGATCCAAAATATCTAAAAAGGAGTTACTTAGGCATGCAAGCCAAAAGTCACCCTCCTTTGAAGCTCAATCATGTCCAAAATTCGTTAGAAACTTTCAGCCCATTTTTCACCATGATAGAAGCCGAATCAGGTAAAGAGGATTGAGATATGATTTGTAGATAATTTCCTAAGATTTCCAACGAACTAAAAAATGCATCAATCGTATATCTGTAGCTTAAGATACAGCCAAAATAAGCATATGGGTTCATCACAATGAAAATAAAATTCTCATAAAAAATTAATTTGGGCTTATATTGGATATCATTCTTGGTTTGCATCATTCCCTCCCTCATGGATGAAGGTAAGGAATGGAAGGTAGGCGCCACAAATCCAAGGGGATTTGATAAGCCAAGGTGAGGATCACCACAAGGGTATTGGACTCTTGATAAGATCGAATGGGTTGGTTCAATGAAGAACCTAAGAGAGGCTAAACACTCTCACAAATGGATTCAAATCCAA